>CM026426.1:24663436-25263436 GCA_014871385.1 Ceratodon purpureus
CCCCATCACGAATTTCAAGACCAACCTAAATGCATTCGTCAAGTCCAAGGCAATCTGAATGCATTGTAGGCGGCATCCCCCGCTATCAACCCGCGAATTATACTCTCCCATGTCAAAGTTGACATTGACAGAGCTTCGCAAAGTTTGCAACGTGTTGAAAAGGTCAGTCCGCGGGGTCGACAAAGGGTCTCCATGGCAGATTTGGGTGACCCCCATGGATCGTTTGGATTGAAAAGAAAGCATCCCTTAGGCTGAATTATGTTGTTTTACTCTAATACATTCTGAGAGGCTATACTTTAATTCTTTATATCAAGCTTTGACCTAGTTTTTGTTACCGTAAACCAGACTTCACTACGGTATACGCAGACTCACGTCTCGAAGCAACTGGCGCCCGCGCCATGTATGGCGAAGGCCGTTCAGAATTTTGATACGGCTATGGCGATATGGACATAAGTGAACTTAGCCTTGTTTGCATAGATGCAGGTGATTTGAAATTGCGAAATGCTTATACTAAGTATCTATCACCCAAGTTATTTTTGCGAGAGCTTATCTAATTGTGAGAATTGATACTTGAGAAAGTTGTTGATTCTTGAAGATCAATATAACGCGCGATGTCTTGGCGCTGGCGTCATTCAATCCTTATTGTAATTCAAACATATATTTACGTGAAATTGTGAGTGTAGATGCGAGGTTTAAGATATCACTTTGAAGTGCCGGCGCCAGCGCCAAATGCCACGCTACCGGGTTTGAATGCGTGTATGATTTATGTAGTTGTTCTGGTTTGTTGCGTGTTTGATTTATGTAGGTGTTCTGGACTTGCAGTATGTTTTTGTTAAGTGTGTAGCACTTAGATCAGTGATTTCTTTGTGATTTAGCACTTAACGCCTTTTAAGTAACTCGACATTTGAGCACACTCCGTAAGCAAATAGCTCTCCTCGGAACAATTCACGGTCTGTTTCAGAACATATTCGATCCATTATAGAAGCCTAGTGTTTTCTCACGTTGTATTGAAAAGAAATCATATGTTTAGTGAACTAGATCTCGAAACTAACCTGCAAGAAGCTGGAAGGTGAGATCTTGGTTTACATAATGGGTTACAGCTACGTTTAAAATTATTCGCCATGGCTCGCCCCTGCCCTCTAGCGCAGTGACTCTACGTACCATATCAGGAGATTTCAAACCCTGATGCCGCCGGCGTCACTTGTCGTCAACTTGGGGTGGTTTAAAAAAACCATCAATAATTTTGTTATGCAAACGCAAAATTATCATGTCCTTATGATTTTGCATAGGCAAACGCAAATGTTATCTACAACCTGTGATCCTATCAAAAATAATGCTTTCATTATATACATATCATTAACAGTAAAAGGCAAACTGGCTTGGCAAAATTCATAACAAACTTAACTCTTTAATACCCTAGCGTCCAGATTCTCGACGCTTGATGAAATCCAACGGTCTAATTTCTGTGAAAATTGGATGTTTTTCATCTCTTTTTTTTTCTTCAATTATTGTGCTATATCTCTATCATTTGTACGATATGTATCTTCAAAATAAGATCTTGTATTTTTTTGAAAATCCATAAAAATAGTTTATGTCAAGTTTCATTCTTGATTCAAAATGGGAGATCTCAAATATGATTTTTCATAATAAGTGAGATCAAATAATGCAAACCATACTATCTCATGGTGCAAGTAATTTGTATTTCATAACAATATTTCAAAAAAAAAAATGAGTTAATCTTGGATTTTTAGTTGAATTTCAAGAGAAAAACTTGCAAAAATATTTTTAAATTATTAATAATGAATATAATTAATCACAGTTCACAAATAACGAATATAATGAATATAATGAAATGTGATTGAAATTATATTCACAAATTCATCCAAAGCGCCTCAAAGATCACCCCATATTGAAGATAACATTTATATGTACGATTACATTGGAAAAACTTTAATGCCTTACGTTGTAGTGTTTTTTTCGACCTTCTTAGAAGCACTAAAATTCCGGAAATTAATCTCTTCATACTCCATCCAAGATTATCCCTTTAAAGTCCCAATCGATCTCTGATTTCAAAAATGTGTTATAAAATGTTACACGATTTACAAACATCGAGTGGATAAACAAGCAATAGTTGTAAATCTTAATGTGTAGATCACATCTGTACAAGTGGATTTATAAGAAAAGTCATTAATATTTTTAGATTTGCTTTGCAAGGATTTCTTATAAAATTCAATTAAAAATCCCAAGTAAACAATTTTTTATTCAAAATAAAATTTATGATTTGGAATAACATGTGCTATGTGATGGTAAAAATTCCATTACTTAATTCCACCTATTTTGGAAAATCGTATTTAAGATGTCACTTTTTGAACTAAGAATGAAACTTGACATAAACTAGTTTTATGGATTTTCAAAAAATCACAAGGTCTTCTCTTGAAGATCTACCTCGTGCAAATGGTAGTCAACTAACACAAGAATTTAAGTAAGAATAAAAATGGATGAAAATTAATACATGTTTGTGTACTGGAAAAAATAATTTGAAAAAATTTGCATTCTATGAGAAACCTATTTTTCAACACATGAAAAATACACCCCAAAAATAAGCCTAAAAAAAAGGCTCAAAATCGTTAAGTTGCTTTTTCACTGCTTTGCAAGGTAAGAAGAGACGTGTGACAAATGGGAGAATGCTAAATGCCATGTAAGGAAGGATAAGGCGGGACGGCGCGCCGTGGCGTCCGCCGTGGCCCGCCACCGTGGACGGCCCATTTTTCCCCGCGTTTTCCCTCGCCGGTAACTTCTAGCTTCGGTAATCTCGATCATCGCGTAACACTGAACACTGGATCAAACGACCCGTGACACAAAACACTGGCGCCTCATGTGACACTACCTTCCCGAACTGACCGTGCCCCCACAAAAAAATGACGTCACGCCACGTCATCGTCTCTCACAGCCTCGACGGTCCGACTAGGGTTTTCCAGTGTTTCGTGATGTCGCTGTTCGGGAGGTTGTGTCCTTGATGATGCGTCCATTGAGTGAGTTCACGGAAAGACCTTGATCTGTACTGATCATTTGCCTAGGGTTTAGGTTGTAGGGAAATTAATTCGTGTCGTGTAGTGTGAGATAGGGCGTCGCATCCGTCCGAGGTGGAACCCCAACATCATTCAAGTTCATTATGTTTTGCGGCGTGGAGATGACAACTTCAGAGACGCGCGAGAGCAGCGCCTTCAAGTTCGAGCGGGAGTTGATTTGCGCTTATCGTGGCGATGGTGGTAAGTCTCAGAATCCTCTCATTCCTGGTTAGGGTTTCATGCGAATCGTCTTTGTTTTTTCCGCAATGTATTCCGGTACGCTACACCTCTCTGATCTTTGCGTCACGACCAGGAGCCCCGTGGAGACGTTGTCGGGCAAGGAGTTTAAGTTTTGGAGCATACCAAGGTGCGGAAGCATTTTAGGTTTTTTGTAATGTTTTTCCATGAAAATTCTCTCCGCATTTTAGTGTTGAGCGGAGCCTGAAATTTCATCACGATTTAGGGTTCCAACATGAAGGTATGTGCCTCTGTCTTCTCTCGTAATTTTGTTTAGCAGTCACAGGACTTAGGTTTAGGATTTTCCCGGTGCGTGTGATGTAGTAATCCTCCTGTTTTATTCGACATGTGGTAGGGACCATGACCAAAGCCTTGAGACGGATTGGTTTTATTCTGGAGTCCATTGCAGAAGCGGATGTGGGACTCCTATAGGACTGGTCAACAAGTTTAGGTACGTCTGTTTCTTCGCTTCCGGGTGTCCTAAGTGCGGAGTAGACACCGGGGTTTACAAGGCAGAGGACATGGCGGTAGAGCCTGTGACACTGAGATGTGTGATCTACGGAAACTCCTACAACATTCGCTATCCGAGCCAGAGGAGGGTAGAAGAGCTGCAGACGGAGTTTGCCACCATGTGCAAAGGCGAATTGAAGGACTGTGGCATCCGGAAATACTTCGTTTGTATCGACTGCGGTATGGACAAGTTCAGCAACAAAATGATGTTAAATCGTCACCGATATGTTGAAGGATGCGCAGGAGCAAGGTATCCCGACGGCTCTATTGCACTACTGCTTCCTTATCCCGACTTTAAGCAAGGAGAGGGCAAGCGAGTGGAAGTGTTGTGTAAGAAGACGGAGACTGCGAAGAAGGAGACTGCTGGCCGGGGAATTCCGTCCGAGTGCGGAGAAGAGTCCACGGAGTTACCGGGTTCTACTCCAATGTCAGGAGATGCTGGAGAAGGAGGGAAGAAGCGGAATGGGGATGGAACAATCTCGCCATCCCCGGATCTATTCTTCAAGAAGGCTCCCGGCCTCAAGGGTAATGTGAAGGGGACTGCTAGTGGGAAGAAGAAAGTAAAGAAGAGCCCGGCTAAGACAGTAAATGCGGTCTTCAAGAGTGCCTGAAAAATCGCCACGCCGGGACCTCGTGATTCTCCAGAATTGCGAGATGAGGAAGACGAAGAGCCTAGGGTTGACTGCCAACGGGGTGTGGATAGAGGCTCTGACGGAGAGGAGCATGAAGACGACCTTGCCGACTTCGGAGGTGAACCGGGAAGTATTCCCACGGATCACATGGAACCTGTGGAGAATGTGACATTACGAGAGGTCGGTGCGCCGCAGGAGAATCGGGCAGGGGCCAAAACCGTGGGAGAGCCACGAAGTGAATCTAGAGGGAATGTGAATACTCTTATCTGTGACACTAATGTGCAGGTCGAAATGTCTCCAGATGATGATCAACCTGCCCAGTTACAGGAGACGACTGTTAAGGACGGTCTTAAACGAAAAGCCGATGCGGAGATGGGAGAAAGAAGCCATCGCAAGAAGGGGAAGCAGTTGAAGAAATCAGGAAAGGTTACTACACCGGCTACAGAGGTAAGTGACACGCAAAGGGCGATAGATACGCTTAGGGAGAGGTTTCTAATTAGGTACAGGAACGGGTCTCTGGCATCGGAAGCAGGAATTACGGTGACTAAAATTCCAGGAAGGCAGGTGAACTCAGATGAGGCAGATTTCGAGAGTTTAGTTTCATTAAAAAATTCTGGCAGTATACTTGGTCAGGATTTGCATGTTAAAAGGCAGAAGTCCGGTGACGTCCTAGGTGATTGTATGGAGTGTCACAGTGATACGGACATCGCAGATGACCTCCCTCCCCTTGAAAGTCCATCGCATCAGCATGTATCTAGTTCACGCTTGTCTATTCAGGATTCAGTTCGCGGTATAGTAGTCTGGGATGAAGATTTCGACTCCAACACTGAGCTTCACTACTACTGGGCGGACGGGAATGGGAGTCCTGGACCCTTCACATTCTTTCCCAAAGCTCGTGAGAGTTTTGCAGCGCGTAAGGAGATGCTAACGGAGTTTGAAAAGGATTACGTTCTAACAACGAGCAGAGAAGCTGACTCTGCCCAGCGTCAACCTCCACCTCCTCAGTGCCCCGAGAAACCGAGCATGCCCGGCCTGTACTATTTGAGAGATATTGTGCAGGACGTGACACTGCCCTGGGCGTGGGACAGTGACACTGGGGACGACTTCGTGAGACGTTGGAACGAAGATGTGACGAAACCTGATTTCCGACAGAGGCTGAAGGATTTGGGGTATTGGTGGATGCGGAAAAAGGTGAGAGATCGAGAGCCATTTTCCACGACATACTTACTCCATTCCTTAAAATCTACTATTGCGATCACAATTCTCTCTTACTAACGTTCCTTTGTTTTCTTTTCCAGGGGGATAAAAAGTCGCCAAAGTCGCAGGTCGTTATCCAGGCCGTGTCACTGGCGCTAGACGAACTTGTCTTCAGCGTCGAAGAAGGGACTGCGTACGGGGATCTTCAGGCTCTCGGACGCTACATACAATGGAGCATTGACTTCAGAGCCTACGAGTCTGCATTGGACCAGCATCGGGTGGAGATTCGAAATGTAGAGATAAGAAGGGCTACGCTTGCTACAGCGAGGTTTAGGGATATGAATGGTCGTCTATACGAAGAAGTATTATGGGACTGGTCGCCTTTGTGGCGTATACTCTCCTCTGACGAAGATCTACTTCGGAAGATGCCACCAATGCCGTGGTGCCATGATGGTAAACTCCTATCCATAAACTTAAGTTTTAATAATGTCTTTGTCGCTTATGTTTTCGGTCCACATTCGGTGCTTCAGAGAATACTATAAACCAGGGAGCTAAATGATGTTTCGTACTTTGATACAGCTACCGAGGCTAAACAAGTGAGGAGGCTGATGTGCGAAAATCGAGTGGAACCGGAGTCGCCAAATCCTTTAGTATACGTGTTCCGTGTTCTGTTCAAGTGTTTACATGGTCAATTTAGGCCTTTGACATGCCCGGTTTACGGTCTAACCGAGAGCATTCTTAGGAAGGAATGTAAGCTAGTTCTCAATATACAGCGTGCAGTTTCCCTATTCATGGCAGAGGGGTCCTACACTTACGCCAGACTTGGATTTGGGCTTGGTGAGACATTGCGTTCTCATATACTGAGGGACGTCGAGAAGATCAATGCTGGTGAAGGCGAGGATATAGTGGACAGTGTTCTTCGGTGGGTTTGCATAGTTCGACTAAGGGCGCTCCATGATTTGGCTGTGTGCCAAGCAATGGAATTCAATCGAATCTGGGCAACGACGTGTCCGGACCAATGGAAAGAGTATGCGAAGACATGGGAGTGGATACTACGCACAAGAGAAGAACATGATATCGGTTGGGTGGCAACCGTTCAGACTCCAAACTGGAATCCAGGTGTGGCGTCCCTGAGGTTGAAAATCCAGGAAGCTGTATGCGACATCGGTGATACCATGAAGAGGGAGGACGAGGCGTACTGGTCAGCATGTGTTAAGGAGTTCATTGCCTCGACACCGGTGGCGGAAGGTCAAAATCCTGAGCAGTCGGAAGGGGTTTCAACGGAACCGAGGACTGAGGCAGTCATCGTGGCGGCAACAGAGCATGTCCACGCTATGTCGGGTTTGGGAAATGGGAGTACTATCGACGCATCTCCGTTGTGCAGTGTGGTATCGCCTCTCAGTGTCACGGTTCACGCCGGCAATTTAGTGGAGGGTGTGAGCGTTGACAGAGATAAGAGTGAGGGAAAGCCACCGGAGATTGTCGGTGTGGGGAAGCAGAATACCGAGCTAACAGAACTCAGTGATCCAACTGTTACAAAGGTATCTAATCTGGATGTCCTTGACTCTGCAATTACTGAAGGTGACGTAGATCAGAGCACTGTCCCGGGCCCGCAAGTACCACTCCGTGACACTATCGCAGAACAGGGTTTCAGTGTACCGCAATTGGCTGTAGTGTACTCTGTGATTACAAACCGGGAAGACAGAATCATTCTCGCCACGGGGCCTTTTGTTACAGCACATGTCACCACCGCTGAATCGCATAACAGTGACATCGCCCCTATCTCTCCATGTCAACTTCACGGTTTACGGTCGGATCGCAGTGTCACCGACGGTCATCCCGGTTCAAGTAGTGTCACAGCGGCCAACATACCGGAGCTGCACACCATGTTGGTGGAGTCTGGTGACATACGTTCATTGCAAGCAAAGGAGAGTACAGGTGGTGTTCTTCATCACGTGGTCCAGGTTGAAAGTGCCGTGGTCGGTAATTTAGTGGGTGCCGTTCACTCTTTCGCGGAAACTATGAAGAGTTCTGTGACACTAGAAGTGCCGCCGGTACAGTCTACGGAGCCTACTCAAGGTGTATCGGAAGCGACCGTTTTCCCAGAAATTCGAGAGATTTTAGAAGGTTCACCGCCAGTCGAGACACCGTTGATCACCCTCACCCAGTTCCAGAATACGGCCCATGCAGGTGAAGACATGGTAGTCGATGAGACTACTTTCTCATAAGATCCGAGTTTCCAACAATGGGTGAAGGTCAATCCGGACAGGATCGTCCGGACACCTTACAAGGGTGTCTCTATCGTACCAGGAAACATCAATCCCGGGTTGCCAACAGTGCATAAAGATTCGACATGTAAGAATCTGAGCACACTGTTTGATGAAGAAAACATTCTCGAAGACACTGCTGCTGAACTCGTCAACCTCTCCCAGTGTTCCAACATGAAAAGTAAGTCAACCGATGAACAAGCGGACTGTGTTGAGGAGACAGAAGTTGCGCGTGTCATGGCAGCAACGCCATGGCCGAATTGTGCAATACTCGGGGTTCGAGATGTTGGTCTGATGACGTTATCCCAAACGTATAATTACTTACATATCGACGACTTCTTGCAGACCTTGCCGGGGCAAAAGGGGCGAAAGGACAACGCTGTTGAAGTCGTGTTCTTCACTGAGAAGAACAAGGAGTTGCAGGTGAAATTCCAAGAGATAAGAGACCTACGGCGCGTGCGGACACGACTCGGGAATGACATCGTAGACTTTGTGATGCCCCGCCTGTATTTTCAGTACACTCCATCCCACCGTCATGAAATTTTGTTCACCCTCTCCCGGGTTAGTTCCACTTTCAAGCGGTCGACGCGTGACCGGACTGCCATGCTAAAATGGGCGACTGCTTTCCTATTGCCACCATCTCCTGTGAAGGTGCACCAGGTTAAGGAGATCCTGGTGCCGTGGATTGATCACGACCACTGGTCTCTCCTTGTATTCCAGTATGACAAAGTGGTACATCTAGATTCAGCGGAGAAACCGTACCATGATCCAGAAGGTAAGGATGCAGAGTTCGTTTCTTCCATTTCTAAGGCGTGGCAGATTTTAAGAGGAGTAGAGCCATACGATGTCCCCCAGGTTAGAATTCAGGTTTTCCCACAGGCCGGGAATTACGAATGCGGACATCACACAATACGGAACAGCATGTTGTATTTAAAGGTATGCGAAGCTCCTTTATTCATCCTATCCAATGTTTTTTCTCCTTTTTCTTCGTTCAGTCCGTAATTTCTCATACCATCGTCTGTCTACCCTTATTTCATTTCAATTCGATGTTGACAGCTTAGGGCATGGCGATCTGAGAAGAGAGAGGAACTCATGAAGACAGCATTGATGACTCCCTTCTCTCCGAAGGATACGAACATGGAGATATTGTGTCTACTGGCCCGCGAGATGGACCCAGAACGACGTGACAATAGATTCGGGGCACCATTTTCTGTGCCTCAGAAGAAGTTGAGGCGTTGAGTAGATTACCTCTCTAACGTTGAGCTAGAAATCCTTTTATGAGACCTAGACCGTTGCAATGTAAGGTTTACAGAGTCACGGCTACTTTGATTGACCTTTAACTTTAATCCCGGATATCATGTTTAAAGAAAATCAAGTGTCACAGTTTTCAGTGATTTTCTAAGTGTTTCTTTCGAATTAGTTGCATGCGGTACAATATGATACGGGTGTCACAGAGTTGCGAACGGATAAAGTAACATACATGGCGTCGTCTCTACATCATCAATTATCCTTTGCTTTCGGGTGAAATTAGATTCGCTCCTCGTTGTGACATTGAGGGCTGCCCCCCACATCACTATATTGTCGTACCTTGGCTCTTGCCCTCACTCCATAGCAATGCACCAACGACAGACTACATTATCCTCGATATCAAACCCACGAAAACGACAATGTGACGCACAGTGGTAGCTTGCTAGAACTGTATACGGTTTAGCATTCAACGATACGGATATGATGAAGTTCCCACAGCAGTAGAACGCGATTCGTACTCCACATAGAAACGCCAAACGTCTGTATATAAGACAGGCCTTCCTTGCTTCTAATCCTCTCTTGTAGTGCGGTTTAGTTTTTTCATTTTCTAGGCTAAGATCCAAGTCTGGTCTGTTATAGTGTTCATACTCTACCTTAGACATGGAGGGGCTGGAATCAGAAGTACTCGAGTTCTTAGCTACACTGGCTGACTTTGTCGACGTACCTGTCCCGATAACGAGTCTCTCCCTTCCGTCTTCAAATCGTACTGTTACGACTTTGAGAAATGATAGGGTATATCGTGCACCCTTACGTTTAGGCACCGACCAACTGAAGTGTAAAAGGGCAAATCTTGGTGGTCATTCTCAGGCTTTGGAAACAGAGAAGGTCGTGCTTTTCCCTGCGAGAGAACAGTTCAAGGGAGTACACAGAGATGCTTCTTATGTGTCACTGTTGCAAGGACATTCGAAGTGGAAGAAACCGGAACGTGACACGAAAACCATGGAATGTAGTTGCAGCTCTATGGTATCCTGTTCTCATAACAGTTGATTATATTCAATTGTAGGGAATTAGTTCTACGGCTTAGTACGTACATTTCTGGACGTTACTGACATAACAGCTGTAGGTATTGCCTCTGACGTAATAAGATATCACGCTTCAAAACATTCACCCTCTTTTCAGCCGCTTATATTTTGCAATTCAATATTGTGTTTCGTGTGCCTATGTCTCTGCGGTAATAGACATTAAGAGTGACACTGTGACACTATACACTGTGACACTATGACACTGTGACACTGTGATACAGTGTATATCATATTTCCCCAGTGATAATCGGTACTGTTTAGATTGTAATGATATCTATGGGATAACTTTGTTATTTGATCAAATCTATATTCCGTGTGCATTACAGAAATTGTTGTTCTACAAATTTCATTTAATATTATTTTCGTTAATTGACAATTTCTTAAGTAATGATTATACTAACAATGTCCTCATGAACATATTAATAATTTACTTCCTAAACGTACTATAGTTCGAATTTTGTACAATATCCTATCTTGGTATAAGATTTTATAATCTTTCCTTTGGATTGAATGAACAATCTTTTATGATATTTTGTCCCAATACTTCCATTTGTATATTTCAAGGATTTAATTTCATTATGCTCTTCAAAGTTCATAATGTGTTTACTCAGAATTCTAATTTTTTGGAAAATGTAACCCATTCTTTTTCCACGATATGTTCGGGAAGAAATTTCTATGAAAGTATACCCATTACAAATTGGTCCTTCTCTCCCGTCGAAAACTATACAGTACTATAAATTACCCGTTTCTTGTAAACAATTATGAACAAGTATAAACCATTATATATGCATATGTAAATAAATAAATGTATACATTTATATTCATATGTAATTTTATTTTATTTTTTATACATATATATATATATATATTAAATATATGTATATATTATATGTATGTATATAAGTATATATATATATATATATATATATATATATATATATATATATATATATATATATATATATATATATATATATATATATATATATTTTGTTTTTTTTATATATATAATTTTTATTTTTTTTTGTTACCTACTTTACAAATGAATTCACGTTTATTTGGACACAATAATATTATCATGCACATGGTTGGTTAAGGGTATGAAGTATATTATCATAGTATTGCACACGTGTACAAAATTTATTTTCTCATTAAATAAGTTTGAAATATTGTCGAAGATCCATATTCATTACATAACCATTGGGTTTTTAAAGACACGTATAAATCTAGGACCGTCATGCAATATTAGTGTTTTAGCGCGGTTACAGCATAACATACCGCAGAAACGAGGAAGGTGTTCATGATAGTCTTTGTCTAAGCTCGTTTTTTCTATGTTTATTCATTACTCCGCCTCTTCGAATGATGGTACATTCTTCTAGACATCAAGGATTATTGAATGGGTTTCTTGTCACTAAATTCGGGATTTTATTTATCATCAGTATAGAATAAGAAGTCATCGTTATGAAACCACTTAGTTGAATCCATTGAATTAGAAGGGGCACACTCCAGGCATACAGTGTCACGAGCGAATCAAACACAGAGTTACAAGTAGTGTCACAAATACTTGGAATACGTCCAAGTCTCGTATTATGTGACATTGTACTCAAACTTTACAATAAGAGTACAATGTAAGGATAAAGGACACCTAAAAAATACCCATTCACTACTTTGCGCTGTAATTGCTCAAATTGTCCAGCTCCTCGTCGTCCATGCCGGTGTAGAATTGATCTAAGACCCAATGGACTTCCGTTGTATCGCGATGCAGGGATTGTTCTCGGGAAAAAGGAGTACGTAAGAATGGCGATGAGTCACCATTGTCCGATGCAGCCCGTCGATGAGGACGTCGACGACGCTCGGGATGATGTAGCCGTCCTCCACACGGCGCAAAAGAATACGCTGCTAAGCAACCACCGTGACCTCCTTCTGTCGCATCTCCAACAGAAAAGTGGCGAATCCCAGGAGTCTCCATACCACCCACTCCACGACTAGCAGTGCCCTTCTTCCAAAGAAAACAGAAAACGACGGCAGCAATCAAAAGAACAGTGAACTCCAACGGATCCACCTGCAGGAAAAACCCAAAACAAATATTCTCCGCTAGTGAGATATCCGACATGAACAACAAAAGTTAATGTGAAGACAGATAATGTAACCGAGGAAAGCTCCAGAAGAACTAAACCATGAACGGGCAGTGAACAGTGTCACAAGGAAGAAGATTGTAAGTGACGCTACGGAGTGGATAGAATCTGTAGGTGAGGGAAGGATGTAAATCGGACCCAGTCAAAGCCGTCGAGCCACGGGGGGACCAGAGCGCTCGAGGAAGTCTTTCCTTCGTTTCAATTTGAACCCCATCCCGTCATCAACAGTCTCGAACATTGGAGTGCCCATCATCGGATGTACTGTCCCATCCCTTTGTTCTACCTTCAATTTCCGGAGCCTGCCAATCGTCTGGTTCAGTTCAGCAATTAGATGTTCCATTAAGAAGGCGTCGTCTCCGACTTCTTCATGTATGGTAATGATTCGTTGCCGCAGTGTTTCCTGGAGATCATCCCCCTGACGCCTTTGAGGAGTCGGAACCGGTGTCACAGGAACTGGGGTGTTATCCTGTAACGGCGTACAATACTCATCTGGTCGTTCAGGTTGGGCTCGTCGTGGAGTTAATAATTGTTGTAATCCTACGTTCACGTTACCTGCCAGTCTACCATAGTAGCGAGCGATAGTCCCTTCTGCAATGTCCGGGTGCATCATCATAACCACCTTAACATGATGTTTGCACATGTTACCACGTTGTGCCCAGACACAATTACAGACTCCCCACTCAGAGCCCGGATTGTACACAGTGTATCGCATATGGCGATGTGTAGTAGATGTCACCATGGCAGTGTCACAGTCGTCTGTCGGCAAGGTAACGTCAGACTCAGGTATTAATCTAGCCTTCAGTATGGAATTTACCACCTTATCCTGCATCTTTTTGTTGTCTACGAAACCCTTCTCCTTACGCAGGTCCTTGTACCAGTAATGGTCAACGACATCCTCGGTTAAAGCTGTAATACACCAGTCGACTCTTCTTCCAGTCATCCTACTTCGCTCTGACTTCAGAATGGACTTTGCAAACCCATGATATCCTTCGATGGCTGCATTTGTGTCTTGACCACAGTAGTGCAGATTCCTAAATCCAACCACCCACATATGTGTTTTCTCTACCCACTGGTCCCTCATGTATTCCCAGAACTCGTTCTCCTGTGGGTACTTCTTTTCTAGTTCGTCTATTTTTTTCCGAGCCCATTCCTTACCCTCTTCACCTGGGGGAGAACTCCGATCGTACATTATCAATCCTAGCTCCTTCATTATCGCAGCTCGTCTACCCAAATCTGCGATCTTGTAACAGGAATTTTTCTGCCACGCTCTCCTAACATGCCATAAGCATAAAAAAATAGCAGTATTGGGCCACGTATCGCTGCAGGAGAACCACAATTTAATATTAATGTAGTACAGAATTTTGAAACAGTGTAAGAAGCGTAATAAACACTGTGACACTGTGACACCACATTCGTTTTTTTCGACAGAAGCGTGAATATGAAGACGCCCACTTAGAATTGCAGTGAAGTTAACTAGAAATGAATATAAATGGTTGGAACGTATGTAATAGGGTAGAATTTACTTCAATGCATTTATCTCTCTTGGTGCGAAGTCGACGATAAAAGCTGTTGGTTTCCAGTCAGGTTTTTTAGCTACCATTCTCGCATTCAAAGCTTTCATCCACGGAGACAAGTCGACCTCGGCGCATTTAGAAGTCAATATAAAAGCGACGAGTACACCATTGTGCCACTCATCGAAAACCATGAGCGTGTAGAGAGGGAAGTGCGGCGAGTTTACATTGCGATGGAGTCAGTGTATTTAGACTGGAATTTTAAAAAACAATAATGAATTCAATCAGTGTCGCAACTTTGAAAATAGTTAGAGAGTCAGATTGAAACGTTACCTTCCTCTCATTTGTTCCGAATGTGGCATCTATCGAAATACCCCCATTGTGGCCGTGTTGCAACATCATTTTAGGCTGCCAGTCCGTTTGAATTCCGATGGTGAACGGCATGTTCGCCCCAGTCAGTTCACCAGGGACAGGAACCGGCTTCTGTTTATTGGACTAAGTATAATAGAAAACCTTGTCCGGATTCCTCTCAACCCACATTCTGACGCTCTGTGCGTCATTTTTATGCAACATATAAGTTTCCTGGGCAAGCTTCCCAGAAATATTGCGAATATCCTTGGTGGTAAGCAGAAGGTCCCGTGTTATATCCCTGCCATCTGCTTGATACTGCTTTAGTATTTCCAAATGCTTCTTCATAATTTGATTTGAAGAATCTTTGCGACGTAGACACTCCTCTACGAATGTGCGAATCTCCGGCGACAAGTGAGCTGAGAAAGCACTACGATCTCCACATTTCATACCTCCGTGCACAACGAGGCCGTCCTGGTTGACATGTTTCTCTTGTATTATACATATTTTGGACACGTGTGGCGCGTACAAAAGAGTCTTGACCGTGAATTGAGCCAGGCACCCTCGCTTGATGGACCCCCCTCCATTTCTTCTTAGAGTCCCGTTTTTGTTTCACAGTGGCGGGTACCTTAACTTTGCCAGTTGTCAGGAACATCGCCTCCTCCTTTTCCTGCACCTGTGGGACGTCAATGACCTCCGGTGCAAGGCCAACTTCAATGTTTCCGCATTCCCTCGACCCGGCTGAACGTACTTCAGAAGATGTGAACTCGGCTTGCTCACATAGAGCGGATAGCAGCGGCGCAAGGCCATCCGTGACACTAGAAGGATCATTCATAACAGAATCAATAGGCAGGGGCTGCGCAGGGGACGAACCACCATTTACTCCCGGCTGGACTGGGTTCCCAAGATCGTGCTCTGTCACAATCAGAGGATGAGAACCAACCATGTGACACTGATGTTTGCAACCAGGTGGTACCTTCTTTTTCCGGGGTGCGTACTTCCGCGGGGTTCGTTTGGCAGGCTTCACTGCGTCTACAACAGAACCTGGGTCCGATTGTGAAGGCCCCCCTATCTCACATCCAGTGGAACCTGAACCTCCTTCGGCCAAAACTGCGGCTGGCTTCGCTTTCGAAGCCCTTCTTCTCACGACTTTGACAGTCGGTATATCCCCTGTGACACTGGAGTTGACATCAGGGACATCGTTTTTCTTCTTTCGTGATCCCCTCCTTTTTGCGTGTACCACAAGACTGGCGGGAGCCTCTTCCGTCAAAGGCATTTCGTTCAGATCTGGAATTTGTGGAGGGTGAATTGCGTCGGCGGTGATGTCACGGGATTGCTGCACGCAACAATCTACTTTCGTCTTTCTACTACGGCGCTTCTTTGGCATGGACGCGGGATCTGCCAACATCCAATCCATAGCGTCCACCCCGCATGCAGGTGTTTTTGACTTGAATCTGCGTGGTGGTTTCGTCCCCTCCAAATTCTTAACTCTCCTTGCTCTGGCTTTTCGAGTAGGAGCAATCGCATTACCTTCAGGAACGCAGTCGGGAGTACGTGGTTTCTTCCTCGGCTTGGGCAGGAGTTCTTCTGAAATCGGCTTCACAATATGTGAATAGTCTTTGGGACCGTACTCACATCTGTACCTGCACTTTCATACACTAGAATTAGAGCCTTTAAACCATAAAGCAGTACAGAATTGGATACTATAGTAACACAGAATACACTGTGACAGTAAAGCACTTACCGGGTGAAATCGAGTGCAGTTTTGTGCCCATCTCGTCTTTGGTTGGGGCGTCGATTCTCCTTATTAGGTCTAAATCTGCATTGAGCCCCTTCTCTACCGCACTGCATTCCCTCGATGAAATCAGGGACGCGCGACATAAGCACGTAGCATTGTTGAACAATGTGAGACTTCTTGTGCTCACCCCTAGGAGGTCGATAATGGAGCTCCCATCGTAAGTCGCGTGGTCCATAAATGCCAGGGGGCGGGTTCTGAATGCGTTCCTCAATCGCCTGGAGCTGGAGCTTGTGAATATCGAAATCACCAAGATCTATCTCTTCGTCTTCCACTATCCCCTCCATGGGGTCAGACTGCGTACTCTGGAAGCCCTCGCTCTCCATATCCATCCTCGAGCGGTACTTCCCCTTCACGCAAATGCCCAAAACCCAGATCTGTCGATCTGTGAGCTCATCAACCCTAAACCGGATCCCAAACCCTCAATAACACTGAAACACGTAAGTGACATCAATCATTTCCATTGACTGTGACAGACAAACCAACGTGCAACAGCAAGGAAGACAGCCGTAAACGTAAACAGACATGCTTTGGAAAGTAATCGAATTACATGCGCAATCGGAGAAACCCGGGCCTCTCGACACAGTACACAATAACACTGGAACCCTAACACTGGAAAACCCTAGTCGGACCGTCGAGGCTGTGAGAGACGATGACGTGGCGTGACGTCATTTTTTTGTGGGGGCACGGTCAGTTCGGGAAGGTAGTGTCACATGAGGCGCCAGTGTTTTGTGTCACGGGTCGTTTGATCCAGTGTTCAGTGTTACGCGATGATCGAGATTACCGAAGCTAGAAGTTACCGGCGAGGGAAAACGCGGGGAAAAATGGGCCGTCCACGGTGGCGGGCCACGGCGGACGCCACGGCGCGCCGTCCCGCCTTATCCTTCCTTACATGGCATTTAGCGTTCTCCTCATCTGAGCATCTCCCAATGTTTTTTTGCTTTTGTATCCGAGCGCTCCGATTCCAGCGACTTCTATTTCTAGCGTTTGACATGTTCAATCGGTTGACAATGGCCCCGGCCGAGTCTACTCTTGTTCCTGTCCTTTCTGAGGAAACGCAACGCCGCCATGTTTCTCAAGATGCACTTCCGGAGTTGACAGCGATGTTGTCTGGAAATTCCCTGCGCTCGTCGGATTTCCTGGGCGGAGCGCAAGTGCTTTCCGATCACAGTGATACAAGCGACTCTGACTTTGAGCCCAACCTGGATTCAATAACGTCAAAATACGTGTTTACAGCTTAGTGGTTTATGGCGTATGCCTCAAGCCGATTGAACAAGCTCTTAGTGCATATCCTTCCATATCTAGAGCCTTGCGTAGGGGAGTCCTTTCCTTGGTCCGTGATAGCAAATGGGATCGGCGTTGAGACATTTCCATATCGACCGCATCACCTCTTCATCTACGGTGCGAGTTATGGCCCGCTTTCTGACTGCATTGCTCTCTTCCTCAACACTAAGTGGAAATCGCTTAAAGGTGGCAATGTCTTGGTTACTCGTCAAGTTAAAGCGCACTCAATGTTACAGGTAATTCACTTTTGGCAGCTAGACAGGAGCCAAATGCAGTGGGTTCATCGAGGAACAATTCGATACGTTTCAATATCTGATGGGCCGTGGGAGTTAGTTGAAGTTGAGTCGACGCATCTCCAGTCAGCATAGTGCTTATGTTCGAACTTCTAATTCAAATGTTGAGTAACAGCCGTGAACTTTCTATAGTTCAATGTGTATCAAAAATGCTTTTATTTGGTAAAGCATGTTTTTTATGATGTTGAAGTGCTTCCAAGCATTTCTCAGTAAACATATTGTGCTGTCACAATGTCTGGTTGTCATTCATGTTGGATCAAATGAGTAGAAATTGGCTTCCTTACTTAACCAGTCCTGTCTGAGGATTAAATGTGTAAAATGAAGACGGTTTTCCACTTGATCTTCCATGTTTATTTGAAACTTAGCTGATTTCGCCATTACCTGCGCCATACTACTTCTTTGGCCGCAACAAATATGAACTTCTCGAAGCGTTCCAGCTTAGAACTTCCCATGTTATGATGCAGATGACTCCAGCGGCATTCCCACTTCTGGCCCTCCACCGGACTTTTATTGAGGAAACAACACCTCCAGTGAACAATAAATTATTTCATGCTTGTCGGAATTCTTATCTATATATTACTATGAGCTGATTCGATTGGCCACAGGATTGCAGTTATGAAAGATTGGGATATTTTCATCTAGTAAAATTCCGAATCTGAACAAGGCCCTTCTTTTTTTGGTGTTCATTGTTCTATTGCCTATTGCGATCCTTTGTAGAATGAATCTTGCACTTCATACACGTCATAACTTAAACAGGTAAATGACTAGGATATGGCGCCAGCGCCATCTGTCGATTGAATGTTTGATAATTATACTTATCAAATATATGAGCTCTCACGTGTTATCAACCGATCGTACAGCCACATACTTGACCGCTGGGTTTATATCGGACACAACTTTTGTTGTGATGATCGTGACACATGCTCAAGCATCACAACAGCAAGTATATTCTGAACGCCATTTGTTCAAAGGTTCTTAGTTCGCTAGGTCCGCACGCCATCTCAGTTCCGCGCCGGTGTCTTTTCTTTGTAATTACCTATCTTGCAATTACCTTTGTTTGACTCCAAAAAGTTTTTTAAATGTCTATTTCTGGAGCACATGTGTGTCGTGATCGCAAATCCGGTCTATTTCTATGCTGTAAAATTCTTTTGTAATACTCTAGCATAACCGTAATTGTTTGAATGGGGGCGAGCAAGATCTAAATGGCGCCGGCGCCATTCATCCCTACGAATTGAACTATCTGTTAGACATCAGAAATTTAGCGCCGAAAGACATTAACTTCTTAGATTTTCCCGACAGTTGCTATTTTTATACAATAAGAAGTAGAAATAACTAACTCGTGAGTCAGCGGTGATTCCAGTTTTTGTGCAATTCGGATTTTATTCAGCGCAGCTGAGAGAGACTGTGTTGTTGAGATTTTTAGAGGTAAAAATGTTCGCTCTGTCGGGACCACTATCTAAACCCAATCAAAGGCTCCGTAAGATCCCCTCCACAGTGACACTACTCCGTAGCGGACACTTTTTTCAGCTGACCTTCCACAATTTGCACAATTATCAAAGGCCTTAATGGAGCTTGAAGCATAGTTAGAGCCAGATAGCCTATACTTAGAGGCTCCAAGGTAAATAATAAATAGAAAGTTGCCTGCTCCATTTTCACACTGATCGCATAACTATTGCGCTCAGGGTTGGAAGGATTTCATCAAATTTTCATGCTTGAAATCAAA
The DNA here is from genome assembly GCA_014871385.1 of Ceratodon purpureus. NCBI lineage: Eukaryota > Viridiplantae > Streptophyta > Bryopsida > Pseudoditrichales > Ditrichaceae > Ceratodon > Ceratodon purpureus. The sequence goes on from CM026426.1 coordinate 24,682,767, forward strand.
TTGACATATACGTATAATTTGCAACATGGACATTTAGTTGCCCTATGAAGTCCATTTTTAGCACCAGTGGCAATTATCATGCTGCCTTGGCTGCCAATGATAGGTAGGAGTACCATTGTATTACTTGAAATTGACATCTTACAATTTCAAGGTCCTTGAATGATGATGCTCAAGGATGTTGATCATTATGTCTCGTCCTGTATCATTCGCTTAGTCTTCTGGCCGTTTTTGATATTTTTGGTGGATTTGTCCATTTAATCTTCATAATCCTTAGATCTTTTTGCATGTTATCTAGAATTCGCTGTATTGCCATGAAAGTGTTGCACATCTCATCAAGTTGTACTAATAATGCTTCATTAATTCCTACCTCAACATTACTGCTCCCCATCGTGCGAGTTTCATGTTCGGTTCTGTAGGGCTTAATTGATCAAGATGAAGGTGAGATCCGAGCTTGGCTCTGTTGTCAACACACACTGGATTGGCTTTCCACCTGTTTGTAATTTTCGTTGTTTGGGTATTTGGATAGAGGGTGCTGGCGTCTGCTTAATTTTGTAAGTGTTGTGCATTGCAATCGAAAGCTATTAGTTGGGAAGGGAGGCTGTGGAAAGGGGAGTGACTTCATTAGTCCAAACAGTGGTTGTAAAGTGATGGCCGATGTGAATAGTGAGCATTACTTCGCTAGTAAAGTTGGTTTGCCCAATGTTGGTCTCGATCCGAGCAAGGACTGCCACCACGTAAGGGATGGGGAACTAGTGTTCATGTTCGGGGAAAGAGAACAACACAAGGGGTATAACTTTATGGCGGCGAGGTCTGACCGGGTGAAAGCGCGAGTCCAGGAGCTCTATCCTCCCATCTTCCAGACCGCAACTCTACTTGAATCAGCCCTGATACCGGAGAGTTTTGCTCGCGCAGTCGTGTCGGAGGTTTGCCACAATAGTCAAATGAATTGGGCGAAATATGCGGCAAATCGTTGCAGAAACAAGAAAGTGGAGCCGGGTGGTGCGGTTGTATTCTACCAAGGAGATGATGACAGGAGGACCTTCTTCGACATGGCTATGGATCGAATTGAGGAGAAACTTGGAGAGGCTGAGAATCAGTGGAGTGACACGCGGTCTTTGCACACTCGAAAGATGGAGAGGGTCCGCATCTTGAGGGCCAAGCAGCAGCACCATGAGTCGGTGATGAGCGGGAAGGATACGGCCATTGCGGAGATGTCCTGCTGGAAGGAGAGCTTTGACGCGGCGTTGTTGAAGCACGAGAGGAGACGGGCATTTAAGGCGAAGATGGACATCAGTGTGGACGAGGAGATGAGGCAGTGGTATAACGAAGAGCTTCAGAGCAAGGAACGTCTTCTTTCAGAGCTGGAGGAAAAGATCCGCGTTAGGGTGGAGGAACTAGTTTGTGTTGAGCCGGAGCTGAGCATAGCTATTGAAGAGGAGATGCGCTTGAACTCCTTGGAGCAGGAGCAGCGAGCCACCGTTGACAGACTCGAGGATCTTAAGTTGAAATTATCAGAGCGCTCCAAAATCCCACTCGTGAGGGCACCAAGCCGCTTCATTGACAGCTATACTCCATGGACGGATGCGGTTGTTATCAATGTGCATGCGTGTGCTATGTGCTCGACAGGATTTCTCAATAAGGACGTCATTTTGGCACCGTGCCTTTGTGTCTATCACCCTTGGTGCGCTGCCATGCAGGCCAGGATTGATGGCAGTTGTACAAGAGCTACCTGCCATCTCGAATTTCCAGTGTCGTGGCTCAAAAGCTTTGGATATTACATGATTGAAGGTTTGTCGAGGTTTCAGTAGCCTTGGATTCTCGATGTTGACTTTGCTAGACGGATATTCGTTGTTTCAGTAATCTAATATGGTTTTCTTGGTGTTTCTGAATATGATATCCTGGTGTTTCTGATTATCTTCAGTATGTTTTGATTTAATCTACGACTTAGTGACCTTGGTTATGCTTCTCGTAAACAGATCCAATCAAGACACCATTGGCTGTGGTTGGTTTGGAGAGTGAGAAGAAGCGCAGACACTTAAATTCTGATATTGGCGGTTTGAACTACGTGAAGAAGGAAAAGGCATCTCCATCGGGTCGTAGGAAAAGTACTCCCAAGAGTTGATGTTTGCTGTGGATGCGGCATTAGCAGATACTCCTTTTCAAAATCCTTCACGTAAGTTAGCCTGAAATTGTTACTCTGTTTCACTTTTCATTGAGTTTCCTTCAGGCGCAGTTTTCCTAATCATAGGTGATGTTGTCAATTGATACTCAGCTCATCTTTACGAAGACCAATCTCCGGAATTTCATACCCGGATTTTACACAGTGCCGTGAATCAGCTTTTCTGAAGGCCGTTGGACTTGCGCCTTATGAATAAATTTTAGGATTATATACTATACAATAGTGCTCAGGGTTGTTTAATGTTTCCAGTCAAGATACAAACTTGTAATGCCCATGTCTAATGTTTACTGGATACTGGGATTTCATAGGACCGATGTTTGGCGACGGTGCATTTTAAGTATGAGTTTTTAAAGGATTTAACTGGCTTTGAGTTCTCAGGTCGGTCCTTGCTTGCTATCTTTCGATCGGAAGATTATGGAGGATATGGCCTGTCAATTCCGTTTCTGTGTCTTTTATTTGAATTTGGATACTTTTGACTGCACGAAGTTATGGTTCACCAAGTCTAGTTTTAGCCTTTGTCAACGTAATTTCTTGAAATATGTTACTTGAGGAGTTAGTGAGCAGAACGTCAATTACAGCATGTCTGAGGAACATCTCTGAATATCAAAAGTCCATGCGTCCAAATGTTGGATGACCAGATTTTCGTGATTTATTAATGTTTTGGATTAAAGAATGCTATCTTTCAAACCAGATCAACAACATCCTACTAACAAGGCGGAAAACCACCAGCGAGAAGTCCTGATTTTTTTTAATTTTATAAACTTGCGTTGGGGACCTTCCCGGGCACCTGTTGGCGTTGGCGCCACACCACTGCCTGCAGTATTTCGAAGGCTCGGATCCTTCATACTCTAAACTTGTATTGTACCTAAAGTGTCCCTACGGCCTACATGTATATATGTATTACTGCAATCGTACGGTCCCCGGCTTTGGGTCCTTTTACTCGTATACGGTTAGATACGACGGCATTGTAGTCGTATTCAATACAGGTTGTATTTTCATCGATGCGGATGAAATCGTTCATTATAAGATTTTATTTCGTTTCCCCTACTACTTGCCGTATGCTACAGTCTCCAGTATACATATCGTGTTTGGATGCACATATGTATCTGCCAGTTTTATTTCATCCCTGACAATATTTTCTGCGTCTGACATTGTCGAGTTCAAATGTACTTGAAGGCCTATTTTCCAACCTATTCGGCTTATATAAATACTGTAGCACCCTACAGGGCGCACTGTGAAACGCCGTCCTCAAGATTTGCGATGAGAAAGCAATTCCATTTAACAAGAAGATATGAAGGACCAATTGAAGAGCACACTTTGTTTAGAAGTCAAACATATTTAAATTGCGACTCCCTCTGACTATGTCATTTACTCAAATCGTGAATGTGGTCAGTAATGACACAGGCAGGTGAATGACTAGTCGGTATTGATGGACCAAGTCTCTATCATTTATTTTCAAGTTTGTCCGTAATGACAGCAGAACAAGTCATTAAGTACGTCCTATATTCACAATGAGAAGTCTCAGTGAGAAGTCTCAGTGAGAAGTCTTCAGTCTCAGTGAGAAGTCTCATATTTTCCTTTAACATTATTACTCAATATTATCCCAAAGGCTTGACATCCAAAAAGAAGCTGCAACTATTTGTGCCCTTGACCTTTTTATAATGACTAGTAGAATTTGTCAAAAATCTCCTTCGAAGACAATGGTCAAACCTCCAAATGGCTGTAGACAATCACGAATATTTTGAAAGTACTTGTTGACGGCTTCAAGGAAAATTTTATTTTGCATGGGTATTTCATCTCAAATGATGAGACATGCATGACGTAGCATTTCAGCATATATTTCAATTGGAATCTTGAACGTAGAGTGTGCAGTACGGCTTCTATCTAACAAAAGTGCGGCTATACTTCAAGATGCAACCCAAATGACAATCTTTTTCTCAGATCATAACTTTGCTGCAATAGTATTATAACAAATGCCTTACCAGTTCCAGCAGGGCCATTTAAAAAAAAACTTTGTCGTCGTTGTCAATAACTAATTTAATAATTTTTCTATAATTGTCTAGTTGTTCATGAAATTTGGGCTCTCTGTCCTAAACTATATTTTGTAATTCTTCGTAATTCCAATTCAATTTTTCTTCAATGTAAGAGTTTCCATGGCGACAAGACCAATTTCTCATAGGTGTTGGTATATGAGGAAAAAAAAAAAAGGTCTTGGCCCAAATGTTCTATCAAGATTTGATCATAAAGTTATAATCCATAATCGTAGATTTCTTCAACTGTAGGATTTGGAATATTATGTTCTTGACGAAGTTTATATGCTAAGCCATCACATAGGTTATCTTGAAAACACTCCTAGAGGACTTCTGGTTCTATAGGATGACATCACACAATATTTAAGCTAATAAATTTTGAAGATGACATGATGTTTGCATGATAGCTGCCTCTTCTAAGCATTGTACTCATTCTCCATCATCTTTGAGAAGGCCCAATGCAATACATGCATCTTCAAAAGTAGGATGAAGAAAACCATGAACTCTTCAAAGGTCTTCAAATTGTTTAGGTCCTCAATCTATTGAGAGTAGTCAAAGGTAAAATTGCTCACCCTCTCTTGCATGGGTTGTATACATTTTTGCAATTGCAAATCCACATTGTCGTTCTTTCCACACTTTACTTTGGGCATGCCAAATATAATGTTGTGAAAATTCTTGGTATGTATATTGTCATGCTTTATCAAATGTGAAGCATTTGTGAAAAAAGCCAATCAATTTAGTCCATTCATTTTGGACTCGTGACAAAATTCTTTCAAGGCTATCGGGAGGGTTGTAGACAATTTGGTGCATACCTGGAAAGTATACATTTAGACATACTATATTTGGTTTTGTTCATTCATAGTCATTTTTAATAAGCAACATACAGCTCCTGAGGCACCGATGTATTGGGCATCTAAATACTGTTGTATTTCATCAACTTCTTCTCCTAATCTTAAGGTGGCTCTATCATGACCTTTGTAGATGTACTTGTGAACATACTTAACTGCTCGTATCGATGCGCACACTTCTATGTTAATATGACAAGTATATTTTTTGCTACGTTTAAGATTGTATGGAACAACATGTAAGTTATTGAAAAGATTTCCGTTTTTTTCAAAAGTGCGGCAATCATTTCTTCGTCAGTAAAGAAGATATCCATCGACATCACTATAGTATTCATTTGAAATTCTTTAGGGAATTTTTTTAACATTTTTTTTCACCCAAGCATCTTTCACGTGTGTATAGATTGTGGACCATGTGCTGTAAAATAACTTGAAACGGCTCCGGACTTTTATGTTCATCTGCAAACTCAGCGCATATTATAGCACCAATTTGGGCAGGTTCTCTAAGTTTGTCTTCAGCTTCAAGAAAAACAAGAAAATGCATATGTGGGAGATTTTGTTTCCGGAACTCTATAACGTAAACATGAGCAACTGCTTTTCTTAACCAACCAATTTCAAGAATATCTTCTAAAAGTGCATTTTTTTTCTCCTCAAAAATACGTGCTATAATATCAAGTCGGTCTTGAGGCATTTAGCGAGGTAGTAAAGAATGAAGAACATCTAGCCAATCAGGATTTGCCGTCATAGTATAAAACATATTAGGGTGTCAGTAATAACATGTAATAGCCATTGAATCCTAAAATAACTCATGCACATTGCAAGCACTTCTAATATAACTTGAAGGAAGAATAATACGTCTTCCTAAGTTATTGAGGTTGAGGTTTCCATCAACATTGTTTTCAAAAGCATGTGCAAGACCGTGATATAAATCTGCTCGTAAAACATCTTGATTATGGTGAATGAAAAATAGTCTATTTTGTTCCATTGCTGCCCATGCATCTACAAGAAATTGTTGTAAAAGTTTTTCACCATAGAGAATAGTAGAAAATTCTAAATTCTTACCAAACAATTGATAAGCATAGTACTCTCTTTGGGTAAGCTGATGACCTCCAATACTGTGTTGCAATTATTGATGCCACCCGAGTTCTCCATATGGAAAGAGTAGTACATAGGGTGGATATGCTACATGTCCTTCATGTATTCATTCCAAACTATAGTCTCCTTGTTGTAATCGAAGCCCAATATCTTGCATTCCCTGTGGTTTTTGGCCATGGTCGGGGATGAACACAGCCACCCCATTAGATGTTCGAAGATTATAACGCCTTTGGTCCATGTCTTTCGAAAAATGTAAATAAAATTTAATATCTATAGATGCTTCACCATGCTCACGCTCATATGCTAATAGTATTTCATAAGCTTGTTTGTATCCGTAGTAAAATGCATGATGGTTCCTCAATGTGTCTTCGAGCTCCATCATTGTAATTTGCGTGCATTGTAGATTCTCTCCATTCTCACAAAATTGCTTTTACAGAGTAAATCATATATAATTGCGCGTAAACGAGTTGTTGATCAGGACTTCGAAACAATGAACCACAAGTAAACCATACTATGGAATTTTTAGACATATGGACCTTGGCCCTCCATAATAATATGGTTTGTACTATCTTCCATAGAGGTAAATGTCAAAGCTTCATTGTATCTTCAAATATTCTAACGAAATTCTTTAGCTCTTTGGTCTTGTCCTTCAAAAAATTGTTTTATAATTAGAAGTGGATCACATGAGGAAGGTAGAACCACTTTGCCTTGCTGACAGCATGATCCAAATTTTGGATGTAGTAAGGAACTCCTTAACAATTTCTCATTCAAAAAATGAAGCGCTCCACAATGTTCGCACACTTTATTCATTTGGCCTAAATAGTCTGGTTGTAAATTTGCCTTCATTTGTTCTTCCTCTAGCTTGAGAGACCCTATTCTCTTGTAAGGATTCTTGCCCAATAGTGTGAGATTCATTTGCCCTCATACTGGCTCTACATTCCCTATCTTCTTTTAAGCATTGTTGTCTAGTGTCATCAAATTTCATGTGTCCTCATTTTAGCTTTACGTTCTCTTTCTTCTTGTAAGCGTTGTTGTTTATTGTCATCAAATTCATGAGCACTTTGTCTGGCTTGATGTTTTCTGTTACGACCACATTTTTGCCATTCTCGCCTAATGAGAGTAGAGTGATCATTTGTAGATGAAGCATAAAACCTTGTAATTTTGTTTTTCAAACCTTTTGTTTATTACTTTATGTTGACTTTCTTCAGATGATGTATACTGATCATTAGATATTTCTTCCGGATGTATTGTGATCTATATATTTTATTTTATTTTAAATTAGATTTCTTTGTTTTCATATAATCTATTATAAAATCTATTATGAAATATTAGTCTCTTAATTTATAAAGTATAAAAGAAAAATGTCTACAAATTCTCTCTTACTTTATCTTGTAAAGCTACAACATTTTTATCAAAATCTTATGGTCTCTCCTTAAAAGAAGAGAAGATATTATCAAGATCTATGATATTGAAATTAGTTTCCCTTGAAACTCTTTCTATTCCATGATTGTTGTCTTGAAAAATAGCCACATTTTCCACTAATTTAGCTAGCAAAATTTAATTTTTTGAATGTACTTGGAATGAAATTGTTAAAAAGTGTGATTAAATAATAGATAACTACTTATTTGAATCATTTCTAGTAGTAGTTGTCCATTGCTATGGTTTGCTAAATCTTCCCAAGTTGTCAAAAATTGGTAGCAAGAGCACTGTATCAAAGTAAAACAAAGCTTAAAATCAAATGCAATTTCTAGGTTTATTAATTCTAAATAATAATTTTATGGATGATTAGAATTGTTCAATATTTTCAATATTAATAAATTTTATTTTTTTTAAATATAAGTTAATTTACAAAAGATGTTACACAATCATTTTCAACCTTAAATTTGTAACATCCTCTCTAAGTTCCTTGCAGAAGTAATTTCAATATTGTGCAAAATTAAGTGTGTTTTCGAGTGATTTGAAGGTCATTGACTACAACTCCGCACAATCTCCAAACTATACATCATGCAATGACAACCAAGACTTATTACAAGAAAAAATACAAAACTTATAAGTCCAAATATAGAATTAAAAACAAATCTCAAAGTCATTTGATAAGTGTTTCTGAGGTTTCTTAAGATGGTCCATTACTTTGTATTTTTTTCCTAAATTCTTGTTTATGTGTTTTTATTTCTTTATAGTTTTCTATTTAAATTCGTGTTTTGGGATTCTATAAAATGTTTGTTATAATCAAAGCTCTGTTTATATTTTCTTCACAAAGTTTTGTAGATATAATTAATTTTCTTTTATTGAAGATTGAAGTTCTAGAGGGTGATGGCCTGATTTGGGTACCCCTTGAAAAATAGTGTGATTTTTGAAAAATATCCTTTTTGAAAAGAACATTGCAAAATTACAAAAATTAGTTGGAGTTTTAAATGCTACGATTGCAGCTATATATATGGTGTTGAAGACAAAATATCCGGCACACATTAAATGAGCTATACATCAATCACACATAGTGTGACGCGTCTCGCTTGTACCCATATCAAGCCAATCTTTTAAAAGAAAAATCTTATCCAAATTGCATTGTTTGCAATAATTTGTTCATAATTCTTTAAGTTGTTGTCAATATTGTTAGTGTAATAGTTCAATGGTATATCTGTAATATGAGTTTTTAAATCCTTGGTATCAAAATTATTTTATTTTTTTAAATTGCTCACCTATAGAAGTTTTGTAATTTTTTAAATAATCAATTTTGTGTCTTCTTTTCTTATTTATTTATTCAAAGTTTTTTAAAATGAAATCTTAACATTAAAGAGAATTGGATAGTCAAATGTATCATAATTTAATTATTAACTCCCAAACAATAAAAGCTTCATCAGCTGTAAATTAAACAAATATTCTAAGTTTTCTTTTTCTGATACTTTTTCTAATTATAGTTATTCCTTCTACCACATCTACATATTTTTTCACTCCTTTTTGTACTCCTTGAGAGGCCCATGCTTGAGAATCCACATTACAAACATTATAGGGCACTTTTATTACATCTTCTATACAGTCTTGTACTTCTTTATGTACTTGTTAGGAACCTAAATTATCCATTTTGAGGTCTTATTTCAAATGAAACATCGCTACTTCTATACCAAGAGCTTCATCTTTATATTTTTTATTCAACTCTTCAATCTCATAAATAGACAAGTTCGGGCAATTTGGAGCTAATTCTACAAAGTTCTCATTTGTCAGATAACATGTCATAGTTGCAAGTTTTTTTGAATGAACCATTTGTTGACGTTGATCATCTGAAATAGCAATTGGTCTTGAAGTATCTTGAATTCTCCTTTCTAATTCTGTGACTCTATAAGCGTGGATTTTTGCCTGATGTTAAAAAATATTCTTTCAAATCTCTTTCATTCTTTTTCTCATACAAAATTTTCTAAATAATTTTTTATTGGATTTGATTTTTTCTTGGAGAAATTGAATCATAAATTCCATTTCTTAACTGGAATAGAATTAAATTGTAATTTTAAAGATTGTAATACTATAAAATTAGAATTACTTTAATTACTAAAAATACTACATCAAAACTATACTAACACACACTAGGCTTATGGGAAAATGTGAACATCCTTGAAAATTGGTCCAATTCAATTCATATTGTAATTCCCTCAAATGATAGACATATTTCTCAAGTTGGCCCTCCTTTAATGTTTGACGACTTAAGCTATAGAATGCTATAATTTAGCTTTGATTAATATTAATTTTTTTGTAAATTTTTTAAACAAAATCACAAAGGTCTCCTTATGATCACAATAAATCGTAGCAAGGCCTCTAAGAAAACTGTGCACATTATAAATCATGACCAAGATTCTTTTTATGATAATATCTAAAGGTTGCCATAACAGTCTCTTCCAATTATCTAACACCTCTACTCAAGAATCTCTAAACTTCAACATGAAAGCCTAAATTCTATCAAAATTTAACCCTAAATTTAACTTAGAAAAGACCAAGGATTCATAGTTTCAAAAATGACAAATTTGACTGATCATATTGTGAAAAGTATAATCTAGATGAGGCTAAATTTTGTATTCCAAAATTAATTTTGAAAATTGCATTTGCTTGTTACAAAATAAATAAAATTAGACATGAAAAGCCTCCACATGAGCCACGATACACTGAAGATTACAATTTCCAGTAACACTATAGTGATGAATAAACTCAATGTCGGTAAATTAAAGCATGACTGAAATTGACAAAACACTCATTCCACAATACAAAGATTACAAACTCAAAAGAAAGTTACGACCAACCTAAGGTTTTGAAGTCACGGTGAATCAAATTATTATTTCGTAGAATTTTAATCATTTTTGGAATCTTTAATGGTAGTTCTTCACTTTTTGTTGGCTCAATATGGACTTAATATGGGGCTAATGTTACAAGAAAATTGCAGTACCTCTCTTCTGTATTTGCTCTAAATGGTTTCCAAAGGAGAGAGCATAGTTGCTGTTGATTGATTATGCTGACAACAAATGGGTTGAAATGTTCATTCCTATTGCATTGCACATGGTTCTTGGTGCTGGATGGTAAAAATTTGTGCGTGAAAACAAGCTTGAAAAAGCTTTGTGTAATGTTTTTATGCTCGTGCACTTAGAGATGCAGTTGTTCAAGTTGTGTATATAGGCTTGCTACATTCTTACTAGCCTATAAATATTTCTTCTAAATCTTCTTCATGATTCACAACTCTAGTGTTGAAAATCTTCGTCTTTTGTGCCCATCCACAAAAATCGAGCAACAAGCAAAGCACAACCAATTATTAAATCATGTTTGCTTGGGGGAAAATAATTTTAAGGCTTCACCGTTAGTTAGCTACGATCCTTCTATGAGCTTGATCCAAGAACACCTATGGAATGGACAATCAATCATAGAAAGCGAGCAAGAAACAAGTAAAGCGCAACTAGTTATTAAATCATGTTTGCTTGGGGGAAAACAATTCTGAGGCTTTACTCTTGGTCAGCTAAGTACCCTGGGCGAGCTTGATCCAAGATCACTTGTAGAATGGAACAATCAATCACAATAAGCAAGCAATAAAGAAGCACATTGCAACGAAAAAGCTGCGGAACAATTTCAAGAACATTGGCAAAATGCCAAGAAACACTCGCTAATTGCCAAGAACGCTCTAAGCATGTTCTACTTTGGGACTTAGTCAAATAACCACTTATTCCATGCGTAAAATATCATGCGCGGACAGACACACAAAAAACACCTTTCTTCCTTATTATATGGATGTATAAAAAAAAATTAATAAAAAAATTACAAAAACATTATTTAAAATCTTTCATAATATAAAAAGACTAAACTCTTGAAGCTATTTAAAAAATGATAGAGCAAAAAAACATAATCCAAATCCGCAAGCTAAGAATTAGCTTGCTGCGAAGCTCTCTACTCATCCTAGCACATCAATAATTCGATTGATTTGTCTTTCTATTGAGAGCTCCTACAAAATAAGTTACAAAATCACATAGTTCTTTGATAAACTTAATCAACTTTGAAATGCACACATAAAAAGTCAACAAGAATACATTAATGCAGTGAGAGCATATTGAGAGCATTACAGACTTCCTTGCAGAATTGACGTTCTAACTACAATCACTAATACATGATGAATATAATTCTAATGTTATAAATGTAGAAGTCCTACGTTCTCAAGATCCTTAGTTCTTAAGATCTTTCTAGCTTACTTACCTTTGTCAAGACCATGTGCTTACAAAATTCTTTTGCACTCCAGAGTTCTATTAAATAGCATTTTATGTTCTATTGCAGTTAGTGAGCTTACTTTGTGTGAACACTTTGACAATTCTCAGCTGATCAGGGTAACTTGACGTTTAATTTATTTCTCCAGCTTTGAGTAATCGTCTTTTCTTCTTAAAACTCAATGTCGGATTAAACATAGCATTGCACAAAAAGGTAGTCTAATCAGGAAATCAAAATAGCAGGTGACATATTCTAAAGCTACCTAAACGTAAGTTTTGTTCTTGGCACTTTTATCTTGTTTCTTTGCGTCCTCATGTATCAGCACGCAAGACGGCTAATGGCACAAACAACAAATGCCACACTTCAACTCTAAAGAAATTACAAAATCACTATCCTTGACATTGCACTCCTTTTGAGTGGTTTGCATTCTCTCTCAAATTATTCAAAATGCTCGATATATGAGCGATGTATTTAGACTTAACCAACAAGACTTATCAACTATGACACGAATTTGGAACACCGGTTGAAAAACTCACTTATCACAACTAACATGAGTACACTTGTGAAATAGATATCCAAGATAGAAGACAACAGAGGGATGTACTCTAAGTACTAACAAATAGAATCAAAGACAATCAAATGCAATACAAGCAAGAAAAAGATGGGCTAGTCCAAAAAATTACAAAAATTAAAGAACTACAATATGGACAAAAGGTTGAAGAAAACATCATGCACAAAGAATTAGAAAGATTTAGATGTTATTGCAGACGTCAAGGTACCTGTTAGAGCCGTTTTATTGTCTCTCCAATCCTGATTTTTGTTTTATCACGAATTCACAACATCACATGATAACAAGACATTAAAGTACTAGACAAAAGTGCACTAAAACTGACAGTAATGAAGGCCAATATAATTCAATCAAAAAACATTCACAATGTTTCAAGGGAACGTTTTGAACATTGATATCACCTTTTTTATTGCTTTCAAGTGCTTCATTAAGAAATACTTTCACTGATCTCCAATCATATTTTTCTCCACCCCTTTTGCAATAGATTGCTGCAACAATAAAGAGCCTGATGAGAACATGCACGCATTGTTATCTCACTCAACTCTGAATGCTATTGCATACTAAGGAAATAACATTCTGTAACGTAACTATGATGATAGATGGATGAATGAAATCTTCTAATCACTTGTGGCAATGTATAAACAGAGGATGAAAGGAGTTAGACAGCTCCCGATTGATGGATTGGAGTCAGACAACTCCAGATTGAGAATATGTGCACTGGAGTTAGACAGCTCCATATTTAGTGCATTGGAGTCAGACTACTCCAGATTGAGAACATGTGTACCAGAGTTAGACAACTTAAGATGAGGTACACTAGAATTAGACTACTAATGGTAATGAATTATCTTTACTCCAAATATAGGAGTAAGAAGATAAAGAGATCTAGAAGAGTCTCTGAGTTAAAGGGATAGATGGATCTAGAATGATCTATGGATTATCTTTATTCCAGATATAGGAATAAAGGAGATAGAATGATCTATGAATAGGCTAGACTCTAGAACATAGTCTGAGATAGACTCTAGTTCTTTTTGGGAAGGAACTAGTATATAAAGGCTTGAGGGTGAGAAGGTGAAACACTTCTTTGGTGATCACTTCTCTATGGTTGGGTGGTGAGCCTTCAGTCAATATATTTTGATCTCTGTAGTTCTATTATAGATATATTGAGTTTTTATCTTTCCTTTGTCTTATTTGTCTTATTTGTCTTTTGTTTGAGAGTTGGTGGCAAACCTGTTGGGAGGTTTGTTACACATTCCAACATAAATAAGCCATGTCAAGACAACTTGATCACATAACTACAAACTTAGTCTGACTTTCCGCCTGAATTGCATACAAGCACTGACTCCATCTAAGTCAACACGATTTCCTCAATCAATAATGTTGATACCACATGACGTAAATTCATATACACCATATTGATAACAACTAGGTAGCAACTATTCAAAATAACATTAACGTCCAATGGATTCACCTGAAGTGTGCTAAGTTCAAGTTCTTTCTTCAAGAATACAAGCTCTTTCTTCAACAATACAAGCTTTTTCTTCCACTTTTAAAAAAACCTAGATTTTGGCACAAAGAAAATTGAAAATTTAGTGTCTTTATTTCTAAATTTAAGTAAATTATGAACATGTAATAACTTTGTAGCTTCGGATTTTGTTTTAGATGTTGCTTTAGGATCTACATGGCAATAAAGTAGAGTGACATGGCACAATAGAGGTATTTCAATGCTACCGGGCACTAATGCTTGGAAGTTCCACAGTTTAAGGAGAAAAACAAAAAAAATGAGACTTTTCAAAAGCAAAGTGCCATCTTGGAGGAAGTTGTGAAACTTCCTCTGCCTCTCGTCCTAAGTCTCCATATAAGCTCACACCTGTCACCACAGTCACCACGTGACAACTACCCACACAAACCGACAACACACTTGCAAAGCTAGAACATTTCGAAAAAACTTAGTTTTGGCACAAAGAAGATCAAAATGTAAAACATTTGTGCTCAATCACAGGTTCAAACGCAATCCTCCCACCAAGTTTACTAATTTTGATTACCGTTTCCCTCAAATTCTTCCCTTTTCCGAGAGAGCAGTCACCAGGCTCATCACTGCTGGATTTGTCTAGATTCTATGATTTCTTGTTCTGAGCCAAGTTTTCTAGGTTCTGCGAGTTGTGTGTGTGAAGTTGAAGCTGCAGGATTTATCTAGATTTTATAATTTTCTTGTTCAGAGCCAAGGTTTCTAGATCCTGTGGGTTGTTGAAGCTGCAGGATTTGTCTAGATTCTATATTTTCTTGTCTCAGAGCCAAGTTTTCTAGATTCGGTGGGTTGTGTGTATGAAGTTGAAGCTGTGCAGTGTGAGGTGAGTGGTAGAATTTATAAGTTCTAGGAGGTGAGCAACTGGGGTGTTCGGTGGTCGTGTCTAGAGGTGGAGGAGCAGAGATGGGTATCACAAGTAAGATCAAGGAGAGCTACAAAGAGCGCTTGAGTTCAAAAGCTGCGGCGCGGCAACGGCATCCAGGGACAGGAGCGGAGCGTGCTTCAGGTGACCTTTCGGGGATAGCGGATAACAAACGGGAGCTTGCATTCGCTGTTATGTTGGCCCTTGTGGGCATCGCTGCTATCTATCCAGCGGTGTATTATAGGGTAAGCTCTTACTTTGGCAAGCAGGCTGGAACAAAAAAACTAGCTCAAAACAATCAAAGTTGTAGTGGATGCCGATGGCGAAAGTCTTGAGTGGAGTGTAAGAATTGGGTGATTGGAAGAGAGTAGAATTCAGCTTGAGGGTTCAAAGAAAACGTTGGATTTTTGCGAAGATGTGGAGCTTCATAAAGAAGAAATTATTCTGAAATATGTAGTATGGGATTAGGTCTTGGAAACAATTCTCATATCTGTTGATTGCTTGGGGGCGTTAAGTGTATTCACTCTAAATTTTGAAGTTTAGGTTTTGTACTTTGTTTGCATTTAGGGCATGATTTTATTGTAGAGTGGCATGTGCTGTGAAGAAGTCCAAGTTTTGATAAGTTTCTGGTGTGGTATTATCTTGTTTTAGGGTAGCTCCAATCCACCAGAATTAAAAGCATCCAGGAACAATGGTATGTTCGTCTTCAATATCTGCTCCAGGATCGCTTTCGTGCTCCTTGTCTTATTGACAATAGTGGAAGGGGATCTTGAAGGTGTTATTTGAATGATGTCGCGCTGAACTAAACTTGTGAGTCTGATTCATGCAGTTTTGAATATGAAAAACTGGGTGAATTTCACGTTGCAGGAGAGTCAAAGAGTTGCACATAACACAAGAATTTTCAGGTATTCATATGGACCATTTTTATCGCATTTATGCGTCAAATTTGTTTCATTATTGTTGCCATGTTTGCCCTACATTTGTTGATATGAACCACCTAAAGCAAACGTTCCAGATTGAAGTTTTGATTTTTTGTCATCAGCAACTGTTTTTTATGGTTGCAGGTTTAAGCTTGACCCAAGAGAGAGCCTGGGTATTCCACCGGTATCTCATTTGATAGTAAGGTCAGAACATTTTCTTTATGAATCAAAACACACAAATGCAGGTGGATTTGATTTCTGAATATCTTACCTTCTCTGTAATCTTCTCTTGATTTTTGAATGTCTTACTTGGTTAATTTTTAAGGCAAGGAATAGCGTTGTTTACCTTTTTATGCTAGTCCTAGATTTAAGAATCAGTGTCACTTTGTGACTTGTTGTTTTGCAGAGCAGAGGTTGTCAACAGCCGCGGAAGACAGGAGAAAATAAGTCGCTCGTAAGTATGCCTTTCCTTATTTTAAGTGACAGTATAAAAAGGAAACAATTTTTAGCAGGTTATTCAAGTTGATGTGAAATGCACAATTCACATCATTATGAAAGGACTCTAGTTTATAAATTCTAATTCGACATGGTCCTCTTTGCATGCGTATATCTATGAAATTAGCTTGTGCATAGAATAGGAATATAGATGGTAAGTTATGTGTGGATTTTTAAGAAAAGAAATGTCAAAGCTTTACTTGGAAATATGTTTGGATCTAGATATGTACCAATCTCAGACCTACGTGCGGCAGGATACTTTGATGTCCTGATCAAGGTGAGTTGTTCTATATTCTTATCAAGAGTACTGGTGTGAGGGGGTTTCATTAGTTGGAACTTAGTCTTCACATCATTACACTAGAATTGTAGCTTGAATAAGATGCTTCGAACCTTTGAAGGCATGCTTGCATCATCAATGGCCGTAGTTTTTCTTGGCAAAATAATTACCGGATAGTGCACTAAATACTACAGCGATTGGGGCACACCTTTTATTTATTTCTTTTATACTTGATTGTGTAGATTCTCCCCGAAGGTATGATGAGTCAACGTATTGCTCGCCTAAACCTTGGAGACTCACTTGAAATGAGAGGGTAAGGTCTTGGCTTTTTTGGCTCTCAAAGTGTCTGCCAAAACAGCATCTTACGTAGTAGCTCCCATTTTCCATTTATTTTGTCGCATCTTGCTACACAGTATAATCATCTCTCCGTAGCATCTCTTCTTCAAATGGGCTCATTTTTTAATTATGTTTTCCCCTTCTCTTTGATCATCATGGTATCGATCATCTTTTATAGTTAGTACATCAACGCCGTTGTTAAGGATTAATCATTGTAATCTGTAACAAGAGGCCGCTGATCACGTTCTTCTGTTGATGTCTGTAGCCCAGTGGTAGAGCTGCAATACAAAGTCAATATGAAAAAGCATTTGGGCTTGGTAAGCTCGTCCTCTACCTTCTGGTTATGCCTGCCACAACTTTACTCTGTTCCATTCTTATACAGATCAGAGCCCAGAGCCAATGCTTCTTGATGCAAATGAATGCCGTTTGGGATGCAGATTGCAGGTGATATTGGAATCACATACATGCTACAGCTTATCAATGCCATAATGTCAAATCCCAAAGACAACACTCAGGTGAGGCAACAACTGCCCTTCTCCATTTCCTTGTCAGTTCAACTAAAATTGAAGAACCAATAAGGGCTCTTATAATGACACACTCTGATGGATTGTATGGCAGGTCTCTCTCTTGTATGAAAATGAGTCTCCGGAGGATATTCTGTTTAAGGAGAAACTAGACAAATTATCTCAATCTCACCCAAATTTCAAGGTATGTAGTTGTTCAGTTTTGCAAAGACTTCCTTGTTGGAAATGTTTTTTGAGTGGTTTTTGCAACTTAGATGTGGTATTTACTGACTTGTTAACATGTGGGTTTGTATGTACTGTGGTGTGGTAGGTGTTTTATACAGTGATCATTGCCGGTGGAGAACGGCAGGGCGGTCAGGGGCATGTTAGTGCAGACATGATTTACAAAGCATTGCCTCACCCATCTTCCCACACTCTTATACTGGTACCTAGATTATGTTAACCTCTTTGGAATTATGCTTATGAACCTGCAAAGCTAGCGTGACGGTTCTTGTTTAAAGCTTCAACCAAGTGTTCCATTCTGTAACAATAAAGAATGTGCAAAATTTTGTAAGGGCATTCAACTGGTTTTGTATCACTGATGTTGCAGGTTAGCGGACCACCAAAGCTTATTGATCGTGTATGCGGAACGAAGGACAAGGAACGTTACAGTGGGCAGGTGAGTCAGTGATACCAGCAGCTGTAATATCTGTTCACAGGATTCTGGCAACATGGCTATTCTACAACTTCAATGTGTGTCATCAACTCGGTTATTGACTAGTCATGAATTGCCATGAGTAGGTGCTTGGACTATTGAGAGAGATCGGCTACAAGCATGAGCAGGTTCGTAAATTTAGCTTAGCGTGTTAACATGGGCGTACTGGCATAACAATTACCTACTTCTTAGAATATTATTCTACAAGTTTTCTGAATTTGATAGATAGCAAGCACAGTTCATGAATAGGTACAGTATTCTTCTCTAGACTTTGTAGCATGTCTGTACAGTAAATCACAGTTTTCCAAGTTAACCCCTTTCTACAATTCTTGATCACGGAAGTGGAGTAAATTTAATGTCTGAACTTGTTGAATTTTGAAGTTTGATGATATAGTTTCCTTGTGGTTGTCTCATGTTATCTTTGTTATCGCAACAAGGATGGACTTTGCAAGAAAGAAGTTTACTTGTAGCAGTTATGAAACGAACAAGTAGCTGTCACATATAAACATGTTTCTGAATATGGTAAATTGAATGTCAATGTATAAAAAGTGTAACAAGTTCTATGCGGTTAGCATCTCGCCCCGATTACGCTGGTGGATACTTTCTTACAGGCAAGGGCATTGGGGGGCTTTGCCATTTGCGAGACGTATCCCTTTGTGGAGGCTTGGTTTTAGTTTAGCACTATAACAGGCATAATGTGCACACTTCGTCGTAGTCCCAGTTAAGTTGAAGTGGCATAGGGTAACACTCTAAACAGCATATCGAAGCCGAAGAGTGACAATATCGCCAGCAATAGGAATCTGAATTGGAATCTAAAAGAGGGTGAGAAATGAACATGCCAGAATCAAAGTTTCACCAAGTCTAGTTAGTACTCTTGCAAAAACCACATCAACAGTGATCAATCGACAGAAACGCCTAGACCTTCACGCCGGTGCTCAACCCTACCCACGTCTTCACCTTCATTACATCTATCTTCATTTTCTCGAGAGGAACCATCAGTGTAACTATGACATAAACCCATCACTTTACGAGCCAACTTGTGAACCAAGAGAGCCGTTCTGGTGTTTGATCTTCATCATCTGATTCCGTCTCGAAGATACAGCAAATTGACATTCTACTGATGACGAACAAAAAGAAGCCACAATGCAGAGTCACTTTTGAGCCCCCATTTCCATAATCCGAAACGTAATATAGTACCATAGTAAGTAGGGACACAGGGGACTTCCATACAAATAAACCAAACTAGGACATCCCCACCACAAACGAGTTCCTACAACTTGAAGTGGCAAACCAAGTGGTAAGAACAGAGTCACAAACATCTAACACCTCGAATGAAGAGGTACAGATAGACTTAATGAGCAGGAAAAACTTCAATGAGATGCTGGTGTTATGCAACACCATAAGAAATGTATGCCGAGAGAAACTCCAAGCTCACGCCCTCTCGCCCCTGATGCGACGAGCCAGCTGAATATCCTTCGGCATGATAGTCACACGCTTAGCATGAATAGCGCACAAGTTCGTGTCCTCGAACAACCCAACCAAGTATGCCTCGGAAGCCTCCTGCAGTGCCAGTACCGCAGAGCTCTGAAATCGCAGATCCGTCTTGAAATCCTGCGCGATCTCACGTACCAGGCGCTGGAACGGCAGCTTCCGGATCAACAGCTCCGTCGACTTCTGGTACTTGCGAATCTCCCGAAGCGCCACCGTCCCGGCTCTGTATCTGTGCGGCTTCTTCACTCCGCCGGTGGCGGGCGCAGATTTCCGGGCCGCCTTGGTAGCGAGCTGCTTCCGGGGCGCCTTCCCTCCGGTAGACTTGCGAGCCGTCTGCTTAGTCCTCGCCGTCGCGGCAACAAACCCTCAACGAAGCCTAAAAACAGTGCTGACACTCCAAAAAGCTCAGAAAAGTTCCGAAATGCTCAAGGTGTGTAAGGGAGTGTACCCATAGAATTGGAACTGGGTAACCAATTGAGGGAGTTGGGTCCTGAGTCTGCGAGAGGCCTTCTTGTATGGCTTGGGAACCCAGCATAGGATTCCCGACCGACGGACGGACGGCGAGTTGGGGGATGGATTTGGGGTCGACTGGTGGATGGAGAGGATGAATGCGTGATGTGGGTTTGGATTTGCGCCCGACTGGCGGTCGGGGAGAGGGGAGGTTTGAAAATTTGGAGGGAGGGATTTGGCGCGGGCGAGGGGTTTCGAATTTGAAGCGGGCCCGGGGATGCTTTGGGATACAGCGGATTTAGGGTTTGGCGGGCCTGCCGTTTGAATTTGTTTCTCTAGAGTCTGGACTGTTGAGTTTAAGTTGTTTTGTATTGTGGATACCAGGTTTGTTCATACACAATTCTAAAATAAATAAATTAAAACATCATAAATTTTGAGGATAGAAAAACAAAAACATGAAAAAATTCCTTTAGTAATATTAGTTAATCTTTAAGCTATCTAAATTTACTAATTTACAAATTAAAAAACAAAAAAACACAAGACAAAATAAAGTTGTGAAATGATTTATTTATCCTTTTAATTAAAAAAATTGATTTAACCTTAAAGGTTCAAGCTGTGTTTGGACCTCCAAAACCAAAAACTGTAATTTTGACAATCTTACAGAAGTTGGAGTATGATTCTTATTTTTTTAGTTTTTTGGTACATCCAACCGTAAGATCTTGAAAAAAACTACCTGAAATAAAACCATGTCAAATTTCAACGGTTGGATCTTTATCATTTGTGAGATTATGACGTTCAAAGTATACTGCTTTTTTTTTTGGTTTTGCGCAAAAGGCATACTCTAAATGGTGCCAAGGAAGACTTGATGATTGTTACCCCAAACATTTTGCTCATATTTTTTTCCATGTAGGTGACTAAGTTGGCCACCTCCATGCAAAATTTTAGAGTCTCATTACGCTTTTTGGACCTTTAGGCAAATTATTTTCCAGAAGAAGGTACAAAAACCACAATATGGTAAAACTTAAATAACGTCAATTGTTTTTGATTTTTTAATAAAGTGAACGGTTAAATGTTACGTCTATGAGTTTTAGAATTATTGGGGAAAACAATTTTGAAAAATTCCTAGATCTCATTTTTTGACAAATTCTGAAAGGAAAGATTGTAAAATTACCAAAAACTGTGAACATTGTTTTGTAATTTTTGGAGGTTGCCTTTGTAAAATTGGTAAGTTTTTTGACATAGGCCACTTTGTATTTTGAGTAGTGCATTGGTTATGAACATATTTCCAAAATAAAAAAATTCTAAAATATCCTAATTTTAAATTGCCCGTTTTGGACTTGAAACCTAAAATTTCTAGATGAAGGTTCTAAAAGGGAAATTTGGCTTTGCAAATTTTACTACATACACCTTGCAATATAGGAAGCATCCAGTAAAAGTTTTAGGCAAAAATATTACCTGTAACCCCTTTATGTAGGCTGCCCAAAACAGCAGAGAGCCATTTTGGATTTCCAAAACCTTTAGGAGTTAAGGTAGAAAAACCTCCTATCCAACTATGGTATGGAATGCTGTTTTCAAAGTCTAGTGGGAAATTATTTGGAGTTTCAAGGAGAAATCCAAAGTTTCTCGATTACTAGTCTTTCATGATTTATTTAATTAATTTTTATTTTTATTTTTTTTAGAGTTATAAATTTAAAATAGTTTGTAATTGTTACATTACACTCATGAAAAAAGTGAAATATATATAGTGATTTGATTATGAAGTGAAAGAATGAATAAAACAGAGTTTATTTTATTACAGTTTATTTATTGAAATCACAGTTTATTTTATATTAATAATGATCAGAAATCAATTAATGTATTTAACTTATTTAGAAATAGGTGTACATATAAATATTTTACCATGGTATGTTAAAATTTCAATAATTATTACATGTAAAATGGAAGAAGTCCTTTTTTATCTTACATTCTTAAAGACTTTATAAATATCAATATTTAAATCAGATTGTATAAGATTTATTATTAATAATTTAAATTTAAATTGTTTTAAGTTATGATAACTCAATAAATTGGATAATTTTCATTGTACTCTACAATATTCAATTGAAGACTCTCTAATATACAATTTCAAATATACTATTTTTTTAGTGATGAAGTGTGGAATGTCTTGCATTGGGATTATTGGCTGCTAGTAAAGACCTAAAAACAAAAATCAAACAATGAATTTGCTTAGTGTTTATTTTTAAGAAGAAAAATAATTGGTTTTAATCAATAATTTTTTATTTGATAGTATTTATTTGTTTTCTTATTTAATTGTGGGCTATGGAATTTGAATGATTTAAATAAGTACTAACTTGAAATTTTTAATAAAATTAATCAATATTTAATCAAAATTTGATATATTTTTATGTGATATTTTGTGACTGCTTAAAATATGGCAACTGCACTATAATATGCTTTACAACATCTGCGAGATCTATGCCATCCGCAGTACATATATGTGAGTCTGTCCAAGCGACAATATTAGAAGCCAAGTGTATTAAGGGTAGGAATGTTGCAGAGCAACTTTGTACATTTGCCTCTCTCCAACAAGGTGTACTAGAAACTAGGACTTTCATTCAAGAAGGCCAAGGATACTTTAAGCAACATGTCCTAGAGCAGGTGTGGTATATTGACAATTAAAACTCCAATATCATAGAACACAACATTTGCTTTGTCACCCAACTCTATCAGCTTCCACACTTGTAAACCAAACGCCTTCCACTATGAAAAAGCAAGAACAATTGCCTCACATAGCCCAAGACACTCTTCTATACTACTTTTCCAGATCTCTTTTTGGGCCTTGCGTTTCTTCTGAAGATTAAGATTATCCAATTCCCTCAACATATCCTTCAAGCTGATAAAAAGCACATACATTTCTTCCAAGAAGAACTTTCCGCTTTGTTCAAGCATCCAATTGGGTTTGGTCTTGTTGACCCCAAGCAGTGTAATTTATTTACTTTATGTCGAAACGTGAGCCAGGCTTTTGGTTGATGAGTTGGGGACTCGACCTGGCAATCCAGCAATTTACGTGGGACTAATTTGCTGGCCCCAATTTTAGAGTTCTTTTATTTTTTAATTCTTTGGCATCGTATTTATTTATACTGATTGAACATTAGCCACAGTAGAGGTGCTTCGACACTGAAGCCTGGCAACATATACATTCTATAGAACAGCTAGTTTGCTTCAGCAGAGTACACAATTGCACACAAAACATGCAACTTGGCTACAGGTTTACATTTTGTCTTAACTAATGTCCTCGAATTTAACTGCGATCAACTCTTGAACTCCAATACTCTTCTAAGACACATATCTAAAACCTGCAAAACACACATACGTGCTCCGATGCCAAAGTAAGAACGCAAAATACATGCAAGAGATCACACAAAAAACAAATATTCAAATTCCTGGACTTAACGGCAAGAGACGTGTACACAGAACACAAGGACTCCGATGCTAAAGTAAGAGGGGGAAAAAAATAGAGCCACCAAAAAACAGAGTTGGCCAAAACAACGTGACTGCAACAAAGTCAGCCAAGAGCACATGCAAAGTCAAAGAAAACCATGAACTCGAATGGAAATAACTTATATACATCCGGGAGTGAGGAATTAGATAGAGAAACCAAGCTGGTGGGCAGCTACAGGACGCTCAAGAAACAGATCTTTGAGCACCTACAACACACTAATATGTAAAAGACCTAGGGGACTTTCCAAGTTCACAAACATGCATAGATAATGGAAACAAAACACCTACGCTAAGGAATCTAAAGCCTACCAGCTATACTATGCCATGGTGCTGAAACTATGGAATTCACAGGACTTCAACCACTGCTTAAAGCAATTGTCATATGGGAATGACATGAGGTTGAAAACATACTGGTTGTGCATTCCAACAACAAGACCAAGATGGTCACCATCTAGACGGTTACGGAGCTTGTCCTTCAAAAAACTAACAGATGGAAAGGCTCTCTTATCCTCCACCGAGCCCAGTACGTGATTCATAGCAATCTGAGCCAACTTGATATATTCCGGAAATGAAGTGGACAATGCAAAATTGGCATCCAAACGGCGCCACAGTTTTGTCACTGGATTTAGAAGTTCTTTCGAAGCATCTAAGCCCACAGGAGGGGGATCCATAGCCCACAATGAGTTGGATAACATGGCCATTTTGAATGATGGCTGCTCTGTCTCAAGCTGCGAAGAGTCTAGCACAGGGGAGATTAGAACTTTCCCACCATCCTGTGACACATGCCGTGGCTCCTCGTAGAATTCCTTGATGACAGTTAGGTGCTTTTGGAAGGAGGCCTCACAATCCCTTGCAGCCAGTACTATGGGTAGACGATGCCCAAGGCATCGAGCATTGCTACAACAGGGAAGTGAGCGTCCAACTCCTCAAGCACCTGAACTGCGGCATCTGCACAAGCGAAGGATTTCCATCTGTGCGTGGAGATGGAAATCCAGTCTGATGGAATCAGGTGCGTCCCAAACCACCACCAACTCTCAATCCAAAAACATGTTAAAAAATTTAAAAAGCTATGAACCACACGCACATTAGAACTAAGAAAGAGCTGTGCCAAAACTGAAAACAAAGATCTGAATGAATAAAAATAACTTACGGAGGACAAGTGATGGCAAAGGCTGAGTGACTGAGTCGACTCGGAAAACTGAAAATAAAAATAAAAAGGAATATAATGAAGAATGAAAGGAAAAAATGCTGAAACAGAAATTAAAAAAATTGGGAATAAGGCCAAGAGCAGACTCGGACCGAAACAGGTCAATAATAAGAACAAAGTAAACAGATAAAAAATAAAATTTAAGGACAAACGCGAGAATGGGGGATTCAAAAACTGAGCCAC
Organism: Ceratodon purpureus; assembly: GCA_014871385.1. Lineage (NCBI taxonomy): Eukaryota > Viridiplantae > Streptophyta > Bryopsida > Pseudoditrichales > Ditrichaceae > Ceratodon > Ceratodon purpureus. Next base: position 24,707,673 of record CM026426.1, read on the forward strand.
GAAGGGCGATCCTAGTGGATTCAAGGCCTTTATTTAGAGGCCACAAAAAGAATATAAACAAAAACCAAGAGAAAATGAATTAAGACCATGAAGAAAATAAATAAAAACTAAAAAGAAAGGAAAACATAAATCTAGAAAAAGAGCAGGCGGTGGTTTCAGAGGACGCATCTAAGCATTAGATTTTTATGTCTCACACAAGGTCCGCGAAGACGTCACGGGTCACGCATCTGCCCTTGTGCATTGTAGTTACTTGTTGCTCTCCAAAACAAACACCAGTTGCTCCTCAGGGAGATTTAAATTTGCATCCCACTTGAGTAGAATAGATTCGTGATTTAGCTACAACAACATGTTGAAGGAGTGAAAATCATCACGCTTGTTCTTTGTGCTTTCGTTACCATACAGTGTTAACAGCTGTCCACGGCACCGTTCTAGTGCGGCAATGAAATCACAGATTAAAACATTCCGTGACTAGGCGAAGCACACTAGTGCATCAATCTGCTTCAACAGAGGTAAAATTGCGAGCATCCTCAAGAGAGCATACGGATCCCGCATGCGATCCACGACAACCTGCACAAGACGAGAAGGCAACCTGATCAGCACACAAAAGCTTAGGATCTTGATAAAAGAAAAATGCGGAACGTACAGTAAATGAGTTTGGAGACTTACCCTTGCCTTCTTGCCCCCCTTGTTGCGATTGCCATCCTCATGCATTTTGGCCATCACTGGCTTCCACTCGGAGATAAGTCTCTTCATCGGAGCATGGCAACTAATCCAACGTGTTTTCATGTTTCTCAAAAGCTTAAGGCCTTTTGTTTCCACTAAAAGTGCAAGTGTGCAAAACTCTGTAATCCTCTTGGGCGAGTTTGCAAAGTAGGCATGGCTGGTTTGCAGGACATCCTCATCCGTGCTCATCAATTCAGTCTCGGAGAGAACCTGAGCCGCGAGCTGGAGCATGTGAGCACAACAATGCAGGCCGTTGGCAAAGGGAGCAAACTCCCCTTTGATTTGTTTTGTCACTCCGTTTTTTCGCCCCTAGAAGGCTGTCACCTCATTTGCGCCAAAATAGAGGAGCTTCGAGGCGATGGTAGAGGCATTGAGGCCACAGTTCACAACCAAAGCGGACATGATCACCTTAGTTAGAGAGTTAGCTGTAGCACCATCGGTTTCTAGTTTAGAAAGAGCGATCATCAAGGATTGGCGACCCTAATAAGAAAGGACGTAAGAATGGATCTCAATGACAGACTGATTGTTTACTGTGCTACTCTCATCTGCATTCATGGCTATGTAGTTCGCGGCCTGGACCATAGCTATCTTGTTTTTTTTTTGACAAAGTCATAAATGTGTTCAGCCATGATCTAGCCAGAACCAGCACACCAATGCGAAGATGGTAAGTCAGGCACCCCCAAAAACTTGTACAAATCAAAATGAGCAGTATACTCACGCATTGGACGACCACAGGAAAGGATATGAAACAAGGTTGCGAATTGAACTCGCTTTTGGCGGCTCTCCGTAGAGGTGCACCCTTAGATTTGATCCAACATTGATGTAGGTGGGCAGGAAGCAAAGAGTAGGGAGTTTTTTTGATGGCACTTTTGGAGGCCATGGGTGCTTATTGTGTCCCACTTTGGCGCCGTGACGCAAGGCTTCTTGCCCAGAGTTGTACAAATGGTACACTTCACAAGGAGAAGCAAACCATCATCTCGCAGCATGCTCTCACTCTAAGGAGCCTTTGGCGCCCACTCCATCTAGTACTTGCGAGTCAAATCGTAGTTCGCCTTCCACCGCTCCTCCCCCCCCCCCCCCCCCCCCCCAATCGCTACAACTTCGTCCAACATCGTCTTCTTCCCCTTCTCAAGTCGCCTTCTCTTCTCATGCGGGGCAGGCCTCCCCCGCCCCTACATGTTAGAGAGATCAAAGTCGTTGAGCACTCGATCCGACTCATTCGATTTTGAGGGCATAGCAGTCTCTTGGGCCACAATGTAGGGGTCATCCTTTGAGTGCAAAAATGCACTAGAATCGGAGGTGACCTGCATCACGCCTGGAATTGAGAGCTCAATCGTGAGATTGGGCTCCCCCTCGCACGCCACCCCTTCCAAAACTCCGCCCAAGTTCAGCAACTCGATGGCAGCAAGGCAATCTGCTCCTCCATCACCCAGAGCACCTCTGCGCTGATCTCCTGCACCCTCAGGCCATACCGACGCAGTCCTTCAATCCTCCAAGTTCCGTTATGTTGTAAAAAAGGAGTGCATTGTGCTACAATCTTGGTGACGTTTGCGCGCATCCTCTTTTGCGACACGCTTCTTCTGCAGTGCCCTCCTCGTGTTAGCTGCGGCCTTGCGCTTTAGTCGCAATATCTTGCGCTCGCGACGCGCCATGGCCTCCAGCACCCTCTGGCTCTTCTGCTCTCCGCTGCCCACTCCATCGGCAAACCTCACAATGCTAGATCCCTCCGCCATCCAGCACTCCCACCCACAACGAATATTAGTCCAAAAAAGGTGTAAAGCAAAACACATGCACAGACAACAATTGACAAAGAAGAAGCCTCACACCCCCCCCCCCCCCTAGCCTCCGCGCAATTCTCCAGCCCCAATTTCACCGCGCCACGCCTCGATCCAGATCGTCAACAAAAGACAAACACAATTAGAACTTCGCACATTGTGCACAGCAAATAAAAAACCGAGGAAAACTGGAATGAACAAATGAATCAGCCAACTCTGCATCTAAATGTAGCTCCTGAACCAAGGAGAAAGACAGACATGGCGATGAAATTCGCAGACCATAGCTTCCTCTTTACTTGGCCCAACACACAATGTGCAATGAAAACAAGTGGTTCACCCGGGAATCAAACCCTACGGCGTCTAAAACAAATCTGGCATTTACAACTTGCAGCACACAGGGCGGCACTCCTACGTTGGCCTTCAACCTGACACAGCAAAATGCGAATTGGTGTAAGCAAAAGAGAGACCAAAGCGGAGTGGGCTGCAAGTGAGAATCAAAGCGACGAAGACTGGCATTAATGGTGTTCAAAACTCCAATTAATGGAGAAGATTTGGCATCGAAGGCCTTGGGTTTGAAGCTCTACCAAATCTAAACCTAGCCCCTGATCCGGGGGATCTGAACCTGCGACGTCCCACTTGGCGTCAGCGCCCACTATGCCACCACCAGCCTGGCCACGTCGGTCCCAAAATCCGTTACAAAAGTGACGCTACCCCAATTTTTTTGATGGAATTTGGCTACAAAAGGCCAGCTATTATTACACTGACCCCAAGTGATCACTTCTCTGAATTTGAAGAGGGTCGTAGCTCATATAGACTCTTCAGCTGCATTAAAATGAATGAGCAGCCACAACGAACACATTAATGGTTAAAAATTAATATCAATAACCACATATACCACTAAATCTAACAACTACAATCTAATTATTGATATGATGACAAATATATATTACTATCTATAGTATCAATATCAAATCGATTTCATATTCAATATCATCATTTAATCCTTTAAAATCCAAAAACAAAACATTATATTAAAATGGCTATAATAAGGTATATGCAAGTAATTATGGACAAAAAAGTCAAGAATTCAAAAATGACGTAATTATGGAAGCATTGCATCTATGAAGAGTATAAATAGTTGATCCAATCACAACTCAGCGGTCCGCCGATGGAAGAAGGCCATGAACAAATCCTGTTTGAGTAAATGAATAATCAACCGTCTAGAATGCAAAACTGAACATCCACATGTACATAGGCTGAATATGCATGTGATAAAAGTATCACAGTGAAGATTGAGACATAGGATGCAAAATAAGAGTTACACTTCATACTATAAAGAATATCATGTTGATTCAAGTACTGAAATGTATAATACAAAGTCAGCATCTCGCCGATAACAGTAGAGAAGGCCATTGACGCCTAGGACAATACATTTCTTGGCAGCATGGGGTGGACAGTGAAGGCATTTGAAATAAAACGAGGTCCCCTAAAGAATATGAAGTGGAATTTGTGAAGGAAATCAAGGAACATGAGGAACTATATGAAGAAAATGGACTATATTCAAAGTCGTCGGCAAACCGCCGACAAATCGAAAGATTGAAGAAATTTCTGAAGAAAATGTGTAGGAGGGGAAACCTCATGCATGGGTCTACAAAAAACAATGGACAACATCAATAGTGGAAACAAATTTGTGGAGCATGGAAGTTTGGAAATGGAATAGTCTTAGCGTATTTAACTAAAGTATGCAGTGTTTTATATGTGCTTATCAAAAACTAGTGTTGCTAATGTAGACTCCGAGCAGTCGGCAAACCGCCGACGATGGAACTGGAACCCTCCGCAGAGTTCCAATGGAAAGTATTAGGATGGACAGCGTTAAATGGATTATTAAGGACATTTCTATAAGGCCAGTTGTCTACAAGTAGGGTATTTTGAACACTGGCGTCTGATCCAGCTAGTAGCCTGGTGTTGTAGAAAAGTCTATCCAAGCGTTTCAACAAGTAATCTTGTTTCTCAATAGGACTTATCCTTGTCGAGATATCACACTAGCATCCAAGAAGGCGTCTGTAATTGCTCCTAAGTAAAGGATGAATGGCTAACAGCTTCGCATAGTGACGATCAAGATTCTTTGCAAAAACCATGGACCACAAGAGGACCTCAAAATTCACAGTTCAGAACTCTAGAAATGAAATAAGTCCCGGTCTACCCCGGAAATGAATCTTTGTCATCAAGTCAATATCGATATACCCGTGGTGCTCCGCTATGAGCAATCCCTTAATCTCTAGGACAAGGTAGTATCGTGGAAGAGGTACCTCAATATTACGCGCGATGATTTCGATGCTAACACTAACGGCATCATTGTGCGGAGAAACGTTAAGGCGAATTCCAGTGTTGGTATCGATGAACAAGGTTGAAGCTACGGCACATCCCCCAGAGTTATGTGTTGCAGACGCCATCGGCGGATCGCAGACTGGAAAGTTATAATCGTCCTCACCATCATTGTGATTATCTTGCGCAGCCAGATATTCTTCTTTGTCAGCATCACCATCAGGAGATGTTGGGTACCGCTCCAAGAGCATACTAAAAAGGGAAGGTAGCCCCACCGCTTAAAGTATGGCATCATCCTCCATTGACTCCTGAACAATGAAGGGCAAATACTAAGTAAACATGGTTGTTCAATCATGTGCGTACGAGTAATACAGACTGTGGTGAACAAGAGAAAATACAATAGAACATCCATGACAAACTATACAGTCTCAACATGCAATTATAAATTATTATACTTAAAAGTAATAAAACTTTATTTACAAAATAATCCTACATCACTGAAGATCCCATCGGCGGGCTGCTGAATGAAACATGTACATGTTATCATAACTAGATTCTATTAGTTCTATTTCTTCTTTCGTTCGTCACACTCATTATATGAAGAAAAGCGCACATATTCTTCATCCCCGGCACTAAACGATGCTGACCAAATTGAGATTGTTCCTGGCAATACTCGGTCACACGGAGTCTGGATTCATTCAATTGTGCTAGCCAAGGTATCAATTCTCCGACCAAGTAGTTCCCCTTAACTTCCGACTCCTTCAACTTTAAGGTATATGGTGTAGGGTGCATATCATTCCATGGAGTGTTTGCGACGATCTTATATGCAGAATCATCAACCAAAAGAGTGTTAATTGAAGACGCCCCCGTCCCCTTCAGCTCGTCATCAAGCTCGAAGAGATTCTAGAGTCTCTTCAAATAAAACTCCCTACCAGCCTTATATACGCAAGTCTTGCAGTAACTCTGGTCGAATTTGTAGCGTACTTCAGCAACTAGACGATCCTAATGTTGCTTCAATGTTGTCCACATGATTTCAAACTTTTTAGTCGAAACGCAGATCCAAAATACCACCTCAAAATTGTCCAGGAAGAACTCTAAGAAGTCCACTAAACCCAATTTCATCCTAGTACTCCAATGAGTGCCCACCTTATTCTGAACTAAAAGCAAGCCATTAATATCCAAAACCAAAAAGTACTTCAACATTGGTTCCTGTACTTGAATACCGTGCTACGTGATTTGCATCTACAGGCGGTTTAGGGTGATCTTGACTTGCACTGGATATGTCTTCGCGTGATTTACCATGGACTTCCTTGTCCGCGGACTCTACAGTGTTAGCATACAAATAGAAGACAGAAGTGACGGTTAGGATGACAGTCGGCGGACAACCGACATCCAAACAACAATTTTTGAAGAAAAGAAAAGCCTAGAACTTGGCATTTACAAAGGATTTATTTGAATTTGCTTTCACAAACATCTAACACAAACCTAGCGCCGAAACTTTATACTAAATTTTCAATGCAAGCAACTAAAAAATGGATTGGCCCACCACGTGATAAACTAACTTCCTCTGGTCTTCTTTGGCTTATGGCCTTTAGAGGATTCTGCGGGGGCAACAACACGGCCTCATCAGCGTCAATATCTTTTGGACTCATGTGTTGGTCCCCACATGTGCCCTTCTTAGAGGAACTCTTTTTCTCCCGAGACTTTTGTTTCTTGATCTCAGAAGACTCTTCCACTTCCTCACCCCCTGCGGAATTGCAGGAAATTTTGCCCTGCAGAGTCGTGGTGTGAGCAGGATTATCGACCTTACTTCTCTTTGCTCCGCATGTCTTGCCATCAGGGTACTCATCTAACCCAATCCCTCGTGTTGCGCCCTTGACACCATCCTTGACAAATGCGATTGTCAGTTTGGGCTTGGTCTTGGCGGGAGGGTTGGATGAAGTTTGCTCGTTGCTCGTCGGCGGCCCGACAACCGGTGCATTAGGCCCCTACCCCTAAATGCTCAGTGCCGGCTCTTGGGGAGGTGTGACTCAGACAAATTCCTCCTATACAGGCGTCAATGAAAGAGGTACCTGATCGTTGTTGCAAGCCTCACCTGGTCCAGCTGAACTGGAGGCTCTACAGAAGAAGTCTCAAGCTCATGAATTGTTGGAGATCTATGACCAAATCCAAGGGATTGTGTTCCTTGCTCTCCCTCAACTTGCGACAGAGGAGGGTTTATGTAACAACGATTGGAATCATTTAATGTGATCTCGTTGGGATCTGGTTCGTAGTCCAACACGTCATCGTATCAGTCATGTACCTCAGCTTTTCCGATCGCGAGGGACCTTGAGCTTTGACTTAAGGGTCGTCCTGATTCGGTGGCTTCTGGCCCTCGGTCTCAGATTCAAATAATAGTACCGAAACCCCAGCAAACTTCCTTAAACCCAAAGATCCGCCCTTCTTGATTATATGGGCCTCCTCTGCATTTACATCCAAGTCTGCGGGTGTGAGAGTGGCCGTCGCTGTTCTTGCACTGGAGGGGACTGACGGGCCTGCTCCGCCCTGGGTCTTCTAGATTGGAGCTTCAATGGGCACGTTATATTCGCTCGAAATGAACGTCATACTCCTCACCCAATAGTGTGCGTTGTACTTCTCTTCCTCGCTACGCACGATCTCTACTATCGTTAGGTGGTTTTTTGGCAGAAGCACAAGATGAAACGGTGAAGTAACATTAGGAGTGTAGAAAGAAGACGGATGAAGTGAGCATCGACTGCCCGCCGACGACCACCGAGAGAACAATAACTACATAAGACAGAGAGAGCATTGACTTTCTAGAGCAAGGTTTGTGACGTTTCCACCTCCTCAGACGTTAAAAACCCGCATGTCCTTTGACTTCATTGCTGTCTCCAAAAGAGATTGGAAGTAAGAGTAGCCCACGTGGCACTTCCCACTGCCAGACCAATCCTTTCCAGAATTCTCTTCTGCTTCGTCTCGATATGGCTGTAGTGGCCGTTTCAAGTCAATGAAGTCTAAGAAGGATTGAAATGTATCTTGGGGCGTTACTAGAGTTGAATACATAACAGACACAAAAATATTGGGCCTTGAGTCGATTTGTGAGCTCCTTTGGAACCTGTCAGAATGATCCGCAAGGTACTTCATTGTATGCACCTTCCACAGGCTACTTGACTGGCTTTACTCGACTTGAAGTTGGTGATTAGACTCCGCATCCAGAAGCCACACAGAGGGGGTGACAAGCTTTAACACCTTCTTTCTTCCTGCCGACTCATCTTCCTTGTACAGCTCCTCCTCTACCTGACACAAAATCCTCTCACCCACCATCTTGATTTGCCGTTTCCGAATGAACATTTCCATTCCCGTTGTGTTGAAGCCAAAGACTACAAACATCTTAGTCTGTCCCTTGACGAAGGCAAAAGGTCCTATGTTGTCAAGAACTTTGCACACCTCCTCGAGATCGAGGGCAATTTGGGCATCAAATTGCAGTCATGATTGCAACAAATTGGCCAAATCGAGTTTCGAGTACTTCTTCACTGCTTCATTGAATACTTCTTGAGTTGGTCCGGTTGTTGGTGTCAGGCCATTATATCGCCCTAGTACCATTCCTTTCCAACCTCACTGTCATGCACCTCGGTCCGTATGTTGCTGTTCATGGTGTCATTGAATCTCATATCGATTTGAAGGGATTCCAACTCATCCATACTCCACTCCAGATTGTTAGAGTCCCTTGGTTTCCAAAGGAGGTAGTCCCTGTAAATGAACATGAGCTCATTCCGAATGATGCATTCCATTTTGTTTTGTTCGCACCATACGTGCAATGATATTCCATCCTGCTGGACTAGCTCCTTTCCACTAACCTTGATGTATACTTTAAGGTCCATAATCTCCTTCGCTAGCCTCTTGCATTCGTGTTCTCAGAGATTGATCACAAGCTGCAAATCACTCAATGTTATATCCCGATGAGATGGCTTCCTAGGAAAGCCTGGTTTCAAACCATCCTCTCCAATTATTTCCCCGTCCTCCCATGCATTAAATACTAGTTCCCACTTGTTGTATGTTTCATCAGATACAAAGACTAGGGGCAATTTCCACGTTTTTGCCTGAGGTGCTTTTCCAAGGATCGGATTGAAATACTCCTTGCAGATCTCTTGCAGAGTAGAAGCAAATGACACGCCAAGACTCTTTTTCTCGTACCAAATGGAAGGCCATATTAGCATGGGTGGCTCGCCGACAAGTTTAAACTACAAGTGAACAACAGTGAGGGAAGAAACTGTAACTTACCTTCTATCTTTTGGGGTCGGCTCCCTTGTCGATCTTCCCCTTCTTGTCCCACTTTGCGCACATCTTTTCCAGCTAGGACCAATAGTTCCCTTCGGCAACCTTATCCTTGACCTCAATGTTCAATGCATTAGACACCAGAATGAAGGTGTCCTCGTCTTTAGCCCATACAAGGATTACATCGTGATTAAGGTAGTATTTCTACATCGGCAAATCCAGAGGTTCCTTCTCTCCTTTTTCTCAACAAGCCTCATATGTGTGTTGGCCTCTAATAATGTATGAGTGGCAATGCTTCGCATTATACAAAGGTACCCTTGTTTGACTACCGTTGTCATGAGTGTGCAAATAGCACATATTTTTTGGCGGCATTGGATCAAAAATTGCTTCAAGGCTAGCCATCTCAGTCGAGATCGCCCGTCAAAATATTCTTCTTAACGGGGTTTTCTTGCAACAAAAGGTAGTACAGCTCGGACTTCTTTCGAATTGCTCCAAGTCCTTTGTAGAAGAGACTTATCTATGCTTGCCTCTTCTTAAAGAGCCCCCCGTACTTCAATCTGTCGCGAACAATGTGTATCTTATTTTTTGGAATCTGCTCCTTAATAGCATGTTGCCTATAGAGAAAGCAGTGCCCAAGTCCGTCCTCCAACGTCTGGTACATAGCAAGCAGTTTGGTGTCCTTTGTCTTCGAAGTAAGATTGTTTGGGAGAATTAGAGCGTCCGCCAATCTCTACTTCTTCTCTTCCTTTTTTCCACCTTGTTTTAGTTTTTCCTCCATGCCCTCAGAGCTTGCAGCCTTCCCCCTTTTTTACTCGTTGACTCCTTTGACTCCTGCGTCTCTCCGGTCTCCGAGGTGACGGTACATGTCCCGGCTTCAACAACAGTCTTGCGGAGAGCCCTTTTCTTTGTTGCACGCTTCTTGGAAGCCAACATCTGCGTTTTCACTTCATCCCTTTCCATAATGAGAAGATCAAAACACTTGATGAATTCTTCAGCATTTTCAAGGTGCCCTTTAGCAAATTGCATGAGCTTTAGTGCCTCCTTGGAGCACATGACGTCCTTGCACGTCTTTATCGGCAAGACGACACCTACGCAGTCGGTTGGATTGGAATCCCCCACAGGGACCATTCCAAGCAACAAGCAGACGCTCTATGGCAGACTCCCTGGCCATTCCTTTGTAGCTAAAACATCAACTCCTTGTCTGCTCTTCAATTCTCTTGCACCAACTCTCAACGCGAATCCCAGCGTCGAGAAGGTCTTAGAGTCCTTCTTATGCCAGATGATGCCCCACTCCGTTATGTTGGGACAACCAAGGAATGTGGTCATCGGTTTGTGGTCCACTGAAGTTATGTCTGAGTTGGGAACTACCTCCCCGCAGAGCCATCTTAGTCCTGAAGGTTTCTTGTTTATGTCGATTACCTCCCTGCTGATAGAAGTACAAACATATGAGAATTCTACCTCAGCAGACAATTGACCACTTGGTCGGACTCCCTCCCCAACTGCTGACAGCCGACGAGGTCAGACTCCCTCCTCATCGGCGGACAGCCGACGGGACGACACTCCCTCCCCATTGGTGGACAGCCGACGGGGTGATAATCCTTGTCTACAAAATGGAGGAGTCAACAAGGGATAGCATCGACGGACAGCCGACAGGGCCACATACCTTGTCTTCGAATTGTCCATGTAGTCGGCGGATGGTGTTTCTCCATCGGCGGGTTGAAAATCCTTGGCTAGGCGCTGCAGAACGCAACTCAAAAGATCAGTAGCCGACGCGGGAAAAACCAGCAGCCAATGCAAACTCTGAGGATAGCTGAGAAGAGGACAAGAGAGAGCTCTAAGACAAAAGGCTGGAAATGAGGAGGAAATGTCGGGAGGGACGGGTGTTTACCGTACAGACCCACACCTCCTGAGACTGAATTGTCATGCCGGATTGGGCATGACGTATGACCATGTACATACCATCCATGCATGGATGGCCAATTGTCATATCTGTCCCATCACGCCAGGTGGTATTCTGATGGGACGTGTTATGACTTAATTTGAATCCGTTACCAAGTCACGATGGACCTCAACGTTGTAGGCGATTGATGTCCTAGCTTCTCCAATCGCCACATTCAAATTTGTAATAATGATTTAACATTGTTTAGTGACGGCGGGGGTACCTTGTTGCCATGATGGGATCTTGATCTTATCAAGGCGCGCAAAATTGTATTCAATTATGTCGCCAATTTGTACTCCTGGGAATTCATAACTAATCCCCCGTTAGATGCGCATGCTTCGTTCTATTTATAGCTCTGGACTTTCAATTCCCTCTGAGAGTGCACCTCATGCACTCATTTCTGAGAGTACCAACATTATTTCCGTATGTGAGTAACTCCGCAACCCCTTCTGCTGCCGTTTACGTTAACTTCTTCCTTTGCTTCTGATTGGACCGGTTAGAGGAGTTTAATTGCATCGCAAGATAGGTCCGCTCTCATATCTATTGGCAGAACTAATAATCATAGTTGGCGGATGACATTACTGTACGCAGGCGTGGTCGTCCGATCCACGTCGGCTGCCCGCCGAGGCTAGGTTACTGTCAGCAGATAGAGTCTTCTCTGTTGGCGGGTGAATTTGCCTTCGGCTCTATCGGCAGTCCGCCAACGGGGCCTTCTACTTCTAACCAATGGAACTAGAGCCAATCCAAACTTTTCTTAAAAATGGCCAATCAGGGCGGTGGAAGGTTAGAAAGGGCGTTGTTGTGGCCCTTACTCACTCTGGGCTCTATTATACTGGCAGAGCAGTGATCCAACGTATAGTATCTCAAGATCCTAAACTGGTTATGGTAAAAGTGATTGAGGTTTCAGACAGCATGGAAATGAATGTACCATTTCCAGAGGAGGGTTTCAAGTTCTTGAGCGACGCTTAGGACGCATGATATTATGGAAGGCAAAAGACCTTAAGCCTTACGTAGAAGTGGATGAAGATGTCGTCAACGGGGTTGGCTGCGTGCTGACGGAAGTTGTAGATGATGTCAAGCCTGTTCAGGAGTTCCTCGACCTAGCAAAGCAGATGGAAGTTGCGCTTCTCCAGGAATCCGGGAATTCAAGGCGTTGTGTTGCCACGGGAGTCATTTCGGAGTGCTCTCCGAAAGGAACTTGGGAGGGATTCTTGATTCCCCACATCTTCTTTCTAATAGTGAGAGTGTCGTTGGTCAATCCTCAATTTTCCGATGCAGTTGCTTTTGCGAGTACCGGATGTGTTAACGATTGAGGGTGTTGTGGAGCAATTGATACTCTGGAGTGGATACAAGGTCTGTTCCCTTGTGAACAGTGCCCATGCACGCACATATCGCGTCGGCGGGCAGCCAACGGAAGTCTACTCTTGGAAATGACATCGAAAAAATTAATGAAAGCCACTCGGCTCCGGCTGAGCAGGATCGGAGGACTTATGTTGAAGATACTAGGTTGCAAAGAAATCTTTTGAGTGATGACGATGATTCTGAACCGGGGGAAGTTAATTTAGACATTTATGATCATAGTAGAGGTCTAGAATCGGCGACCTTGGATATTCCTTCGACTGTCGACATTGCATATCTCGACCGCCACTTGTGGAGGAATCGGTATTGCGAGCTTCTTAATGATGACTTATCAATCCGTGTTAGAGCAATGATTCAAGTATGTTTACCAGACGAGGCATGTGATGATGAAGTCCTACAGGATACAGAAGCCGGGGTTCTTTTTGTCTCTGAAGACAATCTTTTGCAGATGACTACTCTTAGATGGCGCTTGACTCACACAAGATTAGAAGGGGGTCACCTTCTCTGTGATATTATTACGAACTGCTCTAAGAATTTACTAAACGCCGATGCGGATGATGGTTTAGATGGTGTTCCAAAGAATTCCTATTGCTTTGTGAGGAGGAAAGTTTGCAAAGAAGATGATGTCTCCTAGAGTAAGCTTCATCGTATGGTTGTGCCCGTCAAATGCCGCCTAGTTAGTTCAAAGCGGTGTTGCAAGGAACAATGTTGTTAGACCTTTAGATGGGAAGATGTTGTGCATATTCTTTGTAGATTTTACGCAACAACCTTTGAGGCCAGGCGCGAGATGTCCTTTGTTGTGCACAAGCAGTTGATCGCTGTACCTTGAAAGCGGAAGCTCTATGTTACTCTTGCCAACGTTGACGTATGGGAAGTGGCATGGTATATTATTCATGGTGATTTGAAATCCGCGTACTACAGCTACAAAACTTTGGCAAGAAGTGGCGGCGTCAATGGAAGTCACGGAAATGTTTGAAAACATCATCCCCAGATTCACACGATTCAGGCCCGTGCAACGTTGCCTATAATTGTGAATGAGAATGCGGACCAAATGCCTAACAAGTTTTGGATGATTGGCAAAAAGAGAGTGGGTGCGCTGAAAGTACTCCTGTCCGCAATGAACTAGAATCACATGCGCAAAGTGGCCAATGTCGTAAGTTCCTCCTCTTCATCTTTTGTACTGGATAATCGTCTGGATATTAGTAATTAGTGTTGTCGGCGGCCCGCCAACGGGTTTAGAAACTAGCCAACTGATCGTCCTCACTATATTTTGTCCAGGTGAATGAGCTGTGGAACGCAAAGCCAATTTCACAATCCTCTGTTAGTCGCATGAGGAAGGAGTACTTCCGCAATGTTGAGGTCAAGGCGGTAGGAAGTGATTTCTCCAAGTGCGTTGAGAGTGACTTCCTTGTTGAACTCATTGCAAAGTATCCTAGAGGGTTGGACAAATGGCAGAGCTTGATAGAGGATAGAAATAGGCACCTGAACTATCAATGAGTTTGTTGCAACATTTATTATGGGTGGTCAACGCAATCTATACAGAGTCCAACTAAGTTCCTTTGCATCATACACAACAAGATGGGCACATTGAAAAGAGCGATCCTTTGGATGCAACGTATTACAAAGGCAACTGCAATGCTTGGTCAAATTCCTATATCGTGTACTGGAATGCTGACTCACGAACACGGAAACGGTGCCTACACACACTATGCAAGTGCCCTATGGCCAGGAGACCCAAATTTCACGATATCCTCGTTGTGCAAGGTATTCCGTGCCTTAGAGAGACTACCTGGTAGGGAGACAAAAGCACTCTTTGAGGCTCCGCTACAGAATGAATTCTTTGAAGCGCTAATGCATAGAACGTCTCGTTGCATCCCCTCAATTCCACCTTGTAGAAATGAGCCACTCCCTCCACCTTTGCCTAGTAAGCCTACCGTTTCTTTGCCAAAAAAATTGTATCTCCAGCTTGATAATTCAGCTAAGGACAACAAGAACTGTTTTCTTGTAGCATTCTGCTTGTTAGTGACGGTGAGGCAAATATTTAAGGAAGTTACAGTCGGTTTTTTGATTGGGGGACACACGCATGAGGACATTGATGCCCACTTCAGTCACCTTTCAAAGCTCATTAAACGGAAGAATACATATTGTCTTGCCAACCTTATGAAGGCATTCATGGATTCACAAAAGACAGTTGCCTTTATTCCGGAGGTTGTTCAGGAAGTGGCAGACTTCAAAAGTTACTTTGTTGATTTTCATCACAACGGAGGTAATGTGATAGAAGGTCACAGTGAAATGTATCTTTTTAAGTTCCATGTAGTAGAGGAGAAGGAGGACGCCAAGTGGCTCATGATGAGGTACAAGAAGCGTGGAATTGATCTGTCCTGGCTTCCACATGGCAATTCTGTGAAAATGTGGAGGGCAGACAAAGAAGGCAAACCACGTCTGCCCGTCGATGATCCAAAACCGGTTCCTTATAAGCACTTATGGAGCAATGTCAAAGTTGATGAGGGCAAGAAGAATGTGGATAAAGAGGTGGCACAAGCAGATGAGTGTTCAGAGAAGCAAAATTTTCTTTAAAATAGAATATCTAAGTACATTGAGTACTAGAAAATTGGCATGGCTCGGGATAAGAAATATGCACAGGACATGTTACCCTAAGTACAGTACTGGGAGCAAATTTTAAAGGAGATCAATGAGCCACTCTTGATAATCCTGCCACCTTGCAGGAATGATTTTGGCTCATCTCAAAGTGGAAACGGGACCACGTCACTGCATTTGATGTAGACGACGATTATATAAGAGATCCGGATATTTGTCCTGGGGATGAGGATGAAGTGGAGCCTTATCCTTTCAGCGGTCCTAGGAATACTAGGCCAAAGTCTGTGTTCAACCCTAACCGTGACGTGTTACGTGGTGATTGAGTTTTGTCGGCCGAGTAACAAAGACCACCTACCCATTTGGATGGGTAGGGCCATAGAGCCTCTTATAACAGAGCTTGGACCTAATTATGGAAAGTTCAAGGTTGAATGGTGGATTCCGATGATGGGCAAGAAGGAAGGTATGAAAAAAGTTCTGAGGGAGTGCTCGACAAGATGGTGGGAGAGGGAGTTGACTCTTGCGGAGTGGGTGGAGTGTAAATCCGTTGTGTACACTCATAACCAAGAAAACTACGCATGAGGGTCCTCCAAAGACTCATCTCATACCCAAAGAGGTTGCGATTGCTGCTATGGCAAACTTTGAATCTAATGGCATTGCAATGAATTGAGATGACCTAGATGAAGACTAGTCCGCTGCCCGCTGACGATTGTGATCTTAGAAGTAGAAGACCTAGGAAGTGATGGTTTCCTATGTTTACGTTATACATGAAAATTGTAAATGTTGTGATTCCTTCAAATAAGATTTGTACGTGACCAAGCAACAATTTACATAGACCCAATATTAATATTCTATTATGCTTCTTCTTTGTGTTTATGTGGTCTTGTTTGCCTTTTCTTTCACAAACTCACTACACACTTCAACACATCCCACCCCTTCTCATACTTGACATCCCAACCCAGTGACATCAAGCTACAGAAGAGTTCCTCTGAAGGTATGTTAAAAATGTACAGGGATCTGGTTTTCCGTACACTATCCGCAGAGGCAAAAAAATTCACCATCACATGTATCGGCATGAACCAATGCACATGAACAGCCCTACTGCCTGTTGAGCCTTTAATTGCGGCAACAATGTCAACAACAACCTTTCTTCAAAAAAACTCACTTGTATGCATGTCAAGTAGGGGCCACTCTAAGTCCGTCAGCTCAGGAAAGGGAAGCGCCTCTAGAGTGCCATAGAGTTGATTGCCAGACTGCGACACATACACAGCCCTTAAATAAAAAGTTCCATCAGCCCTCAGATCCCTGTAACCTCGGCCATTATGAATCGCCTCACCAACCTCGTGATGCAGCACGAGGATGACATCTAAAATCGATGTGGGCGGGACCCAGTCCTCCCACTATGATGCATAAAGATAGTTGCAGGCTCTATAGCAAAGGGAATTCCAAGGTGTTTTTAAACAAGGAATGACTAGGCTCATAGTTACTTAGTTCGAAGTAGTGGTGGGATGATTACTTATTAAAAGTAATTACTACGAATTTTTATTTTTCAGTGACACCTTCATCACACTGTTTTTGTAAAACTAATACTCCGGATTAGGGTTGTCATAACAGACAAATTGTCCGTTAGTCCATTAGTCCGTCCTGGTGACAAAACATACCCAAATGTCCGTCCGATAAGGGCGTTGACTAGTTGACTCACAGTAAGAATAAAACAAATTTACCTAGCGCTGACTTTTGCACGCACGAGCGCTTGCGCGCGTGCACTTGGGTGCATGCAATCGAGCGAGTGCAAAGAAAAGAATTTTTATTTTTATTTTTTTATTTTATTTTTGCACTCGCCCGTCTACATGCGCCCGAGTGCTCGCACCCGTCCACACTTGCCCGAGTGCTCGCACCCAACTTCCATCAACAAGTTGTTCATTTCAATTTGGTGCTACTTCCTTCATTGCACGCGAGCACTCGGGCGCGCGCAGACGGGGGCAAGCATATGGGCGAACGCGTGCAAAGAAACTAGCCAAATTTAAATAAAACAAATTAAATAAATAAATAAATTTTGGTTTGTACTCGCTTGTTTGCATGCGCCCGAGTGCTCGCGTCCGTCCGCACTCACCCGATAGCTCGCGCCGGACTTCCTCCAAGTTGTTGTTCATTTCATTTTGGTGCTACTTCTTCCTTTAGGCGCGCCCGTCCGCACGCTCCTGTGTGCACGCGCTTATGAGCTCGCGCCGGACTTACACCAAGAAGTTGTTCATTGGAATTTCATGCACAAATAATTGTTGCTAGACCAAGGAGCTCAGCTGCTCAGTTAGCGATGTGATGGAGATTGATGACTGATGAGAACTTTTTTGTAATATGATATTGGAATAAAAATAGTAACAAAAGATATAGATAATTAGATTAGTAGGAGATTCTGGAGTTAGTTCAATTTTGTTTAAACTAGAGCACATTGTGTTCATTTCCACTATCTTTGCGTCAATTAAATCAAAATTTATTTAAATGTCAATTTATTGTTGATCATGTCGTTCATCACACTTGATGGCTTTTTATCCATGACTATTTTTCATATTTCTCCCATTCTATCCTTTTATTTGTTGATTTTTCTATTCTTCTTCCATTCTATCTTGTCGTTTTCCTTTTCTACTATTTCTAGTGGATGATGTGATAATTTATTTTATTAGTCTCACATTCTATCTTTTATTTTTATGTATTTTTTCCACTTGTCTTCCGTTCTATCATCTCGTCTCTTTTAACTTCATTATAATTCCATTCTATCTTTTAGTTTTCCTTTTCTTCCATTTCTAGTGGATGATGTATTTATTTATATATTTATTCTTCCATAAGTCGCCCATTCCATCTTTTATTTTATTTATTTTTCCAATTGTCTTTCGTTCTATCATCTTGTCCTCTTTAAGTTCATTCTTATTCCATTCTATCTTCTTGTTTTCTTTTTCTTCCATTCTTAGTCTATCATGTATTTATTTTATCATTCCCATTCCATGATGTTTTTTTTTTTTTTTTTTTTTTTTTTTTTTTTTTTTTTTTTAATTTTTTTTTTTATATATTTTATGTAAACTTATTGTATGTGCCAATTGAATGAAACATGGTAAATAAATTCAAGAATAACATGAAATATTAGTTATTTACATATTTGATTAATGAATGCAATCATGAGCGAAATATAAAACCATATTTAACAAGAATAACTTAAATAGTACAAAAATCAAGATTCAAATCATATAAGAACATATCTACATGAATTTTGGGAGTTTGGTTTCACTTCCGTTTCATTTTAGTTTTTTCTAAGCACACTGACACCCATGCACCCAACCTCCACCAAGAGGTTGTTCATTTCATTTTGGTGCTTGATTTTTTCCTATATGCATGCCTACATGCACATGCCTAAAGGAGAAGCTAGCATCAAATTGAAATGAACAACTTCTTGGTGGAAGTCCACCGCGAGCTCTCGGGTGCGTACGGCTGGGGGCACACAAAGGAGGAACTATCACCAAAATGAAATGAACAACTTCTTTGTGAAAGTCTCGCGCAAGCTCTCGGGTGCATGGGAACGGGCGCAAGCGCAAAAAAACTTTTTATTTTTTATTTTTTATTATTTATTTTTTAATTTTTTTTTATAATTTTATAATTTTTATTTTTTGCGTGCGCGCGCGCCCGAGTGCTTGCGCATGCCTACGGGCGCGAGCAGATGCGATGACAAGCGCTATCCCACTGTAAATAGTAGTAAACTGTGGGGACAATAATTTTACTTGCGCGCGGGAGCTCGTCCGATAGTCCAGTAAAAACGCGTCCGTCACCTCCGTTACGTGACAAGACGACAATTTTATGCCCCGTCCGTCTACTATGACAACCTTCCTCCGGATGTAATTGCCGTTTTAAATTGTCTTCGCTGTCTCACAAGTAGGAGGTGTAAGGTAACTTACATTGATAGATGGATGAATGAAATCTTCTAATCACATTGGACAGTGTATAAGCAGAGGATGAAAGGAGTCAGACAACTCCCAGCTGAGGATGGATGGACCACAGTCAGACAACTCCAGATTGAGAACATGTGCACTCGAGTTAGACAGCTCTATATTTAGTACATTGGAATCAGACCACTTCAAGATTGAGAACATGTGTACAAGAGTTAGACAACTCAAGATGAGGTACACTAGAATTAGACTACTCATAGTAGTGAATTAACTTTACTCTTAATATAGGAGTAAAGATAGTGGTGAATTATCTTTACTCTAGATATAGGAGTAAAGATCTAGAAGAGTCTCTGGGTTAAAGAGATAGAAGGATCTAGAATGATCTATGGATTATCTTTACTCCAAATATAGGAGTAAAGAAGATGGAAAGATCTAGAAGAGTCTTTAAGTTGAAGACATAGAAGAACCTAGAAGGATTTGTGGATTACCTTTACTCCAGATATAGGAGTAAAGGAGATAGAATGATCTATGAATAGGCTAGACTCTGGGACATAGCCTAAGATAGATTGTAGTTTCTTTTGGGAAGGAACTCATATATAAAGGCTCGGGGGTGAGATGGTGAGACACTTCTCTGGTGATCACCTCTCTATGGTTGGGTGGTAAGCCTTCAGTCAATATATGTTGATCTTTGTAGTTCTATTGAGTTTTTATCCTTCCATTGTCTTATTTGTCTTTTTGTTTGAGAGTTGGTGGCAAACTTGTTGGGAGGTTTGTTACAATTGGTATTAGAGCAGTATGGATCCTCTGCAGGGTTTGGAAGGAAGAGTTGATCCTCTTCAGGGTTTGGAAGAGAGGATTATGAGAGGAGTGATGGGAGCCATGAGGGAAATTTTGTGTTCTGTTCAATCTGGAGCTCATCCTCTTCCTAGAGAGGATTCTGTACAATCTGGAGCTCCACCTCTTCCTAGAGGTGTTCGTTTAGACACTCCTCGCCCTTCTTCATCTTTACCTGTTAGGTTAAGAGAGATAGAGTCTGTTGCAACATCTACGTTGAGGGGTCCTGGTCCTAGAAGAGTTGATGTTTTGAAGGACTTGAGGAAGTATCCTTTCAAGCCTTCTTTTGGGGGAAGGAACCGTAAACCGGAGGAGGTCAAGTTTTTTATTTCCATGCTGCAGGACTTCTTCACTTCTGATTACCAAGATGATGACAAGATCAAGGCTATGGTGATTTGTCTTCAAGACAAAGCTCGTGTGTGGTACGATAATTTGAAGAACGACCGGGAGAATCGTGGACTTCAACCTCTGTCAAATTGGAGCACTTTCAAGCACTTGTTTCTTCTAGAATTCCTTCCTGGGAATTACGGAGAAGACATGCGCCAAGGGCTCTATGACTTGAAACAGGGAAGTTTGTCTGTAATCCAATACACAAGTCAAAGTTTGATTTACATATTGTCTATTTTCCCAATTGGGGTGAAAGTGATAGGGTTGAGTTCTTTCTTCGGAATTTAAAGGATTCAATTAGATTTAAAGTCAATGCATATCATCCAAGGACTCTAGATGATGCTTACGGTTTGGCTTTGAACTTTGAGAGGGAGGTTAATAGCAAGTTAGAGAAGAACAAGAGTCTGTTGGGAAAGAGGTCCTCTGAGTTCAACCGGTCTAATAACTTTAAGTCTTCAAAGTTCTCTCAAGGTTCTAATCCCTCTCAAGGTTCCAAGTTCAACCCAGGACAGAGGGGTGCCATGTTTAGCAAAGAAGAGGAGAAGAAGCATGTGAAGAAAGGTCTTTGCTCGAGGTTTTCAAAAGACCTTTATGGCAGTCAAGCGTCATTATTACTGGCCAGGAATGAAAAGGAATGTCAAAGAATATGTTGAAAGATGTTTGAAATGTCAAGTCTCTAAGTCTGAACAAGTGAAGAGCCCTGGATTGTTGCAACCTCTTAGTGTCCCTAACTTGAAATTTGAATCAGCCAGTATGGATTTTATTGTTGGATTGCCTAAGACTCGAAGTAACTTTGATAGCATCATGGTGGTTGTAGATAGACTCACTAAGATAGCTCATTTTATTCCTACAGTTACTACTGTAACTGCTTATGGGGTAGCTGAGTTATTTATGAGAGAGATCTTCAAACACCATGGAATTCGGCGTGAGATTATCAAGAAATAGAGATCGTAAGTTTGTGAGTGAATTTTGGACCACACTTTTCAAATTGTGTGGGACCAAAATTAAGTTGAGTACTGCATATCATCCTGAGAGTGATGGACAGACTGAAAGAACTAACAGGACTCTTGAAGATATGTTGAGAATGTATGTTGGTAAGAAACAACACTCATGGGATAAGTGGTTGCATTTGATTGAATTTGCTTACAATGATCATATTCATAGAAGTATTGGGGTAAGTCCATTCTATGTTTTATATGGTCAAGAATGTAGAACTCCTATAACACTCTCTACTCCTACTACTAGATTTGAAAGCATTAATGAAATGATTAAGGAAATGAATGAAATTAGAGAGTTGGCAAAGTTGGCTATGAAGAGTGCTCAGGATAGAGCTAAACACTATGCTGATAGAAAAAGAATCTTTTGTGAATTTGAAGTGGGTGATAAAGTATTTTTGAAGGTAACTCCAAAAAGATCTGGACTCAAGCTTGGTAAGTCAAGGAAGTTATCACCTCGGTTTTGTGGTCCTTTTGAAATTATTGAGAGAATAGGACAAGTTGCTTATAAACTAAGGTTGCCTAAGGATTGGCAGATACACGATGTATTTCATGTGAGTTTGTTGAGGAAGTATGTATCTGATCCTAGTCATGTTTTGCCTGATCTTCCAAAAACTGCTCCTAAGGGAGAACTACTGGCTCAACCTGAGAAGATTTTGAAGGTGGAGAATCAGCATCTGAGGAATAAGACATTTCGTAGATTCTATGTGAAGTGGAAGGATTATCCGGAAGAAGAAGCTTCTTGGGAGAGAGAAGTTGATTTTAGAAGGGATTACCCTGACTTTGTCATTGAGGACAATGACTTTTAATGGAAGGGGAGGATTGTGAGGTAACTTACATTGATAGATGGATGAATGAAATCTTCTAATCACATTGGACAGTGTGTAAGCAGAGGATGAAAGGAGTCAGACAACTCCCAGCTGAGGATGGATGGACCACAGTCAGACAACTCCAGATTGAGAACATGTGCACTCGAGTTAGACAGCTCTATATTTAGTACATTGGAGTCAGACCACTTCAAGATTGAGAACATGTGTACAAGAGTTAGACAACTCAAGATGAGGTACACTAGAATTAGACTACTCATAGTAGTGAATTAACTTTACTCTTAATATAGGAGTAAAGATAGTGGTGAATTATCTTTACTCTAGATATAGGAGTAAAGATCTAGAAGAGTCTCTGGGTTAAAGAGATAGAAGGATCTAGAATGATCTATGGATTATCTTTACTCCAAATATAGGAGTAAAGAAGATGGAAAGATCTAGAAGAGTCTTTAAGTTGAAGACATAGAAGAACCTAGAAGGATTTGTGGATTACCTTTACTCCAGATATAGGAGTAAAGGAGATAGAATGATCTATGAATAGGCTAGACTCTGGGACATAGCCTAAGATAGATTGTAGTTTCTTTTGGGAAGGAACTCATATATAAAGGCTCGGGGGTGAGATGGTGAGACACTTCTCTGGTGATCACTTCTCTATGGTTGGGTGGTAAGCCTTCAGTCAATATATGTTGATCTTTGTAGTTCTATTGAGTTTTTATCCTTCCATTGTCTTATTTGTCTTTTTGTTTGAGAGTTGGTGGCAAACTTGTTGGGAGGTTTGTTACAGGAGGCCTTTATAGAGTCATTGTAGGCAGAAGCACATGTTCCGGAAGTAGATGAACCAGTGTTAGAACCTACTGCTGTATGTATGTAGACATTGTGCACTTGCTTTAAACCATTTTGTTGTGATTGTAAATGTTGAAGTTGCTTTATCCTAAAGCTAAACGTCAGTTCACTATCTTCTAACTTCTTTGATCTACATTTTGAACCATGCTTATTACATATTTTGATTAAGATTAAAGTCTGATTAGCTTGGAATCTAATTTGGTTACTTTGCAAAATTCAGTGAAGTCTGCTTAATATAGACTGGAGTAAATGAACCAATTCCAAATTTTCCATATTAAAATGCTTATTAGTTATGCAATTGTGAATGGTATGTATTAAGATAATGAGGAAGAAGAGAACTGGAGATTATCAAGAACGGCATGTGGTAAGTAACCATGAAATAATCTTAATAAATTTTAATAACTAAGCTTTGATAAAACATGGAAGGATTCAACAAAATGTGACTTAGGCTATTGAGATGAAAATGTATTTGTAATTTGAATGTCTTAAAGGGTGATCACATTCATCCCAAATGATACCATCGAAGGGATGAAGGAGTTCAAGTGCTGTTCACAATTGTTGGGCCCAGAGAGACAGGTATGGGGCAGCCTGAAACCGCCCTGTGTCCAAAAGTGACGTCCATGGGGCTGGAGGTTGCGGCCATGGGGCTGAGGGCGGCGGTCGTAGGACCTCTAGCCTTGGTAATGGGACCGACTTTGACAATTGAGGGGCCGAAGATGGCCCCCATGGGCTCAAGGGAACGGTCATGGGTTCAAAGCCAATGGTCATGGGCTGAAAGCCACGGTCATGGGATTACTAAAGCATGAAAATTAGTAGGCGCACCCTTCAAATGACGGGATCGCCATTTTCCACAAAGGCATCTATTGATCATAACGGCCGTACTTTTTTAAGTTTTTCATTGCATTTTCTAATTATTTTAATTTTATTTAACCAATATCGTCTTTAAAACTTGAATACACATGTGAAGTCTTCTTTGCATTCCTATGTGGAGGATTTGAGCCAAAGTAATCCACTTCTGGTTATTCAAACCATACCTTCCGACTCTCAAAAATTAGTGGAGGCAAAAAGTTTTAATGTCAAAATCTATTCCACTGAGTTGAACCTTTGGGGAAATTAAATGGATGCGGGGAAAATCTCCATTCCCTAAATAAAATCTTAGTTGTTACATTTGTCAAGTGTGAAAGAATCTCCACAGTAGAGATTCAAGGGAAATATCCAAAGCCTCTTTGGTGAACCAAATAGGGAATAATTGAAGAAGAATCTATAATTCACAGATTTATTATTTTAGAGGTTTAATCTTACCAAAGCAGCAGCGAGAGATAAAAGGTTAATGCAATAGAGGTTTGCGCTTTACCTTTTAAACAAAAGATTTAGAAAAAAAAAAGAGGTGACGTTGAAATATAGTTCTCAAAAACAGTGAGCAGGATTTAATGAAGAATTGGGTAAGAATGAATCCATAAAACAAAACTTGAAGTAGCCACTCTTAAATAAACCCTTTTTTGAAGAGTGTGCGCAAAACTTGGGGAAGAAATTGAAAACAAAACATTGACTTGATTTAGTCATGGTAATTTTAAACACATTATAATTGAAAATCATCGAAGGAGAGTGCTCGGAGGATTACACAAAAGTGATAACAAATACCTGAATTTGGACGCATCCAACCGACCCTTTGCTAAACCAGGTGGATCGATGAAAAGTAAGCAATTATCTTTATGGAGCATCTTACTGGATACATTGATAGATGTGTCAAAGAAGCTCCCTTGTGCAAACATGGAAGGTTAAAATTTACTAATCTCCTTCTAAAGCAAGCTGAGAAAAAATAAATAAAAAAGATTAATACATGTATGTTTTATGTCAAGATTTTGTATCACCAAAGTTGCTGTCAAAGATTAAAGGGTAACAAAACCGAAGTACATTATTTGACCTTAATAAAGAAAATTAAAAAAAAATGGATGGGAAAAACTCAGAAAAGGAGGGTCAAGCACGAAAACATTTATGTGAAAAATGAGCGGAACACAACCAAGAATGGTGTAAGAAGATAAAATCTTAATAAAAACTCAGGGAAAAAAAATTAATGAATCTTTTCTTGAACTTGTGTGCACAGAACTTGGAGAAGAAGTTTAGAAAACAGTGGGTATGGGGCTGAAGCGACGGTCGCGGGCCTAGAAGTAGCGAACATGGGGCCGAAGGCTCCGGTCATGGGGCTCACAGCATGTTACGGTCATAAGCCTCTAACAATTGTGTGGGCTCAAAGCAACGGTCATAGGGTTAACATTGTAAGCTATTCCCACCACGTACCTTCTCACGGTACATTTGCAACGGAGCAATTCTCGGGGCATTGGTGTTGCCATGGAAGAGTTTTGGATTTTAATAGAAAAATTTGATACACATCTTTGGAGCCAATAACCAGTCAAGCCCCAAATGCCTGAGGCTATGACCGTGAAAACAGACTTTGAATTTGGATGCTCTATTTTTCTACTACTTAGTTAATGTAAAATATGAATTTCTATTTTTTACAAGGCTAAGTATTGGTATTATCAAGAAGCAATAATTTTATCAAAATTAATGGTTTCATTATGTAATTAATGTAAATTTTCAAATTTAAACAATGAAAGAAAATTCAGATCAAGTAAATGTTATTCTAATAATTTAATGTCACCGTAGAGCAAATTTGCCAAGGAAATGAATTTAAATTTGTACACCCTGGCAAATACAAATTTACGTGGAAAAAGGAGTTACTTGCATAACCAACTTAGTTCAACCGAATGACATATGCAGTTTTATGACCATATTCGTTATTTTGAGACAATTTCAGAACTTTGAGACTTTTTGCCTACAATTTCAGCAATTGTTTTTAGACAATTTGAACTTTTTTTTGACTTTCTAATTATAGATTATCCTTGACTCAAGGATAATCTTCCCATATATAGTCAATTTTTTTTGACAAATATAGAATCAATCAAGAAATCAATGAAAAAGCTATAGTCAAGCATTAAATTGAGACTATGAAAAGTCTCAATATAACGAATATGGTGTTTTTTGTGGTGATCCTACTTGGTTTAGAATTGGTTATCCTAGTTGTCATTGTTACCACTCAGACTGGTTTGGAGTGATCATGCGGAGTGATCATTTGGATATCCTGCATTTGTAATCCCACTCCATAAAGACATCCAATCTCATCATCTACATGACTACAATGTGGGGGTCCTTGAATGCATTGTCTCTCCACTCAATCAGTCCAGCACCATTATTCAATCTCATTGAACACTGAACGTCCCATCCCCAAGCACAAAATTCCAGATCATGGTAGGCACGTAGAATCCCTCTCTATTAACACATCCACTCTCGTTATCTTTAGCACGCATTGTCTCCAAGGGTTAATCAATTCAGACCCTAACTGTCCCATCTAGATTCCTAGAAGGTGGAGAACCATGCATACCACTCCACACACGAAACAACTCCTACTCCAGCTATTTGGATGCGGCCGCAGCAAAAGACTGCAGCTGAGGTGATTTTTCAACCGTTTCTTGTGTGGAAATACTCTTGATCTTTTGTTGAGCAAATTTCCTTTGCTGTATCTAGTTGGCTCATACTTCTATTTTGTTGTACTCCCAGATTGGAGAAAACGTCAACATGGTGGACGAGAGGAAGCAAAAGTCCATGTGCGGCAACACTTCAAGCAGTGCTCGAGCTGGGAGGCGTCATGCAGTCCAGTTTGATTAGAGCGATGAAGGGGAAGGATCACGGACACGTACCTCGCAAGCTGAAGCTGATTTGGCTGAAGTGGACCTTGCTTTTGAAGTTTGTAATTTGGAGTGGGATGCGCCATTTGATCTTGGCGGTATTCCAGCGACGTTGCACTCTTCCATGCTTGCGGTGGCTCCTACTCTTGCGGGCCAGGAGGCAAAGTACAAGGACGAGTTCTTCACCAACCAAGTGGGCTTGTGCAATCGGGGTGCTATGGTGGATGATGTTGGGAAGGTTTATCCGCAAGTGTTGGAGGGTGACATCAAGGAGATCTAGAGGCCGGGGATGCTTCAGAATGGGTACGAGCTTGTCAACTGCACCAGCAAGATCTAGGCTCGGCAATTTTCCGAGCTTTGTTATGAAGTTTATGGACATCGCCCAGATAATGCTTATTTTGCAATGCAATTCTTGAAGGCCGCTACGGCGACGTTTGTGCATGGCTTGGAGGTGAATTGGCTGGCTGAAGCGCATGGGCGTTGTTGCAGACGTATTGCAACCGCGACAAAGAATCCTTTCAAGCTTGGTCCAGTTGCCCTCCGATGTCAAGTTGAAGGCTTATATGGCATCATCAAGGATCTTGCCACTGCACAGCCGTTGACTCCTCGTTTACTAGAGTCGGTGACTAAAACTCAGGGAACGTTGACTAGGGCCACAGCAGCTGGGGATGCCGCGGCGGAGGTACTGCAAGGACTTCAAAAAGAGAGGGACTTGGCGGCGGTGTTGGAGAGGTGCACAGAGGAGGAAGTGGCAAAGGCTGAATCCAAAAGATACGTGGCCTTGATAGAGCAGAATAGACTTTTCCTTGGTGGGACACCTTCCGAATACAAGGTGCAGGTTGAAGTGGTGCGGGGAAGTTCTGAGAAGGTGGCCAAGTTGCAGGAGGACTTGATGACCGCAAGATTTGCCATGCAAAGTCTTGCTCAGGAGAATGATCCATGGCCGTCGCGGATCACAAGAAGACCATGGCCGTGTGTGCTGAAGCCGAGGCAGCTCTCAAGAAGGCCAAACAAGAGAAATTGATCTAGCGGCCACGAGGTGTCTTCTCTTATGCTCCACGATAATGTCTACCGCCGATTGATGGAGGGATGGGCCAACTGAACGAGTGGTGCCCCATGTGTTCTAAAGGATTTGTAGCTCAAGCTGCAATTCCTGGTTCCTGTGGTCGCCTCTTCCACCACGAATATGTGGCAGAGATGATCGAGTCTAGCCATAATCGTTGCCCCTACTACGAGACCAAGCTTGATGTAGCGTAGATCAAACAATGGGATGGTTAGCTCCATGTTGAAAAGGTCAAAAAGTCAAAAAAGAGTTCAAATTGTCTTAAAATAATTGCTGAAATTGATGGCAAAAAGTCTCAAAGTTCAAAATTTGTCTCAAGATAACGAATATGGTGAAAGGATCAGGTGGTTGGACTTACTGTGGAGATGGTTAGGCGTCTCGGGGCTGCGTATCACCATGAGGGCCGAAATGTTGAGTAACATCTGCTAAAGCAGCGTTGCTATGGCCATGGTATTGTCGATAGGTTTGTGCACATAGTTTGAATTTCATAGTTGAAGATATACCTTTTGAGTCGATTTTCATTGAACGGTAACGGCTGTGATCCTTCTTGGATCTATTTTGAGACGTTTTGTCGACACATTTGGATAAACCTAAGGATAGGATTGAACGTCTGATTTAGAAGTGAACTATTGCAATCTATAAATTGCATTCCTTTGCTGATTTGTCTAAATCAAAGAAAAAAATCTTTAACAATGTATTGATCTTGAAATATATCTTGTATGTGTGAATGTACCTCATACTTTGTTGCATTCAAAGAAACCGTTTGATGCCAAGAATTTGTTACATTCGAAGATTCTGTCCATGTGAATGGACTCGGACTTTACATTGTAAAACCGGAATTAATTCTTGGTCTTAACTTTGTCTGAACCTATGACTTTGATTTTGCCGGTATATTTGGTTGGACGTATGATTCTGATTCAACTGTTTTATGGAATGATTTGTTAGAATCGGAATATTAGATTTGTACTGCGATTATAACTGTATCAAGGTATCATTGTAGCAATCCACTAAATTCCGGATATCCCGCCCTTACATGTGGTTGTCTACATCAAATCTGAGCAAACTAGGAAATAATATCAAAACAATGGAATTCGGCAACTATCAGGACTTACTGTGAACTAGGAAATCAAATGAGGCGGTGAATTGTCTAGGACAGTAAATTTCCTTGAACTGCTGGTTTCAACAAGTTGTATTGGAGAACTAGGGATGATATTAATTTGCCAGTTTCGATTGAATCGTAGAATTATATTTTTAAACAATACATCTCATACAGACAGACCGATTATTGATTATTGATAACCATTTGAGTACCATCCAAAGATCAGTACGATCCGGTCACATCCAGGGCACTATCCGGATATCAATAACTTCTAGTCCAACCATAGAGTGCCACTATGATATAGGTTCTTGAATGTGGAGGTGGTCGTCCTATTCACACTATTGTTTTGAAATTGCATGTTGTAGTCAACTTCCGAAGGATTTACGGAGGTAAGAAGTACTTGGCATAAAAATTCAATTAAAACATTAGGCTGTTCATTTCATATTATTTTCAAATATAAGATATGCACTGTTGGAGATAACCGACATGATTGGAGCTCCAAAATTGTGCTATTGAATTCTTAAGATCGCATACCTCTTATCATTAATTGTTGAAAGATATTTCCCCATTCTATTCTACTTTGTGAGAGTTCTTTCCTCCTTGTTTGTTCCTTTCTAAAATGTTATTTCTTGTTTTGAAAAGATGATTTCAAAATGAAGCTCTAAGATATTTAATTGAAACCGTATTGGTCATTTTGAATTATCTTCAAGTCTTCATTTTGAATTAGTACCTTATAAAGGAAGGTCTTTGTAGGAACAAATGTGTCTTATTCATTTCTAGAATGCAAAAAAACTTTTGATTTGTATATGCCAATGCAAATCAATTAAGAATATGTGCGCAAAAGAAGTTCAAAGTTGTATATGATAATGCAAATGAATAAAACAATTTTATCTGACATGCATTGACTACAGCAACAACCTGACTGTGTATCCACCTATATTAATATTTGGAGCAGTATTCTACTCCCTCTGTTCCACAAAGAAACCATGGTTTCCACTAATTAAGCTATTTCACAAAAAAAGCCATGGTTTCAATATTACCAGATAAGTAATCTTTCTAGAATTCAAACGAGGAGGTGACACCAGTCCACAGACTTTTGGAGCTTTATCTTAATGGCAGCTGCTGCATTCGGACTTGATGAAACTAAATGGCAGTTGCTCCATTCTAACTGTAGTCACTCTACTTAATCTTATCCCAAAAGGAAACCACGGTTTCTTTTCAAAACAGAGGGAGTATGTTACGCGTCCAAGGCACGGGCTCCATGGCAGACAAGGAGTAAGGGATTACCAGGATGGCGAACTAAGAGTTAGAGGAGTACGAGCATGGCTAAACCGGGAGTTGAAGATCTACCATGGCGAACAGGGAGTTGAAGCGCAGCACCGTGGCGAACAGGGACTTAGACGCACGGTCACAGCCAAGAATAGCAAGATCAAACTAGTATAAGAATGAGCAGTAGCATAGTAGCCAGGATCTCTAGTTTTTCCCATGGCCTCCAAGTTAGTTCTATAGGACAGTGCGCTCACTACCGAGGACCTTAGGTCATTTTCCCTAGACGATCATCCTCTCTTCTATTGCCTCAGCGCATTGTACTGGTTGTTACCAAACTATCACGTAAGGCAATAAACGTACGAGTTCCGCTGTGTTTTGCTAAACTGCTGTACTCTAGGATCTCAAGTCTAAATACCTTGTTGTGCTCACTGCTTGCTCTTTCTCTACCGCTGCTACAGTTTTCCAAACCTGAATCTCTCTTTATTTCCCTTTGTATCTTCCAAGTCTCCCTTAGCTTACTTGAACAACTCAGAGGTCTCGGCTGGCGAGTGGCTTCTTTGGCTACAAAAACTTAACCGTTACTCTTCCCTGGCCTCGGTAGTCCGGGCAGCGTCCTACGCTAGGTTCACCTCTTCTGTTTACTGTCCCAGACCGTGACTTCTCTAAACCTACTCTTAGCAATTCTAACATAATCCTATCCCTGACCTTACTCCCTGTCTTCTAAGACTTGGTCTCGAAATATTCCATCGGCAACCCAGACTAACATTTTGGGGATCATGCTGGGGATGGAAAGTTGAGATCAGTAAGACACCTCCACGACGAGGGACGCCATGTCCTAGGCCGCCACCATGCCTCCACGAAAGCTACCTCTCGAGCGAATTAATGACGCCAAAGAAACTATCGAGCATGACGATCCAGACCTGACTAAAGAACTATTACAACTTTTGAAAGATCAGATGACGGCCTTGGCTCCCAAGAACGAAGCCACGAATGCCAAAGTAGAGCTGTTAAGCATCCAATACCAAAAACTCCACGAAACAGCAACTAATGAGGCCCTTCATGCAACGCCTCAAGACTTGGAAGCACCGTTGGATCCTCTCAGATCAACTACCCTCCCTAGAGAAAAACGCACTGCCGTGACATCCCAGAGCGGAGGTGACCAAGATCGAATCACCAAGTTTCCAAAAATACCATACTTGTATTTGATGAGTCGGGAGATCACGACTAGCACATTCGCAGGTTCAAAGTCATTGCACACACCAATGGCATACTTAGCTCCTTGGATTTACATAATATATTTGGCACCACGCTCCAAGGAAATCACATCAGTTGGTACATTGATTTTGAAATAGAACACCCCCATGCCAACTGGGACGACATGGAACACAACTTTCTGTACAAATTCCGAAAGCTGAAAACCATCTCCGAGATACTCCGTGCCTTGGGCAACATTACTCAGGGCGGAAACAAACCCGTAGACAAGTTTTACGACATATTCAAGTAATTGGTGGACAAGCTCAATCAACGGCCTGTCGAAGATTACGGGGAGAAGCACAATAAAGTGGACCACCAAGTGCAATATGTGATCACTAGGAAGTGAATATGAAGTGTGCTGTTTTTTATAGCTCAAAGCTGATTTTGAGCATTTTGGTGTAGTTTTTGAGCATTTTAGTCACTTTCTAAGGTGTCATAAGGTATCTTACACACATCTCAATGAAAAAAACATCTTCAATTGAAACTT
Source organism: Ceratodon purpureus (assembly GCA_014871385.1). Classification (NCBI taxonomy): domain Eukaryota; kingdom Viridiplantae; phylum Streptophyta; class Bryopsida; order Pseudoditrichales; family Ditrichaceae; genus Ceratodon; species Ceratodon purpureus. The sequence continues at coordinate 24,739,391 of CM026426.1, forward strand.
TATTTGACCCCCAGTTCTAAATCATGAAAATGAACTTTTCCAAAGTCTTGATTTCTTCATTTGGGGCCCTCTATTGTCTTTAGAGGATGTTTTTTCCAATTTAAAAAACAATTTTTGGTGAAAAAAACCTCACAAAAAGTTTCACCGAAAACAGTGTTTTAAAACCGTCCCGGGGATACTTTTCGCCAATCTAGGATTGCAAACACGACCACCCGGATCATTTCTACAAGCGTAATGTACAAACGAAGGGCCCCACAAAGTTAAAAGTGATTTCTATCAAAACTACAATGTAATACGGTCACTTTTCCAAATGACTGCATTCACTTTGTTCACCTTTGTCGTGTTCATAGAGGTGTCTCAACTCAACAACTACAAACGCAAATTTCGGAAGTTGTAGTACATCAAGTCTACTTTCTGTATCCTAAACTTAATTTCCCATCAAGAAGTTTTAGATGCCACTTTCTAGCGGGTTTATACAACAGGCTGAAATTGGCAATGAGCTAAGCACTTTTGTGGTCCACTTTATTGTGCTTCCCCCCTTACTTATGTGAGTGGTTTAAAAAGGGATTACTACCCTGGATTCAACAAGGTATTGTGATTCAAGGCGTTAAGACACTGACCGTCATACTCACTACGGCCAATGACATAAGTCAGGAGCTTGGAGCATTAAATCGGACTCAGACACCATTATGGCAATTGCCTACCTTGAGACCCAAAAACCGCCAAGCACCCACGGTCTGTGGCACCTACGGCAAAGTACATAGTGGCCAATGCTGGTTTGCCCAAGGGGCCTCTCGCCCAAATGACAACCGACGTCCACAATCGACCACTGCCTCCATGTACACCAATGAGATCAATGTGGATGCTTTCCAGCCAGGGAGAAATGACACCTGTTGGGAATGTCGATCCCTCAACCACCGCAGGGGCCAATATCCCATACTAAGGCAACGATGGAGTCAAAACCAAGGTCCTACGGATTTGAACTGACCCCCATCATCTTCCATGGAAAACCAAAAACACCTTGTACCTAACCGCCGAGGCGGGGTCACACTCACCGAGGTCCACAATGCAATAACAAATGTATCAACCATCAGTGCCGTTGCAGTCACCACACACTCCAAGGCCACCGTGACCGACCATGTTGTAGAACACCGAAAACCCTTTCCCCACAGACCATTGAGAGAGGCCACATGATATCCGCAAAGACTTGCAAAAAGGACTGGAAATAACCACGACGAACCCAGAGATTCAACACATATTAGATGGTACCAATGTTATTATAACATTATCCAAATTATTAATAATAAGTCCGGAGTTACACAAGTACCTCCTGCAAGCTACTCTGCCAGAAACTAGAGCTGATCCCACCGTAATCAAAGTAAACGCTACCACTTTGGACCCTGACGCTGTAGTAATCCATTTGCAGCTTGGCCACCATGAAGTGACCAATGTATTGGTTGACAAGGGCTCTGGTGTAAATGTCATGAGTGAGCACTTGCGAAGACATGTGGGACTACCCCAACTAAAAACCGCCAAGTTTATTTTACGTATGGCAAATGACAATATAGTAACATCCTTAGGAATCCTAGCCATCGTGGCCATTACCACTCATGGGGTATCAACACGAGCCACTTTTGTGGTCATAGATATGCCGAACAATAGCAACTTCCCCATCATCCTTAGAACACCATGGCTTTGAGACATGAATGCCATACATGATTGGTCTCGAAATCACATTCGCATTCATCGCTAAGGGGAGACGGTAATCATCCCTGTAGACAGTTGTATCACACGGGCCAAGGCGGCCTTGATTTGCCATAAAGCAGGAACAAATTGGGTGAAAGGACTCTCCCAAGACCAAGAGGCTCTCGTACTTCATGCCAATCCTGACCTCATTCCCTTGGCAGAAATTCACTTGGCCAGCCTAGTCACGGCCTCAGAAAAAGTCGGCTTGCCACCCTGGTTTTCAAAGGAAATATCTGAATTAGTCACCGTTAACACGACACCAGCCTTCCGTGCTCGGGAAAACGAGGTAGTAAATGGATGGAACCATGGTGCCAAAGACAAAGTGGAATTAGTAAACCTTGGCACCATGGACGACCCCAAGTATATCAAAATAAATGCAGATGCTCCTTTGGCTATCAAACAAGCTGCCATCGCCTTATTCTGAGAATATCATGATATATTTGCATGGAACCACAAAGACTTAAAAGGCATACCCAGAACTTTGGCAGAACACACCATTGACCTAATACTCAATGCCACGCCGGTCCAACAAAGACGCTACCAAATGAACCCAAACTATGCCACTCGAATCAAGGAGGAGTTAGATAAATTACTCAAGGCCAGATTCATATCCCCTGTCGACTCAGCACCTTGGCTATCTCCAATGGTCATCATTCAAAAAAGAATGGTGCGTTACATATTTGTGTGGATTTCAGAAAACTCAATGTGGCAATCAAGAAGGACCACTACCCTCTGCCATACATGGAAGAAATAATAGACAAAGTAGCTGGACACAAGATGTATTCCTTCCTTGACTATTACTTAGGATACTACCAAGTCACCATGGCAGAACAAGATAAAAATAAAACCGCCTTCTCCACGGAATGGGGACCTTACCAATTTGAATGCATGCCTTTTGGGGCCAAAAATGCACCTATGACCTTCCAAAGAGTCATGGAACTAATATTTTGTCCATACTTGAAACTCTTCTTTCGGATTTACCTGGACAACGGCACTGTTTACGGACAGATGAAGGACCATGTCGCCCACCTAAGGCAACTATTTAACGTTTGCCGAGCCAATGGCGTCAGTTTAAATGCCGATAAATGCATGTTTCTTTTTTTCGCCGGAGTCATCCTAGGCTACATTGTTTGTAAGTACAGCAAGCTTTGAGTCCCGGCCAAGATCAAAGACATCTTGGAAATGACACCACCCAAGAATTAGTAGGGTGTCCAACGCCTGTTGGGCCTGTCACAATTCAATTGCATTTAAATTGAGAAGCTTGCACACATTACAGCACTTATCACGGCCCTAAACCATTCCAAGTATACTTACCCTTGGGAGTGGACCTCGGCAGCCCAGGAAGCCTTAGACAAAATCAAGGAAGCATACACTCATGCACCAATACTGATTGCCCCAGACTGGACCAAGCCGTTCCATGTTCACACTGACGCTTCTAATCTCGCCGTGGGAGTTATGATTGCAAAATACCTCAACGGCAAACATGACCAACCTGTAGCCCACACTAGTAGACTGTTAAAGTAGGCCGAGAGGAACTACACCACGACAGAACGAGAAGCCCTAGCTATGATCTATGTTGTAAAATTTTTTTGCCACTATCTGTTGGGAAATAAAGTCCGCTTTATGGTAGACCATCATAGCTTATCATACGTAGTCAACCAACCTCTAGTAACAGGTCGAGTGGCTTGGTGGATTATGATACTATTAGAGTATGATTTTGAGGTAGTATACATACCTGAGAAGAGGCATATAGTAGCAATCTACTTGTCCCGAGATAACAATACCAGCAAGGAAGGAATCGATGATTCATTTAATGAGCTCTACATCCAGGCCGCTACCGTAGTCACCCAGGACGACCAAGATTGGACTACCAAAATAAATAGTATCTAACTACTAGTATTACTCCGCCAAGCCTCACTGGCCCGGAGAAAATCAGCTTTGTCAGAACCAAACTCCTATACACTGTCATCCATGGCCAACTCTACCGCCAAGGCCCAGACCACGAAATTAGACTATGTGTGCCTCTAAGGGAGCAACATAACATAATTTCGCACCTCCATGATGGACCCGCTGGTGGTCACCAAGGCCTAGACACCACCATTAAAAAAATCTTAACAACCAAATACTGGTGGCCGACATTCCAGCGAGACGTCCACACCTACATCAAGAATTGCCATGCGTGTCAAATATCAACCACGAATTATCAATACCAAGGTAAAGTACCTTTAAAATCCACACCACCGTTGGGCCCATTCCAACGGTGTGGACCGGATTTCGTAGGCCCAATTTGCCCTGTAACCCTCCAAGGTTACAAATACATCCTAGTCGCCACGGATTACACCACCAAGTGGGTCGAGGCCAAGCCACTGCGCAGCAACACCGCGGTAGTCGCAGCAACTTTTTTATATGCTAATATCATTACACGGTTTGGTTGCCCCCTGGAGATAGTGACGAATCAGGGAACTCATATTGTTAACTACGTTATTGAGGATCTCATGGATAAACATATTATCAAACACAGTACGAGTACTGTGTACTGGCCTCAAGGAACGGCCAAGCCAAATCAACCAACAAAACTATCATCAACATGCTTCGCCGATTCGTCCATGCCAACCAAGCTGACTGGGACGATTGCCTCCTAGCTGCCCTCTGGGAGTGTTTTACTACAAAAACCGCCACTCAACTTAGTCCACTTGAGATGGTCTATGGGACGCAACCCTTGCTTCCCACGGAGTATATAGCCCCGACATTCCAATCTATGAATCCTAGAGATTTCTCACCTTACGAAGTCTTTGCGGCCCAAATCCAAGACATCCACCACTAAGAAGAAATTCGAGCATTGGCAATTGAAAACATCAGTGACAATGAGGCCCTTAGCGCCAAATATTTCCAAGCCTCCCAGCCAGCGCGGCTCTTTCATAAGGGGGATCGAGTACTCTGGTGCCCCCGCAATCCAAAATTGAAGAAAACTAAGCTTGAATCCATCTGACACAACCCATACTGTGTCCAACTAGTGTTACCAAACAATACTGCCATTTTGGTAAATAATGAATATAATGATACTCAAGCTACTATTGTTAATACAAATAAGTTTAAACATTATCATACCACGTCGTCTAATGTGGCACCTAAGTTTGGTTTGGAAGGAATCTATACTAACTTAGCAGCCGAAACACAAACCACGGCTGAACCAAATGAGGACACCACGGCCATCAGGGATAAGGCCCCCATCCAAGACCTACGACTACACGTCATTAGGAGAAAAATCGGGTCACAAAAAGGCCGTGTAAGCGGCACGTGAGAGAAAAAAACAGGCGCTGCCCGCGTACTTTTTGACGTGGCACAGCACATGCCACCGTGGTGCCAGCAACCGCCACGGGGGCTCGAACCAATGACCTCCGAGCGAGGCGTGTGGAGGGCACAATCTACAGTGCCGGGCTGACACCGTCTGCCCACTTGGAACCAAACCCTGAGACAAATAGTTCATGTCTCAAGAGTTATTCCGAGAACCGTTAATCACAGTGCGCCACGCAGTTCTGTGCGGGCAGAGACTCTGGCACCCGCTGCCAGCGACAGTGCCGGGGGCAGCAGGGAGTTCACCTAGAAAGGGCAGGCTTACACGGCCTTTTCATGACCCCAAATTTCTCCTAATGCCACGTCATCCACATTTGGGTGGAGATGTGTGAACTAGAGTTCACACCCGCGGGTATCCATCCTGGGTATGAGGCATGTCTTGAGACCATGCCTCACAATACCTTCGCCAATGGTCCCAACTATAGATTCTGCACTCCGATTATCTATCCCGGGTACAAGGCCTGTCTTGGGACATCTCTACACAATCCCATTACCAACTGCCCATAACGTTTTGGCATGTCTACACGACTAAGCTCCCCTAGACATCATCGACAACCAGGGATAGCCACTACCCCTGCCCCAAGCTCACAAACCCTCAACCATCCTATCTATCACCTTGGCCGCCATGGACAGCCCACACAAGTCCCACCTAGCCAAGGCTACTCTTCTACAGAGCTAGCCTTTTTTCATGGACAACGAGCACACCAAGGACGAGGGAGTCTCAGTCACCACGATCAACCCTGACAAGATAGGACTCCGCCGCCATCATCCGCGGACAGCAGGCCAAAGCGCATCCTCTCTGTCAAAATCTACCCCCAAACATCAAGTCACACCATGGAAATCCCATCAGTCCCCTTTGCACCAACCCCAGGGCGTCTTCCTCCTCTTCCTCTTTCCTTCCCTCTCAGACTCCTAGACGACCATTCTCACAGCCCTTCCACACACCTCGTGCTAGCCCATAGTGTTCTACTCCTCTCTCTCATCTTCCTACCACACAACGCTCTCGCAGTTTTCACACGCATCATGGACACCAAGACCTCCATGGGACCGATCTACCTTCCAAGGATGGTGCGGGAATGGAAGCGGAAGACAGATGGAGCTTGGTTGACAAAGACCAACCTGGTCAAGTACTGGACTCGTTTGGACGGCAAGGTTATGTAGCTTGCTGCCTAGCGCTCCTGAAGTCAATGAAGAAGCGCAGCGAGGAGGAGCAGTTTCCATTGGGCGTCGTGGAGGGAATCCTTGTCAAATACTCCCCTTGATATCTCCATGCCTTCTTTGGCTGGGACGGAACCAGGGTGACAAATTGGACACCGGAGTGCAAAACTCCACAATCCAATGTCTCTGAGGCCATCAACGGTGTCGATTCCCAAGACGACGGCAGGTATGATATGTATGCCTTAGAAAGTGCATTGCAAGAGCCATGATTTGTTGAGATGCAGGGGGTACCTAGCCAGATTTTCTTTAAAAATAATTGCAATCGCATACAGCCCAAGCACCTAAGTGTCTTGTTCCTTGCTGACAAGGAGAAGAAGATAAACTGGGGACTGATCCTGGATGATCAGTTCCTAGTCTAGCTCCGTGGATACCGCAGTAGTGAAGATTACTCCAGCCTGATAGGCCCGTTCCTCACCGCCTACATTGCCAAGTTCCTTGCATACCACAGGACACACCACCACGTGCCACTGATAGGTACGTTCCTGGATTTGCAACAAGAGATGGCAATGGCTGCCAACAAAGACCATGCCGCACCATCCTCCAGCAAGCGCCCGAGAGTAGCGGATCCTGCAACACCCGAGGGAGGCAACGTCAAGGCAGACCTTGGACCCCAAGCCACGGAATTTCAAGAGCAGGGTAAGGAGATGGCCACCTATGTGGAGCGACTACTCCAGTTTGTGCACACCGTGGAGCAGGAACGGATGGCGATGGCCACACAGCAGGGTGAGATCGAGGAACGCCACATACGCAAAGCTGTACAAGCTATCCAAGCTGCACAAATTTGAGCCAAGCAAACCATTGCGGATGCCAGGGAAGAGTGTCTATTCCAGCTCTCGGAAGCCCATCAGACCATTGGTAACTTCCGAAATTAGGTGGCGACTCTAAAGCTCGAGCTAGCAGCTATGCATGAACAAGTTAACGCTATGGAGAAAGCCAAAAATTTAGCCGAGGAGCGAGCCCTACGCTTGGAACAATAGAACACCGAGACCTTAGCTCGGTGGAAAGTTCTTAGCGAGGCCTCAGCTCAGGGCACAGATACATGGACCAAGCAAAGTAGGAGTATTGAGGAGATGATTTGCCTACACTAGGCACGCATAGAAACCAAAAATGTCAGGACAAATTTCAAAGTGAACAAGTCAAATTGGGTGCAGAATGCCGCCAGACTCATCGCTAGCCATCACTAGTAGAAAACGACTGCAAGAACACCGAAGGTTTACACCGAAATTGAAGAATGATGTTCATTTTTTTTTGGAAACAGACTCTGATTGGTGGAAATTGTGTTTCGGTGTACATCTGGTCTCGATAGTCTTTCGGAGTTCCTAATTGGATCACATGGACTCCAGCGCAAATTCCGACCAATGACACCCACTGACACACATCATTATTCACGGAGCTTTGGGCATTTACCAAGAGACGGGTGACTTACAAATTTCTATTTGGTAACTGAGTAACTAACTGTTCATCGGAATCACGTGGGAACAAGAAAGTTGGGTTTCATCCCGATCATTTTGAAGTTCGTTACCGTAACTTTGGAAAATTACGGTCTCCGTGGAACCGGGTAAGGAGAAACTACTTTTGATGCCACTTTCGATATATGTACCCTACGACTTGCTACAACACCGGGTATCAATTTCTCTCAAATGTCAATGTCTGCGGACTCGAGTCCAAGTTCATGTGCGACGCTTATGGGATATTTAGTTATCCACAAGCAGCAAAATCTGATTAGACCCCTACGGTGTTCGCTCATTGTTCCGCAAATGTCCTTCACTTGAAATTGATACTTTCTATGTTTTAAGGGCGTTGCAGATTCATTTCCAGCAGTCTCTGCGCTAAAACGTCTCGTCATAATATTCAGGTTATGTCTCAAAAGAACAGCAGTATTTACAGTATTGAGCTAGTCAAATATGGTCTTAGGTTTTGGTGATATCCCACCTTAAAACTGTGCCGACCTTCTACTTCTAGTCTCTATGAAAATGACAAGACGTCACGGACTCTATTCAAAACAGCATAACCATGAGCATGTGCAGATCTCCTCATGATCTCGGCTTCAAAAATCAATTGCTCTTCAAACTCCGTAGAACATTGGAAAGAGCCTGCAGCGAAGCAAGAGAATCTTCCAGCATGCGTGCTTTCTCCTTGGAATTGATGTCGATGGCAGCAAGTTCATTCTTCGTCTTCACCACCCGTTCGCGTTGTCGCTCGAGTTTCAATTCCCATGACTGCAGCTGGGAGTATGCAAATGCAACATTCTCCACCCATGAGTCCACAAGCGGTTCGAACATTTTCAATGATGCCTTTGCAATAACGAGACCTTCCTTCGGAGTCTGTGCACCGAGATGTACCTGGGCTGCCTTAAGTTGGTCGCGAGTCCTCCGTAATATGGCAGCTGCTTTGTCATGGGTACGGGATCTCTCGGTCACCTTCTTCTCAAGCAGTTTCAAACGCTCTCGCTCGTGCTCCAAACACTGTCGAATTTTGATGCCGGGTTCCATGATGTCCAGACGAGCCATATGGAGTCGCATACGCTCGTTCTCTATCGCACCCTCGAATGCCGGACGGAGCACCACTAATGCAGACACAGCTGCAGGGTCCAGAGTCACTTGGCCACGTGCCTTGAACTCGTCGTGGTCCCCGCCAGTCTCGACGTGTACTGGCGCAGGCTGGTCTTCAGATAGATTCTCAAACTTCCACGTGAAGCCAAGGTGAAGGTTCGGGTTTGCGAGAGGAGTTGTACTGGTATTCTCAGCATTCGAGGAAGGCAAGGTGGCGACCTGAACAATCTGCATTGCACATCAAAATAGGGCAGTGCTCAGTATTCCCACTTGCGATGGAAAATGATAACAAAAACCACGACATTGGAGATTGAGTTGCTCTCGAGAAGGTGAGGCAATACCGTGCATTGATTGTGCGGATTCGCGTTCAATGTTGGCGTACGCTCCACAGTTGTGAATATCCCTCTAGTGTCCGTGATGCCGCCTCCAATTTCGTTGAGATGCCCAGTTATGCGGGCCGCGAGGGGAGACAGTCGCTGCCATGATTCATAACAACACGACATGCGTTAGTGAAATACATGTCACCTGTCATAAACCATTGTGTGAAAAAAAAAAAACTCTTTGAAATACAGAGATCGAATGAAAGCTTGAAGACGGGGAGGTTTAGGGTTTGAGGGCAGTACCCCGATATCAGCGTGGGGCATTACAATGGCCAATGGTAGCAGTGGGGTAATCAGTGCAGCAAACTCCGGGAGAATACGCGGAATTCCGGAGTGGCTTTGGTGTGGGTGAGTTGAACGATAGCCAAATTTGGCCCAATTAACCTCTACGCCGAGAGCTTCGACCATTAAACCACGTGCAAAGTGAAAGGGCAGAACACCGCTCATCGGCCAAGGCAACTGGAGCACTCGAGAAAATAGCGACCTCACGTACACTTCGTAGGCAGGGACTCCTTGATCGTTGAACATAAAACCGAGCGACGATCGAGGCCCCCAAAATGCTGCGAGTGCACGACGGCCGGGCATGAATTCGCTCGGAGTAACGGTGGGAATGCAACCTCGGTTATGGAGTCGCATGTAAGCGACGAACCATTCGATTGAGGAAGGCTCCACGACAGTCATTGTGGAAGGGTTATTGAAAAACGATCTGCAAGAAGGTAACCATTATAAACGAAATTTAGCAATGTCGTGCAAATGAGCGGAAGTACAGATGCTGAAGCTATTGAAACCTCTAAAAACGATTAAATACAGAAGACAGCAACGACATGGTGAATGGCAGAAAAAAGACCAACACTATATAACATACGGTGACCGATTGAAACAAATGCTGAGAACGAGCCATTCCTTTCAATATGAAGACAAGTCAAAGTTCGGCATCAGTGTAGCAGTAGCGAAGTACTCTTACTTGGCTGTGAATGGGGATCGGAGCAGACTTGAAGACAAACTAGGCCACTGAAGTAGGATGACTAAGAGCAGAGGAACCTGTCGTGAAACTAAGAAAAAACATACAGAGAGTCAGCGAAAAGGAAGGCAAACAGAGGCACGTTGAAAGAGCGAGCAAGCGTCGCAGGAACTCTACAGTGATGGTAATCATGGACAAACTCGGAGTTGGAGAAATACAAGTCTGCCTCACTGCATAAAAAGGGCAATGGAGGACGGGGAACCTAAGCTGAGACGGGAAGCAACCAATGCAATGCGCGTGTACTGATCAATACAAAATAGAGACACAAAAGAAAACGAACGGAGAGGTCGGCATGAGTTAACACAGCCGGCGAGGCGGAGATACTCACAACCACTTGTATGCCAGCGCAAGCACCGTGAGCAATGCAGAAATGAAACAGAAAATGTGGGATGGGGGAGGGCAAGAGAGAAGGTGATATGGTGGAGCTGGAGGAGGGCGCTCGGGTCATGTCATAGGGAGTTGTCAACTCAGCACTCCAAAAAGTGACTCCAGTAACGGCCCTGCGATCCTGCAAATCTCCCCAACACATAATTATCAGAGCGTAACGAGAGTGTCACGTCCGGGAGAAAGGTGAGTTACCACTTATTAATACGGGTTAACGAGGATTAGTGACTCCGAGTACTTCACTAATCCAGATATTAGTGAGTGGCAGTATGGCTTTGAAATGATAACAGTGCAGACGATGGCTATTCTGTAATTTATCCGCATTGTGTGATATATGGTACATTTATGATATGTAGTGATTCCGGTTGGGTCAATTCTTCCACTGTGGGAGCTGAGAAATAAGGCATTCTGGACTAACGAGAATTGAGGAGGAGAAAAAGTGTATGAGCAACATGAGAAACAAATCAACACATGTTCTAGGATACAAGCAATTTACATGATAAAGGTTTAGGTAGTTCGATGCCATAAATAATATTTCATGAACTACTCGGTCCAGGAGAGATGATGTACCCTATGGCCATGCAGAATTCTCATGACAAAAAAAAAAATTACAGGGAAAAGTGTACCAGAGCATAGCCATGGTCTGTTGAGCTCGCTCTATCACCGCCGGCATATTTGCGTTCCTGAAGGAATTATCGTTCCGATGGTCAATGCCACACACGCGGTTAAGAAAGATTGGCCTAGTAGCAACATTGCATACGTTTCACGAGTGCCAGCATAAAATCGCGGTTGAGCAGCAATCAGCTCGGAGTCGACTTATACAGCAACTGGTTATCAAGAACTCAACAAGGCAGAATGATGGGATTCTTGGCATTACAAAATCCAAAAGCTAGTCAGTCCATGCAGACAGCTCTTATAGAGATTGAAGACAATCTCGAGTCCAGCAAAATCATTTAATACTCTAAGATAACTTGAGTACAGGATGTAAGAGCAGTAAGTAACATACCACAAGCTCCGGTACTGACTATTCGATAATAACTCAGAGAATTTTTACTCAACATGTTGGAGGTCGACCTCGTCCACGAAGTGTGTATCTTCGAGATGGGCTTCGTCGTCAGCAGGTTCCTCTTCTTGGACACGTGCATTGAAATGCTCCACAGGGACTTCCACTGCATCAAAGCCAAGAGCCCGATTCCCCATTGAACTACTGCTTGCTTGAGGTACAGACCGCGTGCTTAACGTGGGCCGCGTGGAACCGGATGCACCGAATATGTGCACCTCACGTTCCCCTTGAATGCGTCTACTGCGCGGGTCGTGCCGTAAAACCACTCTCCAAGCAGGATCTTCAGCGGCGGTCACAAAGAACACTTGACTTACACTCTCTGGAAACACGTAAGGGTTGTCTTTCTCACAAATCTCACGACAATTATACTGTACTAACCAAAACCCGTAAGAGTCCTTTCTCACAACGCGACGGCCTTGGTCTCTCGACTTGATCCATGACCCCTCCATGACTACTGCGTTCACTCCTCCATATGTAACTAAAATTATATTTTTCAGGATTCCAACGTCGATATCGGTGCAGGTAGCAGACGGTGGTATGGCTGCTATACCCGAATCGAATGCCACTCGGGAAGTTCCGGTCTCGCTGTTACATTCGAAGTGAGCACCATAAGCCCACATGGCACTGAAAGAGCAAGCGTGCCGTGAAGGTGGACAGTGAAGGGACTCTAATTCAGCTGAAACACGAAATTGTGCGTCCTTGAGGTCACGGACATGTGCGTTAAGCCAAGTGCTGAAAGTTGGAAAAGCTTCGGCAAGCTCAGGAGGGTAGTGGATAGGCGTTCCTGGGTGACGCCTAATAGATCGAGCAAAGGTTTGGCGTCGAAACTGAAAAGCCTGCTTCTGATTTGTCCATTCCCTGCAAGGATCATGCGCAGCTCTCATTGAAAAATACGCATCCTCGATGGAATAGTAGATATGGAATTGACAAACACGTACAATTGAATTCGACCCAGAGAACCACAGGTACGTACCCTAGCAATTCCTCAGTGTGCACAGAATGCTTGACGATGTACTCATGAATCTTCTCCAACTCCAAGGGTGACAGAAACTTTGGTTGTGGTCTCCCGAGTAGACACTCCCCAGAGTCTTTTAATTCCTCCTCTAGATCCCAGACACGACTCTTTGCGTGTTCGTATAGCTCGAAGTATTCAGTGCAAAAACCCAGACTTTCATCAATCATGTATCCTGTGGCCATGCCTGCTTTTGGCTTTGATTTGTCTCTTACATATTTTGTTAGAACTCCTAAATACCTCTCTACTGAGTAACACCATCTCGCGTGTACAGGGCCACAAATTTCTAACTCATCTACCAAATAAATAACTAGATGAGGCATTATGTCAAAGAAGCCAGGCGGAAAATGTACCTCCAACAAGCATAACACCTCTGCTGCGCATGTCCGTAGTGACTCAATCTCAGCTGTGCGGATGACTTTGGCACAGACTGGTTGGAATAGGTTTCCCAATCTTATAATTGTCTCCCGTACACCTCGTGTAAGACTATTCCGAATCGCAGCAGGGAGAATTTGCTGGATCAATACGTGGTGATCATGGCTTTTTAGGCCCATTTATCGCTTCTCTCCGATGTGTTTGGTCAAGGTAGCACTGTATCCGGAGGGCACCTGAGTACATGATACGCGAGTCAAGAAGTCTGCTTTCTCCCTCTCAGTGAAGGTATACGGCGCCTTGGGCTTGACATAATTCCTTGATGCCCCAAGCACCAAGTGCAGATTGTGCATTTTTCCGGCTTGGGCCATGTCTGGCCTGGTCTCCAGCGTGTCTTTCTCCCCGAACAGGTGTCGTAGCATATTGTCGGAGACATTCCTTTCAATATGCATGACATCCACGGTGTTTCTTATCGGTAATTCCTACATGCATTCCACGAATTAATTACTCATTCTGGCTGCCACATCCAAACACTGTCACGAAACGGAGGGCTCTCGTCAGCTATGATATTGCTTTGCTCAGAACGTCACAATTACATCGTAACACATACATGAATGTCCATACACAGCGGGCTCCTCTTACACACACTTCACATACGATCATAAACTCAAGCAAAGAATACATCACGCAGAATTTTGTGAGATAAACTGAGCAGACAATACCTTCCAGTATGGGAGCTGAAACAGAGCTGATAATCGTTTTATCCCAGATTCACGTGCAGGGTCTGATGCGGCAGGACCAGCGCCTAATTCGACCCAGCTTTCTCTAAGTTGCCCCCACCGCACAACTTCTTCTGCAGTCATCTTCAGGGGTGGTCTTCTTCGTTCTGCAGCGTTGTCGAACTCGGGTCTCGCAGCTCTCCAAGGGTGGTCCAGTGGTAGAAAACGACAATGCTGATCATCGTACACGTTTTTTCTCAGGGACAACGAGCGCCTTGATATAGTGTTAGAGCCACATATGGGACACCCCCGATATCCCTTTGTAACGCAACCAGCCACAACTCCATAAGCGGGAAAATCATGCATTGTCCACAATAGAATTGCTTTCATGTTGAATCGAGGGCTACCTTGGAACATTGAAGCGTCATCCGTCTGCACCCCCGTTTGCCACAGAATCTGCAACTCCTCAAGCAACGGTTGCAAATATACATCAAAATTCTCCCCTGTAACCGACCTCTTGCGAGGAATAATCAAACTAAGCATGATAAAATGCTTCTTTGTAGTCATCCAAGGAGGGAGATTGTAATTCATGATCAATACCGGCCAAGTACTCCATGTGCTTCTCTTGATAGAGAAAGGATTCACTCCGTCAGTTGCTAACCCTAATCTCAGATTTCGTGGCTCAAAAGCAAATTCAGCATGATATCTCCAATTCACAAATTTCCACTGATGAGAGTCAATAGCACCCCTCATCACTCCATCTTCGCTCACATGTCTAGAATGCCAAGTCATGAAGCTCGCTTGCAGGGGTGTGCTGTACATCCTCTGCAATCTTGGGATTAAGGGAAAATGTCTTAATACCTTTACGGGGACACGCAACTTGCCCACTTGTTTGTATCGCTCTGCTCCACACTTTGGGCACCTTATGAGGTCCTTCATGTCGTCTCCTCTAAACAGTACACATGTTGAGGGGCCCGGGCAACAATGTATAGTTTCGTAAGCAAGACCGAGTTGATTCAATACTTTAGAGGCCTGGTACTCATTTTTCGGAAGTGAGTTCACCTTCGGTAACATGCTTTTGCTCAGAATTGCAAACACTTCATTCACCAATGTATTAGATGCTCCATGTGTGCGCAGACAATTTAGGAGAAGCAGGGTACCTCCTAAGTGAGTAAGGCCTGACCCAGCAAACAACGGGGTTCGAGCACTATCCTCCAGGACTTGCACTCGGGTCGGCCGGCCGGATTCCATCGCAGGTAGGTCATCGTCTCCGAGGGCCTCCTCTTCCGGTTCATCATTGCCGCTAATAGTATGAGCATTCACTCTGCCTGCGATTCCTTGCGACTCATTACCGTCGTGCTGCATTCGGTCCCCCTCCATATTATCACCGAGTCCATCGTCCTGCAGCTCCACACCGTCCCTCTCGTCGAAAGCATTCCCCACCAACCGATCATACACATGGAATGTGTGTTGAACCAATCCCTCCATATTCAAACCTTCGTCAAGCCCTCTCTCGAAGACCCTGTCGTTTCCCCCTCCACATACTCCAAATTCCTCTCTTATCGACGCATCTCATTCCAAGTCACTATCGTCCTTATCAAAACCCTAACAGAGAGCATTGAAAACATACAACAGATTAAGCCAAAGAACGCACGGGCCGCTAGAAATTCATATGCCCAACACCCGCGATGGGTAATAAATGCAAGAGCAGACGTTAAAGAATTCTCACCTCTGTGGAACCACGCTAAGTGGGGTGTCTCCCATACGTCCGCAGGTGTTCTGCAACGATTTCACGATACCGAAGGGAGTGATTGAGACCCAGACAAATGTTACAGGGACACTTCCTCTTTCTCGCACCTTGTCGATTTGCGATTGCTTCCTCTCGACCTAAGAGCTTCATGTCGCGAGCTAATTGTCGAGTGTTGTCGCATAGTGGCAATCGCTCAGCAGTCGCCATTTTCCCCTGCCTCCTAATCTCCGTGTCTGCTTGAAACTCAACTAAGCTAAGAGGTTTGGTTAGACTGAATTAGAGTGTTCTCCGAGGGGCCACCTGTCAAAGTTCATTCACATCACGAACAGTACGACATTTATCCATCCAGACAGACTTGTACTCTTGAATGAGAACACGTAACAGGGTCTCGGGATATGCGATTAAGAAACCCAATAGGTGCCCAGGGCAACCTCTACAGCTGCCATGCAGCGAAGTCACTGTTGTATACAAGTTCCATATGAATCCGCGATTTCAAAGTAATGCACGTTTTATTGCCAAAGAGTAACGAGAGTCACAAAATGCAAAGAGTGCTGTTTCCTATTTCGTATGAATCACTGCTTGCTCTAGGATCAATTCTACTGCACACTACATTGTATTTCTAACATGATTAGTTCTTTACTATCGCCGAGGGTAGCTTCTCATTGACGCACGCTCGCATATTTCCACTACATCATATACGTCTGCAATAAGATCCCGACTAAACAATAACTCGTAATATTTGGAACGTGGAGGTGAGCACATATAATGTACAGCATAAGCAGTTGTCGAGAGAGGTCCTGCACATCAAAAGGATACACTTGCGGCACCAAGTGCACCATGTCGGAGGTCTTCACGCATAGAAGACCATTGCGGCATTCAGACATGTTACAATCTTGGGCACGACGCTCCAATGCCTGAATGCCACAAGTTACCGCATCAGTTTCCAGGTCTGGCATGTCCTCGTATCCATCATGACCAGTATTGCCCATTTCGGTTGCATGATGAGCATACCACGTCATGAACGAGGCGTGCAAAGGTTCACTTAACATGTCAAGCAGCCTCGGAGTCAGTGGAAGATGGCGGAGTTCCTCGGTATCCACAAACTCTTCGGTCACAGAAACTCCTCACTGCCCTCGGCCGTCCCTCCCAAGAGAGCTTAGAAGAGAGAGGTAGCTACCACAGGGACTTGTACTCTCGTGATATTCCAAGGCATCGGTTCCCGGCGTTCCCAAACTATCCAGGGGAATGACTCACTTGTGATTGGATAACGCACTCCACGACCATATCACGACATTGCACATACAGCCGCCGCTACTCTAGAACTTCCAACTCTTTTTGCAGCTTGGCTCAGCGACCTCCTTTCAGAAATAGATAGGATCTGCAGCGACCAACAACGGATTGCCAACATTCCAATCCATTTTAGCGTACACGTACCTTTTCACTGCGCATCCACCACGCCCACCTTTCCAGAATCTATTTTCAATCACCTACTCAGACTGATCGAGATCCAGTTCCTCGCCGTCACCTAAACCCTAATGGCCCGCAGCCGATTCTGAGCTCGCGGCCCCTCCTCAGAGATCGATCCATGGCCTTCCAGCTCTTCATCCTCCTGCAGTTCGTCCTCGGTTGCATCTCGAAGTGTTTCGCCGCCAAGTCACTCCGGAGCCGCTAAGCGATCACGCAGTATGGCCTTCCCAGCTAGAATGGCTACGTGCCCTGTTATTGATGGGCAAGAAATCTCCAAACAACATCTCGAACAGGTATGTTTTTTGCAAGATTTTGATTTAATTTCGGCTTTGAAACCTCTCAGCGAATGGAAAGTGTATGTGCAATCCAATGTCATTGCAGTGGAGATGATTCGAAGCACTCTGCCGCTCCGCCCCTAACTCTGGTCTGATACCGAATTCCTGCCTTCCATTCGCTATAAGTCTTTACCGCAATTGCTCTGTTATTTGGGAACGTCGTCCCTGTAGTATTCAGTAATGCTCGTACGTGCGTCTTCAAGACGATTGATATTGATTTTGTGTGGCCTAGTGCAATATTATGTGTTTGGTCTTGATTATTTATTTTAAATTCGACAAACATGTCAGTAGAGAAGCAAGCTGTTAGAATTCGAACACCAGATTATGTTTTACGGAGTTTATTTAGAACAGTTCGCATGCTGTCATCTCCAATTACGTGAATAACATAGCGTTATCTAACGATTTGTGGCATCGTCCAGCAGCGCAATTCTAGGGCACTCCCCATGAACAGTCAGCCACGTGAGCAAATTACGCGACCTCAAGGTGGACAAATTCCGATGGAGCCTACTCACGGCCAATATCCATCTTACTTCGGTGATTTTCCGGCCAGGGGACCATGGATCGATGATCGTCGTGATGTGTCTTCATACAATCACACTGATTATGAAGAAGACGCCGATGCACCATCTAACAGGGAGACTGTGCGGAGTTCCGTAGCTCCTGATGGTATACTGAACACCCCATCCCTGGATATCATCAACGGCCAGTCGACGCTACCTGTAGTGAGAAACCAAGAGGAGAATAGAAGACGTACAATTGCAAGAGAGATCCACCGCCTTTATCTCAAGGAAATGGCAGCGGCTCATGCACAAAACAGAGAACCACACATTGAGATACATGTGTGTCCTTCAAGTACAGTACTTGGACTTAAGAGCCCATGGCATAGGGCTGCAAGATTATGCGCTAGACAGACCTTCAATTTTAAAGTTAGAAGCTATAAGGCAAAAAGAGAATATTGGAATGCTCAAGTAGACATTGTTGCATAGAAACTTGCTTTGAAATTCACTTACTCTAGCCCGCTTGACATAGCCTACCTTCAAAAATTCTTGAAGAATACTCTAAAAAATGATAGAAAATCATGGAAAAAATACTTCATTGAATCGAAAGGTTCAAAGCACCCCGATTGTCCAGTGGAGGCTTTCATGGAGTGGAAGAAATATTGGTTGAGTGTAGCTGGGAGGGAGGAGTCAATTCAGATGACCGAAATGAGGAAAGGGAAAAGAAAAGGACACAGCTTGGAGAATGACCGCTCCGGTCCATCAGCTCACACAACTGTTCCTCCAGCTTACGTGGTAAGTAACCATTATCCAGTTCCATTCTTCATGCACTCCATGTCACATCCGTCTATACTGGTAATACAATACACAAATGATTGGTGCAGGTACAGAGCAGCACTCCCAGTCGCGACCCACCAGAGAATTGGCACACAGCTTCTACCTACAATACCGATTCGAACACCAGTCTAAGTACAGGATTCCAGTACAGCACACCCACCACCTATGTTAACAATGCAGGCACTCAGACATCCGCCCAGGGGCCACGACATGAAGACCGCACACCAAGTTTCCCTCAGGTACAGACTATCTTGATTCGGTGAAATATCTGACAAGAGCCTTCAGCATGCGGTTATTAATTTGATATTATGCTCATTATGTCCTCGACATTGCACCCTCATTGTCCAGAGAATTGCACATGGATAAATACATCATCAAATTTCATGATGATGTAAACTAGGATTTTGAAACGTCGAAGCTCTTTCACACCTTAACGATACGTCGATGGCTGTTCAGGTTTCTAGCTACGCTGACATTCTTGTTACATACTTTGCAGTGCACAACCACCCCCCCGTACGTGATCCGTGAAGGTACAAGAATAAACGCACTAGAGTGTACCGTGGAGCGGATCGCGAACGACCTAAGCAGTAGCAAAGACCAGCTCAAAGAAGTGAAAGAGCTTCTTCTACGGTTGATCAATCCACCTGCATCGACTTTGCCTCCGTCAACGGCGCCCAAACCCACATCATCAGATGCATGTCCACACGATAACTCTGGCACTCCGTTACCTCGCGCTCCAAGTCCTCAGATTATGGTCACATCTCACGCAGGACATGCATCTTCAGTACAGGTCACACTCAGGGAGTCCTCGTTGCGCAACCTGGATCTTATGCACAACTTGTCTCCAACATTACAGATGCCATCATCACAGAGGAACTCGGCAGCTGAGACGTCGAGATCATGGGCAAGTGGAGACACCGTCCCGGTAACTCCTAATACCTTACTCCAGAATTTTAGTAACAAAATGCCAGTGGGTGCTGCAGTCTCTACAGAAGTAAGCGCATCAATTCGAACGTCCGCGGCCGAACATTCTCCCCACCCAAGCTTGGAAACGATTAGTCAGTACAGGGCAACTCCTCAGCGACTTCCTGCATCGACTGGAATTCATGACGTCGACCCTGTTAGTGCAAGTCCACCTAGCACCGGCAACGACGGAGTGAGCACTCGCAGAATGACCTCCATGGAGGGAACCGCAACGCCAGTGAGGCCACCCCGCCAGCGCTTCGACCTTGGCTTGCTACCGCGAATTACATCAGAGCCTCTTGCCGCAAATTGCTTATGCTACGTGCTTCACCCAGATAAATACCAGACAATTGTCGCGGAGGGACGGACTGGCGGAAGCTGGAAATCACCAAGTCAGAAACTTGGTACTCTCTACTCAAGTGGGGAGCAAATGGTCCAGATACATAAGTTGATTGTACCGAACCTACGTTTACTCTTCATAGAGGATCGTCAACCGTTTACACTCCTCGAACACGCAGTGGTTAAACCTTCCGGGAGTAGTGTATACGTGATCAAGTGGCAGACTCAACTATTGGTGAAGAAGACCAAGGCACCAGCGGCGAAGAAGAGCAAACTTCCAGTAGTTCCAGTTTAGAGGATTCGGAGTAAGTCTTGATACTGTTAAGCACACAATGAACCCATGACCAGACCGAATGGAGTATCTTGAGTGAAATAAAATTATACTTGTCCATTTAGAAAACTGCATTGTCGGTCAGTTATAACCTTTTCTCTGTTGCAAATTAATTCGCTGTGTGTGGAAACCAATGAGCCCATATCGAATGTGCATACACATGCAACGAGTGATGAAAGTTGCACATAGTGGATGTGAATGAATGAAATCCCAATTACGTCGGATGCGTTCCATAAAGATACCCGGATCGGTACATACAGAACCGGGTATAAACCATCATTAAATATACCCGCACCAACCGGGTGTCCGATCAATACCCGCAGGATTTCAACCTTGACCCCAATTCACGGACCTCAACATAATATTAGAATACGGGGATCTCCAGTTGCAATTACCCCGGTCATCAATTTAACGTTTGTATGGGTACCAACGCATGGACCTCAACCCAATTCTATTAGGACATGCACATACATGGGCATCAATACTGTTGGACCGGGTAGCATTGCTTTCCATGGGGTAAACCGAGAAGTAAGTCCGTTGCCGTGGTCATCCAGTATCATCCCTGTGATTGCGCATCGTCACTGACGTCATCCCCAATGAGTAACTCCATCAAAAATCTCTTACCATGCCAACTCTCAATTACCAGTACATCGTGACACTCGTGTTCGGACCCCATTTCGAGGTGCATCGTGGGGACCACAGGATCGAACCCCCGCTGCGACCCGTTTCCAAAATTACACCTTTTCTCTGCCGGATTACACCGAACACAATTCAGACTACACCATTTCTATGTTCCGCATTTAGTCTCCTGTTTGGTGTAAATCCCGGTGTTTCTGCAGTCGTTTTCCACTAGTGCATGCACATCGCATGTTGTGGGAGAATCCACTGGCCTTGGCAGTTCCGCCATAGAAATTCACAGATTCGTGTATGGATGATGCGCTAGTGGATTTGGATTTGGAACAGTCTGAACCGACTTGGGATATGGACTTGGAAGTCATGTCCATCAAAGCCATGGCCCCCTTGGAACCGTAGCCAGACAAACCTACTGACCCTTTTATCTCCACGGCTGTCAGCACACATCATGCAAAACAGGAACATGGGATTTACATACATGTACCTGCTATCTTCCCGGAGCCCAACGAGCAACCAGATCGTGTCCACATCCCTGACGTCCCCACCGACACCGAGAACACACCTCAGGCCTCGCCTCGACTGTTGGCACCCGCTCTAGTCTTATCCATGTTGCCTGCACCAACTACTCACACCATGCCAAGTCAGTCCAATCTAATGGTACTCGCTAAACCTAGATCTTTTTGCAAACATAAAATTTCATTGCAAAAATAGGAAGAGGAGTATGATATGAAAGGAGAGTGTAGTGATGATAGCGATGCTGAGGAAGATTCGGAAATAGCCATCGCGGCAGTCAAGGACTACTTTGCTTCCCATCATGAATTAGTTAGCAAATATTCTAACCCAAAGGCAGACAATGTCCAATGCCCAGCTTGTAATAAGCTATTGGAAAAAACAGTTTTTGACATATACCAACATGCACGTACCTCCAGAACCAAGCATACATTGCTGCATCGCAGTGTCACTGCCGCCATAGCCACCATCTTCAGCAACCAAGATCCTCCAAGACGCCACGCCTAGGTACCTCGTGTAGAAACCCGTCCCGACCGAAGACTTGCAGCGCAAAAATCAAGACATTAGCACTGCAAACCAGGGACAGTTTGCACTCTACAATGAGAGGCAAAACGATACCCGTCCAAGGCACGGGCTCCATGGCAGACAAGGAGCAAAGGATTACCAGGATGGCAAACTAAGAGTTAGAGGAGTACGAGCATGGCTAAACCGGGAGTTGAAGATCTACCATGGCGAACAGGGAGTTGAAGCGCAGCACCGTGGCGAACAGGGACTTAGACGCACGGTCACAGCCAAGAATAGCAAGATCAAACTAGTATAAGAATGAGCAGTAGCATAGTAGCCAGGATCTCTAGTTTTTCCCATGGCCTCCAAGTTAGTTCTATAGGACAGTGCGCTCACTACCGAGGACCTTAGGTCATTTTCCCTAGACGATCATCCTCTCTTCTATTGCCTCAGCGCATTGTACTGGTTGTTACCAAACTATCACGTAAGGCAATAAACGTACGAGTTCCGCTGTGTTTTGCTAAACTGTTGTACTCTAGGATCTCAAGTCTAAATACCTTGTTGTGCTCACTGCTTGCTCTTTCTCTACCGCTGCTACAGTTTTCCAAACCTGAATCTCTCTTTATTTCCCTCTGTATCTTCCAAGTCTCCCTTAGCTTACTTGAACAACTCAGAGGTCTCGGCTGGCGAGTGGCTTCTTTGGCTACAAAAACTTAACCGTTACTCTTCCCTGGCCTCGGTAGTCCGGGCAGCGTCCTACGCTAGGTTCACCTCTTCTGTTTACTGTCCCAGACCGTGACTTCTCTAAACCTACTCTTAGCAATTCTAACATAATCCTATCCTTGACCTTACTCCCTGTCTTCTAAGACTTGGTCTCAAAATATTCCATCGGCAACCTAGACTAACAGAGTATCTATTAGCCAACCTAGCTATCACATTTGTTTTTTTTTTCTTCTTTATTTTTTTAATACTTTGAGGAGTATCATGTCATCCTTGACTCTAAATGTTCTTCTTGTATTAGCCACATATATTATTATTTGAAGAGATATTATTATTATCATTCAAATTTTCCAATATTGTTTGTTTTAAATATCTCTGCATTCGTTTGCCAATTATCTACTGGTGGTTAAAATCAAGAGTTTAAAAAGAAAAGTATGAGGGAGAATACAAAGCTTAGAATTGCATTGGTTTTTAAAATAGTAATATAGAAGGACAATACAAGAAGAATATGTAGCGTACCAAAAGTATCAGGAAAATAATGAAGAAACATTTGTTAGATAAGCTAATAATTAGAATTTTTCTTCAAATAGTAGTATAAGTGGATAATACAAGAAGAATTTGCACCGAAAAGGATGACATCATGCTTCCCAAAGTATTAGAAAAAAACAAAAAGAGAATCAAAATAAAAAATAAAATGAAAAACGGTAATATTAGGATTGGCTAATAATTAGAATATTTCTTCAAATAATCATATAGGTGGATAATACAAGAAGAATATGTAGTGTTAAGGATGACATAATACTCCCCAAAGTATTAGAAAATTAAACCACGAACAAAAAACAAATGTGCTCATTAGAATAGCTAATATTTAGAAAATTGCTTTAAACAATACTATATAGATAAGTAATACAAGAAGAGTATATGCTATTGTTGCATGACATCATGCTCTTTAAAGATTTAGGGAAAAAAAACATATGTGATAATTAGATATGCTCATAATTAGGATATTTTTTCAAATGGTAGTACAAATGGATAATACAAGAAGACTCTACAGTGTCAAGGATGACATCATACTTCCTAAAGGTGCCTAAAAAAACCAGAAATTTGGAAAAATTTACACAAAATATTAATAATCAGATAGGCTAATAATTAGAATATTCCCAAAAATAGTAATATATGTGGATAATACAAGAAGAATATATGATGTCAAGGATGACATTATACTCCCAAAAGTATTAGAAGCGAAATGAAAAAAATCAATAAAAGGAAGTACAAGTGTCATAATTAGGTTTGCTAACAAATACAATATTTCTCTATAAAGTAACATATATGAATAATGCAAGAAGAGTATAGGATGTCAAGGATGACATCATTCTCCTCAAAGCATGAAGGAAAAAAAATTGTGATAACTAGAAAGGGTACTACTCTGAATTTTTCTTAAAATAGTAAAATAGGTGGATAATGCAAGAAGGATATTGCCTAGCAATGATGACATCGTACTCTCTAAAGTACTTAAAAACAAAATTAAGAAAAATAAACACATGTAATAATTAGATAGGCTAATAATTAGAATATTTCTTCAAATACTAAAATATGTAGATAATACAAGAATAATATATAGTGTCAAGGATGATATCATACTCTTAAAAGTATTAAAGATAAAGAAAAAAACTGTATGTTTCTTTATAATTTTTTAATTTTTTAATAGGATGCAAATTCCACGTCATTAAGGACGAGGGAGAGAGAGAAGAAGAAAGATGAAGAGAATAAAGATGAAAAAAATAAGAGGAAGGAGAAAGATGGGGGGAATAAAGAAAGATAAAGGAGAATGAGAAGAATAAGGTAATAAAATATATAAATAAATAAATAAATAAATAAAGAATGATGAAGGGAATAAAGAAGCATGAAGGAAATTTAAAAAAAAAACAAATAAAGAATGATGAAGGGAATAAAGAAAGATGTAGGGGAATTGGTTATTAGAAGAAGGGATTAGAAAAAAAGAATAATAAAAAGAAATTAAACATGTTCTTTAGCTATATATCCCTTCTTTAATTTTTAAATTTTTCTTAACATGGTGCAAATTCCATGTCATGAAAAAGAGGGTAAAAAACTAGAACATTAAATAATCAAAAGTAGAAAAGCCAAAATAGAAAAGCCAATATCCATTCTTTAATTTTTTATTATTTAATATGTTGCGAATTCTACGTCATCAAGAATAAGGGAGGGGGAGAGGGATGGTATAAGAAAGAATAAAAAAATGAAGTCAAGTTGGGTCAAAACAATATCCATAATTATTGAAATTTAAATGAAACTTAAAAAATGAAATAATCCTTTGGTGGATGGATAAAAAAGAACATGAATGAAAAATAAATTTTCACTGAAACATCAAAGTGAACTACTCTTTCCTCAAATAGTGGGCATAGAATTCAACCAAATAAAAATCAAAGAAAAAAATTGATTGAAGCAAGGCAAGCTGAATAACAATATCCATATTTATTGAAATTTAAATAAAACATCAACTTGTCCCAATTCTTTTGTAGATGGATGAAAAATGGATGGATGCAATTTTTTCAAGTGCATCAAAAATTCAAATATGGTGATTACATAAGAGGTTAGAGATTTATTAGCAAATAATGGGAGGAACTAATTAGAGTGGGTTTTCTACTGGTTTTCCTCTTTTTGTTTATTAGGGGTTTCATACAAGGATTGCTTTCAAATGGAGGAGTTTGTCACTGCTGCTCAGATAGCATGTGAGAAATTTGAGGAAACAAGTTCTGAAGCATGGCTGAGGATGTGAAGAGAGATCGTTGGTACAATGGTGAGGTTCGATGATGTTGTTTCCAGAACATCAATTCAGAACCTACTCACTATAAATTCAACTTACGCTAGCCTTCAATCCACACTCAACCATAGTAGTTTAAGTTCAGATCCTATTGATTGCTGCTTTGTTGAAGCACCGTTAACCTACATGGATCAACGCTACCTTTCAATTCAGTCCCCCTACTTAGCTCAGACCCCATTGATTGCTAACTTGCTGCTGCATAATTAACCTACCTAGGACCTGGTTTTCATTTGTGCGTCATCAATACCACTGAGTGACTTCTTGAGACATGCGACAGATTACTTAGATTGAGATATCCAAGCCATGCAATTCACGCACTTCATTCATGAAAATTAAGATCACCTAAATCTTTGCCACAAGAAACCGTCACCTCGATCCAATCACACACTAGATTGTTGCACTTTTTCAGTTATGGCTACATGAACCTCTCCTCAACACCATGGCGCTAGCTAGTGCTTTAGAATTCAGGATCACGTTCTTGCTTCAGCCGCTCCTTGTTATTACATGGGTTGTTTATATGTTGGTATTTTTATGTTCGCACTGACACTGCTGCTATGACGCTGACACTGCTGCTATGACGTCGACGTCAAAGTAGAAGAAGATGGCGAGACGCGCCAAGCGAAAGGCCACGCGCAGCCCACCACCTAGTTTTTAGACCGCTCCATCGGCGCATCTACCTGATGACTCCTCTTCATCTAGAAGCGACTACAAGGCAGCAAATATCCAATCAGCCACGTTGGAGGAGTTTGACGAGCCGTTCGATCTTGCAGGTATCCTCCTTGACCTGCGTCAGCGAATGATTGCGGCAGGACCAATGCTCCTTGGTCGTGACGCACGTTACGACCCGACTTTCTTCATCTATAGGGTTGGTCTATGCTCCAAAGGACCGCTAATGAAGCTCGTCCACAACGCATACCCCTTCATCACCGATGTCTTGAGGCCAGGAAACCAACCTAACCGTTACGAGCTGGCCAGATGCACGGATCGTGCCCAACGTGCACAGTTTGGCGCACTACTTCAAAGTGTACGGTAACAAGCCCGACAATGAATACTATTCCTTTCGCTTTTGGAAGGCCTGCTACGTGACTTTCATTTGTCGTCAACTTGTGAACTGGCTCGCAGAAGCAATGTCCCGCATGGCCGTGCGTTACAAGAATAAGAGCCACAATCCCCAGAAGCTTGGACCAATGGCGACACGCTGTCAAGTTGAAGGCTTGTGCGGAATTATCGTACAACTATCGTGTAGAAGCAACGCATTTGTCAACCTCGCACCTTCCGCATCCAATCCAGGTAATATCCAAAATCTTTGCTCCATTGCTGAACTTGGCTGTGTGGTCCTTCACTTCTGCTTTAATCATTGTTAGTTTTATGGTATTTTTCCAACACTGCTTAACTTTGCGTTAATGCTCTCGTTTTTAGCATCCTAGAATTGAAACAGAAAACCTTCTAGGACACCAAATGGCTATCTGCTATTACAAATTTCTAGCGTCGTGTCAATGCTTAAATTTTGATCACTTGGTAAGTTGTTTGAATTTTGAACGATTAAAGAATGCTTGGATTTTGAGATGTCAGACATTGAATTCTGAATAAGTTGTAGATACTTGAATCTTGAACACTCTGTCAATCAGCAAAAAAGGTAGAGAATCTTGAAAAAACTTTGTTTTTGCACATACGTTTCTGTTCTTCATAGTACTTAAACTCCTTTTTGGGTAAACTATTTTCTTTTAAGATTAAAATATATGCGGTGCAAAACTCAGTTTCCCTTTTATACTTGAATTTAAGATAGCTGATACAGAAAAGGGGATACAACTACTTTGAAAATTGATATGGTTCATTTGAAAGTGGACGAATGTTCTTGTTTCAAAGGAATTAATGTGTCTGGCTATGTCCTATCCATTTAACTGTTGTAAGTTGTATAAGACATTGATATTAAAGTTTACAATAGCTAAACTTCAATATTATTTTGAAGATTGTATTTTCTATTGTGATACACTTTTACTTTGAGGATGTGATGTTAACTCAGGTTTCTATATTTTGAAATAAAAATCATCGTTCACAGGGGTCTATCGGAAAAACCAATCAAAGCAGTGTTTGTCTTTTGGTTGTGACATGTGCAAACATAAATGCATATGTATCAAAATTCTATTGTACATTGAATTCTATTTTTATATTTCATTTTTGATATTTTAATCAACAAACTCTTTGCTACCACCGACCAGTTTCTCCTAGTACCTTTTTGTTTTATCAATGCTTGAAGGGGGGAAGCATCCTAGGATGTCTAGGTAGGAACGTCACACTGTCATTTCCTCTGAGTTAGAGATTTTTGACCTTGTGATTGGGTTTAGGGAAAATGACTTTTTTTAATTATTGTATTCCAGGAAGTTCCAGCACTCATTGTTTTTGCATAATATGAAGAGATAATTAGAAATGATTGGTGTTTTGTATTCCTATGAGTTCAGTCTGCTAAAAAATTTAGGAATGTCACAAGGAGAAGTCATACAGTCAGGAACTTGTTATAAGTACACGGTGTGTTAGTTTTTGAGATGCATTGATTGGGTTGGGGCGTACAACGTTATGCTACTTGATTTTCTTTTTTATTTTGCAATAGGCTAGAAACTAACTTTTAGGGGAATTTTTGAAGTGGCCGCATCCTAGAATTATGAGGGCGCTGGGAATTAGGAAAGGAAATTTGACGCTGATTTGTATTATTCCAGTTTTGGCACCTAGAATTTTCACTCCTCTAACGGCTTGCATTTGCTGATTGCCTGGGACCTATGTTTTCTAGGACTTAACGACCTTATAGAATCTGGAAATAGGAAAAGGAAACCGTTGAATTCTAGTAAAGTTGTTCATTCCTAGGACCCTTAGTTCCTTGGCCACTTTAAATCTGTGCCGTTAGATTGTAATCCAACTGCATGTGACGACACTGCGGTTGGGATACCGTCGTCTCTCTCACCTGGGTTTCCCTCGTCGACACTGTCCGCGGCTGCGAGACCTCCTGCGCAGTTGAGGTATAGGAAATTTTGTAAGTATGGGTTCACGAAGAAGTTCTTCAACTGCTTCACAAGCGTTGATCACTGATTTTTTTCAACAAAAAAGAGTGACAGAACTAGAGGTTGATGAGTGGTTTTTCTATCAGACGTTGATTACTGACTTCTACAGGGAGAGGGAGGAAACAGTAGAAGTTGGTCAATCAGTTTCAGAGCATAGCTTCACTGATTCAGAGTTCCATAGCCTCCTAGACATAGAGCCGCAAACCCCAATCTCACAATTGAGTTTGAGATACTTAGATTGCACTCATGTTTCCGAAACCCCTCAAAATATAGTTGCAAGACCCAACTTCGGTTTTGATTCGGAGGTTCAGTCCCAGATGCGTAAATGCTTGTGGTGAGGTACGTGCAGAATGTCTCTTCTGGAATGCCTAATGGATTTCTGTCATATTTCATTTAATTTTGTTTTCAAGAATTTCGCAGTCTCTAATCATGACTTCCAATTCGCAGGTACAAGGTTCGGTACGAAATCATGAAGGAAGTATGCTTGCGGTGTGGTACGTATGAAGAAGTTCGAAGTAGATTAGAGCTCATAAGCCAGCTAAGTGATACATAGATAGAGCAGCCTTGTATAATCTGCGTCAGGTTGTCAAAACATTAATGTGGAGTATACTGAGTGGCTGGGGGTAGATACTCCACCGCTCACTCTCTTTAATAAACTAGCTACTGCATTCCAATCGCTGAAATCATTTCGTAGAGTTGGTCGACTTCCTGTGCAGCCGTTAACTTTGAACAGACATTGTGGTTGTCATAGTTACGATTAATTTTCCTGCAAGTAGGATCGTTAGTTATTTTTGTTCTTTTCTAACAGTATTTAAGATGGCTCCCCGTAGAGATGATAGACGTCTTGGAGAAGGTAGCAGAGCCCGATTAGCTATTCAGGAGAACTTAGTTTTGAAAAGGGAGAAAGCGGCTCTCAGACAGAAGAAGTGCCAAGAGAGGAGGAAGGAGAGATTACAGAGGGTTTGTCAGGATAGTTTAGAGAGTGATGTTAGTGTGGTCAATATCCAAAGGTCCTTTACTCGTGTAGCAGAGGATTTAGCTTTGAGATGGTTTGATGAGACAAGTAGTAGGGGAATAGAGTATCAACAAGCCTTGCTACCTAAGATTCTCAAGCACAGTATTTGGCGTAGTGTACTCCCTAATTACTCTAACATGGAGGTAGCTCACAGTGTAGTGGCAAATATTTCTGAAGGATGGCAGTATGTTAAAGGTGGTCATTTGAAAGACCAACAACGAGCCAGGAATGTGATCATTCCCATGCTTCTAAGCTCCAGTGGTATTAGTGCTAGACAGACCAGTTTGTTGACAGGAATTCACAGACGAAACTTGAAGTCTGGTTTGGTAAGGAGGCTAGCGTTAGAGTCAAAGTCTGATAAAAGCCTGTGGGCTGTTTGTGGACGACAAAGGCAAGTCGATTGTCTACCTCCTCATGTGACGAAGTTGGTAGAAGACTTCTGGACAGCAAACACCCGAATTAGTCCCAACAGAAAAGACGTCGCAAGAAAACGCATCGGTGTAAAGGAGTGGATTTACCACCCCACACATCACCTCACCGAATCTCAGGTCAGTTAATTAAAGTCACTCTGCAATTAACGTCGATACAGTGACTGGTCGATACAGTCTTTGTTATATAGTCTCGGCCGTGAGCTATAATCCAGGAGTAGTAGTCTCATGGAAAAAAAAAATGTATTGTTCTAGGTTAATTCGCTTAGATAGGATTTCATTTCGTTAATTCCTAGTATTATCTCCAGATTTTTCTTCCACATTTCAGTTCTTCGGTTCATTTTGATATTTCCTTGGGATAGTTGATTAATATCATATTTTTCAAGCAATTGAAGTAGAGGTAATGCTGAAGTACTATCATGTTCAGTGTGCTCATCACGAAACGATGCAGTGAATGCAGCCACTGTTACTTCCTCTTGGACATGATCTATAAGAAACGGAGAGTAATGTCGATGAATTCTAGGAATGGTCCTGTTTAGGAATTAAAGGAACAGTAACTCAAGGAACAGTAATGCAAGGAACAGTAATGTCTAAATAGAAATTGATGTTGTCATGTTTAGGAACGTTAATTCTAGGAAGAGTTATGTATTCCTAAGAATTCAAGTCGTCATGTATTTTTTTATTTTATTTTTATTTTGCCACAAAGGAGAAGTCTATTGCAGCAGAACAGTTTATAAGGTCTCACCGAGCGAGACACAGGGCGGGGGTAGTCGTCATTTTTTCCAGTTCCTAGATTCATGCCATTTTTTTTCCTAACAAATCTTGTGGATTTTGCCTCCTCACCTTTCCTTCTACACGCGATTCAGAGTAGCACATGGTGGCGTCGAAATTGCAGTCCGATCTTTTGAGTCACTGAAACCTTGGTTTGTGCGGAGGATGCGGGAGTTCAATAGCTGCTGTTGCAGATACCACGTGCAGATGGCTGAATTGAAGGATGCACTGAACTTCATGCGCCATGGAACAGTGCACAAAAACTGCTCCTGCCAGTGTGAGGCGTGTCGACCAGAGGGTGGAGAGGGTGTATGTAAAGCATCGAAGGTGGCTTTTCACTCTGTTACGAGACTCTATGAAGAAGTTTTATGCCCAAAGCCTGAAGAAGAAGAGTTCCATGCACTAAGTTGCATTCGGGGAGATTGCACGCTGTGTGAAACTTCTCAACTCACTCTTCAATGTTTCGTTATTTTCTGTTTGCCTTTAGATCCTCTTAATTAGATTGTAGAAATATAGAAAACTTATGTATGAATATATTTTTCAGGATCTTAAGTATGAAACTAACTGAAGTACACATTTACTTTTCAGGATCTTTCCATGCCCAGGCCGGTAACTCGTTCAAGACACAAGGTAAAGCGAGAAGATCTTTCTTCAGCAAAAGACTATTCTGACAACGACAGTCACACGTCCAGTAAGAAGAAACGCAAACGCAAGCAAAGGATTACATACGAAAGCCCGGTTCAAAGATCTGGGCAGCCTTCTGTTCAGAATTTGGGTTCAACATCTATGCATGTTACAATCTCAGCCCCAGATTCCCCTCCTAAGTGTGTGACAAAGGACACGGATCAGCTCCCCACTGGGCCTACCAAAAGCAATGATCCGAGGTGAGTTTAGACCGAACTTGGTAATTTGTATTATTTGTTTCCTAAATTCCATTGATTTCCAGTTTGTATTGCACTCTAATGTTTAATCTATTGTTTTCC
Source organism: Ceratodon purpureus (assembly GCA_014871385.1). Taxonomy (NCBI): domain Eukaryota; kingdom Viridiplantae; phylum Streptophyta; class Bryopsida; order Pseudoditrichales; family Ditrichaceae; genus Ceratodon; species Ceratodon purpureus. The sequence continues at coordinate 24,771,190 of CM026426.1, forward strand.
AAAACATAGTTTATGTGCTCATGTCTTTCTTTACAGATTACATTGCCAATGTTGGGTGTTGTGCAGACCTGGAATTTCACGTGAAGAGACCTTTGAAGCTCCACTACCTCCAAGAATCGTTGCTGCCATCACGGAGTTCCTGAAGGAGATTCTTACAATGTGTGAAAAGGTTATTCAGGACCTTGAACTTCAAAGATCAGAGCTTCAAGTGAAGCTAAAAACTTTGGGCGATCAAGCATCTTTCGCAAACTGGACTCAGAGCGAGCTAAAAACTGAACTGGACCTAGCAAAAACGATGATGCAACCCAAGGTGAAGTTCCGTACCTACATTCAGCTCTCAGATGTGCAGAGAGCAAGGTGACAGTTGCTATGGAGAAGGAGAAGGAAACATCAGACACACTGACCGCTTTGTGTAAAAAACTTGAAGAAAAGCACAAAGCTAACGGGATACTAAAAGAACACTTCCAGTTTTCTACAGGATCAGGTACGTATATTTAGTACTGTTACTGAGTTCTTTATTGCCGTATGTTGCCTTGTATAAATCTACCCATCTATTTACAAATCAGTAGTGATTTTTGACATTCTTTTGGTTTCGCAGTTCTTCCTCAAAGTTGAAGATAAACATCAGTCACCGACATAGACAGATGGCTGGGCCAAGGATTTCACATATTGTTACAAGTTTGTTTGTCGTGGAGGATGTGAGTCAAATTCCTTTTTGATTTACGGACACAGTGACCCTTTGTTTCTCCTTACGTTTTTTAAATTCTGAATTCTGAACTTGGCATGACACGAGTATCCATTACATTTTTGTTTTGCTTTTTTAGAACCTTTTGGTGTAGTACATAGGAAATAATACGCCAATCAGTGACAGCTACTGTGTGATTAACTTTTATCCTAGAAAAAGTAAACAGTATAAAAACATTCCAATTAACAGTTGATGCTTATTATGAAAGCATAAATGTTTGGATATCTAATACTCTAGACAGTCATGGAGAATATTCTATTTGCTTTGTATGCGTTTACTTGTTCATTGCAAGTAGAGCTTACAATTCTATTCATGTGTAGTAGTATGTGCTGCCCTCATGTCTCAATGTGCTTGTATGGAACGTGAGTTTTTTTTTATAGTTGGGTGTGGGATGATCATAGACTTACGGTCCCCAACTGTACTTATGCTGAGTGACTAGGAAAGTAGCATTGGACAGTCATTTCATTGATGAATCTGATTAAACAAATACACATCAGTCTAATGTTATTAAAAATTTGTTTATTTGTGAAACCTGTTCTCGTGTTATAGACTTGCAGTCGAAGAATTTAGATCCTTACTTGATTTTGTTTAAATTGTGACATTGCAATCTTGTACAATACAAACTCCTTTGCATTTGTATCATGCTCCCTGTTTTTGAAGTTTGATTTTGCTAAATAGATATGCTTTGTGACGAACAAAACATAAAGGCTGACTTGTGTAAAGAACCATTTGAAACTAGAAGCACTTCTACCCACGAATTCAGAAAACAATAGCACGGTCGTGGCCGCATACAATACAACAAAAAGTCAAAGGTTCTAACTTAGCAGGGATCAGAGATGGTTTGCTTCAAAATGGTAAGACTAGTTAGTAATATTGTCATATGAATTAGCAAAAAAAATTGTGTTGACAATTGTCATTCGCCAGTATATTGTACGATTCGCACAAACAGATATGCAAGAACTTGTATATATTATGAGGACACACCCAAGACACTCTCAGCTGAGGCTAGGCCTCACTAACCATACATTAATAAGTGTACACTCCAATAAATGGAACTGCCTTTTATTAGAAATGTGCACTGTACATGGCCTATTCATTTACAAAACATCAAACAAGTCTTTCAAACTTGAATGTTATTTCTAAACCAACTAAACTTGAATAGAAAAGAAACTCTGATTACACCACAAGTAGCTAAAGTCGAGCAATAAAACTGAAAAAAGGTTCTACTACTCACTTTCGATAACTACTCCGTTTGCTTCTACCAGCCCTAGACTCTTTCGTGACCGACTGGGCTTGCTGGTCCGCCAAAAGTCTCAAAACCTCTTTCTTCTCGGATGTCACCAAAACATCGGTCTTTCCATCCTTTCGCAAATTCCTCTTTGGACAAATACTAGGCTCAGTCGGGTTATGTTGTTTTGAGATGTTCCTCGCTCGATCCTCCACATTGCTATTCTCTACCTTTTTAGTGAGGGCTGGACAATCACCTTCTCCATTCTCTACGTACTCTGGAACTTCCTGAACCACCATCTCCGCTGGACTGACTATAGTAGGTGTTGAGTCAATTTCTAATGTATCGTCAGCCCTTGCGGAACTTTCTAAACCCAATGCTTCTTCAGTTTCAGAAATTTCTCGAGCGTTACCCTCCACAAACTGTACATTGTCCTCCCCAGGACTGTCACCGCCACAAGTGTCTTAAGTAATAGGGCCATGTTCACAAACATTTCCTTGACTTGCAACACCAGCAGATAAGCGTCTCGGTTTGTTTAAAACAAATGTTGATGGCGTGCTCAGTAGAGCCTCCTCGTCATCGAAGGATGATTCATCAGAACTCGACTCCATATCCGGTTCTGTACCTCCAAAGATCTCCATGCTCGCATTACTCTTTAGCCTAGTACCATTAGACCTACTGGATGTAGCCTCGATGTCAGGTTCAACACCAAAATTGAAAGCGGAACCCAAGGCCAAAGGTTTCAGCTGACATCTCATTTGCGCATCTTTAGATCCCTCCACGGTGGTTGAGCACTCAGGACAGACCAAAATTTCATTTGCACATCTCTTGCAGATTCCATCGTGCCCACAAGGCTGGTTCAAGAACAACTATTTTTGGTCAGAGGACCACAAATTATTAGTATTTAAACTTCCACCTGAACAACACAATAATACCACAACTAATAATATCGTAAATTGCAAAGTCGATGATAGTACCTCTAGAGCGAACATGACAGGGTCAACTTGGTGGCAAATGGAGCATGCAACAACGTCTTCAGAATCTTGGGAATTAATTGGCGAAACAAGCGAACTGTTCTTCTGTCGAACGTCCCTCCAATCTCCATCAGTAGGTTGTTGTAGAGCTGAAGAAGCAGATTGTATATCGCCAGTGTCCTAGTGGATAGTCAGAATTCGTTGATTGAACATCTATAAAAATCAGAGTAAAGCAAGGCCCACATCAACCACTGTTAGTAAAAGGAATACGTATTTCCTAGATTTGATTAATTCCTGGAATAGGAATCTAATATAAATCACTATAAATGCAGTAAAAGAGTTCCTACTCCAAGTACTTATCCTTTTCGACCAGGAGATTTAACTCCTAGAAAGAAAGAGTCGTAGGAACGCTACCATTCCGGACATAGGAACCAAAAGTATTGCAGTAGAGACAAGGAAAAATAGGAAACAAAATAGTATTAATCTCCTGTTCCAAAAAAACTTTCCAAGCACAAAGGAAAAATAGCAGAGAAGGAAATTATGCTCCTGTGAATACTATAGTACCCTGGGAGACACTCCTTCCCCGAAAGGAAGTGATCCCGAAAAAACTCATTTACAAAGGAAAGTCTGTGAAACATGAAATACGAAAGGAAGTAATGGGAACAAGAGCATGGAATGATGCATTTGCTAGTATCACAGTTTCCAGGAAAGGAAGGACAAGAACATCACCTAGTACTTCTGAAAGTAATCTAGGAACTTAGAAAGAAAGGAACGTCTAAAGTATGTAACAAATTTCAGAGTGTGTTCATGAGGTTACCGATACTACTGGACAAGCGCCTTGTTATTATCCTTGGAAATACATCGTGATGCAAGTACTTAAGGAATTCAAGGAATATGGCATAGGAATCACTAGATATTCCATTCCTTACTGTCCATATAGGACGTGTCCGTTCTAAACATCCCATGCCTTGGTACAGTCAAAGAATTAACAGTAACGAATGATTGGGGAATAAAAAAGAAAACTTCAGGAAAATATTTTGATGCAAAGGAGGCCCTTGGTTGCAGTAGAGGAGTCTTACCAGACATTGTAGCAACGTTTGGCTTCCAACTGCTGCATCGGTAGAAGAAGGGGGAGCCTTCTCAGGTTCTAGAAAGCCAAACGATAGTTGCCACTGCGAATCAAATTCCTCGTTGCAAAACTTAGCTATACATGTTCTAGACTTCGAACAAAGGGAACTAATGCAGAAAGGATGGTAGCAGTGTCCACAAGAGGCAACAATGATGTCATTGCAGTGAAAATGCTTGCCACAAGCAGGACAATTTTCAACGTACACTATGTTGGTTTTGTCATGATCTTTGAGCCTCTCTATTGGTGTCGGCCTGAAACTATCCAGAATACCTGCCTTGAGCCTAGTATGATACTCAGATATAGAGACTAGAAACTTCTTCGTACAAAGCTGGCTCTCAAGTAAAGAATCATATCGCTTTTGAAAAACTTGCATTCCCTTGTTACACCTCTCATAGTCTGCTACAGTAGCTTCTAATATAAAACGTATTTGTCTACTATTCCTTTCCTCACAGAGAAGTTGTTGCTGCAAATCTGCGACTCTAGTTTGCAAATCCTCCTCACTTTCCTCTAAACCAGAAACAGATGATAAGTCTAAACCTTCACTCCCTAAGCAATTTTTCCATTGGTCGACATACTTAAAAGACTCCTCAAATGCCAACTTGACTTGCTGAACCTCGGCCAATGCATCGTCAGACAGACTTTGCCTATCATCCCGCATTAATTTTGCGCGCCTAAGCTCTAACTCCTTATCGTCCCTCTCTCGTTCTAAAACCTTCAACGTTTCTTTCCTTGACAAGTAGTAATTTTGTTTGTCTACTAACAAGTGGTGTACCCTTGTAATAAACTTCTCCACTGCATCAGTGATGGCGGTTTGCTCCGAAGCAGTGAGTACACCGCTACGAGAAACTCTGACACGACGTCTACTAGAAGACGCAGACTCCATTCTCCCCTTCAAACCTAGAGGACGAGCAACACGGGATGGCAATGGAACCGATGGACAGGGAGAAACACGAATAAATGGAGGTTCTCTAAAGCCCGAATGGCTTCCTAGTCCAACATCAGTAGTCAAGGCGGAGTTGGGCTCGGAATTTACAGGAAGTGTTCCTAATCCATTTCCTGGGACTCCTACACTCGAGACTTGAGAGACCTCAGTGAAATCCGGACCAAGTCTACCGTTCACTCTCTTCTGGGGAACATCAAGTTGTTGGGACCTAGCCTTTCTTGTTAATATCAAATTCCGTTGCTTGGAACTTGCAGCAACGGCGTAGGCTACCCAGTTAACTTTGATCTTCATTGACTCAGCAATGACACCCCTTGCAAATTCTAGAGAGATGGTGTGATTCATAGAGCGAATGTCCTTTCGAAACACTCGGCGGTAAAGGTCCCCAAACCACCACTGGGAGTCGATAGTCACACAAGGAGGTAAGATCTTCCACCCATTTTTATCGAACCGTGTGCCAAGGAACTGTGTGATTTCCTCTATCATTACAACATTATCCAATGTCTTCACGATAAGTCCATCCCCACGGAGACCCTGCCGTTTAGTGAAGTACTCTAGGTCGTAAACAACCTACAAAAAGGCACATTAAGCCAAACAGTTAGCAAGAAGTATGTTTTGAAAACAAATCTCCGAACATAGTAATGAAGCTGACTACGTCAAATAAATAAACACATCAGAGAAAATGTATGAAACCCACACGTCATTTACAGAAACACTTCAACAACAGAGAATACATAATTTAGACCCAGTTTACTTCCTTGGAGATGACGTTAATTTCAATCATTGAGAATTCTAAAGACTACTGTGAGCCTTTCTAAGTGACCATGAGTTGTAGAGAAAGGCTACTCCCTAAAACGAGTTTGCAACCCACTATATAGACCATGAGGAAAACAAATTCGAATCAGCACCCAATACTTGGTAACAAAAAAAAAATCCAGTTTCTCATTTACCTGCTGTTATCTATACAACGTGCAATGTTAAATCAATACTAAATCACTACAAAGGCTATCCAGTGCAGGTATACAAGATGAGGAGGGAGGACAATACTGCTAAATTCATCTACATTTTGGGACATCCTAAACCGAAAAAGCAAACAACGACAGCTTGTGATACAACCCAATGCTAAATCCCTATGTACTTCAAGACAATCTTTAGAATGCGGAATCGAGTCCTTCCAGGCTCTCAAAAAGGAGATCACATTTATAAAATTGACGTGTAACATGTATCCACACAGAGTTCTGGACCTAATCATTTCCTTTTGATTCGTAACCTATCAGCAGTATAAGAAATTGTGAGGTCAAAGCATATGAAAACATTCGAGAACACACTGGGTCGAAAAGGGTGAAAGCAGCAGGCATCGACAAGAAGACAAAGAAAAGACCCACTGCTTTCGCTAGGTTTTGTGTTTCGGGTTCTGAACTTAGAACCCAACAAAATATTGTAAGGAAAATTGTCAAGTCAGGTTTTGAAAAACACAAACAACCGAAGCAAAAGATTACCGAATCCATTGGACATGAAACAACGCACAAAGCTTGGATATGCAACTTTGTAAATGAGGAGAGAGTGAAACATTACCTCTTCGCTGGGGCTCTACTATCGAAGTTGCTTAGAGTTGTTGCTATAAAAATTGAAAGCCGTAACAAAAAGTCAGAGAATTGTGATAGAGAAGGAACGAGCCGATGCGACATCTACGGCAAAGGGGAGCAAGCCAAACAATGAAGCACAGCTTGAAACCCTAGACATGCCTAAACCGTTTCCCAAGGATAAAGTTGAGACTTCCTGGTTTTCTAGGTCCTGGACCAATAGAAAAATTGCATTTTATTGTTACGTTTTTATCACCAGTACCCCCAATTTCCTTGGTTCCTTGGTTCCTAGTGGGCCACCTCAAGGATGCTTGCCCCCTGAAACTTTGAACACTTTGATGCTGAATACTAAATTGGTCTCTGAATGTCAAAGAGGTTATTGCAATCCTCTTGCTTGGAAAAGGAATCAATGTGCGATCGTTTCATTGTTTGGGTCTGTCTAGTTTTCATATTTGAAGTAGTGATGACCTTTGAATTATATGCTTTGTGTATACGCAGCAAACCATGGTGCTAGTACGTCCATTGCTTCAGGTATTGTTGCCGCAGAGGAGGAGTCAATGGCGGCGATGGAGGTCGACAAGATGGAAGTACTCCTACAAGAAACACGTCGCAAACTCGACACCGCCTTAAAGAAGATGCGAGACGAAGATAACGAAGCCGAAGCTGCGCTCAATGCTGCATATTTGGCAACATCAAAGGAAGCAAAACGACTTCTTCGTGAGGGTGCACCTGCTTCGGACTACGCAAAGAAAGCCGCAGAGATGAATTCGTTGGCCAGTTAACTTGATTCTGCGTGAGCAGAAGACGCCGCTTCTCGAAAGGAGGTTCTGAAGTTCAAGTCCGATTTGGCAACACAGAATGCTTCCCGCGACTCGGCAGTTGAAGCATTGAAAGTTGCCAAAGCAAAGGTTGCAGAAGAACGGATGCGGTCGCTTGCACTTTCTACACCGAGTTCATTCGACTACCCTGAGGACAAATCTTTCTACCTATAGGTTTAGAAGTAATTGACACATGTGCTTAGTGTGGTCTTGGCTTTGTATTGAAGGGTGAGGTCTTGAGCTCGTGTGGATGTCTCCTCCATCCCCGATGCATGGCATTGCTAGTTCAAGTTCAAAATTACAACTTCAAAAGGTGCATAGATCCTCACCTTGCATCATCGCCTCTACATCTGGCAACCCCGTGGGTGGCACAATTTTGGGGCCAGATGGAGCCGCATCTCGAGATCAAGGTCAACACATTCTCCAATGTCTTGGAATCTCAGCGTGAGGTTTAGGTGCTACTGGAGGTGACAAAACTATGGTAACCATAGAATAATGAGGAGGACATATGAACAACTGATGCCGCAAAGAGACTTCACCTCACTTTTTATGCTTTAGTACACGTCTCCCAAGGAATTCATTGTTTGCCCTCGTACATATACGCTGTTTACAGACGATGACGTTGCACAATGAAGTTGAACTAATGCTCTGGAAGACAAATCAGCTCTTGCCAATGTAAACTGTAACATTTCCGACTCTTAAGACTTATATAACCTTCAATAACCTTCAAGGATGACATCATACTCCTCAAAGTAGTAATAAAAAAAAAAAAAAAAAAATAGAAAAAAAAACTTCAGATAATTAGGAAGGATAATAATTAGAATTAAAAATTAAAAAAAAAAAAAAAAAAAAAACAAATAGATTGATAATACAAGAATTACATTAAGTGGCAATGATGACATTGTACTCCCCATAGTACTAAATTTTTATAAAAAACAATAAGCACATGTGATATTTAGATAAGTTAATAATTAGAATATTTCTTAAAACAAACAAATAGATGGATAATACAAGAATCACATTGAGTGGCAATGATGACATCGTACTCCCTACAGTACTCAAAAAAAAAAAAAAAAAAAAAAAAAAAAAAAAAAAAAAAAAAAAAAAACACATGTGATAATTAGATAGGCTAATAGTTAAAATGTTTCTTCAAATGCTAATATAGGTGGAGAATACAAAGAATATATAGTGTCAAGTATGGCATCATGCTCTTCAATGTATTAACGAGAAAGAAAAAGAAAAAGAAAAAACATGTGAGATAATGAGAGTTTAGACCACATTCAAATACTACAATAGAAGGTAATACAAGTGGATAATTTAAATGAAAAGCGATCAAATGAGTAAATTGTCTTGCCTTCAAATAATAAGTTTTCAAAATTATATAAATACCTTTATGAAGTTGCTGAGTTAAAATCGTGAAGTGTTTCCTGACCACGTTGCTCCTTTCTGATAGTGGACGTCAAAGTAGTGTAGTGTTTAGGAGAAGACAGATAATGCAAATGGAATGTAAAAGGGTATAAACTTCGATCGAGGTGCTATTTCTTTTTTCTTTTCTTCTGTGTCCAAGCTTTGAAGTGTATTTACTGGACATGATTTTTGGAAGTCATTATTCCTGTGATTATTCTATTCATTGACAACAGTTTCTGTACATATTACAACTTCATATTCTTCCACATTCTATTTGAGGATTTTGAATTGCATTCCATCTTCTTAGACATTCAATTTAATTTTAACTTAGGAAATGTCTTTCTTGAAATGCATATGTCACGAAAAATTTCTCAATGGACTTAGCAAGCTCTACGTGATAAATTTAAATTAAAAACAATTTACATTGGAAGCAATTCACATTCCAAGCAATTCACTGTCGCACCAATTCAGACATAGTGTTGCCAAATGGCTTTAAACCTAGACGCAGTTATTGATTGTTGATAACCGTTGTGTTGAAATGTAAAGATCAGTACATATTGGTCATCACCAGGAGGAATCGACCATGGTCCGGATATGGGTGCGATCCAGTTGATAAATTTAGTCATGCATTGTGAAAAAGTAGTAGTGGCTGGACTGTGCAACTGAATGTAATGCTAATACTGCTGCCGACAAGTGGCATATTGTAGTCAGTCTCAGAGACCATTGCTGTTGAGCAGACCACCACTTGAAGGTAGCCACCTGTACACTGTACGAATGAAAAGTATACACTCGCTCGGGATGATCTTTCACGGCATATGAACATCCAAGTGGACATTTGTCAGGAGAACGCTAAATGCCATGTAAGGAAGGATAAGGCGGGACGGCGCGCCGTGGCGTCCGCCGTGGCCCGCCACCGTGGACGGCCCATTTTTCCCCGCGTTTTCCCTCGCCGGTAACTTCTAGCTTCGGTAATCTCGATCATCGCGTAACACTGAACACTGGATCAAACGACCCGTGACACAAAACACTGGCGCCTCATGTGACACTACCTTCCCGAACTGACCGTGCCCCCACAAAAAAATGACGTCACGCCACGTCATCGTCTCTCACAGCCTCGACGGTCCGACTAGGGTTTTCCAGTGTTAGGGTTCCAGTGTTATTGTGTACTGTGTCGAGAGGCCCGGGTTTCTCCGATTGCGCATGTAATTCGATTACTTTCCAAAGCATGTCTGTTTACGTTTACGGCTGTCTTCCTTGCTGTTGCACGTTGGTTTGTCTGTCACAGTCAATGGAAATGATTGATGTCACTTACGTGTTTCAGTGTTATTGAGGGTTTGGGATCCGGTTTAGGGTTGATGAGCTCACAGATCGACAGATCTGGGTTTTGGGCATTTGCGTGAAGGGGAAGTACCGCTCGAGGATGGATATGGAGAGCGAGGGCTTCCAGAGTACGCAGTCTGACCCCATGGAGGGGATAGTGGAAGACGAAGAGATAGATCTTGGTGATTTCGATATTCACAAGCTCCAGCTCCAGGCGATTGAGGAACGCATTCAGAACCCGCCCCCTGGCATTTATGGACCACGCGACTTACGATGGGAGCTCCATTATCGACCTCCTAGGGGTGAGCACAAGAAGTCTCACATTGTTCAACAATGCTACGTGCTTATGTCGCGCGTCCCTGATTTCATCGAGGGAATGCAGTGCGGTAGAGAAGGGGCTCAATGCAGATTTAGACCTAATAAGGAGAATCGACGCCCCAACCAAAGACGAGATGGGCACAAAACTGCACTCGATTTCACCCGGTAAGTGCTTTACTGTCACAGTGTATTCTGTGTTACTATAGTATCCAATTATGTACTGCTTTATGGTTTAAGGGCTCTAATTCTAGTGTATGAAAGTGCAGGTACAGATGTGAGTACGGTCCCAAAGACTATTCACATATTGTGAAGCCGATTTCAGAAGAACTCCTGCCCAAGCCGAGGAAGAAACCACGTACTCCCGACTGCGTTCCTGAAGGTAATGCGATTGCTCCTACTCGAAAAGCCAGAGCAAGGAGAGTTAAGAATTTGGAGGGGACGAAACCACCACGCAGATTCAAGTCAAAAACACCTGCATGCGGGGTGGACGCTATGGATTGGATGTTGGCAGATCCCGCGTCCATGCCAAAGAAGCGCCGTAGTAGAAAGACGAAAGTAGATTGTTGCGTGCAGCAATCCCGTGACATCACCGCCGACGCAATTCACCCTCCACAAATTCCAGATCTGAACGAAATGCCTTTGACGGAAGAGGCTCCCGCCAGTCTTGTGGTACACGCAAAAAGGAGGGGATCACGAAAGAAGAAAAACGATGTCCCTGATGTCAACTCCAGTGTCACAGGGGATATACCGACTGTCAAAGTCGTGAGAAGAAGGGCTTCGAAAGCGAAGCCAGCCGCAGTTTTGGCCGAAGGAGGTTCAGGTTCCACTGGATGTGAGATAGGGGGGCCTTCACAATCGGACCCAGGTTCTGTTGTAGACGCAGTGAAGCCTGCCAAACGAACCCCGCGGAAGTACGCACCCCGGAAAAAGAAGGTACCACCTGGTTGCAAACATCAGTGTCACATGGTTGGTTCTCATCTTCTGATTGTGACAGAGCACGATCTTGGGAACCCAGTCCAGCCGGGAGTAAATGGTGGTTCGTCCCCTGCGCAGCCCCTGCCTATTGATTCTGTTATGAATGATCCTTCTAGTGTCACGGATGGCCTTGCGCCGCTGCTATCCGCTCTATGTGAGCAAGCCGAGTTCACATCTTCTGAAGTACGTTCAGCCGGGTCGAGGGAATGCGGAAACATTGAAGTTGGCCTTGCACCGGAGGTCATTGACGTCCCACAGGTGCAGGAAAAGGAGGAGGCGATGTTCCTGACAACTGGCAAAGTTAAGGTACCCGCCACTGTGAAACAAAAACGGGACTCTAAGAAGAAATGGAGGGGGGTCCATCAAGCGAGGGTGCCTGGCTCAATTCACGGTCAAGACTCTTTTGTACGCGCCACACGTGTCCAAAATATGTATAATACAAGAGAAACATGTCAACCAGGACGGCCTCGTTGTGCACGGAGGTATGAAATGTGGAGATCGTAGTGCTTTCTCAGCTCACTTGTCGCCGGAGATTCGCACATTCGTAGAGGAGTGTCTACGTCGCAAAGATTCTTCAAATCAAATTATGAAGAAGCATTTGGAAATACTAAAGCAGTATCAAGCAGATGGCAGGGATATAACACGGGACCTTCTGCTTACCACCAAGGATATTCGCAATATTTCTGGGAAGCTTGCCCAGGAAACTTATATGTTGCATAAAAATGACGCACAGAGCGTCAGAATGTGGGTTGAGAGGAATCCGGACAAGGTTTTCTATTATACTTAGTCCAATAAACAGAAGCCGGTTCCTGTCCCTGGTGAACTGACTGGGGCGAACATGCCGTTCACCATCGGAATTCAAACGGACTGGCAGCGTAAAATGATGTTGCAACACGGCCACAATGGGGGTATTTCGATAGATGCCACATTCGGAACAAATGAGAGGAAGGTAACGTTTCAATCTGACTCTCTAACTATTTTCAAAGTTGCGACACTGATTGAATTCATTATTGTTTTTTAAAATTCCAGTCTAAATACACTGACTCCATCGCAATGTAAACTCGCCGCACTTCCCTCTCTACACGCTCATGGTTTTCGATGAGTGGCACAATGGTGTACCCGTCGCTTTTATATTGACTTCTAAATGCGCCGAGGTCGACTTGTCTCCGTGGATGAAAGCTTTGAATGCGAGAATGGTAGCTAAAAAACCTGACTGGAAACCAGCAGCTTTTATCGTCGACTTCGCACCAAGAGAGATAAATGCATTGAAGTAAATTCTACCCTATTACATACGTTCCAACCATTTATATTCATTTCTAGTTAACTTCACTGCAATTCTAAGTGGGCGTCTTCATATTCACGCTTCTGTCGAAAAAAACGAATGTGGTGTCACAGTGTCACAGTGTTTATTACGCTTCTTACACTGTTTCAAAATTCTGTACTACATTAATATTAAATTGTGGTTCTCCTGCAGCGATACGTGGCCCAATACTGCTATTTTTTTATGCTTATGGCATGTTAGGAGAGCGTGGCAGAAAAATTCCTGTTACAAGATCGCAGATTTGGGTAGACGAGCTGCGATAATGAAGGAGCTAGGATTGATAATGTACGATCGGAGTTCTCCCCCAGGTGAAGAGGGTAAGGAATGGGCTCGGAAAAAAATAGACGAACTAGAAAAGAAGTACCCATAGGAGAACGAGTTCTGGGAATACATGAGGGACCAGTGGGTAGAGAAAACACATATGTGGGTGGTTGGATTTAGGAATCTGCACTACTGTGGTCAAGACACAAATGCAGCCATCGAAGGATATCATGGGTTTGCAAAGTCCATTCTGAAGTCAGAGCGAAGTAGGATGACTGGAAGAAGAGTCGACTGGTGTATTACAGCTTTAACCGAGGATGTCGTTGACCATTACTGGTACAAGGACCTGCGTAAGGAGAAGGGTTTCGTAGACAACAAAAAGATGCAGGATAAGGTGGTAAATTCCATACTGAAGGCTAGATTAATACCTGAGTCTGACGTTACCTTGCCGACAGACGACTGTGACACTGCCATGGTGACATCTACTACACATCGCCATATGCGATACACTGTGTACAATCCGGGCTCTGAGTGGGGAGTCTGTAATTGTGTCTGGGCACAACGTGGTAACATGTGCAAACATCATGTTAAGGTGGTTATGATGATGCACCCGGACATTGCAGAAGGGACTATCGCTCGCTACTATGGTAGACTGGCAGGTAACGTGAACGGAGGATTACAACAATTATTAACTCCACGACGAGCCCAACCTGAACGACCAGATGAGTATTGTACGCCGTTACAGGATAACACCCCAGTTCCTGTGACACCGGTTCCGACTCCTCAAAGGCGTCAGGGGGATGATCTCCAGGAAACACTGCGGCAACGAATCATTACCATACATGAAGAAGTCGGAGACGACGCCTTCTTAATGGAACATCTAATTGCTGAACTGAACCAGACGATTGGCAGGCTCCGGAAATTGAAGGTAGAACAAAGGGATGGGACAGTACATCCGATGATGGGCACTCCAATGTTCGAGACTGTTGATGACGGGATGGGGTTCAAATTGAAACGAAGGAAAGACTTCCTCGAGCGCTCTGGTCCCCCCGTGGCTCGACGGCTTTGACTGGGTCCGATTTACATCCTTCCCTCACCTACAGATTCTATCCACTCCGTAGCGTCACTTACAATCTTCTTCCTTGTGACACTGTTCACTGCCCGTTCATGGTTTAGTTCTTCTGGAGCTTTCCTCGGTTACATTATCTGTCTTCACATTAACTTTTGTTGTTCATGTCGGATATCTCACTAGCGGAGAATATTTGTTTTGGGTTTTTCCTGCAGGTGGATCCGTTGGAGTTCACTGTTCTTTTGATTGCTGCCGTCGTTTTCTGTTTTCTTTGGAAGAAGGGCACTGCCAGTCGTGGAGTGGGTGGTATGGAGACTCCTGGGATTCGCCACTTTTCTGTTGGAGATGCGACAGAAGGAGGTCACGGTGGTTGCTTAGCAGCGTATTCTTTTGCGCCGTGTGGAGGACGGCTACATCATCCCGAGCGTCGTCGACGTCCTCATCGACGGGCTGCATCGGACAATGGTGACTCATCGCCATTCTTACGTACTCCTTTTTCCCGAGAACAATCCCTGCATCGCGATACAACGGAAGTCCATTGGGTCTTAGATCAATTCTACACCGGCATGGACGACGAGGAGCTGGACAATTTGAGCAATTACAGCGCAAAGTAGTGAATGGGTATTTTTTAGGTGTCCTTTATCCTTACATTGTACTCTTATTGTAAAGTTTGAGTACAATGTCACATAATACGAGACTTGGACGTATTCCAAGTATTTGTGACACTACTTGTAACTCTGTGTTTGATTCGCTCGTGACACTGTATGCCTGGAGTGTGCCCCTTCTAATTCAATGGATTCAACTAAGTGGTTTCATAACGATGACTTCTTATTCTATACTGATGATAAATAAAATCCCGAATTTAGTGACAAGAAACCCATTCAATAATCCTTGATGTCTAGAAGAATGTACCATCATTCGAAGAGGCGGAGTAATGAATAAACATAGAAAAAACGAGCTTAGACAAAGACTATCATGAACACCTTCCTCGTTTCTGCGGTATGTTATGCTGTAACCGCGCTAAAACACTAATATTGCATGACGGTCCTAGATTTATACGTGTCTTTAAAAACCCAATGGTTATGTAATGAATATGGATCTTCGACAATATTTCAAACTTATTTAATGAGAAAATAAATTTTGTACACGTGTGCAATACTATGATAATATACTTCATACCCTTAACCAACCATGTGCATGATAATATTATTGTGTCCAAATAAACGTGAATTCATTTGTAAAGTAGGTAACAAAAAAAAATAAAAATTATATATATAAAAAAAAAAATATATATATATATATATATATATATATATATATATATATATATATATATATATATATATATATATATATATATATATATATATATATATATATACTTATATACATACATATAATATATACATATATTTAATATATATATATATATATATATGTATAAAAAATAAAATAAAATTACATATGAATATAAATGTATACATTTATTTATTTACATATGCATATATAATGGTTTATACTTGTTCATAATTGTTTACAAGAAACGGGTAATTTATAGTACTGTATAGTTTTCGACGGGAGAGAAGGACCAATTTGTAATGGGTATACTTTCATAGAAATTTCTTCCCGAACATATCGTGGAAAAAGAATGGGTTACATTTTCCAAAAAATTAGAATTCTGAGTAAACACATTATGAACTTTGAAGAGCATAATGAAATTAAATCCTTGAAATATACAAATGGAAGTATTGGGACAAAATATCATAAAAGATTGTTCATTCAATCCAAAGGAAAGATTATAAAATCTTATACCAAGATAGGATATTGTACAAAATTCGAACTATAGTACGTTTAGGAAGTAAATTATTAATATGTTCATGAGGACATTGTTAGTATAATCATTACTTAAGAAATTGTCAATTAACGAAAATAATATTAAATGAAATTTGTAGAACAACAATTTCTGTAATGCACACGGAATATAGATTTGATCAAATAACAAAGTTATCCCATAGATATCATTACAATCTAAACAGTACCGATTATCACTGGGGAAATATGATATACACTGTATCACAGTGTCACAGTGTCATAGTGTCACAGTGTATAGTGTCACAGTGTCACTCTTAATGTCTATTACCGCAGAGACATAGGCACACGAAACACAATATTGAATTGCAAAATATAAGCGGCTGAAAAGAGGGTGAATGTTTTGAAGCGTGATATCTTATTACGTCAGAGGCAATACCTACAGCTGTTATGTCAGTAACGTCCAGAAATGTACGTACTAAGCCGTATAACTAATTCCCTACAATTGAATATAATCAACTGTTATGAGAACAGGATACCATAGAGCTGCAACTACATTCCATGGTTTTCGTGTCACGTTCCGGTTTCTTCCACTTCGAATGTCCTTGCAACAGTGACACATAAGAAGCATCTCTGTGTACTCCCTTGAACTGTTCTCTCGCAGGGAAAAGCACGACCTTCTCTGTTTCCAAAGCCTGAGAATGACCACCAAGATTTGCCCTTTTACACTTCAGTTGGTCGGTGCCTAAACGTAAGGGTGCACGATATACCCTATCATTTCTCAAAGTCGTAACAGTACGATTTGAAGACGGAAGGGAGAGACTCGTTATCGGGACAGGTACGTCGACAAAGTCAGCCAGTGTAGCTAAGAACTCGAGTACTTCTGATTCCAGCCCCTCCAT
Organism: Ceratodon purpureus; assembly: GCA_014871385.1. Taxonomy (NCBI): domain Eukaryota; kingdom Viridiplantae; phylum Streptophyta; class Bryopsida; order Pseudoditrichales; family Ditrichaceae; genus Ceratodon; species Ceratodon purpureus. The sequence continues at coordinate 24,787,989 of CM026426.1, forward strand.
GTCTAAGGTAGAGTATGAACACTATAACAGACCAGACTTGGATCTTAGCCTAGAAAATGAAAAAACTAAACCGCACTACAAGAGAGGATTAGAAGCAAGGAAGGCCTGTCTTATATACAGACGTTTGGCGTTTCTATGTGGAGTACGAATCGCGTTCTACTGCTGTGGGAACTTCATCATATCCGTATCGTTGAATGCTAAACCGTATACAGTTCTAGCAAGCTACCACTGTGCGTCACATTGTCGTTTTCGTGGGTTTGATATCGAGGATAATGTAGTCTGTCGTTGGTGCATTGCTATGGAGTGAGGGCAAGAGCCAAGGTACGACAATATAGTGATGTGGGGGGCAGCCCTCAATGTCACAACGAGGAGCGAATCTAATTTCACCCGAAAGCAAAGGATAATTGATGATGTAGAGACGACGCCATGTATGTTACTTTATCCGTTCGCAACTCTGTGACACCCGTATCATATTGTACCGCATGCAACTAATTCGAAAGAAACACTTAGAAAATCACTGAAAACTGTGACACTTGATTTTCTTTAAACATGATATCCGGGATTAAAGTTAAAGGTCAATCAAAGTAGCCGTGACTCTGTAAACCTTACATTGCAACGGTCTAGGTCTCATAAAAGGATTTCTAGCTCAACGTTAGAGAGGTAATCTACTCAACGCCTCAACTTCTTCTGAGGCACAGAAAATGGTGCCCCGAATCTATTGTCACGTCGTTCTGGGTCCATCTCGCGGGCCAGTAGACACAATATCTCCATGTTCGTATCCTTCGGAGAGAAGGGAGTCATCAATGCTGTCTTCATGAGTTCCTCTCTCTTCTCAGATCGCCATGCCCTAAGCTGTCAACATCGAATTGAAATGAAATAAGGGTAGACAGACGATGGTATGAGAAATTACGGACTGAACGAAGAAAAAGGAGAAAAAACATTGGATAGGATGAATAAAGGAGCTTCGCATACCTTTAAATACAACATGCTGTTCCGTATTGTGTGATGTCCGCATTCGTAATTCCCGGCCTGTGGGAAAACCTGAATTCTAACCTGGGGGACATCGTATGGCTCTACTCCTCTTAAAATCTGCCACGCCTTAGAAATGGAAGAAACGAACTCTGCATCCTTACCTTCTGGATCATGGTACGGTTTCTCCGCTGAATCTAGATGTACCACTTTGTCATACTGGAATACAAGGAGAGACCAGTGGTCGTGATCAATCCACGGCACCAGGATCTCCTTAACCTGGTGCACCTTCACAGGAGATGGTGGCAATAGGAAAGCAGTCGCCCATTTTAGCATGGCAGTCCGGTCACGCGTCGACCGCTTGAAAGTGGAACTAACCCGGGAGAGGGTGAACAAAATTTCATGACGGTGGGATGGAGTGTACTGAAAATACAGGCGGGGCATCACAAAGTCTACGATGTCATTCCCGAGTCGTGTCCGCACGCGCCGTAGGTCTCTTATCTCTTGGAATTTCACCTGCAACTCCTTGTTCTTCTCAGTGAAGAACACGACTTCAACAGCGTTGTCCTTTCGCCCCTTTTGCCCCGGCAAGGTCTGCAAGAAGTCGTCGATATGTAAGTAATTATACGTTTGGGATAACGTCATCAGACCAACATCTCGAACCCCGAGTATTGCACAATTCGGCCATGGCGTTGCTGCCATGACACGCGCAACTTCTGTCTCCTCAACACAGTCCGCTTGTTCATCGGTTGACTTACTTTTCATGTTGGAACACTGGGAGAGGTTGACGAGTTCAGCAGCAGTGTCTTCGAGAATGTTTTCTTCATCAAACAGTGTGCTCAGATTCTTACATGTCGAATCTTTATGCACTGTTGGCAACCCGGGATTGATGTTTCCTGGTACGATAGAGACACCCTTGTAAGGTGTCCGGACGATCCTGTCCGGATTGACCTTCACCCATTGTTGGAAACTCGGATCTTATGAGAAAGTAGTCTCATCGACTACCATGTCTTCACCTGCATGGGCCGTATTCTGGAACTGGGTGAGGGTGATCAACGGTGTCTCGACTGGCGGTGAACCTTCTAAAATCTCTCGAATTTCTGGGAAAACGGTCGCTTCCGATACACCTTGAGTAGGCTCCGTAGACTGTACCGGCGGCACTTCTAGTGTCACAGAACTCTTCATAGTTTCCGCGAAAGAGTGAACGGCACCCACTAAATTACCGACCACGGCACTTTCAACCTGGACCACGTGATGAAGAACACCACCTGTACTCTCCTTTGCTTGCAATGAACGTATGTCACCAGACTCCACCAACATGGTGTGCAGCTCCGGTATGTTGGCCGCTGTGACACTACTTGAACCGGGATGACCGTCGGTGACACTGCGATCCGACCGTAAACCGTGAAGTTGACATGGAGAGATAGGGGCGATGTCACTGTTATGCGATTCAGCGGTGGTGACATGTGCTGTAACAAAAGGCCCCGTGGCGAGAATGATTCTGTCTTCCCGGTTTGTAATCACAGAGTACACTACAGCCAATTGCGGTACACTGAAACCCTGTTCTGCGATAGTGTCACGGAGTGGTACTTGCGGGCCCGGGACAGTGCTCTGATCTACGTCACCTTCAGTAATTGCAGAGTCAAGGACATCCAGATTAGATACCTTTGTAACAGTTGGATCACTGAGTTCTGTTAGCTCGGTATTCTGCTTCCCCACACCGACAATCTCCGGTGGCTTTCCCTCACTCTTATCTCTGTCAACGCTCACACCCTCCACTAAATTGCCGGCGTGAACCGTGACACTGAGAGGCGATACCACACTGCACAACGGAGATGCGTCGATAGTACTCCCATTTCCCAAACCCGACATAGCGTGGACATGCTCTGTTGCCGCCACGATGACTGCCTCAGTCCTCGGTTCCGTTGAAACCCCTTCCGACTGCTCAGGATTTTGACCTTCCGCCACCGGTGTCGAGGCAATGAACTCCTTAACACATGCTGACTAGTACGCCTCGTCCTCCCTCTTCATGGTATCACCGATGTCGCATACAGCTTCCTGGATTTTCAACCTCAGGGACGCCACACCTGGATTCCAGTTTGGAGTCTGAACGGTTGCCACCCAACCGATATCATGTTCTTCTCTTGTGCGTAGTATCCACTCCCATGTCTTCGCATACTCTTTCCATTGGTCCGGACACGTCGTTGCCCAGATTCGATTGAATTCCATTGCTTGGCACACAGCCAAATCATGGAGCGCCCTTAGTCGAACTATGCAAACCCACCGAAGAACACTGTCCACTATATCCTCGCCTTCACCAGCATTGATCTTCTCGACGTCCCTCAGTATATGAGAACGCAATGTCTCACCAAGCCCAAATCCAAGTCTGGCGTAAGTGTAGGACCCCTCTGCCATGAATAGGGAAACTGCACGCTGTATATTGAGAACTAGCTTACATTCCTTCCTAAGAATGCTCTCGGTTAGACCGTAAACCGGGCATGTCAAAGGCCTAAATTGACCATGTAAACACTTGAACAGAACACGGAACACGTATACTAAAGGATTTGGCGACTCCGGTTCCACTCGATTTTCGCACATCAGCCTCCTCACTTGTTTAGCCTCGGTAGCTGTATCAAAGTACGAAACATCATTTAGCTCCCTGGTTTATAGTATTCTCTGAAGCACCGAATGTGGACCGAAAACATAAGCGACAAAGACATTATTAAAACTTAAGTTTATGGATAGGAGTTTACCATCATGGCACCACGGCATTGGTGGCATCTTCCGAAGTAGATCTTCGTCAGAGGAGAGTATACGCCACAAAGGCGACCAGTCCCATAATACTTCTTCGTATAGACGACCATTCATATCCCTAAACCTCGCTGTAGCAAGCGTAGCCCTTCTTATCTCTACATTTCGAATCTCCACCCGATGCTGGTCCAATGCAGACTCGTAGGCTCTGAAGTCAATGCTCCATTGTATGTAGCGTCCGAGAGCCTGAAGATCCCCGTACGCAGTCCCTTCTTCGACGCTGAAGACAAGTTCGTCTAGCGCCAGTGACACGGCCTGGATAACGACCTGCGACTTTGGCGACTTTTTATCCCCCTGGAAAAGAAAACAAAGGAACGTTAGTAAGAGAGAATTGTGATCGCAATAGTAGATTTTAAGGAATGGAGTAAGTATGTCGTGGAAAATGGCTCTCGATCTCTCACCTTTTTCCGCATCCACCAATACCCCAAATCCTTCAGCCTCTGTCGGAAATCAGGTTTCGTCACATCTTCGTTCCAACGTCTCACGAAGTCGTCCCCAGTGTCACTGTCCCACGCCCAGGGCAGTGTCACGTCCTGCACAATATCTCTCAAATAGTACAGGCCGGGCATGCTCGGTTTCTCGGGGCACTGAGGAGGTGGAGGTTGACGCTGGGCAGAGTCAGCTTCTCTGCTCGTTGTTAGAACGTAATCCTTTTCAAACTCCGTTAGCATCTCCTTACGCGCTGCAAAACTCTCACGAGCTTTGGGAAAGAATGTGAAGGGTCCAGGACTCCCATTCCCGTCTGCCCAGTAGTAGTGAAGCTCAGTGTTGGAGTCGAAATCTTCATCCCAGACTACTATACCGCGAACTGAATCCTGAATAGACAAGCGTGAACTAGATACATGCTGATGCGATGGACTTTCAAGGGGAGGGAGGTCATCTGCGATGTCCGTATCACTGTGACACTCCATACAATCACCTAGGACGTCACCGGACTTCTGCCTTTTAACATGCAAATCCTGACCAAGTATACTGCCAGAATTTTTTAATGAAACTAAACTCTCGAAATCTGCCTCATCTGAGTTCACCTGCCTTCCTGGAATTTTAGTCACCGTAATTCCTGCTTCCGATGCCAGAGACCCGTTCCTGTACCTAATTAGAAACCTCTCCCTAAGCGTATCTATCGCCCTTTGCGTGTCACTTACCTCTGTAGCCGGTGTAGTAACCTTTCCTGATTTCTTCAACTGCTTCCCCTTCTTGCGATGGCTTCTTTCTCCCATCTCCGCATCGGCTTTTCGTTTAAGACCGTCCTTAACAGTCGTCTCCTGTAACTGGGCAGGTTGATCATCATCTGGAGACATTTCGACCTGCACATTAGTGTCACAGATAAGAGTATTCACATTCCCTCTAGATTCACTTCGTGGCTCTCCCACGGTTTTGGCCCCTGCCCGATTCTCCTGCGGCGCACCGACCTCTCGTAATGTCACATTCTCCACAGGTTCCATGTGATCCGTGGGAATACTTCCCGGTTCACCTCCGAAGTCGGCAAGGTCGTCTTCATGCTCCTCTCCGTCAGAGCCTCTATCCACACCCCGTTGGCAGTCAACCCTAGGCTCTTCGTCTTCCTCATCTCGCAATTCTGGAGAATCACGAGGTCCCGGCGTGGCGATTTTTCAGGCACTCTTGAAGACCGCATTTACTGTCTTAGCCGGGCTCTTCTTTACTTTCTTCTTCCCACTAGCAGTCCCCTTCACATTACCCTTGAGGCCGGGAGCCTTCTTGAAGAATAGATCCGGGGATGGCGAGATTGTTCCATCCCCATTCCGCTTCTTCCCTCCTTCTCCAGCATCTCCTGACATTGGAGTAGAACCCGGTAACTCCGTGGACTCTTCTCCGCACTCGGACGGAATTCCCCGGCCAGCAGTCTCCTTCTTCGCAGTCTCCGTCTTCTTACACAACACTTCCACTCGCTTGCCCTCTCCTTGCTTAAAGTCGGGATAAGGAAGCAGTAGTGCAATAGAGCCGTCGGGATACCTTGCTCCTGCGCATCCTTCAACATATCGGTGACGATTTAACATCATTTTGTTGCTGAACTTGTCCATACCGCAGTCGATACAAACGAAGTATTTCCGGATGCCACAGTCCTTCAATTCGCCTTTGCACATGGTGGCAAACTCCGTCTGCAGCTCTTCTACCCTCCTCTGGCTCGGATAGCGAATGTTGTAGGAGTTTCCGTGGATCACACATCTTAGTGTCACAGGCTCTACCGCCATGTCCTCTGCCTTGTAAACCCCGGTGTCTACTCCGCACTTAGGACACCCGGAAGCGAAGAAACAGACGTACCTAAACTTGTTGACCAGTCCTATAGGAGTCCCACATCCGCTTCTGCAATGGACTCCAGAATAAAACCAATCCGTCTCAAGGCTTTGGTCATGGTCCCTACCACATGTCGAATAAAACAGGAGGATTACTACATCACACGCACCGGGAAAATCCTAAACCTAAGTCCTGTGACTGCTAAACAAAATTACGAGAGAAGACAGAGGCACATACCTTCATGTTGGAACCCTAAATCGTGATGAAATTTCAGGCTCCGCTCAACACTAAAATGCGGAGAGAATTTTCATGGAAAAACATTACAAAAAACCTAAAATGCTTCCGCACCTTGGTATGCTCCAAAACTTAAACTCCTTGCCCGACAACGTCTCCACGGGGCTCCTGGTCGTGACGCAAAGATCAGAGAGGTGTAGCGTACCGGAATACATTGCGGAAAAAACAAAGACGATTCGCATGAAACCCTAACCAGGAATGAGAGGATTCTGAGACTTACCACCATCGCCACGATAAGCGCAAATCAACTCCCGCTCGAACTTGAAGGCGCTGCTCTCGCGCGTCTCTGAAGTTGTCATCTCCACGCCGCAAAACATAATGAACTTGAATGATGTTGGGGTTCCACCTCGGACGGATGCGACGCCCTATCTCACACTACACGACACGAATTAATTTCCCTACAACCTAAACCCTAGGCAAATGATCAGTACAGATCAAGGTCTTTCCGTGAACTCACTCAATGGACGCATCATCAAGGGCACAACCTCCCGAACAGCGACATCACGAAACACTGGAAAACCCTAGTCGGACCGTCGAGGCTGTGAGAGACGATGACGTGGCGTGACGTCATTTTTTTGTGGGGGCACGGTCAGTTCGGGAAGGTAGTGTCACATGAGGCGCCAGTGTTTTGTGTCACGGGTCGTTTGATCCAGTGTTCAGTGTTACGCAATGATCGAGATTACCGAAGCTAGAAGTTACCGGCGAGGGAAAACGCGGGGAAAAATGGGCCGTCCACGGTGGCGGGCCATGGCGGACGCCACGGCGCGCCGTCCCGCCTTATCCTTCCTTACATGGCATTTAGCGTTCTCCCTAAGATGAAACATGAGTGGTCTTTGGAAGTGAATCAGTCCCTAGAATCCGTTTGCATCGTGTGCTCTTTTTAACAATAAAGTAAAGGAAGTCGTTCAAGTTAAAGACTGCCAGTATTCATCTCAGCAATTGATGTCGACAGGGGCCTCAGCAAACCAGAAAAAACGCCATCCTGTCTTATGACGGCCCTAGCGCCATTCGCCGTGTATGATTCAAGACTCAGTCTTAAACTTTGCTTTCAATAGGGTACCGTTAATCCGTTAAGGTTCCGTTAAAAAACTAAATACTGGAGACAAATGAACATGCTAACCGGGTCTAGCAAAGAAGCAGCGGGCGTTGGGAGATACTAGAAAGATTAAATGATATCTGACCTACGCTCCTGAAACGAATAATTTTCGGAGGAAAAGACCGGTCACATCACGTGGTGAAATTTGTACAAATTCACCTAGAAACAAATTAGAGAATATCGAAAAAATATTAGCGACGCTGCTTTTTGTCATTAAGTTTCGAGCGAATGGCGCTGGGGCATCTTGCAAGTCTGCGGCTAGTAGTGCTATGATGACTGACTAGTATACAATCTTAGGTCTTAAACGGATATCCTCAGCACTGGGACTAACAGGTTTCCGTTATGGGTTTTTAATGCAAGCGGTAATGAAAAGAATATAAACTGCATTTTTGTAAGCTGTCCGGAATTATCACAACTCTAAGCTGTCCGGAATCATGCATATGCTACTCCCACTCAGCCCACTTGATGAAATACAAGAGAGCTTAATAGTGTGCTGCGGTCAGCGCGGGTGGGGAGGCTGGGATTGGTGGAAGTAAGAGTCACTACCTAGCCAGATGGTTGATGATTGGGTGATCCAAGGAATAGAACGATCACGCGATTCACGGTGAAGTAGGACGCCCAAGCCCGTTCACAGCAATTTAATTTTTGCTTGCTTTGCGGGAATTGCTTTGCTCAGCTGCAGTAAAGGAGTGGAGGCCAATGGAACGATCACCATTTCCATCGCGATACTACTAAGCAAATATCGAAGATTCCAATAATCAAGGTATTCATTCAGTAATACCTCTTCTTCTGGACCTGCAAGACACAATCTCAAAAGGAGAATTTGGAGCCCTGCACCTGCGTGAGTTTCCTGTTACGAAATGCATGTACCTGCCGACGGCATACGACGGAGATCAGATATTCAAAGTTCCTCCCGTGCACAAAGATGACGCGATATCAACTAACATATCATTCGATGGCCACCCTTGGGTTAAGCCAAATAGGTGCAATTCTTCCATTCTCAGAGGCCACGGATTAACCTTGCGTAAAGCCTACTGCGCACGTGCTTTCGAATGCAGAAATATGTTGTGCAAACATTATGCTCTACATCAGCGACCAAATTCCTTATTCTGGGAGGGCAAGTGTCAAACTAGACCAATCGCTGGAAGGAATGCAAGCGCCGGCGATTGGAGATGCGTTTACTATAAACGCACTCCGTATTGTCCGCAACAATGTGATGCACGTCTTTGGTTAGTGAAGCATAAATCGAAGATATTCACTCGTGCAGTTGTTCATTCCAGAACTCACAATCACAAATCTGCCCTAGGACAAAACCGCCGGGCATTTCACAACGTGTCCTATGTAATCCATCGCTTGCTAGGGGACGAACCCTGGATAATAAGCGCTAAAGGCTGGGCTAGATACAAAACTGCTCAGAAGAATTTATTGGATTTGGTTATGCAGAATACATCGCAAGAGGTCAGAGAAGCACTAACGACGGAGGCTTTACTAGAACTCATTGATTCAATACCGGAAACCCATGAAAATCTCAAGGTAAAACCAGCAGTCTCGTGCAGTAGGGCCGACCAAGAGCGATACATCTTTGTCCTAAAGCGCCATTCCAGGTATAGCTTTATTCATGGCAGCCATTTTCCAGGTCAATCTGAAGAGGGGCTTAAATACGTATTTAAGGTGTCTACTATCGGTCTCAGGAGTGGCATCCATATCGTGAGCCGTCTTATATCGAGGGACTTGAAGAGAGCCTATGTTGTTTTTGATCAGCTCAATCGGGTCCATGATTGGACAACTATGACAGCACATGTCCATGACCCAACAGTGCAGCAATTACTTACAATTGTTGTTTGCAAGATGAAGTTGGACACTACCGCAAACCAAGTACAATTTTGGAGCAGCTAAATATGACCGTTCATAAACATGGTATCCAACTGCCTAGATTTACACGTTTTTTGACGGACGAGAAAACTACAAACATTGAGGCTATCAGGCACGTTTATGGAGCAATCAAGGAAATAAGAAGTCATTTTGTGGACGTCGAGAAGAACTTCAAAGCAATAACATGATCGTCAAATTATCAGTTTCTGCAAAGCATCCGGAATCACTCAACCTCCTAGGTGAAAGATATTAACGTTCCTGAACATATTCAAATTTGCAAAAAGTGGGCAACCGCTCCGACTATTCAGGAGTTTCGAAAGATTGCACGAGAGCTAGAGCATTAGGAGAAAAATCAGGTCACAAAAAGGCCGTGTAAGCGGCACGTGAGAGAAAAAAACGGGCGCTGCCCGCGTACTTTCTGACGTGGCATGTGAGGTGCCACCGTGCTGCCAGCAACCGCCACGGGGGCTCGAACCAATGACCTCCGAGCGAGGCGTGTGGAGGGCACATCTACAGTGTCGGGCTGACACAACCTGCCCACTTGGGACCAAAGCCCGAGCCGAGGCATTCATGCCTCACCTAATATTCCGAGGACCTTTGTTGTGAGTGCGCCACGCAGTTCTGTGCGGGCAGCAACTCTGGCATCCGCTGCCAGCGGCAGAGGTGCCCAAAGTAGGAAGTTCACCTAGAAAGGGCAGGCTTACACGGCCTTATTTTGAGCTCATTTTTCTCCTAATGGAATGGTGGATACAAGCGGATGCTGTTCTGAACGAGAACTTGGACCACTTGATGGCTTGGAAGTGCTGGTGGATGGCTACGTGCTCTTTATATGTTTACAACCACGACAACGAATTAGAAATGGATCTGGATTCGTCTGCCCAAATTCGGATGATGTGTCATTTCAAACAAGTATACTGCTCGATGTGGACGAACTCAGCCTCCGATTATTATGCGATGGTTGATATATATACCGCCTGCGCCGAGGATATGACTCGGTCACTATTCCAGCAGCAGTTCTGTTTGACCATGTCAAAAGGTCAGGGCACAATTTTGGAGGAGCATCAGTCATTCCAGGAGGAGCTATCACTCTGTTTGGTCAAGTCGAATTCGAGGTACAGATTGACCTTAAATCATGGGCAATACGGAGAATACTCAATTTGGAGAATCCAAAATGCTCCGGTATCATTCATAGAAGAGGCCGATGAGAAACATGCGGCAAACGTGTTTAGAGTAGAATCAATTCCAGTCTTCCTGCACCATCCTTCTACGGGACATCAGAGATTGGCTTTAGGAATAGTTTCCAAAATCACTGATTTTGCGCAACATCATCGGAAGGATGTGTAGCCAGTGGTCATATTATACATCTCAGAGGAGGCCGACCGCCACCGGTGCCAGAGAAATGGTTAGTTGAGACGAGAACAATGCTGACTGAAGCCGAGGCAATTTTATTGGGTAAAAAAGGCTTTATTCTTGTCGATGGTGTAAGTCAATCTGACATTAAATTAGGACGCTTTAATCTAAACAATGGATTGCAAGGAAATTCAAAAGAAAAGCAGCATAACGAAAGAAAGAGTCCAATGTGTAGGGTCGGGAAAAGAGTAAGTAAAAGATCGATAATTGCAGCGACTGAGACGAGACGGCAAGAGGGGTTGCAAGTGCTGGCGAATATGCAGAGCCACTGTGAAGACATTGATAACGGTATTTACTTGTTCCATTTGCAAACTTTCTCGACTCCTTCGCTTCAACCGGTAACTTATGAAATCTCTATTAGTCAAAATCCATCCTGTACTTGTACCTTCTTCGTAAATAGCATGACTGGCGGCCACAACGGGCAATTCTTCGTGACTTGTAAACACATGTACCATGTCTTCAACAAGTTCCTCGGACTGCCCTTAGAAGATGAGCGGCCACATCAAGCAATCCTCAGCAGGGTTGATGTTGAAGACATTCTCAGATCATAGCGACTGCCCCTGACATGATGAACGGGATTGTCGTGCCGCGAGCGCCAACTGCTGGACAATATACATAGAGAAATTGGCCGAACTCAAACATGAATGTCAATCCACGAATCATTCGATTTGCGTATCCATGAGACAAGCATCAAGATATACGCAAGATCCCGTCTCACTCAAGATCAAAGCCGAAAGTATTCTAGACAACATTTCTAGAATCAAACCTCTGTGTGGGTGTTGGATATTATAAGAAGATATGACGCTAGCGCCATTTGAATATCGCCTGACACAGTTTTATCAAAAAAGTAAGTGACGACCTCAGGTTTATAGCAGCTGCCGCTGTACTCAGCAGCACTAAATGTAATACTTAGTTGAACTGCAGAGTATTTAGTGACCAACGGAATAATAAGATTGAATGGCGCTGGCGCCAATCCACAAACCATGCCACGGCTACCGGGGATTATACAACGGAACAAGTGAGAGGCACGCCGGTAGAATCCTATATAACTACTCAGAGTGTTTGAGATTTTGGTAGTAAGTTTGATACCACAGTCGTAGCAGCAGCACCATACTAGAAACATAGTTGATCGAGTAGCAACCAGCTTCGTTAGTCACGTCAACGACTAGAACACCCCCGTCAAGTCCCCGACCATCCCGCATTATGTCGATTTTGGCCTTCAAAGCTCGCTTCATATCTGATGGGGAGAGAAAGTTAGGATTAGCAGAGGCTCGAGAGCGTGATTGAAAGAGTCTTATGACCAGGAGTGTCCAACTTTGCCGGAGGAGGGTGCGAAGAGCAACATGTTTGCCGAGGCTGAAGGTTTCCTTCGGGACACCCATAGCCGGTATTTGTTCTGCGAGAAGTTGTTGACCGAGGCCACGGCGCAGGCTAACAATATTGATGGCACTACCAACGACCATTTTGTTCGCTTTGAGACCAGGGCCAATTTGATCGATTTAAAGGAGAGGCTCGAAAGGATTAGGCGGGAGCGGGCATATTTAGAATAGTATTTGAGAGAGCAGGTCAACTTCAGTGAGCATCACTCCCTACTCGCGGAGGTCCTTGAAGCTGAGAGAGAGACTGAAAAATGCAAGGAGGAACTTCAAGAACTTCGAGCAGATCAAGCATTCAGAGTCCAAACTCTCCGTAGCCATGCTGACCATACTCAGTTCCGATTATCTAAGCGGGTGCCCGTCCCGCGAAATCCTCGCGACAATGATGGAGCAAGATGCGAAATGTGCGACACGGGATTCCCAACGCTTGAAGCAATCTTCTCACCATGTGGTCACGCCTATCATGCCTTTTGTCTGGCAATTTGTGTTGCAATGTATGCGGAGTGCTGCCGCCCAAGCTGCGGAGAGCCGTTTCCACCGTGTTGGTTGCAGAGCTTTGGCTTTCCCACTGTGATACTATCGGAATCCGACGAGGAGTTTGCTAAACTCAGTTCGTCATCTGATGAAGACCGTGATCATGGTGCGAATCGAGCATCGCTCTGACCCTCGTTTTAAATCATTGCAATATCTATTGTTTTGAAGACTCTTGCATTACTGAACTCTTTCTTGGAAGCAGAGGACACAGACTAATCTGAAGGCGACGAAATCTACTCAGCAAGCCAAAGTGAGCCACAACTTCTTCTAGCCAAGTCTCCTTCCACTCCGTTGTTCAAGCGCTGTCGAAAATCCTAGTCTTGTAGCACACAGTGTCGCATGATATGTCCTTTATTTTGCAATTCATCTGACTTGGTCGATAGTTTATTTCGTCGAATTTTTGATAAAAAATTCTTGATGCGTAGTCGAATTGAGGTAGGGGCTAAGCATACAGAATTTTACAAGGTCTGATAGTTTTAAGGACTATAATTGAGGAGGTGCTCTCTCACCATTAATGAAATATGTTTATTGTACTCCGATGGAAAATTATTCAATCGATGGTTCATTGTTGATGGAGTTTAGACTAGACAAGACAATAAAACTAGCCGAAATAATTATCATTCATGGCGCTGGCGCCAATCAAATTACAATGGTGGTTGATATGGGCAACAAACACATGGTGGATGGTTCAGCCGGAAGTTCAATTTCACAAGGTTGTGAATAATGATCGGTGACTTAACTTTAAACCTAAAAAATCGTAGCAAGCGAATGAATGCTGTGAAGCCCACAGAATAGCTTCAAGTAACAAATAATTCAAACTTTCTCAGCGTTGCATTTTCTATAGTCACAAACTTATTCATCTGGATCTTCAAAAATAACAGCAGACTGTTTTAAGTATCCATGACCAACTGACCGGACCACACAAGAACGACGTCAGTGACTCTCACAACAGTTATTTCCTGGATTGATGAAATTTCTTGGTTTTTTGGAATAGTTTAAGTCATGGTCTTAGAACTTGATCCTAATGTGAATGAAAAGTCTTAGGCCATACCAGATGAGCAATCCAATGTTATCTCAATTATAGCTTCATATATCAAGGCTTACATCGTTACAGAACTCTCCGCTAAATGCAAAATTTCATCTCGCTAAACATCTGCCTGTTATAGCATTTTAGCTGTTGTTTTGCATCAATCGAGCATCTTCGGATTGCACCAGCGCCAAGAGTCTAAGATTTGACGATTCTTAAAAAGGTAGGAAATTCTCAAAAATCTTCAATAGTAGGAAAGTGATATGTTATCTGAACTCCAAGTAGCTGCGTCCCAAAATAGTAATACCACCTCGAATTGTCCCAGATTGAAAATTTCTCAATCAATTCTAAGTTTCATCTGGGTTTAAATCTACAGTATCCTGAAACGATCATAGTCTATCTAGTCGAGTGACCCAGATTTGTCCCGTGGAACTCTTATTTAGAGCGTGAATAGATCTTACCTACGCATCTCGGAAATGAGCAAGCTCATAATAATATAGAATCTGCATTGGAGCGGTGAGTTCGCGAGTCGAGAGTAAATGAACTCTCTTACAGTGCAGCCAGATGGGCTTAGACCGAATAAAGGCATTGAGGTTGAATTTAAAATTTCTAGTTGGATCAGACTTTCCAAAAAGTGCATTGAGTGGATCAATCTCCACAAGTGAATAACCTGCATTACATAGGAGACATTATCATTCAACATATAACAACAATGGCAGGTCACAATTTGATAAGTCAGGAGAAGAGAATTAACAATTCCGCGACCGGTCTTACCAAGTGAATTTAATTCTGCTTCGTAAAGCTCCGCTTCCCAGCAAGCCAGCCTCCACGCCGCCCATTCCACTATTTCTTCCACATCAGATTTCCAGGTTGATGAAGTCGCCCAGCAGCTCCTTATTCTATTTAGCATGTCTAGCATTTCGAAATGGTTACAGTCTGGTTGGCCTAGCCGATTAAGTGGCACCCAAAGTTTTGGAAGAATTTCACTGATAACTACTTGTCCGGCAAACCCTCTATAAAAACCATGGTGTCCTGCAAGAATGGGAACTAATATATAAGAAACTGCATTGGCTAAAGCATTATGTATATGTAGAAGAGTTTTCCGTTACGATTCAAAATCTTAAGAGCAATATTCAATGTGAATGGCACTAATAGCCCCATAACGCCGTCACCTCGAAATTTCCATACTCAGTTGTGGAGGCTAACTCACTGGTACTATGAACTAGCAGTCATTAAATTCTGAGAACTCATAATGGCCAGAACGTACGCAGTGTCATTGTTGGTGACGGCAACGCACAGTCATATGAAGAAATTACGCACTTTCAATGACGGTTACGGCAATAATTCGTAATTGTCGATTGATGAACCGTCACCAAAGAACATCGTCGTTGAACTTTGCACAATCAAATCCGGCAATTTAGGATCTACAGCAGCATATCCCTATAGTTTAAACCACTGTGTCAATTCAATCTTTGCCAATCCAGAACATTTTTTATATGTTTTAAATTGCCAAAAGAATTCAATGATATTCTTCCTTTGGATCTCGTCGTTTCTCTTAATTTTCGCCACAATATTACATATTATCATACCTTTCGAACTGGCAAACTCAATTCCTAACAAGTTGAAAACTGCTGTCATCTTCCGTGCAATTATGATCCAAGTAGTCATTCTGTGTGAATGGCGCCAGCGCCGTTCGTATTCTAGTACCAAATATATATCCAAAATAAGATTATTTTGCGGGGACTCCATTCATTCAAAAAATACAGTGATCTCCACTGCACGCATTGTATTTCGCAACGGCGCTTCGTATTAAAGGATATCTTAAATTCTTACAAACCGATCCAAGTGGCATTCCACAGTATATGATCCACAATTTGTCTTATGATTTGGAAAACTTATACTATACATAGTTTCAAAACATTGCCATTTGCAGGGTCTACTAGACTAGTTTGCGGTGATTTAGTTACAGGCCAAATTATCCTTCAATAAGAACATCCAGGATAACTCCAAATCCTAGAGCAATTGAAATGGCGCCGGCGCCACTCTCGATGCGGAAGATATTTCTAAGACTCATCGGAACTCAGATCTCCCTACTTATCCAATCACGAAACGCTGCAAGCTCCGAAATTGAGAGCGACGTCAACCACAATTCCACCTCTTGCCACTTAAGTCTGGGTCGACCAGTACATCGTCCGAGAGCGACCCGCGATCTTGAGAGTGCGAGATAGTTGACCTTAAAGTTTGTAATAGCGTCCGATTTCTCAAATAGTCAATATGTGGGATTGGATAACAGCAACATTCGATCTAGAAAAATGCATCGCCAAAGCTAATCAGTATGCAAGTCAATACCAAATTGACCATTCTCTTTGTTTCACAAATAACAGACTCAAAGATAGCTATATTAATGTAATGAGTTTACCTGGGTCTGTGGATTCGTTTCGATACACCTCCGCTTCCCAGCGAGATAGACGCCACGATGCCCAGTCGATTGTCTTCTCAATCTCACCTTCCAAACCGATGACGTTCCCCAGCAATGCCAAAGTCTCCTAATGTGCTGAAGTGTTGTCTCCCTATCGTCCAGTTGAGAGGCATCAACAAGTCTGAGCTTGGATAAAATCTCCTTTGTAACAAGGTCGGATGGAATGAACTCAAGAGATTCCATGCTGAAGAAGAACTGCCTAACTCGTTCACCCCGTTGGAATGAGAGGTTGAGGGAACCTTCAAAGAAAACTACAATATATAATTGCAGTTAATTCACAGAGGAAATATTCAATCTTAGTTACTTAGCGAAAGTAGAGAAGAATCATGAATTGTACCAATCGTTGATAGAAAGACGAAGAATATTCACGCAGAGTCCCGAATTTGTAAAATTTGAAGGTTATAAAGGAGTATCTTAACCGAGATCAATTCTGTGTGCAACACTTAATTCGGAGACCTGATGGCGCCGCCTGCCGTGACCGAACATCTTGGTAAGAGATTTGAGAGCCACTTTTTTAATCTTTGATTCAACTTTTACCTTTTCCTAGATATAGAACGGATACTTACCATAACAAACCATCACAGTTAGCGGCGCAGCGTAATTATCCTGATTCCGGTGCTTACAATCTGATATAAGACTGAGAGTGGGAAAAGCGCCATAGACTACTATCTCCCAATCGAACTCGCCATGAGACCAATCTATTATAGTCTTAGCGCCACTTCGCGGCTGAAGTTAGACACTAGCATCATGTCGGACCCTCAGATCGGGGATATTGTGTTTCGCAAGGTCTCGGCCAATTCCAAGGTCGAGTACTCACTTTACCACTGTGTGGAGGATTGGTCTGCGAATTACAAGACGTGGCTAATGAAGGGTTTTACGAGCTCCGTGCGCTTTGATTCTGCAAGAATCCCGCCATCGGACGCTCCAAGGTGGATGAGATGCATCATGCTCTTCTTATGGGTTCCTGGGCACGGGTTCCTGGAGGCACCAAGTGGAGGAATCATGACGCCACTTGTCCCTCCGGCCCATAGTACCACTTACCATAGACTGAGTCAGGTTGGATTCTACCCGGACGGCAACAATATCACGTTGGCCTTTGCGCAACCTTCACCTTGTGATGGACCCACATTCTTGAGAGCTGATTTCTGGCAAGATATCTACCACCGCAAAGTATTTTCAGGTCTTATGATCCTGAATGTGGTTGACATCCCTCCGCTAGAATCCCCTGCTTTGCGGATGTTATCCTTGTGGACTAGAAATAGCATACCTTGGATTTGTGAGGGTTCAGTAATAGGTCCTCATGTACAGAATGTATCAGAAGTTGCAAGTGAAATACTGCATTGAAAAGTTAAGATGCCTTACATCATATTTTTGCAGGTATAGCAATCCCCGAGAGCCTGTGATGGATTTTGCTAAGCTAGGATATAAGTCGGCGACATTATGTAGCATAATCGAGAGTGTTCTGTACGCTATTCTTGTGCTTGAAATGTCGTGGAATAAAGTTGCTATTGCCATTTGGAATACTGCGACTGTACTAAGGGCTCCTGTTCTAACTCGTGTCAAACGAACAGGTTTAAAGGTTGGTCTTATGCTGCCAGAGTGAACTTATGTCGATTCAAAATATAATATATTTTGCATCACGGCTGCAAGTAAAGTTTCCAGAATGCATAGTTTTCAGAATGCATAGTTTTCAGAATGCAGATGATTTTTCAGAATCCAATCAGAATCAGGCAACTCAACGAAACTTAATTACAGATGTATCCCGAGTGCTAAAATCTTCAGCTGTAATAAGTCGGTTAGCACATACAATTCAGCTTTATTCAATCAAGTTCTCAGTTCCTCTGAAATGACCTCTGTTCTCGCTATTGACTTCTAAAATGCTCGAAAACGTTTCATATTCTTCAATTGTTTAGCCTTATTTGTTAACACGCATCAATTTATGTTCATATCAAATGTTAACACAAATTGGGATCTTCATTTCAATTGCTATTATGGCGCCGGCAACAACTGAAACCAACCAGAAAGCAAATCCTAGTCTCCTCAGGGAAATCCCACGGAGCGCTGCATTACTTCATTTGTCGGATCCCTCGTATTCAGACCTGTGCGTAAGTGAATCCAAACCTTTCAGGTGCAACTGAATTCCTATCATGAAACTGATCATCTTGTAAGAATCGTAAAGACAATTTGATCACTTAGCTTAAAACTAACATCAGATCAATCAGTGCAGAATCACGTCTGTGCAGGAGATTGGAATCCCTATCACTCTAATACTCAGCAAAGCATCCTTATGCATACTGAATCATTTAATCTATAAATCATAGAAGGCATATTGAGAGATGTGAAAATGAAAGGATGCAAAAATATGAATAGTCGATGTTGAGTTAATAGTCGCTGTTGGGAACGACGTGGTACAAGTTACACACAACTGACACTACTAATTTTCCATTTCTATCATATTTTGTTCCAAGTTCTTTAAGATGTTCAATTCTTTCAATTACATAATGGTCACTGAATTTCGTAAAGCTCTTTCATATGTTAATCCCTATTATGACCATTTCCCGAGTTTCTATAGATGTAGATCTCATTTACCAAATATTTATTATAAGGTAATCAGCCTTTTAAACCTCGACCGATCATTTTTGTTTCTCTTTTGCTATTTAGTTCTTGAATTCTTCAAGATTTTAAGGATTAGGACTTCACGACAAAACTCAAGCAAATGAAGTGATTCATTGCAATTATTAAAAATATACAACCATGTTTCAGACCGAGGTCTATACTGAATACAAAGTGAAAATTAATCTGTTTATTTATTTAATTTATTTGAGATGGAATAAGCATTTAACTAATTACACTAACAACTCTTTAACTCATTTATCTATAACATATTGTTTTTCATTCGTATTATTAATCTTTCATGTTGTGATTGCACTAAGGTTTATTTCTTTCTGAAATTATTATAAAAATTGATCAAACTAAATCAATATTTTAAAAATTGATGAATCTAAATGTATTAAATTTAAAATAAAAAAAAACCCTTTTCAACGCGAGTTGTGGGATTTTTATTCTTAACAAAATCTCAATTCGTTGACCCAAACTAGAAGGGACTTGGCAAAATCTAGTGACCATCAACAAAAAGCAATGCATGTGTATCAATTAAAGAATGGGTTTGGTTGCTTAGAACATGATAATATCAAAATGTCTCATTTCAAACATGGCTTTGAACAAAGACTAAATAGACTACATTTGCTTACAAGGATTTCTCATTGATCGCACTCACAACCTACAATGGACACTCAATGGCGCAAGCGCCATCTTGAACATGGTTTTAAACTGTTCCTGATAATTTCGTTGGACACTCAAATGGCGCCAGCGACATGCTCCAAACTCGTGTTGAAATTCGTACCAGCATTCGATCAATATCTGCCACCCACAGAGCCTCCAAACATTGATCTATGACTTGACAATACATCGACAATCGTTTTTCTTTCTCATTTGCTATTTAGTTTTTTGATTTCTACAAGATTTTAAAGATCAGGACTTTACCACAGATTTTTTTTTTTTTAAATTTTTTTTGAGCAAATGAAGAGATTCATTGCAAATATACATCCCCTCATCAGACCCAAGTCTAGGGTGCAAAGGGACTACTGGACCAAGCTAACAAGACCATTATCTGTGAACACAGGGAAACAAATAGACCCAATTTCAAATGATCCCATGGACATAAAGTTCCACTTAACCGAATTTTAGGAATTAGCTAGGATTTGTTTTTGGACGAACTGCACTATTACTAGCCAGCCAAATGCACCAATGTCCAACACTTCTCATCAACGACCACATGATATCCTCCCCTTTCCTTCAAAGTCAATCTGATTGACCATCGTTGTCATTGATTCTTAATTTCTAATCTGAGCTAACCACAGATGCTTATAGTTATATTTAGAATGAAGTCTATCTTGAATACAAAGTGATTCATTGACATAATTATTTCTTTAATTTATTTTGGATGGAATAATCACTTAACTTATTACAATATGAAAAACCAGTCTTGAACATATTTCTTTCCATTCATACTATTACTCTTTCCTGTGTTAGTTAATATTTAATATATAGAGAAAAACCTTCATCAACTTTGCCTCGGATATTGCATAGTTCTGATTTTTTTTGTTTTTTTGTAGACTTTGCTATATTAATTGCAGTAAAGTTTATCTCATTTTAAAGAAAAACAAAATTTAAAAAATTGTTCAATTTAAATGAATCAAATTAATAAACCCTTCTCATTACGAGTTGTGGTATATTTTTCCTTAACAAATTCTGAAATCATTGACCCAAAGTAGAAGGGACTTGGCAAAGTATAGCAAGTGACCATCAACAAAAAGCAATACATGTCTATTAATTAAGGAATGAATATGGTTGCTTAGAACATAAAAATATTTAAATGACTCGACAGTGTATTTCTCAGAATGTCGCAGATTCATGAAATCAACACTTTCTGATCAAGTAATTATCTGCAAATGTTTCAAGTTCACAGTTGCCTACTCCACATCCTTTCAGAACAATATGTTCCTTTCATACATGGGTGAGAGTACACTACACCGGGTACACTTTGGGCAGATTTTAGAAGTACCTTTTTAGTACATTTCTGCTAGTAAGTATCTCTAGTACTTCTCTGGATAGTCGTAGCCGTCGATATTACCACCGCGATCCACCTGCGCCCATGCTCACATCGACCAATAACATTGGACATGACCGGTGGTCTCAGGGAACCGGATTGGGTCTCACTTGTTGTAGCCAGTAGTCTTTGTCTTGCACCTCCAGATTTCTCCAGTCCCGTTGGTGTTGGTGGTGTTGGTCTAGTCTCGGTTGTGTTTTGTGGTTTCGCAATTTGCTTAAAAGTTATGATTTTTAAAGAGGAGGGTTTTTTGTTATGATGTTATTTGTTGTGTTGTTAGTTCAGATGGAGGGTTAGGGGGTTTTGTGAGGGATAGAGGGATCGACTATTAGAGGGTTTGAAGGTTAGAGGTTGTTGGTAGGGATAGAGGGATTGAGAGTTAGAGTTTTTGTGAGTTTCATTTGTTTTGCTTAGAATTTGTTTTAGCAATGTGCTTATGAGTTGAGCGTTTTGGAGAGGAGGTTTAGCTGTTTTGTTTGTTTATTGTTGTGTTGCTAGTTCAGATGGAGGGTTGGAGGTTTTGTAAGGGATAGAGGGATTGTGGGTTTAAGGGTTTGAGGGTTAGAGGTTAGAAGGTTGACGGAGTGATTGAGTGTTATAGTTTTGTGAGATGCGTTTGTTGTGCTGAGGGTTTGGTTTGGTGTTTGATTTCAGTTGTTTGTGTGTCATTGTTTAGGGTCTCTGTTTGTTTGAGAGGTGTTTTGTTCTTGGGTGCGGTACATGAGATGGGTATTCAGAGTTAGAGGATTTAGAGTTAGATTCTTTTGTCGAAGTTATGGTTTAATTTCCTTTCAGTTTTTGCGACAAGGATCAGCTGGTCGTCTAGGGTAAGAGTTGGAATATCTGTTTATTGTTTTAGGGTTTAGGGTAGTGGTAGGGCGCAGATCTTGTCGTCGTGGTTGTTTAGCAATGTCGAGGAAGTCCAAGTCCGGGGATTTAGAAGGAGTGATATTGACTTCGAGGGATGGGAAGATTAAGTCTAGAGGGAGTGCGGGATCTGGGATGGGAGTGCAGGTCGGTAAGACTAAGTCGGGGGGCAGTGAACAGCTAGGGATGTCCGTGAAGGAGGAGGAGCGCTTTCTCGACATCGACGACTTGCAGGAGTCGATAGATGGCATGAAATCTCCTCCGGATGTGCTAACATGGGAGGACTTTCGCAATAGGTACAATCCGGAGTACGGCCCGAACTCCATCAACCCCCATCGTTGTCGGAAGGATAAGGATATAAGCGACAAGACCATGCTGGAGTTCGGTTTGAAGCCAGAGGGGTTAAGGGGCGTGGTGGATACTCGTGGTCAGATTGCAAGGTGCGGGAGATAGTGAACCGCATAAAGAATTTGCATCCAATCGTGTATCAACACGGACCTGAAGAGATACCAAGATGCGTGACAAAACAGTTTGCTGTTGGCGTAGTCTTGGAGTACCAGAAGAACTTGGTCAACTGGGCATTGTATGGTCAAGAGACAAATAATAGCCAGCGGCAAAAGTACAAGCAGGATCTCTCGAAGCTCCAATTTGCCATCAACAGGGGAGCAAAAGTGACGAAGCGGACTTGGAGGAGTCTCAAGGTTGATGCTGCGTTGAAGGTGAAGTTGGAGCCGAACGTTGGAATGGAGGGTGCAATGCCCACTAAGGTATGTGCACTAAACTATATTACGTTTTTCCTTTTATGTCAGTTGTTAATGCAATGCAATTTGCTTAGGGTGTGTGATATCGGTTTATGTTATAGAAGACATTGCAATGATAATGGATTCATTTCAATTTCTAGTTTAGAAAGTTACTGAAAATTAGAACTTTGGATCTAATGGGTCAATGTTATAGTATTCTGAGTAGGTCCATGCTTCGCATTGCATTAGCCAGTTCAATTGAAATGACTTGCATTGTAATTTATAGATGTTGTGATCAAGGTTAATTGCTCCAGTTTCTGTTCATGTCTGAATGCGACCTGTATTATAAAAGCATAGTTTGCAACTAACTATTTGTTTCTTTTGACTCTCTGTGTTGTTGTAGAGGAGGGCTATCCCGCCACTTGGCAATGTGCCAACTAGTAGAAGGGTGGGGACGAAATCTGATTTTGCTAACTCCACGGTGAAGGTGGAGGATAGGGGGATTGCTTCGATGTCAAAATTGGAGTACTTCCAGACAATGCACACAATTTTACTAATGGACATAGAGGGGTTGAAGTTGGACGAGGAGTTGGCGAAGAAAGCTAAAGATGGAGCTGCTCAGGACCAGCGACTTGCGATGTTGATGGTAGAGTCCTACGAGGCTAATTTGGCCTCTCTTTAGAATCGGACGTGGTACATCCGGGAAACGAAGCGAAACGGAGTTTAATAGCCAGGCTGTTGGAGGAACAGAAGCAAGCTTTAGGAAGGAAGGAGGCGGAGGCACTACAGAGGGATTTAGCCGCAGCAGAGTGTCGTAGATTGCGGGAGCAGAAGTTGCGGATGTGTGAAGGGGTGAAGGTGGAGATCGATCGCATCAAATATGGGAGGCAATCTGTGAGCCTCAACCCTGTGCCACTTGTGTACCATGATTCTGCGTTTGGTGAAGACGAGTCTCCCAAGCGGAGGTTCTTGAAAATCACCAAGTGTGCCCTTTGCGGTTTCAACTTCCCAAAGAGTGATATAGTAATAGCCAGTTGTAAGCACATGTATCACCCTTTCTGCGCAAAGGTAATCTATGAAAATGGGTACAAGTGTGCCGCAGCTAATTATAGTGATAAACTGGTAGACCCAGATTGGCACCGTAGTTTCGGGTGGGGAGGTCCAGGTACTCTTGTCGTCGAAGATGTTGCTGCCCAGAATACCTTGTATGATGAGGAGGTGGGGCGGTTGCTTGCTGAACGAGCTGAACGAGCTAGGCTACAATGTCCAAACACATGTCAGTAACTACGGTGGTTTTTATTTCAAATGCCATCCTACCTTGTTGTTTTGAGGTACTGCCTAAAGGTTTTGAGTTTCTACGGGACGTAGAGCTTATAGTACTTATCTTCTTTTTAGTATTAAGGATAGTACTAAAGATGTACTCAGTAGCATTTTTTTGTTTTCCGTTACAACGTTGAGTCACTAATCACAAGTACTTGTCTTGCAGAGGCTCAAGGAAATTACATTCCCCTCTACAGTTTTTACTTTTTGTACTTCGATGCATTTATTGTTTTTTTTTGTTTTCTTTACCTATTGTATTATTTTAGTACTTTCATGTACATATTGCTTATTTCACAAAGTTTGTGTACATCGAATACTTTTGGTAAATTCAAATGTTGACGCAGTAGTTGTATATGTTGTACATTATGTATTCATTTTCAATTTTTAGATTAGTACAGCGTAGTACTCTTTGTATGAGTGATAATTTATCTGAAATACAAAGCTTACTTACTAGTTCTTCTTTCTGTTGTACTAGTACTTAGGTGGCATAATAGTACTATGTTGCTCTAGAATAGTACATTATTGTAGGATGTACTAGCAAAGTATTGAGGTTTACTTGATACAGCAGTACTAATAGTAGTTTTTGCTATAGTAGACGTACTTATAGTATATTGTTGTACTTTTGAATGACTTGTTAATTCAGATTGTTTGTTTTGATTACAGATTCGTCATTGAAGCCAATGTCGTGCCTTTCTCACGGGCTTGCTAGTGGTGGAGAGCAAAGTCAAGCTGTTTCTACACGTTTTAGAGACTCAGCTCGTGGAGACCTCTAATAACAGCCTACAGGTGGTACGAGAGCAGGATGGAGGTAAGATGGTGGTGGACAGTCCCGTGAAAATTAATCTGACAACCACAAGGTCTGGAACGTCAATCGGGAGATCTAAGGGGCAGAAATCAGGAGCACGAGCTCAACTACCTCCAGAGAAGGTTTTCGAGTGCCTTTGAGAAGGATTCGCGCAGGAAATCGAAGGTGACAGAGCCTGAGTTCATTGAAGAATCAGAAGAGGAAAACTCTGAACCCGAAGGTATGCGATTCTAACTCCACTTAAATGTAAGTATTATATTATATAGTTTACATTGTATTTCAGTTGTTATATGAACCTAATGAATGGAAAGTGCGTGATTTGTCCACAGGGTTTAAAGTACTAACTGTTCACGTGGGAATGTGTCAGAGAAATGTCCTTATCTATCGTCGAATTCGGGGACTACAATAAGTGGCAGCAATAGTGAGAGCAAAGAGAGCGACAATGAAGACAATGAGGGTGAAAGTGGCCATAGTCCCCAAGTTTTGCAGGTACGAGAAGACAAACCAATATAAGATAATGGGCTGAGGTTGGACATCGAGAAGAAGTTTAGGGATGAGGGACTGATCTAGAGTCCACCCGTTCAGTTGGTGGCCACGCAAGACATAGAAACCGTAGAACGCCCACGTGAAGTAGATCCGAGGACTGACGCGGGTGAAGAAGGTGTGCCAAGACGTGACATAGGCTTAGGGTCCGAGGAGGTTAAGAGAGATAGTGACATGGAGTTGGACAATGAAATAGAAGGAAGAGGGGAGACTAAGGGTAAGGTAGGGGGGGGATGTTCAGGTACTCAAGGTGATAGGAGATGAGAGGTTAGACGAGGGGCAAGAGGAGGTGCTGGAAGAGGAGAGCCTAGAAATTTGGAGCAGACCTTGGACCTCCTTGGTTCAGTCCAATATGGTAGTGGATGTTCACACCAACCAAGATAAGGAGTGTCAAGAAGGAGAGAACCCGAAGGGCATGGAGAAAAAGGAAGAGGGAGATGAGGCGGCCCCAAGTGTTGGGAACCAGGCCAAGGAGAAACATGTGAAGGGTAAGAGAAATTCCTTAGAAGGGAGGAGGCTTCAAGAAGAGCTGGAAGAACACGGTGTGATTGGAAGATCAGGTGGCGGAGAGTAGGGGCCCGCTCAGAGGACGCGGGCCAGTAGGAGATCCATCAACACTGGAGATGAAGTACAAGGAGGCGAAGGTGATGAGTTGGCAACGCAACGGAAGTCTAAGGGTAGAAGGCACAAGAAGGACTGTACGGTGGAAAAAGGTGGGCAAAAGAAATGTAGCAAGAGAAAGTCAAAGGAGACCCCTTGTCTTTGTAGCTGCCCCGATGTTGCAAGTCCCAGAGGCGGCCCAAGCGGGAAAAATCTCAAGCCGGTGAACAGTGTACTCGGGTCCTCTAACTAACTGTTGTGTAGGCTTGTGCAGGATTGTGTAGAGTTGTGTAGAGTTGTGTAGGTAGTTAAGTATGGGTGCAAAATTTTTTTGTACACTATGCTTTGTATCTTCATATATACATACCTAGGCTCCTTTAAGTCTATGGTTTTTTCCCCTATACTCTGACTGTTTTCTATGTATTCATTTTTTGTACACTATGCTCAATATTTCTTTCATCCTTCTTATTCTTATTCTTTCGCTCTGATTGTTTTGTATGGGTGCCAAAACAACTCAACGAATCCACTAATTCTAAGGAAATAAAATCTGCCTTGTGAAAACAGGGTAAAGTTCTGGTTGCGGACCTATCACATGGCTTGGAGCGAAATCCGGTGCAACTAATTGGTCCTATTGGAAATCCCATCCCCCTTCCTCAATTTTACCACACTAAATAGAGCATGGTATTAGTTGAGGAGCCTAATGGTGGCGACTTGTGGAAACCCTTAGGAGACACATTCAAACCCAAAGCTAAATGTTTAGGTTGTAGTTTGGACTATCTGACGTCCGGAAAAATTTGGTTGCACGTGCGCCCTAAAGTCAAGGGATTTTGCATATGACACGGTTGGCCTCCTTCGGGCTGATGTTGTGAACCAGTTGGATGACAAACTAAGTTTGGAATATTGTGACAAAGGTTCCGGGTGTTATTGTTCTAGTCTCCCGAATGAAGACAAAGACACTACTGATGAGGAGCAGACTATTTGTCGTGGTCATTACTTCTTCTCGAGGCTGGGGTGTCCGGAC
Source organism: Ceratodon purpureus (assembly GCA_014871385.1). Taxonomy (NCBI): domain Eukaryota; kingdom Viridiplantae; phylum Streptophyta; class Bryopsida; order Pseudoditrichales; family Ditrichaceae; genus Ceratodon; species Ceratodon purpureus. Next base: position 24,814,678 of record CM026426.1, read on the forward strand.
AGTGGAGCACATCCAGGCAAGTAAATTTTTGTTTGAGCTCGCGGGGGAGATTGTGACTAATGGTGAACTGATCGAACAGAACCACCTGGTGCACAAGCTTCTTGGGTTTAGGCAAACCTATACACTACAGCTGGATGCTTGTTGGCGATCAGAAATTATGGCCACGGACAATAACTCTCTATGTATCAATGCAACTCACTATGGCAATGTTGCCAGATTTCTAAACCACAGGCATGGACCGTCCTAGCTCACAATGTTCATCGTACAATGGATTTCAGTGCTTAGTGTCTAGCAGTTCTAATCATTCTTAAAAACTGTTACTTAAATGGTTTCAGGTGCGAGGGAGCCAACGTCATCGACATGCCTGCTTGACTCCACTCAGCTGAAGACCGTATCTACCACGTGGCATTCTTTGCCAGACGTGACATCTACCCAGAAGAGGAGTTGAACTGGGTAAGTATTACTACCGCATATGAGGTCCTACCTTTATATTGTCCAGCCTGATTTCTATTATTACGTAAGTTCTAAACTAATCTCTAGGGGCTGTTACTAACCCACGGTTGTCATGTGTGGCAGGACTACGGCGAGGACTTTAAGTCTGATGACCGGGATATACCTAGCTTCAGATGCCGATGCGGAAGTAGCAAGTGCGGAGACAAGCAAAGGAAGATAAAACTAAAGTCAGTACGGAAGAAGCCAATGCAACCGATGGAGGAGAAGCCGACCAGGTCGATCAAAAAAACAAGGACAAAAAAGAAGCATCATGGCACCTGCAAGTTGACCGTCATGAGCCGCAAGTAAATAGTGGCATAAGATTGAGGAACTTCTGCTAAGCTCATGGTCAAGACATTGGAGAGATTTGTGCATTGTAGAACTTAACTAAAATGAACTCAAAACTGTAAATCAATTTTGCAGGGCTCTGGAGGACTGTTTACCTCCATGGATTTGCTCTCCAATCCTTTTTGGTATACTGTAAGCCTGGTCCAATAAGCCGCCCCCAATGAACTCGCGTTTCTAGAATAACTGCATTTCACAAAAACACATCCGCATTCACTTGAGTCTAACAAATAAAATCGGTACAGTGTAGATGAACAAGCGTAAATAAACTCTTAAGAAGACGTCAACTTTATAATATCACTTTGCAAGAAGCACACAAACATGAAAACTTTGAAAGAAATGAACTGATAAGAGGAGAAAGTAAACACGCAACAGATGGGTCAAGAAATGAGGGAGTACAAAGAGATGCGTACCTAGGTTGCGACGCTGTTGCGTTTCTCAGAGAAAAACAAGACGCCAAATATCCAAGACCAGAAATACAAAGGAGTAGCTTCGTTGTCGCTATATCCTCTATATTTGTTTCCAAACGGCCACATTTCGGCAGCAATCTGATTGCTTTGGATTCCGTCGCGCTCGGACTATTCTCCTGGAAAAGAATCATTTTCGACCATTCAGAAACCTTCCCGCTCTATCTTCTCCCGCCACATGTAGTTGTTAACACCCAGATCAGCGTCTGTCCCACCAAACCATTCAGTCCACAAAAACTATGAGATATTGAGAAACAAAAATGGTTGAGGAAAAAATAAAAAAATAAAAGAGGAACGTGAACAATAATAAACAATAAGATGAAGAATAAGAAGGATGAAAGAAAGGGGATTCAAGGGAAAAGTAAAAGTAAATGAGGTATGAGGAAGGACAAGAAGAACAAAGAACGTTGAAAAAAAAAATTAAAAAAAATTTAAAGAACAAAAATAAGAAATAACGTTGATAAAAAGAAAACAAAATAAAAGAAAGTCGAGAACAAGAAGAAAGAAGAAGCTTCAAAAAAATAAATGAAGAATAAGAAGGATGAAAGAAAGGGGATTTAAGGTAAAAGTAAAAGTAAATGAAGTATGAAGAATGACAAGAAGAACAAAGAAGATTGAAAAAAATAAATGTAAATAAATAAAATAAAAACAATGGATAAGATTGAGAAAATTAAATTAGATGGAAAAAAAATACATGATTCAATAAAGAAGAAAGTTGGAAATAATTTATTTATTTTTAAAGGTGAAAAGAAAAGAAAATAATAACAATAAGAAATAAGAAGGTTTTCTAGAAAGTCATAAAAGTATATAGAAGAGAAACATCAATACGAAGAATGGACATTTATGTGAATCATTATTAGACAACCACTTATAGGTAATTTTGAAATATTACCGCGTATCCACTAATACTCAAGTATTAACTAAGACTTGAAACTTATCTCATACTTTGAAATTGTATTCCTAGATTATTTAAAATTAAAATCTTTTAAATATCTCAATTAAATGTGAATAACACCTATGCCTATATCTGCTCTTTATGTTTTTTTTTATTAAAATTGACAACTTATCTTTGAGTTCTAAATTAACTAAATAAAATATTGCATTACATATCCTAAATTAAACATTACCGTACATTCCATTTATGTATTCATTGATATTTATGATTGTTTATACCTCTACAAAATAATCGTCCAATAAGGTTTTATTTAAGGCCCCATACATGCACATCCATATATAGTTAAATATAAAATAGTGATAGGATTCATTAATCTAATGGAGGTAATACTATACCTTCGACATTTTGCGTCTTCTGCTCAATGTTTCATTTTTCCATTCGTTATTTTTTTAATTTTCATTTTATTTTTAGTTATTTTATTTGGTTGTTGTTATTTCATTTTTAATTGCCTTTATCATTTTAAATCGCCGTTTTGCATTCAAATTTTGGTTTAAAAAATTATAAACGTGCATTTACCCAGACACTAAAGGCACTTAAGACAATATCATGACGTGTCTACTAGTATAATCCTTTCTTATTTTTGGTTTATGCTTCAAATTTTGTGAAGCATTTGTCTAGTTGCAGTATCTGCCGAGACCCCAAGTAACCTGCGTACTAATAGCTGACATACATGTGTTTTATAATGTAGTGGTCGCTTCACAAAGAATAAAGCGGTTCCATTATTGCTCCAAATACCTGTTAATAGTGAGACTCCTCGAAGGCAGTGGAAAGTATGTCTTAAATTTCAGAAGGGAATGTTTCTGAGTTAAAATTAGAGGGATCATAATAATGCTGTATCCCGGCCTTGTAAATTGAGGAGTGATTTCTGTGGATATTCTTCCGAGGAACAACGTTACCAACGGTTTTTGATTATTTTTAAATGTGAACAGCATTACAGTCCCACCTAGGTTATCCATCAATATTGCTACATTACTTTCGTATGCATCATACTTGTCTGATTTTTATTGCCATCTTTATGTTCAACTAACACTACAACTAGTGGAAGACTCTAATTTGCTTAATGACATTGGAAAATACTGGTATGCATGTAACTCCTTGCATATTGACCCAATCAATCAACTTCGCAATGGGAGATAGATAACAATCAGGTACGTTCTCACACTTCACACATGGATTTCAGTCGGATCATAGAAGGTTTGTTGATTCCAGTGAAATAGTATGAAAATGACTAAGTTATTAAAAAACAAGTTTAATTGCAATAATTATTACTCATTGTCATTTTCCCACAACTGTGCTAAAGCGTGTCTCACAACATCGACTACTTCTGAGGAGATCTTATATACTGGATCCCCACCTTTCAAGCAGTATGGGGCGAGTTTCATTTTGGAACTTGCATGCTAGAACCAGGTGTGATGAAACATGATCTACGACTGATTTTTCAAGATATGTGTATGTGTATTCACCCCGGCCAGACTTTTTGTAATAAGTGCCTTCAATGACGAAATCCCTTGCTTCAAATTCGGCACCCCAAGGACACAAAAGAGGAGCCTTCAGTTTATACTTTCGTTTGTTGGCATTGCAAGATATACAAGTCAACACCCTCTTCATTTGGTTGTTCAGCTGGTACCACAAAATTGTCACCGATGTCAACGACTTCATCTAGCCTCTCTCCTCGGTGTATCTGAATAAATCAGTAAATGAACATCCTCAGATTATTCTTCATCTGTCCAGCAAAGTCCCAAATTTAAAGAATTTGAATGGGATGAAAAAAAAAAACCTTACAACTGTAACTCTATTACAGAACTATACCTGCTCGGCTGGGTCGTCAACCAGGGTCTCCAGCTCCTCTGACGGCGCTTTGGGCTGAATTTGTACTGCCCTCCACCTTGGGACATGAGCCATTTGCTCACAATTCTCTCAGTCTTTATCTATGCACGATGCACGGAAACACGACAGAGGTCTAACCAGCAGACATGTTTTATTGCTTGTAGAATTTCCCATAATGGAATGGAGAGATCTTGAGCCTGCAATAGTGTGACACGCCATCGATGACTCCCTATTGATCTTGTTTTCACCTACCTGCCAAAAGATACGGTGAATATCTCTACTGCTGGTCCCTGCATACAAAGAAGGTGCTCTATCAGAAAAGCCCTGCTGTAAGTACTCAACACATTGGAGTGCGTTTTGCAGCTGCCTCTTAGGGTTTTGAATCTGTTCAATACGTAAAGCACGCTTCACTACGGCTCTTGCACCATCCCATTCACCTACAATTACATCCAATAATCGTTCAGTAAATCCATATTGACTGCATAGCACATCATCCTCATCCCGTAATAAAGATTCTGCTTCACTCATACAAGTACATAAGTACACTGTCTCCACCCAAGAAGTACATAAGTACATACTCTCCAAAAATAAAAGTACAAAAGTACGGAAGCTTCACTCAAAGAAGTACAAAAGTACATAATAACAAGTAACTTTCCCATGTCCAGTTGCGAAAAAGTTCCAGATCATAGAGCAGCCTTCTGTGAGACTGGATATCTAGCAACAAAATACATTGCTGAACGAACAAACTGTCATGTTTCTTGTCATCCGAAATATAGTAGTGTGTATGTTTTATGGTAATCAAATCACCACTCACATCACGGGCTCTCTGCAAAGTGATATGGACCGACAAGGACACATACTCAGACATATAGTACATGCTCAGAACTTCGTTTTGAATCTGGAATTCATAGATCTCTACAAAATCGATGTGGGCAACTATAACTCCCTCGGGCAAACCTTCCATCATTTCCTTGCACTGCCAATCCTGCCAATTGGTAATAAAATTATGCTTGATAAAGGCTTGAACTTTGGGTTTTAGGTAAGTAACAAACTCCAATGGACTAGTCTCTTCAAATACCTCCTGCAGCCTTTTCTTCGCCTTCCCTATCTCACGGTTAGTGCCAATAGTAACATACGAGAAGTGTTTCCACCTTAGTTTAGGTTCCACCAGTGAAGACATCTCCTGTGGGCAAAAACCTAGAGTATATACGCCACATTCTTCATAATCACCCATTAGAAAAGAGAGCCTGTGCCATTCATTGAACTCTGGCTTCTTGCAAAGACAAGCTTCCCACAAATGAGTGATCCTCTTATATACTCTGTGATGAGCATCACAGCCTATACCCTCACCTGTTGCTGTCTCTACAGAAGCAGAACAAACGTCACATTCACAAGAGCAATCTTTTTGTGCATGCAGTCCCCTCTTCTCCTCCCGTAGGGTGTTCAGTCCTACCCTCATGAGATCCATTTCTACATGGTAGATGCAACAGCACACATTACGGTCCCTCAGAGGTTTCACATACCATGGTTTAAGATTCTCAAATCTATGTTGCCCGATTTTACACTCTGGATGAGCCTCTTTGAAATGCAAAAAGAATGTCGTCTACACCCCACATACATAAGAAAGTATAATTAGTACTACAGATGTGAACAATCTGAACCTAGAAGTACATTGAAAACCGAAAGTACATTCATAGAGTACCAACGAATACATCTTCGGCATTAACATAAATACCACGAGTAGCCTGCCTTTTTAAAAAGTACTAATTAAATGTACATAATCAAAACAAAAAGTAGTTTAGTATACAACACTGCCCCCATCGAGTACTACCTAGATTATGTAAACTACATGCGGATTGTACCCTAAATCGTAATAATACAAATTACATAAATCCATTTGTACCCAAAGTAATTTTGCAAGTACACTTAATATATGAACTAGCACATGTGATACTAAGAGTACTCTACTGTTTTCATTAAGGAACATACTTTTGCACTTAGAAATAAAAAGAGTAACATAGGGGAGAATTTTCGACACTGTTAGTACTTCTTTCCCAGTACGTCAAATACTAACGGTGTCGAAGTACATCAAGTAACAGCAATAGTGTACAGTGGGATTGTTGTGTATATGCGGTACAAGATTGTTTTCATGCAAAGTATTGAAGACATACCTACGTGACTGTCAAGTAGTGCTTCGGATGTGTCTCTCCTCTTTTCAGCCCACCGGCCTTGTTCACGATGTCCTTTCTGTTTGGACTTACTCTGGTTTGACTATGCCACCAAGCTTGAAATGTAGCAAGAGAGTACTCTGTTGATCCATCTGTGCGTTTTTGCCTGCGAAGGGGTGCAAACCCAGCAGTCCCCTCCTCATACTCTTCTCTCCTTTCCAAGGCAGCTTGTATATTATCTGACTTGGTTCCTAAGACATGTGCAAGCGCCCTAACACCCCCAAAATTCCCACTTACAGCAGCATCCAAAAGAGCACCTTTTCTAGACAACATATTGTTTGAGAACGGTATGGACACGGACTGTAACTCTGCTCTATAACTCTGAATAAAATAATGAATACTCTTAGCTTCTAAATCCCGACGATAATAATAAGGTAACAAGGGCCAAACAAGACTATGGCAAAGAACCTTCTCAAGCACAGTTTGACGATAGTGGGGACTAGGAAGAAGGTTTAGCTCATCACACATGCTGTGCACAATTTTCTGAGCAACCCTAGATGCATCTCTCGTAGAAATAGCATCTGAAATCTCAGACGCTCTGTTTGTCGTACACGTCTCTCCTCCTTCCGATTCCATGGAAATTCTCTTGCAATGGCATTCCTGGTACAACCAATTGCGCTTTGCCTTCTCTAACCGTGCAGCCTTTGTAGTTTCCATTGATGAGGCCCTCTGCGCAAGACCAGCACGTCGCGGCCTCAACCTCTGTCTCCGGGCTTGGTCGCCCATGCTACAAGTGATGAGACCCGTGAGACCACAAAAGAGACTACGCGGTTAGAGAAGGCAGATCACATTCTGGGAAAATAGAGGTTGCAAGAGCGTTGTCCTGGACCTACGTGCAAATACAGTGGGCAACAAGTACAACATGTTGCTATCAAAGAACATAAATTTGACAGCAAAACAAGTACATAATCAAAACTCAAAAGATGTGCATAAACTTGAAGAGAAACTCACCGAACGCACAGGGGAAGGACTCTGACAGTCGGGGTAGCACCTAAGTTCCTGCCGAGAGAGACCGCCCTCAACGATGAAGGATCCAAACAAGGTTTTGGGAGGCTGGACCAGGCGCTCAAGGGACTGCAGCGCTTGCTTTGAATGATGCAGGTACCAGCTAATATCTCCAACCTTTGAAGTTGGAGTTTTGGATACGTGGGTATTGCTAGACACATCATCTGAGGGACTATCGCATGGATAGGTGGTGAAATGCTGACCTACACTCTCAATCTCTTCGTTGACAACGTCGCAAACAGGGTAGTAATGGGTAATTCGCTGCTACACAAGCTGCGGGGGATCTCGCACAACGTTGTAGGATGTTATGAGGGACTGAACTAGTGTGCAGTTCGGAAGATGCCCTTCCCCAAACATTTGTGTGGCAAACCCTAGAGATGAGTGCGCCGCAGCTTAGAGTCCTTGCAACTCCGAAAAACAGCTCCAGTCAACGTTCAGAACCCTTGCATGCACTGTAGGTGCATGCAAGAGACACCAATTGTAGATGGACAGATTCTAGTGAAATCCATCCACCGATTAAACTAACAGAAGATCCACCTGCATTTGAAACCGGCTAGATCCACTTATATCGGACCTTATCAACAACGCGTACGGCTGACATGAGAGCCCATTGTAATCCGACGGTCCAAAATTCTGCAGTAAAGTACTCTAAGTACTTCTGATTTTGGAAGTACATTTTCAACTACTCTTAGTGGCGGCTGCATCAATTCTTAATGTCTAATAAAACAACTGATAAGAATGAAATGGCCGTAAGCCAACATGGGGCACACGTCCAGAAAGCCTTCTACGTAGGAAAATCACGAAAGATCCTTGTATTTTAGGAATTCTAGGCTGCGAAAAAAAAGGCAAAAGGCAGCAAATATTTCCATGGATCTTCAGCTTCTGCTAGTTTTTTCAAGTAGGGTCTGTAGCCTTTTATGAGTCCTATACCATGTTACAATATTACAGCAAAAAAGAACATCTAACTAAGCATAAATTTGTACTTTGTATAATTTTTGACAATCTGACATACTTTTCAATTCGGGAAAAGTACTACTTTTGTTACTCCATACGACTTTTTTTGTGATCTTGGGATTTCAATAACAATGCTAAGCAATGTTCCAATCATATTCTGTAATGGGAAATACATTCGCACAGTTTTTACTAGGGAAAATAGAGTACTTTATACCGGGTATTTCCAGAAAAGTACTTTTCTGACATACTTTTTAGGGGGGCGTAGTGTGCTGACACCCACATGGCTTTGAAGAGTGACTAAATAGACTGCATTTGTTTACTAGGTTTTAGCCACTATCGCACTTACAACCTACAATGGACAGTCAATGGCGCTAGCGCCATTTTGGACATGTTTCTAATTTCTTCCAAAAAATTCCTTTAGACACTCAGATGGTGCTAGCGACATATCAAACATGAATTCAAAACTTGTGTTGAAAGTCGTACCAGCATTCCGTCAGTGTCTGCCACCCACAGATCCTGCAAACAGCGATCTAAGAATTGATAATGAATCTACGTCCTAATTCAACCATTCGCTCCTTGTTATTTCCGAAATAGAAAGTTGCACGTCAATTTTATCATTAGTCATTTCTGGGTGATGCCCGTGCACTGCCAAGTCCATCCGAATAAGCTATTAATAACGCTGAAAACTGAGTCACACACGGAAAATAAAGTGGCCGTAAATTGAAGACCAAAACCTTGTGCTAGACCCAGAAGGCGAATTACAATCCACTCTGTGATCACAAGCATAGTAAGATTATTTATAAAGTCATGAAGTTCCGAGAACATGCCGTTGCACCTCGATAGTTACCGACACTTCCTGTTGAATTCAGCTTTGAAAAGGGTAGAGTATGCATTTGTAGCCCCAAGTTTGTATTGGCGCTAGCGCCATGAGCATGTGGTTAATGACCCTCCTGATTTTGCCACATAGGAACCGTTTAAGTGGATTGCAAACCTATCCAACCTGTAATCATCTTACTTAGAAACAATACTAGATTACCCGATGCAAATAATGCTCAAATACTATATTTGCTTAACTATAAACAGCCATAACTTGAGCGAAAAAGATATGATATTTTGGTCACATGTAAATGCTACTTCAATGGCTGTCAAGTTCTACCATATTTGTCATGTAACATCTCTTATTGTCTCTCATGTCAAGGCAATGCTTGCGGGGCAAATTACTATAATTCTCATTCCGAAGAAAGGAATGTTTTGAAGAAGGTATAAGTATCGTACCACTGCAGATACCACCGAGTCTCAAAACTCAACATTCCATAGAGAGTCCAAAGATATTCCATGTTCAGTCCAACTTCTAAATTGTAAAGTGGGTCTACAACTAATCAAACACGCAGTAGCTGTTTCTGAAGACTGTTTGTACGTAGAGCACCAAACTATGAACCATCCCGAATTGTCACGCCCTCAAGAGTCTGGCAGCCAAAAATCAAAAGGTTAGCGATCCTAACCTTAGCCATTCCAGTGATGACAAGCTTCATCTTAAAATAGGCATAAGCAATCAAATATAGCATAAAAAGTGAAGTGTCAATGCAGACCTGATATTATCAGCACTCCTTGTCTTTTCTCACTGCACGAGTGCACTTGCGTCGTTGTTGACACGGTCTAGATCTGATTCAACACACGTTCAACACTGTCAGTCTAAGGTGATTATTGAACTCCACCTTTTCTATGAACGGCACTTGTACACTGACATTGTCTACATTATTTCCACCTTCTTTCAAATTACATAGAAAAAGCTGACGTGTACATACCTTCAATCCCGCTGAATCCTAAACTCCTCTTCCACTCCGCCGTGAACTCTGAATGGCAATCCTTCCTTGCACAGTGGCCAGCAAGCTGGTTCTGGATCCCAATACACCAAGGGTGGTATCCACAGCGACATGGTGCCAATACAACTGCGGAAAGAGCAAACCCTTTGTTGCAAAGTGAGCATTGGCGGAGAGAAATTGATTCCGCATGAATCGAGGGTCGCCCTTCTTCGTGGTATCGAGTCGGTTGCATGTGGACGACAGTATGAGACCGCATCTCCAACCTCTCCAGATACCTCATCAACTTGACCATGGAATCCTTCAACTCCGATTGCAGAGTTGTAAGACGCAGCGCTTCTTTAACTAACTCGTAAACATCGGGACCTGCCTCTAGCGGCGCTACACCCCTGGCGCTGCCTCCATTGGCGTTGACGATTGCAATTGCTATGCGCTGTGATTCAATTTGTTCCATTTTGTGATAAAGGTCACCCACGATACGCTCCTTGACGGCGTCAAAGTAGGTGTTGCTGAAAGCTTCATCTCTGAAGAGAACTGTTGGTTGTACATCGAGGCCCACCTTATAACCTCTCCACCCGTCCGCAGCAAACAATGCCCTATTCATCGGATCCATGTGGTAGACCTCAGAGATGATAGCTCTTGCAAAGTTGCCTTGTATGTAACCTCTATGCCGCAGTTCGTTCTTCTGCCAAATCAGAGGGAACAACTCTTCAACTCTGGTCTTCACCGTGATAGACTTCGCAGCTAGATAGTTATACCATCGCATCTTATGACTCTCCCCAAAAATACGAAACAGCTCCTCATCTGTAACGTGATGACAGTCCTTGTTTGGGTTCAATCCTTTGTTTGGAAGTCCAACCATCGCTGCAAACCAGTACTCCCTCTCCCTTCTAAGCTCGTCCCCTCCTATTTTGACACTCTCTCGTAGAGAATCAAACATCTTCAGTCTTTCTAGGCTATGCTTGACACTCTCTTGTATACAACCAAACATCCAAATTAGAAGATCAACCAAGCTGCATCAAGCACGAGCATTATATGTTCCTAAATGACATAATCAATGTAGCCTGGATTGTCATATTAATAGTATTGAGCAAGCTGGCTTTTTCAGTAATCATAGCACTCATCATGCTGCGCGAGTATAACACTGGAAGGGACACTTCTTATCATAAACCTGTCCTTCACCTTGAATATAGTAAGGACATATAAAGGCATTCAACTTAATATTTCTACGTCAACATTAAAGCCGTCCCTTATTAATTTCCTTGCCGAACACCAAAAACATTTACTACCCTCAAACCAGCACTATCTACCTTCGAACTGCACTGCTTGATTTCAAATCTAGAGAAATCACGAAATGGTTAGAATATAGTCCCTGCAAAAATGCAACGCCAGCGCCGCCATCGACAAAGCCAAACGCCAAATAGTGGAAATTTGAAGTGCCTTCTCTAACGCCATCAAAGACGTCGTTACCAAGCGAGAGCAGTGGGGGAGGACCAACACGCCAACGGGCTTGCAAGTATTTACAATTTCTCAAATACACACTTGGTACTAATGTTAGGGACTTTAAAATAATGACATGTACTCCAAGTCACATCCAAAATGGTGTTTAAGCCTATCTAAATTCTACGTTGTGCTCATCTATCAATGGACTACATGGTGATTTAAAATCATCTACGAAGACAACTTTTATGTTTGAAAGTTTTATCAAGTCAAGCTCTTATATTTTAATTTGAAATGCAACTGTTTATGGAAATTTAAATAGCAATAATTGCACATAAAAATGTGCATGTTACATTTTCAGAAGGAACCTTGTCATTTCTTATTACGTTAACTACATTTTTCTCAATGTGAATGACATCAATAAAAAGGGCAGCAAAGGAGTTCTCTCTAGAGATGATAAGATTCTTTGTATCAACATATATCACCAAAATGAGGCCTTCTTAACAACAAAAGGTAAATATTGAAAAGTATGTACATGTTAAACATTTTTGTATTTTCGTGAATAAGAGTCTACTATCTTATTTGTGTTCTTTGAACTTTGCAATTTTGATTGGTTTAGAAGTTACAATAGTTAATTGAATATAATAGTGTTGTGAATGTAAAATTATCAATAGGTTGTGTACATTTGGTATTTAAGCTTGCTCTGTTTCCTTAGCCCCCAAACACCCAAACGACTAAACACTCAAACTCCTCGATCTCGTTTTTCCAAATTCCATAACTGTCATCCAAATGACAATTTTACATCCATGTTTATTTCAAGTTGTAAATTTGTGGGAGATCTATCTAACCTCGATAATGAATTCTAAAAATGATGATTTCATGAATTATGGTGATTTCCTATGGTCAAATACATCAATACTGTGTTTGTAGTCAAAACCAGCTAAAAACATACCGCTAAAACACAATTTTGAATATCGAGATGATCTTTTTTGCATTTGAGAAAAAGTAATGAAATAAAGCTTTTCAAAAATACTTTCCAGTCCAATTTGAAATTTTGGAAAAGACCTAAAATTGACTCGTTTATATTTATATAAGATGAAGGGATATAACCGTGCCTATTTCTTGAGTTTCCACAGTTTTAGGTTTCATCATCTAAATTCAAAATTTACAATATTTATAGTGGAAGAATAGCGCATCCAAAGACAAAGTGTATTTCCGTGGTCCAAGGCTCAAGCATTTGGAGGTTAACTCCTAAAGTTCTTTCAATATTTTTCATAAAAATTGCCTCAAAACAGCCCCTCATCAAAGCTAGGTGGATTCAGCAAATATTGGTTCATTATAAGTTTATCTAACCGTAAGATCTTGTAGCTCACTTGTATGTTTATACGTCCACAAATTCTCGTACACTTGTTCCTTGCCACTTGCAAGATCGTAACATTCAAAATTGAAAAAGGCGACAGCACTACTTTGTAGTCCCAAAAAATTGTTTTTTAAAGTAGAAATGGGATGAGTATCACCATATTTTTATCTCTGAGTGAGTTAGATACGTGTCCAAAAAAATATCACATTCAAAAACATTGTGGAATGTTGCCAAGGAATTCATTTTTTTCCAGAGGCGTGCTGAAATTCACAAAGTAAGGCCGTATTTTGACAATAAAAAATCTTCATTTGAAAATCTGAAGAGTGGAAATTTGCTCTACAGCCTTCTCAGTATATAGAAATTTATTATTTTCAAAAATATAAAAAACTCAATTTTTTGGTGGAAGTTCAAGGTTCCATCTTTAAGCAGATATTGGCAGATATTGGCAATCTTGTGCGATATTCGGCAGTTTTGGGCATTCACTGTGGGTGTGAGCTTGCACAAAGTTTGGCTGAAGGCAGTATTTGACACCCAAATTTGTTAACTTATTTTTAGTATAATAAAAAAGGAAAAAAATAAATAAGAAAAAAATAAATAAAAATAAAAAATAAATAAAATCTAGACAAAATGCTTCCAAATATACCTCCATTAGTTATTTCAAAGGTTTTTTTCAAAGGATATAATTGGAAATCTAAGAAACTCGCATATATTAAAACATTACGTGCAAAAACGGGTCTTGAAAAGGCCGTGTAAGCCCTGCCCCCCGCTGGCAGCAAATGCCAGAATCGCTGCCCGCACGCACCTCGGTGGCGCGTCCTGAACAAAGGTCCTCGGAATATGCGAGCTGGCATGATCGGGTCGGCTCGGAGTTTGGTCCAAAGTGGGCAGATGCTATCAGCCCGCCGCTGTAGCAACGCCCTCCACACGCCTCGCGAGGAGGTCATTGGTTCGAGCCCCCGTGGTGGTTGCTGGCACCACGGTGGCACAGCCAGTGCCATGTCAAAAAGTACGCGGGCAGCGGCCATTTTTTTCTCTCACGTGCCGCTTACACGGCCTTTTCTAGACCTATTTTTGCACGTAATGAGTATCATTTCAAAACAATTGTAATTTGAGGGTTGATCACTTCTAAAGCAATAGATGGCAGTAGGACAACCAACCAACCATATCTTCAATACAAATTGAGAAAGTTCATTCCAAATTTGAGAAACTTCATTCCAAATTTGAGAAATGCGAAGATTGCTACATCTACCAAAGTGACCAATAACAAAGTAATGATTCATTAAAAACTTTGCTTAGACACAACCTAATGTCATCATCTATTCATTCAATGTACGTTATTTAAGATTGTTTATAAGGAAATAAATTGGTTGATTTTCATCTATCAAGTCTTGTGACTATAATCTATGAGAGAAGTATTTATTTATGAAGACGGCTTTTTGCAGTGCGCGCAGTAGAGAGCTGAAGTACTTACGTAGGTAGAACAGGTCGCACCAAGCGAGGAAGAGTGACTGGCCAAAAAATTTGCATAAGGATGAAAAGCAAATGTTGGTTTGAATGAAAACTAGACTTTCAGTTTTAATGATTGCTCCTTTCAGGTTTCGGAGGTTTGATATAGCGGCTTTAGTGGTGGAAAATTCAAGAAGAAATAAATAAAACAAATAAAATAAATTATTTATTTCTCACAATAAAGCAAAACCATCGAGCGTAGCAAGAACAGTTTGATAGAGGGCTACGCGTGCAGTAGGATCCGTTGCACATTACGTGTAAGGTTTAACTCAAAACAATGATCGCAAGGTAGCTAAGGTTAATCTCATTGAATTCTGGGTTTTATAGCCTCTATATTCATCTGGATAATGCTTAAAATAAATAAGACTCAAAATTATCAAAATTATGGAACTAAGATGCAAAAAACTTTATATACAAGTCAATTATATCACACATGTCCACAATTTTCGAAAGCGTATATCTTTATAAGCGTGAAAAATCTAAAAAACCTTGCAAATTCAATGCCAAACTAATAAAAACATTGAACTTCTTAAATAGAATAGTTTTTAAATTTCAATTGTATTATATAAATAAAATTAATCAATTCAATTAACCTAAGTAATGCTATATCCACATTATACAAAATCTTGTGAAACCTTAAGCCATACTCTTATGGCCTAAAATTTGCCATTACTCATTTGCTATTAAAAATATATATATACATACATTAAATTGTTTTGTTATTGAGCTTTTCTAAAAAATGTAAGACTTCAAAACAACAATTGCACAATCCTAGAATTACTACAAAAGAAATTAAATTGATATTTTTAAGTATAATTTTTTATTTTTTTAAGTTTTGGTGTTAAAAAACTCTATTTACATTAAAAGATATTTGTTGGCAACTAGTTAATTTCATGAAAACGTTTGTATTTGCGCAAAATATGATTTTATGTTCACGATATTAAAATGCTGACAAGGACTGTCATGCTTGTCATGCGAAAATCTCTAAAGTGTTTTTATTAAATTCACGATTTCGTGATTGATATATTCATTACTCGTTCATTGATTTGAGTGATCAAATAAAAATCCATGAAAACAAGTTGTTCATATGCTCATTATCACAAATTTGATCTAATAGTATACTCCTTATGCTTAAATGCATATCATTCAATTATAAAAGCCTCCATTTTTTGCATCAAAATACATGTTTTCCTTTGGATCCGAATAGACAGCTCATGCAGTTGAAAGAGGAGCATTTTGTGCTAATTCGAATCCAAAGGAATCTCGTCCGCAAGCCGTTTCCAATAAGACCCCGGAGATCTCTCAAGAATCTTCACTTTGTGTTAATATCAAGAATCATTTGTGATCGCCGGTAGGAAGCTATGAGTGGAATATTACTTTGCTCAGTAGCAAAAGAAGAATCCTGTTACCACCAAATGTACTAATTTGCACAAGATTTCCTTAACATACAAATTAAAATATTGCACATTTTAAACAAAGTTTTGCAATAAATTTGTTGCGTATTTACTTATTGTAAGTTAATTTATGAAATTTATACTAAGTCGAATTTTAAATAAATCAACAAAATGAAGCATACTTTAAATTAAAAAAATATTATAGAATTTGTAATTAAATGTACCAATCTCATGTTTTTAAACTTCATAATGTTATAGCATCATCATTTAAAGTCGATGAATTTTTATAAAAAGTCAAGGTTGTAAACAATTTCATTAATGGAATCAAAATTTATAAACACAAAAATATTAAATTGTGATAAAGTTAATCAATAGTTAAAAAAAAAAAAAAATAACATTAAAATTATTCAATAACTTTCTTAAAATATAAAGATTTTAGAAAAAATAAATAAGCATAGCATTTGTAACTTTGTTTACAAAAAGCAATATTTCATTCAAATATATATAATGGTAGTGCATTGGAGCACAACCTTTGTATATGCCTAATTTTTGAAACTTTTTGTTTACAAGACGGTAGGTGTAATGCATCATGCACAGTCATGACATGTAGTCATGCACAACATCGCTCAAATAGTCATGCGTTACTCTCTCGATGTACTTCAATATTGTTTTGCAAAGTATCACGATAGACTTCTTGCGTACTAAGCGTCTTGGTAGATAAGCAAAGAGAATCGCTCGAAGCATATAGGACAATCTAGTATATCAATATCCAAATGATATCTAATTATAAGTCATCACCGACATCCATTAAAAGAAATGGATAAATTTGAGGACAAATGGATATGCACCGCAGATGAATTTGAAGTCTTTTTGAGGAATCTACTTGTAAATAGAACCAAATATATTTAAATTCGATGATTTCAATAAAGAATTGTACAGTGATGCAAAAGATGGAATCGGCTCCTTTGCACATATGAATTTGAGGTACTCCTTCATAAAACTATGTGCAGAAGATGAAACGTCTTTCTTTGCACACCAAGCTTGCAAAAGCTTTGTGACCGAAATAAGAGAAACAAGCCCTACTTGATTATCATGCGTTAATTGTAGATTATATGCTGTAAGTGTTTGAAATAATTAATATTATTTGTAAATGATACCTTTAGCAATTTTATTGATGCCTTAAACCGAAAATTTATTAATGCGTTAAAAATAACTAGGTGTTTGGAGGAGTATCCAAACTTTTGAACTCATACGATTGTTTTATTACAATTCTACGACAAGGTGAGAGCCAATCACTTCTTGTCCATTGTCAGACACCATTTCCTGATCCAACATCATGGGTATTGCAAGGCAGTAACCGTCCATCTTAATGTGACGAGGTAGTTTGCGTGTGTGATCCTTGAAATGCAGCCCTGCGACCTTTCTAAGTAAATGAATTTCTTGTTAGCCATTTTTAAGAACAAATTTACAATTTTTTCTTAAGATCTCAAATAATATTAAAAAATTGTTTGTTTAAACCAAACTCAAGGATATTCTCATTGACTTTTGAAATGCTTTCAATTTTAACGTTGAATATACAAACATAAAAAACACGAGCTTATTGAGATTAATATTAATGTTAATCAACATAAAAAGCACTAGCTTATGAAGACTTTATTTTGTATTTGTGTAGATCGTAATCAAGAGATTATAAAATGATATAAAGTAATAATCGATTGTAATTAAATGCAATGTTTAGCATTTAATTTGAGCTTTTAAATTTAAGTGTAACATTAAAAAACTTTCATGCGGCATTATCATCTTAAGACTCTCCAAACATTCGAGAACTCGTTGCAAAAAGCTAGTCGATTGTGCACTTGCATAATAATCATCCACAAATTTATTGAAGTGCAACAATGCCTTTATAAGGAATTTAAATCTTGTTAATACATTTAATCTTAAAAAAAATAAAGGTTTTAACACTTGAATCACAAAAAATTAGGTATTTTATACATTAACTATAGGAAATAAAAAAACAAATGACTTCTATTATAAAAAAATAAAGGATTTCACAGTATTAAAAATAATCTAGCCTTTTTTATTTAATTTAATAAACCTGATTTTACTTTCACGTAAAATTTTACGATTAATATATAACTTTTTTATTTTGTAAAACATACTTTAATATTACATTTCAATAACATTAATTCTTGCTTCAATTTTGACCATAAGATCATGACTTAAAGTGTTTCAAGGTTTAATATAAAAACAATTAAAAGTCTTTAACGAACATTTAATTGATTAAATATATCTTTTAAAATCGATTTGCCTATAGAAAATTAACATTCTTTAAGGAGTTTGATGTTTTAATTAATTGGGCCTTCAATTATATAATTTTTTGTATTTATTACAAGTATGCAAAAGACATTAAATTAATTCGCTTCACGTAAAAAGACTATATAATGATGTTTAAGTCTTTTACATTAATGAACTTGAGTCTTTTATTCCACATGTGTTCTGTATTTATTTTACATTTGTAAGAATGTATATTCTAAAAATTATAATTGAATTTAATAACTATTTAAGTCTTTTGTGTAGTGATTAACGGTTTTTGTTGTGTTGTTGCAAGGTAAAGACGAATGCCACCAAACAAAAGAATTAACTATAAGAAATTGATCATTTGAATCAACGTGCCTGCAATATAGCGTTGGGCAGTCGTTTGGCTAAAAGGGTTAGTTCTCCTCGTGATCCTTGTATGATTTGTGGAGGTAGGTGTTCTTGCAACCAAGGTTTTCATATTTACAGATGACGTTAAGAGGGTTGATTATCATTCCTATTGCGATATCACTATGTTGCTGATGGCCTTGTTGCAATTTCTTATTTTTTTTAGAAGCACATAATTACCTTATAGTTATTGGCACTTTGTGACTATAAGACATTCACTATAGAAAAATAAAATACTTTACACATTTAGTATAAAGAAGGACTTTACTTAGTTATTATAAGAAAATAAAGAACTTTACCTATTTAATATTAAAAAAAAATGAAGGACTCAACACATTTATTATAGAAATATGAAGGACTTTACCTATTAACTATGGAAAATCAATTGTCTTTACTCATTCTCTTGAAGAAAATAAAGGACTCAACACATTTACTATAGAAAAGTAAAAGATTCTTGACATTTACTATAGAAAAATAAAGGATTTAACATTTTTACTATAGAAGGTTAAAAGACTTAAATCAATAACTATAGAATAAGTAAGGACCTGAATTTTTTACTGTAGAGAAATTAAGGACGGTTATTGATTCAAGTCATTTATTTAAAAATAAAAATTAAAAACTTTGAATGCTATTCTCTTGCTCTCTTTTGCCGTCTTTCCAATAGATACACCTAGTTCCAAATCTCGTGAGCATGGTTTTGATGCACACGGATTTCATGTACGTGCTTGTGAATTTTTACCATCATGCATGGTTCAACCAGCAAATGTGGGATTCTTTAATCAAAATGTCAGGAGTCAATTTGATTTTCCTTTAGAAAATTAAGAAGCCACGCTAACTTTGGAGTCCAACGAACTTGTTTCAAGAGCCAACTATGTACATCGTATTAGCTTCAATTCGCAGCCATGCGAGAGAAACGGTGCTACAGTCCGAAAATCTTGAAGCTTGTTCTGCAAACTACACTTTGCAAACATCAGGACTGTTGATAGATTACATATATGAAGCTTTTCCTCGGCAATGGGGACTTCCACAAAGACACTCGTACGCTGCATCCGTCGTGCCAATATATGCCACAAATCAACTCCGAGTAAGACGGAGAAATAAAGAATAACATATGCGTTAATTAGGTACATCATTCCAATGTTGTGCATCACTAGGTATTTACACGTAAGTTTGTCAATTCTATTAATGTCAAAAGAGTGTCCGTTGCTCCGAATCATTTTAGAGCGAGATTCTCTTTCTCACATCTCAAGGTTGATCCTTGATTTTCCTTCTCAACCAACTACAACTCACCGCCAGAAATCAAATGCAAAGCTTCAGCTGATTACTGTTTATTATAGAAAAATAAATAATTTAACGTATTTAATATTGAAAAATGAAGAATCCAACACATTTATTATAGGACTATAAAGGACTTTATCTATTAACTATGGAAAATTAATTGTCTTTACTCATTCTTTTAAAGAAAATAAAGGACTTAACACATTTACTTTAGAAAAATAAAAGACTCTTGACATTTACTATAGGAAAAAAAAAAAACTTAACATAGTTACTATAGAAGAATAAAAGACTTAAATCAATAACTGTAAAACAAAAAGGACTTGAATTATTTACTATAGAAAATTTAAGGACAATTATTGATTTAAGTAATTACCACGTTTTAATAAAGATTCTTCATATCTAAGCATTAATAGGAATATTGTAAGATTTTAAATATGCATAACGCCTAAATGTAGCCACTTCTTACAATTTTGTATGAAATGTAAAAAATCTTGACTTTGTACCATCACATATGTATTTATATAAGGCAATTCATTTAAGAGTGCGCACTACTAAAGTCTTAAACGTTCCCTGAATGTAAAATAATTTATATGAAATCTACATTAAAAGGTTAAATGTGCTCTATAAATGCAAAGCAATCATGATCGCCATTGTAAAGCTAAACACCGTATTTTTTCAAAATTTTATGTTTTTAAAATTTTGAATTATTTAATAAATTGTATAAATAATATTAAAATTAGAAATTAACTTTGAAATTTTTATTATAAAATTTGAAGTTTTTTTTCAAAAAAAATAAATTATTATGTTACATTTGATGAATTGGATAAACTGAATATTCCAAAATAAACCAATTTGTATAAGTAATTTTATCTTGCTTGATTTTGTTGATTTAAATTATTGGAAACTTATTTTAGATATAGAGGCTATATAAAATCCAAATTCAATGAAATCAACGATTGCTAATTGCAATTGTTGCTTTGATATGATTCTATAACGTAAAAACACTTAGACTTATTTCGCTTAGTAGTGAGTCAAACTTCTGTACTAACCTACGCAATTCTCTGACACCAAGTCAAACCCTTGAAGCTTCGGTCAATGAGTTAGTTGTGGTTTGCATTTAGCTCACACTGGATGGACTAAATCAATGGATCATACTATTTACAACTTTGTGTAACTTCCAACCCACACTCAATTTACAGATTGATGTCCATCCATAAATCATATGTATTTGCTAGCATCAAAGGTTTGGTCAATTTTGATTGAAGAATTACACATTTTTAAATACAAGTCATATAAAGTCTTGTGCGTTCTGTTTGGATTTGATTGTTAATGTATATATAATTGACGAAATATGTTTGGGAGTTTGGAGGACATACTAAATATGGACCAATTATGCAAACGGAGCTAGAGGTGAAACGTCAATAATGCGGTGTAGAGTTTATTGGTTTCTTTATCGTCCAATATACCTTTATTTATGTTGCCCAACCACGAATTGAAGTAAGGTCCAAGTACACATGGATTTTGATAAAGAATCATGATAATATTGCAAATATAGTGTTTGTAATTATAAAGTATTTATATCGTTGGGCTAAGGTAAAGACATTTATTCTCAACCATTTAAGAGGCTTTCAACTAAGATTGGAAGTGTATAAGTTGACGGAGATTTTTTCTTGAAAGAGAAGTGCGTTTAAGGATGACAACAACTTTAAAACTCATGTTTACTTCAACATTTTATTTACTATGAATCCTGAAAGTCATATTTTTTTGTACTACATATAACCGATATATAGGCCTACCCAAAATCAACCACCATGACACCAAAACTTGACCACTATTCTACTACCAAAATATTTTCGTAAGATTTTCTTTGATTCTCTACCTACCAATCATGCGTGATACTTTCTTCTAGATCTATCAAGAGTTTGAATAATAAGTGGTTGGAAATGGATGTCAGAAATAGAGGTTTAAAGAGTCCAGTGATTAGTTATGGAACCTCAAACTATGAGCCCTTTGCGCTACCATTCCTATAGGTAAGTCGGGTCCATGTAGATGGCATGTTTGAGCATCACATTTTGGCACGGTGATTGGGACTCGGTTTTATCATCCAGATTTTAACTCACTTTCCAGAGGATTTCTAACCTGACGAAGCCTCGATTCGAAACAATCCATTCGTGATCAACTGTTGAAAATATTTCTTCAATGCTTTGTTGGATTTTATGTGTCTATCTAATTGTATTGGATTTGATAGGAGGACCGTTGTTTGGAGAAACGGAACGGACATATTCAGTATAACTGTATATAAGTCATAATCTAATGTACAAATTCAGGTTAAAAGGTTGACGGCTGGACTCGCTAGTTACCGTTCCATTAAGGTTCCCTAAACTATGCATCTGGACGACTGCTTACGTTACTGTCCTGGTCTACAAATAAAACCTTGAGGTCACTACACAAAAATAATGCAACAACCATCGAGGTCATCTTTACTGAGCCACAAACTCCACTCTACACCCAAATCGGTCACCGTGCTTACACTGGAATCCGCCCGATCATTTTGCGTCTTGAGCGAGATTCCGAGTATGCAGAACCATGACAGTGCTCAAGATGCTGGTTGCTCAGGGACGAACTTGGCCGTCAGACCAACCGTGGTTTACAAGCGGCGTAAAACGCTTATTGTATACGTTCGGCGGAGGAAGTCCGTGTGCAATGTCCCGAAAGAGGAGCAAAATTTAGCGACTAAGGAGCAAGGTGCGAAAGTGGATCCAAGTCCTGCCTATCTTGCCACCGACGGAAACCAGAAAGGGGGTCTGGATTTGATATGCGCAGAATCTAATCATACCTGAGTCTTGTTCAATCTAGTAGTGTGGCGAGGGGTGAGCACTTTGATACTTTGGTGCGTATTTAGATACTATTGGTATGAAATCAAATAGGCCGTTCGCAAATCATTATTCATTGTCTGTGGCATTTTTGATAAGTTATAAGCCTTGGCAAATCTTCTCTTCTTTCGACAGCCAAGCTATGTATTCAAAAATGGTCGGATGCACTATTCCTGACTTAATATATGTCTTTGACCAGAATTGTTGTTAGCAGTTTGAATAATTGACATTCTCAAGGTGAGGGTCATGTTGTTTCAAATTGGCTTTATTTCAGAATTCGGAAGATGCGTGGAGCATAAACACCTTATGAAAACAAGCAGTGGAATCATAGAAACGCTCGTTTGCGCAAATCATTTTATTCAAGATCATTCTGTAGTTCAACTACATCAGGCATATGACAAAGTGTTCCAATGGATATCTTTTGATATTAATCACTAGGATGCTCGAGGGGCTCGGATATTGGTAAATTGCTGATGGCGCTGGGGCTTTGGCATCTCGTTTATTGTTGGATGATTAATGCTCATGATGGACATGTCAAGTAACACTCAGTTCTTCAGCCGCCAACGATGGTAAATTTTAGGGTAATTAGGGACAAAATTATTGAGATTGTTTATTTTCTGTTGCAGACAATGGCGTTCACGACTTAATGTCGTTGGCTGGTGCAAATTATCATACCAAAGCTTTAGTGTGAGTTATCAGTTCCTAGTAATCTAAAGAGCAATCGTTGCGAGCCTTTTTCATGAATGTTGGACTGATCAAAAACTCTATAATGGTAGTAGTGCATGAAGATTAGAGTAGAGAGGTGTTGGGTGTTGGGTGTTGGGTGTTGGGTGTCGGATGTTGGGTGTTGGACGTTCTGTTCATGCCAGTGTCGTTGAGCCTCACAATGGCGCCTCTGTACGTGTCTCACTCGTTGCTCTAGTTCCAGTTGGACATTGATAATCCCACTCTGCCTCACATCGGCGACATTATTCTCCGAAAGATAACACCACAGAGTGGAATCGAATTCTCGCTGTACGAGTCTGACGAGCCATGGTGTCAAAATTTGAAGACATGGTTACTAAATTCTTCAAGTGCCCTGTCAAGTTCGTAGAAGACCGAAAACCACCAACCGGGTGCCCAACGAGGATGATCTGTATGCTTCTCCTGGTCTGGAAAAACGTCCGCGGGTTCACGGAGGTTTCGGATGGAGCGATTCTTGCCCCCGATTTCCCGCCGACGACACCAGACGGTGATCCAGGGCTTGGTCACGGTGGAAACCGACCTAACAGTAGTTCTATTGTTCTGGCCTTTGTGCAGCCTAAGCCTCCGTTCGGACCACCATATCTTCGCATTGATCTTTGGAAGGATGAGTACCTTCAACAGGAATATTCAAAGCTGGTCCTATTGGCGATTGTTGACACCGCCACTTCTCCCAACGCCGCATTTCGAATGTTATCATATTGGAAGAAATGAGGTATGTCCTGGATGTGCATGGGAGCGGTGACCAGACCCAAATGTCTGGATGACGCCTTTGCTGTGGAAGAAGTAGTCAACAAGTGACCATTTGCTATTAGAGGTGTTGCAATGAGACGGCATAACTAAATAGGTTAGAATCAAAGCATCGGAACACTGGGTTTGAAATTGATTTTGTGGGCAGCATATAAGACCTCGTAATATTTTTCTTGTACATTCGTTATAATTTTTGATTGGGCTGATACATGAGCTACTATCTTATCATGTTGGCTTGATAATTTTTATATATCTTGTATTCACTAAATACATATGTTTCGGGCTACAAAAATGTGGTAATTGTTTTTATAAAGTACATGCTTATTGGTAAAACATCGTTGATTTTGTTTCGTGCACGGAAGTCAATCCGCAAAAATGTACAAGCATGTAGTAACAAGCAGATCCAATATTTGATAAGTTGGGACCATGGCGAAGAATTGTGCAATGCAATTTCGTATCCCGACAACAGCAAAGTTACCCGAGCTCTAGAAAATCAGGTGAGACATTCTGAAGCACATGTTCACTATTCTTGGCATGGATTGATTGATAAACTCGCATAACCTAGGTTTACTATGAATTTGATGTAGGACACTTACTGAGACTGACAGCGATGCGCATGGCGCCAACGCCATTAACTCGGACTAGGGACAATTGGAACATAGCTAGTCCGCTTTGAGGCTATGTCGGATAGTCTATGCATCGTAGAAATATACGACCCTCCAATGAAAGCCCTTAACTATCCCTTTCATTGAAATTCTTTCAGTGTGCAAAAACCCCGGAGAAAGCTCAAGTATCCTTGACGGCTTCGATGCTGCCTAGGAACATTATTTGCATTAGAAGTGGGCTTTAGGTAGCTTGGCAGCTTATGCCGTGTTCAAGTCCTCTTATCTTTTGGTAATCTTCCCGGAGGTTTTCCTCTGTGGTTTGTAATCTATCTCTGCAATGGAAATCCTTGCTTCAAAAAAAAAAGTAAAAAAAATTCTTTCAGTGCAACCCGTCGGTACTTTTGCATCATAATATGAGAGTCGAAATATTATCTAAGCATAGGAAATCATGCATTGTTCTTGGTCAACATAGCTTATGCGGCAAATATCAGTTAGGGTGGCTGTCTGGCACTATCTACAAGTATTGTGCAGTAGTTCATACATTAGAATAAGCTGCAACTAGCGACTGCCTAACCCCTTAAGAACTTAACCCTCCACATAATTCCTATTTAGCATTAAATAACACGTTCTCTTTGGTGGTAAGGAACTCTGTAGAACTTGTCAAGTCTGGGATGGTGGTGCGTGCTTTTCAGTGCCTCATCAAAGAGTTCAGTTGGAAAATCCGGACAATTTCCAGAGTTTCTTGTTACGACACGCATCAAAGTATTATCCAGATTCCACCAGCAAAGGTGATCTGTATGTCTGATCAGATTTTGATACATCCTTTGATTAATTGCCGTATTTGTAGATACTGTAATTTAGTACTCGATCATTTGCTCCCAAGGGTTTTTCCTTGTTGGAAGTTTGAACCAATTTACAATTCTATAATCTACCTTTTGGTAGATTTGTTTTGGTTTTTAGCACATAGGCTTTGTTTCTACTTTGCTATTACAAATATCTCTGACATTTTAAGTGAAGGGCGCTACAATAAAAACAAGTTTAAAAATTAATCATGTATCTTGTAGTCGCAGATTAATGTATACCTTGGCAAATGTTGTTGCTGACTGAAAAGAGAGGCTAGAGCCGGTACTTTGAAGTGCAATATAGATACAATGGAAGAAAAGCAGGGGTAGAATTTTGAAATTCATCTAAACGGCACCAGCGTTGGACTTGGATTCAACTTAGAATCTTGCAAAGTGCAGGAACTTATTCCAGATTAGTTCCGCCAACATACTACAAGGGTTGAATTCGAGAAGATATCATGTTGACATTCGAGAAGATATCATGTAGCATGGACCTAGCACCGACGCAACAAGATATGGAATGCGATTGAATAATGTATTGTATTCATCAGTATTTTACATGCTGAATTTAATAATTCTAGATCTAGTAACACGAAGTGTCATATAAAAAGAAAAAATCATGTCCATTCTACTAAGAATTCAATCACTGTCGAAAATTTCGATAGAGCCGTATCACCGGTTAACTGTACCCTCTCTATCCAGTACTTGCTCTGCATTCAGAAAAACATCTTTCTGTGAATTGAACAACAAATAAGTTTTAAGGAATTGGGCATTGGTTGGCGTCGGCGCCAGTTGCCAATCTACTGACACTGACAGGAGACCATCGGCAAAGATATTTGAAATCTGGATATATTCAATGTTATTTCATTTCAAATATTATAATATCAGCTCTGATATGACGAGAACTAGGTCCAACAATGAAAAAGAAAATTCATCAGCAACAAGTCCAAAATGTGGCACTTATTTCTCATTTTGATTCTTACTTAGGCTCCGAATCCACGAACTGTTTGTAGTGTTGGATGTGATGTAAAGAAAACACTGACTTCCCCATTTCTCTACCAACTTGATCCATTTGACGTAATCTTGGTTGGGTTGAGCTAGAATGGCCTCAGCATAAGTTCCGTGATCCCTTAATACAGCAGTTGCAATAACCTTGCATCCCAATTCCAGCCTTTCATGGGATGGTCACATTCCTCCCAAGCAATAACACTTACACAAGCCCCTCATTCGCATTCATAACCACATCAGTTTTAATAAAGGCTCTGATTAACTAATCCTAATATTGCTTTCAAAATAACACCAAAATCTCCTTGAACTCATTCAACTCGTGTTTGTCCGGCTCCATGAGATACCAGCCCATCACAGCACAATCACCCTTCTCAATTGATAAATAAACCAGAACAAAATTCAGCACATTATTATCATTGGGAGAACCTAGTGGTCAAAAACCGGCTCCTCTGGGGAAGCACCGTCTGGATGTATGGGCCGATAAAACGTATCCGAGAATCAATACAGAAGGTACAATTTCTGTATATTGCTACGTAATCAATAACCATCATTTACAATATGGTGACTGGTATCGGGCTCGTGCTCCATCTATAGTGCCTGTTGGCCCATGTGCCAAACGATTGCTATATGGTACCTTGTCGATAAATAGCATGTCCTCTTGTATAAATAAACACCAATTGTCTGAAACAGATACATTATCAAGAAAAATAATCAAATACTCAATTCTAGAGTTAATGCTTTTAGGAACTCATATATAAATGAAGAAATTTATTCTTTGAATCTTTAAAATTGTAATTATTAACAAACAAATCTTCGGTTTTGCATGCGCTACAACTGTTCTCTGCCATAATAATACCACTTGAGCAATTCCCTGAAATGCACATAAATCGATGACTTATAGTTTAAAGAATACTTATACTATGCTGACAAACCCGACTTGCAGTGCTTGCACATGACAAACTAACCATGGCAGTAACACATTATTACTTCTCTTGGTGGCTGTATCGCTCATGCTAGCGTCCGCCGTTTGTGAAGGAGTTTCCGCTTGTATTTTTGGTTGCAGTTGCTAGAATCACTAGATGCTGTGAGAATGTCTAAGAACTCGGCTTCGCATCATCGCCTTAACGTAGGAAGTGGGCAGATTAGAGATAGCGGGCTGAAGATTAGAGATAGTGGGCTGAAGGACCACGGTAGTTCAAAGGAAGATGAACGCAGGAACCATCCAGTAAGCAACGGCGTGTGGCAGACTCTCAAGCGATCGATGGTGATCGAGGAAGAAGAGGCTGAAAGGCGCACCTTCATTGAAACAGGAGACGAGGTCTACCACACACTGCCACAAAGTCCGCGTGAAGTAACCCTTAACAACGACCCAAGACTCCACGATCCCATGCTCACAGGGACCGAGGTCTCGAATCGGCTATATACTCCATCCCGTGCACAGCTCATGCTTACTTTGCATGACATAGTAGTAAGAGACTTGACCCGGCCCGAGGCAAGTCGACTACCTACTGCGGCCTTGGAGCCAACCAGAGTGGAGGGGCGGCGGAAGCAGGTCAGTCGTATTTTTCTAGTAGAGATGGAGCCACGGGACGCACAGTAAAATATGTGTATCCAAGGGAAGAGGACAAGTAACAGATAGAGCAAGACGAAATCATGTAGTAGAGTAGTTTTTTTCAAGGTCGGGAAGTTTGTATAGTGGTTCTGCAGTTTCAGGGTCGCAGATTCGAATGTTGAAGTTTCCTACTTGTGCCAAGTGAATTATACTCTTTCATTTGTGAGCACAGTGTTTTCCGTGTGTGGTATCACTGTCCATTATTGAAACTGCTTGCCGTATCCAGATACTTGCATTGATATCCATTAAATAGTGCACAACGTAATGAGATATATGCTAACTCTTGTACGATGAAGTAGGAACGTATATTGGATATTTTAGCATGTATCATAGGAAAGTATATTTGATATTTGAAAGTAATGTTAGAATGGCGCTAGCGCCACAACAACGCGCGCTTTCAAGTGTCAACGATATTCACAAATCAATAAGCACTCGCAAAAGTAACTTCTATGCGAAGTACTTAACAGAAAAAAAAATGCGAGTTCAAATGACCTGGATTTTTGCAGACAAGCATGTGCACACCTATGTTCCCATTGTCATCGCCGTATCAAAAGTCTACTCGGCCATCGCCGTAGATGGCGCCATCGCCAGTTGCTAGCAAATGATAGTGACCACATATGTGAATCAAGCCTGGTTAAAAAAACACAACCAGGTAAAAACTTCATTTAATCAACGAAAGTATGGCCTTTCAGAATGTAGCAATGATCAACCTGGAAGTCAGCTATGGCGTTACATTGCAATGGCGCACTGTTCATAATATTCAGATGTCAGGTCAGATTTTAGGAATAAAATCATATGCCATAATTTCATGAGCAACAAACCAATCAACATATTCAGGATCAATGTAATGCAACATTTAGTGATTATTTCAGGAACCACCTATCATTTGACAATTTACTCCTTTTTTTGTGCGAAAGGGCAGAAGAAGTTTTTGTGCGAAAGGGCAGAAGATTGAATCGGTGTGAGTTGTCCATTCTAACTATTACACCAATTGATATACATGACATATTTTCCTTGATCCGAATCATAGCTTGAATGCTGGCTCATAATATTCAGGATGCAGCACACATTTTTCCATCACACCGATAGCAAAGTCGTCGCTTTTTATTCAAGGTAGAATCAAAAACGTCACAACAGACAAATGTAGTGTGATCGTGTCCTGTAACCATTGGCGTAGCCCGGTCCCAATATTTGTCTGTTGTGACGTTTTTGATTCAACCTTGAATCAAAAACGACGCCTTTGCTACCAGTGTCATTTGCATATTTCTTGATAGTATTGGCATTTACAATGTCTACGATGACTGCCATTCTCTCAAAGTTGATCAAATTTGAGTCAAGTAGGTGTGTGAGCATATGGCGTCGTAAGTTCTGTACAAGCCATATCTGACAATGTATACGAACGGGTCATCGGGTTTCGATTCGACTTTTCTACATATTTTTCATATTGAGCACGGTTTTCTATCCCGTCGGGTCGTGACTTTCCCGTCACAACGTCAGAATGGGTCGTGACGAGGGTCCTCCGACGTCATAATAGGGGTTAGCGTAGGGTCCTTTAGGTCCTGCGAGTAGCGTGGGTAAAATAGTTACCCGGCCTCGTTACGTGGCGTCCTACTTGGCATTGCGGTGGTCCCGGACGATGATGTGGATGTCCGGAGGAGTTGCGACGGCGGAGTTGGGTAGACTAGATGCCGATCGTATTGCTGACGGAGGTTGTTGGACCGGGCGGACGCAATGTGAACAAACACATAGAAGGTTACGAGGTGGTCCGCGATGCCGGATAATTTTGAAACTATCGAATGCAGCGGGGTATTGGGAACATATTATCTTCAATTTTCACACAACTCGAATGGTTAATGAGCAAATATGAAGTTCGAACCATCCGACACTACTGAAGTGACACACTGACCAACTACTTCTCGAATTGACATTGATTTCCATCAGATTTTATATTGTAATCGACTTGTATATCGACCGGTCCATCAAAACATGGCTGTCTTGGTAGAAATTTAGTCAGAGAAAGAGTATAGTTTGAAAGTTCCTTATAAAAAACATCACTACCTCAGTAGAAACTTAGTCATCAAACGAGTATAGGTCCAAAAATTCCTTACAAATAGTTTGTGATCAAAGTTTTCCTGGTTCAGGTACACAGTTGGGAATTTAAAAAAGGTAAATTGTCCGAGCAATTGTACGAAAATTCACTGCATAGTCACAATGCAATCCATTCCGTCGCTTGCATACAGCCGCAGTCTTCCAAGAATTCGGAGGTGGATAACACTATTTTGATTTCCGGCGGCATGTAGAGGTTGACTTGTCCTTGCGCGCATAATTCCACCGTCCAATGTCCGAGTTTAAATGCCTGCGCTTCTTTTCTCCCTCTCCGATATTGGACGCACTGCCAATCTCCACTCGCGCTGTTGTAGCAGAACTCAGATATCACTTCCGGACCCGCGCAATGGACACTCTAAACCCACAACTCCATGTCAAAAACGAATTTCATTAAAAAATTGCTTATCCGATGCAAGATACAAACGCGTAAGTCGGAAGTATGTTATAGTCAGTTGCATAACTGATTCAGCAATAGTCGAAATCAATGCACATGCGCGACATTGACATACCTTTGCACTTGAAAAAGCCGAAGCTATTCAACCAGTTCTCTGCGAACTGCTCCCGCATCTTGCGCAGTTCTAACCAAGCAAAGTCCGCACTGCAGCGCACCACGGGTGGTATGGGCAAGCGCAGGACGAAGTCACCAGGTCCATTCCCGGAAAGCCTTGGTTACAAAGGGAGCAACCTTGCACTGTAAGGGTAATTGAGTCGATGTTCTGCGTGGGCGGTGCGATTCGAGGACTGTGGGCACGGAACATTGATGTAGACGACCATATCCGAAGCTGGCGGAGATTGTCTTTCAGGTCCTTCACCTTATCCTTTGCATTCTGCTTTGCAGAAGACAGGCGTTTCTCATTCTTGGTGGCCCCCGCGAGATCCCTCGCCGACGTTTCAGTTAAATCCTCCTTCATACGTTGCACTTCCTCCCCTGCCTGCAAGATTCTCTGCTCCTCGCCGTGGATTTTGTCCTCGAAGAACCTCAGGAATGTTTCATCAACAGAGCCTTTGACGACGGACTTCATCGCCCCCCACTTCTGTAGTTTTGCCTCTGAGGAGTCTATAGTCTCCTCAATGCACCTCAGCTTGATCTAAAGCTTGTACATGTCCATATCCGTGAGCGGTGGCTTGGCCGTCTGCCTCAGAAGCGCAGCCCGTTCGTGTGCAAAACGATGGGTTGCCATGGCCGTCTCGCAGTCCTTCTGAGCGTCTGCAATCTTGGCTTCTAGGCCCCTGGAGATGATTTCGAGATAGGTGGCATTGCGGTCAGGGGTGCGAAACAGGACTGTGAGTTCATCTCCACTCTCGATTTTCTTACCTCTCCAGCGATCCTCCGCATACTTTGCCCAGTTCATTGGGTAGCGATGGAATACCTCCGAAACGACTGCCCTCGCGAAGCTCTCCGGGAGGAACAAACCTACATGAAGCTGGGGAATTTGAGAGATCGCTGGGTACAGCTCCAACACTCTCGCCTTGACCTTTCCTGAATTCGCTCCGTCGAAGAGATATCACTTGCCAGGAACCCTCTCTCCGAATATGGACCTTAGCTACTCATTGCTGACATGGTTGCAGTCGAAGGAGGGGTCCAAACCTGCATTTGGCAACCCAACCTTCACGTGAAAGTAACTCTCCTTCCCAACTTCTCCCATTCTGACCCCTCTCACTCGCAACAGGTATATCCCTCCTCTTTGATCGGACCTTTGCAAGGGATGAGCCTCTAGAGCCATGCACATGGAACAACTAGGGAGCAACACAACTATACATTTCCATGTGCTTCTTTATCGCGTCTTCGCTTTGTACTCCGTAGTACGAAGGGGCCAAATCGGGCATGAAAGAAGCCATTCCCTAGTCACATATACCTATGACAATAGCGCCGTTGCGGTCTGTTGGAAAGTGGAGCATGACATTGTTAGGGTGGAGGTTGCAGTGTAGCACTTCCTCGCTGTGTACCACATCCACAATGCACATGAGAGCCCAGGCCAAGTGAGCTCAATTTTTTCGGTAAACGACCAGCTTCTTCCAAGCCTCGAAGTCCAGACCTGCGTCTTTGAGAAGTTCCATTTCATGGGTTTCCCCAAATTTCAAAATCAAACGCACGCATGTTCTTCAACGAGCCCGCGTTCCACGATAGTGAGTATGACTCTAGCGTCTCCCGGTTTAGGTATTGCAGCTTAATCACCCCAGGGTGATCAAGTGGACACAACATTGCCTCGATAGAGCGTTGATCGCGACTTGTCTTGAAGTCAGTCTCCTTCATGGTCTTCCCAGCAAAATGAAGCCACTCCGGGATGAAACATGCCCCTGCAATTTGCACCCTTCGCACGGTTCCAAACAAACCCTGAAAACTATTTTCGTCTACGGGGATGGCGTAAGAACCCTTCGGTAGCCACTTGAGCCCGTTTCTGTCTCGAGAAGCGATGTCGTCGGCCAGAGCTCTTCCAACAAACTTCGGCAGTGTATTCCTTCCCTTCCCCTTTGCAAGGATAGTGCCTCTTTTCCAATTCTCCAGCTTCTGTAGGAGCTCGGAGTTTCCCCCACTACATTCCGAACCAGGTCCACACAACATGTTAAAGGGCACTGTTGAATTGAACAATGCCTCCTGCACCTGTTCCTCGATCCACTGTCCCCAATTGCTCTTCCCTCTATCCTCCTAAAACTCATCCCCCGCCATGCCCTCCTGCAGTAGTAGCCACAGAGCATTCAAAGCTTTCTCAAGTCCCACCGGACCATCATTCAAGAATGTACTCTCCAAGTATGGCATGTCCAAGCTTGCAAACCATTCCAGGATTAGCTTTCTACAGCAAAGCCTAGCCTTCGTGGAATGCTGGTCGCCCTTAGCTACCTTCTTCCGATGCTTGTGCTTCCTAGCCTCAAAACCGGACGCGGTCGATCCAGTCTCCGTTTCCTGCGACCCCCGTGCCCGCTTAGTTCCCCTACGTTCTTCAGTAGACGGCGGACACGGGTCGGACGGTGCCGATGTCCACAATACCCTAGGTAGTGGTTTAGGTGGCGGGGGGATTTTCATCGCGGGTGCTTGTACTCCGCTAGAACTTCCCGAGCTGGCTGGACCAGCACTAGTACCTTGGCTGCCAATGTTTTCCGCGGCGTGGCTCCCTATCGCGCCGTGTCGCCCTCCAGATCCATGGGTTGCACGAGAGCCGTGACTCCGGGAACCATGGCCTCCCCACGTTCCCCGCGCTCCATGCAAGTGGCCTCCACCGAGGTTTCCCATCGTGGTGAATTCTTGATTAAACCTGCTCATCTCCCCACCACGCCCCCCGCCCACCCCGAGTGCTCTGGTGGGGCTCTCGTCGGAGCGCCATTCCTGATGTATGCGTCCACCCTTGTTTGCCATGGTTCCCTGAAAAAGAAGAAAACAGAACAATCAGCAATTAATTTTTGGGTAGGTGAATCAGTTCAGAACCCTGAAGAATATTAGCAAGGGTTTGTCTTTGAAATCGGTCCCGTGCTCTACTGACCCCTCGGACCCGCGCAGTGCCGCTATCCCAACGGACGCAACAGAGACTCGGATCCCAACGAGAGGCCTAGAGAGAGGATGGGAAAGTGAGGAGAAAATAAAGGGACACCTTTATATAGGAGACGATGACGATGCTTGATCAGGGACGATAACCGATTGGTTGGCGATCACCCTTGGAAGGGATCGGTCGGGTGGCAGAGGTAGGATCTAGGCCTGTGAGCGATTTAGGGTTAGCAAGTTGGTCAGATCACGAAGGCAGACTTGGCGGACAGTGAAGGCGGACGGCGGGTTGCTGTGTCCGCGTGGGCTCATGATCATCTGATGTGAGCGGAAGGGTCGGTCGCTGATTGCACCACGCGTACTCGAACGCATGGGCGGATTCAAACTCGGACGCATGCGCGGACTGAAGGGATGATACTGCTCAGATGGCATATATCGAGTCTTACACATTAGTGACTCTGGGTGAGTCTTCGGGAAAGGGTAAAGCCGAACGAAGTTATCTTTATGCAATGGTTATGATACTTATGAAACAAAATAAATCATTGTTCCTGGTTATCCCTCTATACAGTTTTAGGAGTTTATCTCACTCCAAATCGTCCAAGTGCACAGTATTACGTGATCTGGACGCTGCACTACTATGGCTAGGTTGCGTTGGGCCCTGGGACGGCGGAATCAGCGGTGTTGAGATTCTGGAGGGAGGTGCCAACTGGCTTGGGTTTGTGGCACTCAAACGGGGAAGTGACGCATTTCTCCTCGAATACCCCGGCGGTGTTGCGCTCCTTGGTGTGGCCCCTGAACTTCTCGAAGTCGAAGCACCACTCGATAAAAGGCGTGGACGACATGCAGGAACCTTCGGCTTGGGCCTCGGTCCTTTCTTATCCAGCCACTTCTTGGTTTGCGGGTGAACTTTGCATAACAAATCTTTAAGAGCGAGAATCTGGAGCCGAGTCGTGTGGTAACCCTGTTCGAAATACATCTCCCTGTCACTATTAGGGTCCCTATTCCATCCCGGCAATCCTGCCAATACATCGTCTGGTGTCGTCGGCAATCCTTGTGAATTCACTGGATTTGGATTAGGGCCTAAGACCATCTCCTTCATTTCTCGGACGTTGTAAAAACCACAAGCCTGGTAAAAGTATTGCCTGATTCCAGCATCGAGAGGCTTCCCTGGGTACATCAAATCGGCTGCTTGCATAATGGTCTTAGGCTTCTTTAGCAAGTCCCTGTCACTGTATTGGTAATACATCTCGAGCTGCGACTGGTGTAGTTGTCAGACCCACTTCATTGGTTTATAGATGAAATTCTAGAGCGGGTAGTCCTTCGGAAACTCTCTTGGATCGTACGCCCAACCCCTGGGCATAAAATCCCTCAATGCGAATGTCAAATACATGCGAGGATGGAGAGGGCTATGCAGATTGGACACGCACGTCTTCTTATCATCATCGTGATTAAACACTGAGGGTGAAATCCATGTTGACACATCCCCAGTTGATAACATTCCTCCGGGCCAAATGGATTATAGCACGCCATGCACGTCGATCCGTCACTTACCATTTTGTGCGGCTTGGGCTAAGTCAGCGCCTCCCGCACTGCTTTGGTCTTGCTTATTCCCCATTGCGCATCTCGCTTCCATTGATGATTCAGCTCAGAAATATTCTTCCACTGAATGTTGCTCGTGCTCGTTTGCATTCCCGGACTGTCCTCCCATTCCAAAGGGTACATCGTCTGTGAAGGCGGCCTAGAGGTGAGGAGCAAGTGTTGCACTCAATGATTCTCCGCCCACTCTTTCTGAAGTGCCTCGAACTCTGCCTCGTACTGAATTCTCATTGCTAATGCAATGATCGTGGTCACGTACATATCCTCCGTGGTTTGGATCGCACCCAGACGTAATGCCTTCTGCTCGTGAGTTAATGTCTCTCGCAAGCTCTCGACAGGCTCATTGTTGGCACCACCTTCATCCACACCGCCGGTGGTCTTCCCAAGCCGTGTTACCTCCTCTCGTAGTTGCAGGTTCTCTGTTTCCAATTCCACCACCTTGGCATTGTTTGCTTCTTTCTCTGCCTCTGCCTCTGAATGTATAAAGCTGTCACTCGCCTCGGCGACTTCCCGGAAGACGTTTAGTTCTTCCTGCGTACTCTTTGCCAAAGCTGTTGCGTCCAAAGCTACCTTCTTATGTTCTTGCATTTTGGACTCTAGTAACAGGATGATCTCTCTTGCCTTCGATGCATTCTTTTTTTCCTCCTCCAGTTTGCGAGACAGTCTCCGACCTTAGTCTTCCATTACCTTAGCACATATCTCAGACTGTTCTAGTCGGACACCCCGCTCCATGGATCTGGCTTCCGCCGCTGTAGCTCGCATTTCCGCATCTTCGAGTCGGACGCTCATCTCCTTGGAATCCGTTTCCAACCCCAAAATGCGTTCTTGAGCATCCGCGAATTGGCCATTTAACCGCGTGGTAAGGTCCTCGGCCGATTGGGCTGCATACATAGAGGCTTTCATATCCTTTTCCCATGCATTTGCCCGTGCCTCCGCTCTACCGGCGGATCTCAATGCCTCGTCCCTTTCTCATATCAACACCGTGTCCGGCGTTCCAGCGATCTGGTCCTTGCTGTCGGACACGCGAAGAGCCTCTATCTTAAGTTCCAAACCACCTATTGTTGTTTTTAATTCGCGAATGTCTGCGTCATGTTTGGCAAAAACATCCGCTAGCAGCCGACGCATTACAAGATCAGCTCCTAATACAACGTTTGCTGCACCTTTCGGCCAAGGAAGATCGTGATGGGCAGTGCTAGTTGTCGCACCTTGTCCAAATAACCCGTGTTCCGACTTAGGCATCCGCCAATCTGGTCTGGTGGTCACACCGACTCTCCTACCAAATTCCTGGTCCAACCCACCTAAACCCTCGTCGACGCACCCAAACCCTCGTCCGCATTCCCGATTCCATCGTGCACCATGTCAAGGTCTATGTCAGCTCCCAAAAACGCGAGTATTGCCGCGTTGACGACTTCTTCCAATCCGACCATAGCCACGTCTGGCCCAGAACTCCCCTCACCTGCCTCGGATGGCCCCCATGCCAATCACATCCGCTCGTTCCCCCCATCCCTCGCATGGGATGCAGTCGCCGCGCCCGACCCTTCTCCCGCACTCCCGCCAATGGTGGGGTCCGACCCACTTTCGTGCCATCCGGATCCGAGCATTCCAGCCATCTGATTCTCGTACATCGCATTTTGTATTGTGCGTTGCCGTGGTCTACCGGCCCTCGATGGTTTCCTGTCTGTCGGTATCGGACCCTTTGGATCTTCAACAAATGAAGGATTACGCTTGAACCATTCAGGTACATGTATATAAGGTATGTGCACCGGCTTCTTCGCTGTCAATTTGTCCCCTAGACCTCCGAACAAGGAGCCAGGAGTCTTTAATGTAGACCAATCAACCTTCTTCTTCAACACATGCTCGGCATACATCAAGGAAAGAATAGCCTTCGGGATCTCGTTCTTCGGCCACTTCAATTCATTGGAAATTGCCCAAAGAATGCACAGGAATCTCCACTTCACGTCCACGTCTGTTAAGGATGCGTATTTGGCATTCTTCGACTTGCAGTGTTGTGCGTGCGAACTCTCTAGCCAAAGCCGATCGAAATGAGGAAAGTCAACAAATTGCATAGCCGTTGCAGCGTCCCAAGGCTCTGGCTCTTTCTCCCAGCCATTAACAGCCAATAGAGCTCGATTGTGGAAAATGTCCAACTGCAAATCCTGTTCTTTGCGGGCTCTCTTCCCGGAACCACTGGCGGACTGCGATCTGCGGGCGGACTCATCTCCACCCGGTCTGCTCGGCCTCCTCCTACAGGGAGTGCCCGATCCGCCGGCAGACATTCTTGTGCTGTGAACTTTGGACCTGCTCGCAGTATCTTGGTTAGCTCCAGATACCAATACTCTTAAATTCTAAAGAGACACTTCGCATATGCTGGGTTCCGGAAAAAAAATTACCATTAAGTATATAATATGACAAGGGACACGAATAGAGTCAATTTTAGTACTTACAGAATATTAAGGTCGTACAAGGACCCCACGCTCCACCTCGCACCCCGCGCGCCCGTACACTCAGAGAGAGGCAAGCGGTCTGGGCGCAAATGTGTGGAGAACAAATGTGTGTCCAAAATTGCCTTTTATACGAGTCCGCCTCTCCCTCTCCACCTGCTCGACCTAGTGCCCATCCTGCTCTCGCCTCTTCGCATTACTCGCTCCCTTCCACATCCCGTGCTCCCTGTGAAGTGCACAACGTTCTCTTTCCGTTCGAGGGCGGGTCGGACCAGGAATCCGACGTCCAGTCCGACTACTGATCCGCATTCCGATTAGGAATTGTCAGTCCGCCTTGCAATCCACGGTCCGCGCTACCATCCGGTTTGTAGACGGCTGTATCGCTTCCATGCGCGAACGTTCCAGAGTGAACCCGCCACCAGCACTATCCGACCTCGTTCGTCGAATTCCCCTTTCAAGCTTTGGTGCTCCCCAATTATCACGCCATCTAGGACAGGGTTCCGCTGCGTCGAACCGGCTTGTTTTTTTATCGATTTATGTTTTCCTTATTAAAAGAAAAATTTATTTATTATTATTTTGCGCTAAAGAGTGAACTTCATCTCAGAGACCCGAATGAGGTCCTTGTCGGACAACTGTTCACAAAGAAGATCGGATACTGGAGCATTGTAAATCTACAAAACTACCAACAGTTCGGAAGTATCCCTTAAGTTTAGAGTTCCAGGTCACGATGAGGATGAGTTCTAATTGCAAGGATGTGCCCGACCGGGTGTTGGATTACTCGTTATACAAGTACTCTGTGATGATCAACTCTATAGTGAGTTCTTACTGGACAGCTACATATTCAGAATCGTGCTCGAGAAAAAAAGGAAGAGACCATACTGATGGAGGTTGTATGCAAGAGTCCTTCACGCATTGCCCTGGCTACAACAACAGTATCGTACATGGAGAGGATACACAACATACGCAAAAATCAAGAAGGGGTAACAGAGGCACATGACAAGTGTCAGAGCCGGAATTCCATAATGCAGTGCGGACTCCATATCACGACAATCAATGATTCGGGATTTAATGCACGCCGCCAACTCCATTCAACAAGAATCTGACAAAATTGAGACTTTATTAGACGTTGCCAGAGCATTGTTCTATACATAGTAAAAAGGGACATACACCGATTGTAACATGTCTAGCAAAGGTTCGTGCAGACTTAGAAAAGCCGAGTAATCCAACCTAGGATCAGTTTCCGTAAATCAAAAACAGGAACTGCAAAAAAGGGATCTCTGAGACGTAAGTTACAGGAAAGAAAAGTTCCCAAAATCAAGCTTAAAAACTCCAAAGCTCATTGTGCACCGCACCTCCAACGGACCCTCAGAAGAGACGGATTGAAAGCAAGTTGCATCGCATTGCTGGCAGGTTCATACTTCACAAAATTGTTCATTCGAATGCAGGTCCACCCCTTCCCTTGGGCGGACACCCACTCCATTCTAATAAGCCCCTAAATTGTTCCTCTTTTGCAGCTTCGTAGTGTCCACTTCCAAATGGATTAATAGGTACACGTACAATCCGGTTTCGACACAAGATCCACGAAATCGTTATGCGTTGCGTGGTCGCGAGTGACGCGTCGGGGCGTCGTGGATCCGGGAAAAGCACAAAATGGAAGTGGAATACCTTCGTTATAGCGACTAAGCCGTCGTTCCCGACTTCTGCGATGCCGTTCGAAACGGCCACCTTCGGTGAGGGTCCGTGTAGATATGCCGGGTCGGATTGGAGCGGGGATGTCCGTGTCGTGCTGCGCGCTTGTGGGTGATCCGGTCTGCGAGTTTGTGGGAATTCCGCTCTGCGCGTGTGCCGAGACGTGTGCAGTTTGATCTCCCAAGTTCGCAGCTCTGGCTGGGAGTAAACTCCGTCGCACCCACGTGTAGTTCAATACATTATTGACGTTGGTGAACTGCTCCTTCATAATGGACGTCCACTGAAAATCACGAGAAGTATCCATCAACGACCTCACAATATCCTGGTGATCTGGTAAATACCGGAAATCTCGAATCTCGTGCATCACGCGGGTTACAAGCAGCCACTGCAAAACATCTGTGGCGGACTCAGGGTGCGGGGAGGACTCTGTCGGACTAGGCATTCTAAAGGAGGAGCTCCCGGCCATGCTACAAGATGATGCGGAAATCATGTGAGCCAAGTGGGAGTCTCAAATGAGAGTCTCAAAAATACGCACCCTGTTCATTCTAAAATGAGAATCTCAAGAGTAACCAGAAATACTATACGCATATTGTGGAAGAGCCTAGGTAATCTACTGTGTAGACACTAGACTGCCGTTGTAGAAGAATGAGTGAATAGTGACTGAACAATGCATTTGACATGATATCCGAGAGCAGGGAAAGAGTGACAATGATTGAGATTAACCATGTTCATCATAGGTACTGATGTTTTGTTGGGAGTGAGGACATATTAGTGTATGGCTTAAAGGAGAACATCCACTCAAATCCAACATTGAACTTTTGTTGTCCGACCTTCGTATCCGCGCTCTCTGCATCCCGTCCCCCTGAACCCGGGTGCATTCAGATTTGATGAGAGCACTCTTCCGACCCGCACGACCTACTGTCCGCGTGTAATTCCCACTGCTGAACGCAGCTTCTGATGGCTCAATCACTCCGATTCTCCGATCACAATGACTGTCATGGACCACGCGGCCAAGAATAGACAAAAACATGAAATTAGAAGAAAAATAAATTAAGGGAGAAAAGAAAACGCTATGAATGAAGAACGATGAATAGACATTTAATAAAAAAATAAAAAATTTAAGAAAAAGTTATTGAGAAATTATGAAATAATGTTTAAATAAGGATGATATAGAAACAAATTCATGAAGGATAAAGGAAAGAGGTGGGAGTACAGAAGAGAGTATTGAGAGTTAAATACAATATTAAAAAGGATAAATACAGAGTGATTACCAACGGGAGTATTGGAACGGTATTAAAAATAAAATTAATTGGTGGCAATGATCAATGAGATGGCATAAGAGTGAAAGTAAACTAAAAAATAATATAAAAGTCCAACTACAATAAAAATGAAGATAATTAAATTTCCTTAAAAAATAAAACGACCGTATAAGTTATACTACGGTTTAACTATGTATGCCAAAGTTGGTTGGTATGTATGCAAAAGGTTTAACATATGTAGGCCAAAGGTTCTAGATATGAAAGGCGTTTCAATTAAATCTTAATCGCAACGTTACATTGCTCTAAACATTAAGTTGCCACATTGCTTGACAAGTCTAGTGGTACGACAACGTCTAGTCTAATGGTAGTAAAAAAACCCAACTACTCCATACTATAGTAATTTGCTAAAGTTACAATCTTTTAGCGTCATAATTGTTGTTGAATGACGATTAATTATTTTTAGTATTCAAAGAGTAATTTACAAACAACATATGACTCTCGACAAAATGAATTATTTAGCAATATTAAACTTTGATGTGTTTATTATACATTTTTCTTTAGTTTTTTAAATCAAAAAAGATGTGTGATGAAGGTGATATTACTCTCCCTTGATCACAACATCAAACAAAATATAGTTATAAATAGTTAATTATTGTAGTACTTTATAATGGAGAAATAAAGATTCTTCTAAGGTTCTATAGTAAAATCTTGTTTTTTTCATTAAAAAAAAATAACTCTGTAGTTAGAAGATTGTTTCTTTCACTAGCGCAAAACTAAAACCGATGTTGGTGCTTCTCTAAAGAAATCCTCTTTTTACATGGTGCATGCTTTTTGCCTAGTTCCTCATTTTTGCCAAATGTTCCAATAATTTGGCTATTCAAGCACTCTTAAAGTGTCATAAAGAAACGTTACATTGTACTGTAGTGAACAATTCAAGTCACGCTTATAATTTTGATAGAAAATAT
Organism: Ceratodon purpureus; assembly: GCA_014871385.1. Classification (NCBI taxonomy): domain Eukaryota; kingdom Viridiplantae; phylum Streptophyta; class Bryopsida; order Pseudoditrichales; family Ditrichaceae; genus Ceratodon; species Ceratodon purpureus. The sequence goes on from CM026426.1 coordinate 24,856,414, forward strand.
ATAGAAGATAGGTAGTTAATGAGGCAGGATTTAGATGGATTCTGCAGAAGTGGAGGTCGAGGAGGGTGTGAGTGTGTCTGAATGTGTCACAGTCCTGTTAGTGTCCATGTCCATCGCGGAGCAAGGAATCACAGCTAAGAAGTCTAGGTTATAAGGTGGTTGTTGCACACCTGAATGGTTTCTCAAATAATTCAAAATGGTATCCTATGTATGTGAGCCTTTACCATTTCTATCTACAATCACAATGTCAATTCTGCCTTAGAATGGAGAAAATTGGAAGCATTAAACTTCAGTAGTAGTAAAGCTCATTCCAAAACAGAAATATCTTAAAGGTTAGTATAAGTTCTTTATAACGTGCGTCATTTGTGCGCACTTTGATCTCAATGTTTACCCTAAATCAACGTAATCTTATTGGAATATCGATTCAAAGTAAAAAAAAAATGCACACTCTTTAGTAAAAAATATTAAAACTTCAATATAATGTCATAAGCAAAACTATATAAATAGACAGAAGATGTATTTTGGAAGAAAACCCACAAGACTGTCGTTCGTAGTACGTCAAGGACTGTTGATGACCTATAGTATAAAAATAGCATGCCCCACCGTTAGGCCGTCAGTCACATGACTGATTTGAATGGAATCCTTTGTAAAATCCTTCTGGGAAATTTGAATTGACATGTCCATTTAAAGATAAAATAATATCGATATAGATTTTATTTAAAATAATTTATATTTCAAATAATATTATTTTAAAGATGATATAGATAAAAACTCATGAAAATTAAAAGAAATAAGCGAAAGTGTATAAAAGAATACAAATAGTTAAATAAGATATAATGAATAACTAAAAAATGAGTTGTTCATATAAGGATTGAAATAATAGTAAAAATAAATAAAATGGTGGAGATGATCAATGGTATGGCATATGAGTGAAAGTAAACTTATACAATAATGGAAATGATAAGTCACAGTGACAATGAGGATAACAGTATTTGGGTTTAGAGAGCACGTACAGTTGGAAAAAAGAAGATAAGAGAGCATAAATTTATATTCATTACCATATGCATATGTTTGTTATATCAATATGATTACTATATTCATGTGTTCATTGCATAAACAAACATTTAACAAATTAATTAAAAATATATCTCCAAAGTTTTGAGATTTTATACAAATTTTGTAATGGAAATGCTAAAATTAGTAATTCATTGACACATGCTTTAGTAACTTGTTATTTGTGCTTTTAAAAAAAGGATGCAAAAAATTCCGATGGTTTCCTTATTCCATTTGTATTTTGTGATACAGACCCTCACTGTGTTTGTAAAACAGGTACAATTACATCCAAATATTAAATACTATACCAAATGGGACTTCCTACAATGCATGCTCTACGAGAGAATGATATTTTTATTATTTGGAACAGCATAAAATAGACAAAGTTGAGTGACGGACCGCAGAGGGTGCCATATAATACGCACGGAAGGGAACTGAACTGTACGCAAACAGAAACGAACATTACAATGCTCCCCGTCCGACCTACAGCGGACATCCAGCAACAGCGCCGGACAAGTAGCCCGCCGGGATCATCCAATTACTCTAGGCGCCGGACAGTGAGTCGGACAGTGCCATATACGGGGAAGCGAAGAGTGTATGTCCGACACAGAAGTGCGGATGGCGCGAAGGGAGTGCGGGGAGGGGGAGTGGGGGTGGGAGAAGTTTTCAAGGCTGGGGGACGAGAGGGGCAAGACGCAGAACACTGAAGGGAACATGGCAGACGAGGTCGGAGAGCCACCAAACGGGAGTATTAGTTGTGGGCGGACAGAGGTCGCACATCTGTTGCAGAGCAGACGGATTCAAGCGCGGAGGCAAGTACAGAATGGAGGTCTCTTCATCTCGTGGTATAAAGACTAGGCGAGCGTTCACTCTCAGATCCGCACAATTGGATCGTTGGCTTCGTCGCAACGCCGGTCCTCTTCGGATTCATCTGTGCTCATATCGTCATCAGACCGCGGACTTCTAGTGCTTAGACGCAAGTCATCGTCTCTGGTGATAACTAGCTTCTTCGTTGGACGGGATCCTTCAGGGTCGCGTATTCAATTTTCATCAAGCTCTGGTCTACCTTTGGAGTTGTCATAATGGTACAGGGCAAAGCGCGACGCAGTCCCGTGGAACCTTTTCTTTCGCTTTACACCTCTTTTAGTTTGCTGGATACCACATCCCCTTGCAGGACCACTCGACGCTCTTACCCTAGTCGAACAACTAGATGCACGTGCCGCAACGTCTCGAATGGAACCCCCCTCTGCACGGGCCGGCTGCGTGAAGAAGACGCGGTCAGAACAGCGGACTGACCACCGTTGGTGCCAGCAGATCCTACAGCTTTGCGTCCCCGGCCGGAGGTCTGTTGCGGAAAGATGTGACCCCTAGCAACAAGGGTGAAGAGCAAGGCAGAGGCTGGCTATTGCTCGTTTACAGCCATACTTCCGGATGTATTAGCAAGGCTTCAAGTTATGGGACGGCGTATTTCCTAAGACGGGGTCTGAACCTCCTGATCGGCCATCCGTATCCTCGAATCATCCTCCGTTATTTCATCTCTCCGGCGATTGATAGGTGATAAATCCTCCTGCAAAACTGTTCGGAACTCCCCCTCTATGTTCGCCAGGTCCTCGTTGAAATCCCTCTAGCCGAATGACAAAGAATCACTCCAAGGCTGCGAGAAGTCCGGGTCAACGATAGGTATCCTCCGAGCCGGACTACCATCACTTTTGTCCGACTATATTCCTGCTGCGTTGATCGAACTCTAGGCTTGACGCTCGCCTCCAGCATCCGCCCGCCGTCCGATGCGACTATCCTGACGGAGAATATCTTCAACCGCATCCCGGCGGTGTCCTTCGTCGAACATATTGTAGAAGAGCTCGGCAATCCGGACATCGCCACCGTCGTTACCGTTAGATCCTGCGTCGTCCGATCCGGATTCCTCAAAGTCGCTCTTGGGTGGATCGTCGTCCGCAAGTCCGACACCCTACATGCCCAATCCGCCATGTTCGACACCATCCATGCGGGCATCGTCCGCCACATCGTCCGCCACATGGTCTCCTCCCTGTCTGACGTCTTCCTCCTCGTCGTCCTCGTCCGGATCCTCGCCATCGAGGTCATCGTCGGAATGAACCTCCTCCAAGCCATACCATTGTGCCGGACGCGGGGTCCGGCGGTGACAAACGAGTCTACGGTTGGTGTAGATATACACCAGGTCCCCAGCTCGTACATGTTTCAATGTATTGCGTACATTGCTGTGCACGTAGGAGTACATGCTCCAGCTGCGCTCACACGCAGACACGGAGCATACCTATCCAAGTATACGTCTAGCTATTGCTTGGAGTGCCCGGACTCCACCTCCCATTGCGTCCCACCATTCGTGGATAGCAGTGCCGTGCTCCTGGGGATCGGTTGAATCCGCAAATGCCCCCCGATTCTCAAGGAAATGCTAATAGTGGACAAGGATCTGGACGTAATTCTCCTCGTTAGACGATAACTTGCGAAGAACCCGGTTTAAAATGATCCTCGACTCCTCGTGGTTATGAAGTGGCGCCCATCCACGTAGGGTCGGGTTCAGCATCGCACCTGCCCAATGAAAATCTGTCAACATCATAGCCCATCTGTGGTTGAATGTGAGCCTGGCGTGTGCTTCCAGGTCCGCGTTCTATCTAAACGGAGGGGAGGAAAAACTGCAGACGTGGTTCTTCAAATCGTACTTTGTCCTCCAAGCTAGGCCCATTGCAGGTGCCTTCCCATCAAAAAGGCGTAATGCCTTCACCACTGGGATGACCATGTATAAGAAGTTATGGCACGTGTTCCAGAAACCGTCCGCACGCACATACCTCCGCATCAGGCGGACCTTCCTCCCCACTGAGCTGTTCACATCAGGATAGCTTGCTAAAATTTCTGCAAACGCCGGATCAATGACCATTCTCTCAAGTGCATTCCGAAGTTCCACAAGACGCTCGATCATAATGAAATTGGTTGCGAACCGCGTCTCAACGGGGAGACGGATGGATAGATTGGGACACATCCTGCGGAACAAAGCCATTGAACACCATATTCGTTATTTTGGGAGATTTATCATCTCCCAAAATAATGCATTAGGTCAGGTCGAGTTAAAATGGGCACAATGGTCCCATACTTGGCAAGGAAAAGCTTATAAGCAATTTCCATTAATTTGGGACATGATCACACAGTACTTATGGGAAATGAAAGAAGTTAGTGGTATACTAGAAATACTTGAAAAAATACAAGGTAGGTCGAACCACCCTAAATGAACATCAAACAAGAAATGGACAGAACGGATATGCTGGGAAATCTTATAATATATATATGTGTGGAATTACAAATCAGGTCGACACTCCTTAAATGTTGAATCCGTGACAGGCTCTTTCAGACCTGTACAAACAATCAAGTTGTTCGACTAACATAGCTGCCTACAGTTTCCAGAATATGATATGCAATCCAAGAACATACGGACTTCAGTATAGTCCCATGCCAACAAATGTATGTTATCGGCTCTACTTCAGATATCCAAACTAGGAACTTCAACGCTAGATGTCGTTTAGGTCGCCTCGACCTAAATGGCTGTTATGTGGCAGTACATATGATATAGAATCAACGCTTTAAGGTACTAAGTAAAAATCTACACTAAGAACTATAGGTGACCTGTTGGTATCCCGCACTCGTAAAGTACGAAATTCAACGCCAAATGCAGTTTAGGTCGCCTCGACCTAAACTGCGGTCTATAATGTGGTACACTTGATAAATAAGGAATGGAATGAAACACTTAAGTAGTGTTCCCTCCAATTAAATATATGTAATTAGCTAGTATTCAAAACATAAATACGCTAGAACTAATACGCTATAACTGATTAGGTCGACTCGAGCTAAACATCTACCTTTGTCTTGAAAACATAATGTTGGATGTAGGGACGAACGGTATTCAGTTCAGTCGTCTTCAAACGAATATAAGCGATCTGACTAAATTCAGAACTTCAAGACCACCAACTTCAAAGCTACATGTTTATTCAGAATCCGGAGACACAAATCTCTCCAAGGAGGCCTTTATAATGTCCAGTTGTTTCAGTGGGATCTTCAGCGTTGGATCCTTGCCAACGCCCCGGTCGTTGACATTTTTTTTAACTTTGGATTTCCAAGCTGTTATGACTGCATCAGTACTCTGCCACGACTCGGGTACATCCTTCTCAACTGTCCAATGAAGTCTCCCATCCACATCCCAGCCGGTATAGAATTTCAAAACATTTTCATCTCGGGAAATTGGGCGGTAGAACTCTACTTGGAGCGTGTTCGGGAGGTCAGGGTTCGAATTAGGGTCAGTCAAGGCCCTTGCAAGCCAGAAAGGACGATCGTCTTCATCGCAGGGTCGAAGCGCCAAGAAGTACCCTGCAAAAAGGTCTCGCGCAACACGGAACGACGGTCCTGGGCGATCTCGTTTGTGACCAACAAAGTGATCATCCTCTGCGAACTCCTCGCGCAAAGTTCCGTCTTCCTGAAACTCGTCTTCGACGGAGTGAGCGAGCCGCATGGATGGCCAAAAACCATGCTCCAAGGCGGGGACAACATCAAAGGGGATGGAAAGAGCCTCTTTAACATCGTTCCAATAGTATGAGAGTGGCTCATAGATTCTTCTGGACTCGACTGTATCCGAAGATAGCCTCTCCCAATGATCTACAAAACCCGACAAGCCCTTAATCACATCAGGCAGGTGCCGCATCTCGCGAGGCGCCACGGCACCAGGAACACCACGGGGCCATAAAGAACGACCTTCTGAATCCTCCTTCGACAACTTGATGCCACAACCATCTCCTTTTGGCAACCAGTCGTCGTCGTGACAGAAGATTTTATACTTCATGACTGGGCATCCTGAAGAATCTACATAGAATTTGAACTGATGAGCTTTAGTGTGACCCATTAACGTATCGTCGCCATCAAGCATCCACTCCGCGATAAATTTCTTGAAATCTGGGACCTCCTGAATAAGATGCGGAATTGTTGGTACTGCTTCATTTTTCATGAAGGACTTCATGAGGAGAGGTACTGTGGGGAAGTCCTCCCTCCGCAAAGTCATGCTCCATCGCCCGGAAAGGGCATCAATATCGTCATGAGTATGGCCGACCAGCATGAAATTCACGTACACTTCGCGAAACACCCGCTTCGCGACTAATAGGGACCAGAATGAAAATACAAACCTATTCTTGTTATCACTGACAGCGTTATCCATTTGGACGTTAAGAATGGGAGGCAAGGGTTTAGCAGCAACAGGAACCTCAGGAGGAGGGCCAAGAGGATCCAAACACATCTCTGAACCATGCAAAAGCGCGGCATACAATGGGTGGGAAGGATTCTCTTGAAAGAGTTCCCTAGAGGTGGATTTAGGGGGTGACTCAAGGTCCCGAAGGAGCTTCGCAAACGATCCAACCGTGTAATTAGCGTCGTGTGAGTAAATGTCAAGGCCATAATGGGCGTAACGAACCCACATGCCCATGAGCAAGCATTCCCGTGACAGCGAGAGGAAGCTTCATGAGACCGTCTAAGTGTTTGACCTTGTGGGATAAGGCCGGCGACGCCGTCTTTGAGTGGTCCATCTTGTCATGCATAATTGTAAGAACTTCATGCGGAGTAGCCTTCGACCTGAATCAATTTAGGTAGTAAAAGTCCCTATGCGCCATTGCAGAGTCATTGTGCAGCCTCATTTTCTTAGACCACAACAGGGACGCCTGAGATCCTGTAACCGTTAACTTCTTCGAGGACTGGAACTCATCACATTTTGAGCAACGAGCGAAGTTGTCTCCTGCCTGTTTGGCGTAATATTCTGGATAGATAAGCCTCCTGATCTTGCTTAAGTTAGAAGCGGACATAGGAGGCAATCCATAGTCCGCTAAATGCTCATCGAGGATCGGAATCTGTTCCTTCCATTTGAAACTGGAAGGCAGAACTTTAGCTACAACTGTCTCCCCTGAAGGCAGAACACGACTCTTGTGGGGCATGTGGTCGGCATGCCTGTCAAGGATGGCCCCTAGGACGGCAGTTGCTACCACTGTGTGATTTCGAGGTTTACGTAAACCAGTATTACCGTGAAATTGAGCCTCGAAACCAGCAGCAGCATACTTGGCATTTCTATAAAATGTACTGGAGCTCACTCCAATAATCTTCATCCAGGCGAAGGGGCAAACATCTATGCCCTCCAGAGTCACCACACTCCTCCACGCTAAATTCTTGTGGATCTGTCTATGTACGTCGAGTTTTATGTGGTTACGGAACTGCACTGTGGTCTTGTCGTACATACGCGACCGTAGAGTAGAGATTTTATCTATGGGATAGTGTTGGACGCATAGGTGAGCGCAGCACGTGTTTGCCGCTACAGAGTTGATAGATGGCTGGGTCATCAGAAACCCAGCGTGACGTGATATAGGTGGGGGGGTATTCCTAGAGGAGTTATCATACGATCGGGTACGATCTCCCAGGGATCGGTTACGCTCCGCAACCCAACGGTTATACACATCACGTTCACTATGGTGCTCTAGGCTAACTCCATCCAGATAAACGTGGCTGATAGGCAACGTTTTGAAGGAGTACCTCCAATCATCCTCTGACTCTTCTTCGACCAAAGAACGTGATACCTGGACGACGACAACGGAATCACCAAGGGGACCAACCGTGTCAGATACCAAGCTGGACCGTGGGTTCCGGATCAAACCCTCTGCTAACGGGATATTGTCGTCACTATATATTGTTACAGTCTTGTTCTGCCATTGTCTTGAGGGTACAACCACGAAGTCTGGAAGGTCTGGGTTTACGGGCACTTCAACGGGTACCTCGTCATCTGAGACATACTCCATTGTACCTGGAATGCAACCGACCCAATCTTGTGAGAACATATTATATTTTTTTAAGAGAATCAATCTCTAAATTTGAGAACTTATCCCAGGCGCAGTTTAGCTCGAGTCGAGCTAAACTGTTCCTGGACTATGGGAAGCATGAGTTTAGCTCGAGTCGAGCTAAACTTTTGCTGCCGTGTGGATGCAGCAATTTAGCTCGACTCGAGCTAAACTTATGCTGCCTTCTGGATGCATGAGTTTAGCTTGAGTCGAGCTAAACTCTTGATGCTCTTTGGATGCAGTAGTTTAGCTCGACTCGAGCTAAACTGCCGTCCGCAAAAAGCGGCGCTTTAATAGGTGCTTCCATCTTCGGAATTCTGAGTCGCAGACTCAGAGTACGCTTACGGTGTCCGCTCTAAAACGTCTGTAAGAAGTAAAGAGAGACACTGCAAATACACCATGACTTGAAACAATCGCAAGCATACAACAACCAGAAATTAATGAAGTGTACTGATGATCGGAGAAAACTAAAGAGAAGACGTACAAGAGAAACGGCGCAATACAGCTTCCGCCCAGAAAACAACCACCTCCAAGTGAGCGCCGAGAGCTCCTACAAGCGAGAGAAGCAAGTGAGTAGAGAAAAGACTTCAAGCGGGGACGATTCCAGAGGTCATTCTCTAACGTGTGACCTTTTTCATGCCGCTTGAGTTTTGAAAATAGGCGGGAATCATGCATGACCATTCGTCCCTCCACATTTCGGGGTGTGAGAATGCGCGGGAATTACCACTTTCCATACTTCTCGGCCCTTTAGATAGATGCAGATGCAAAATATTTGGTGCATTAAATCAAATGGAATGGGTTAGAAGTCCCTATAGCGCCAGACAGAGTGTTGACTTTTGGCCGCAAACTTTTCTTCCTCTATCAGGGTTCAGGGTTTAGGGTATAGGGTTAAGGGTTAAGGGTTTAGGGTCTTAGATCCAGGGTTAAGGGTTTAGGGTTTAGGGTTAAGGCATTTCTAGGGACATTAAATATCTCGTACATGGAATAAAATTAAATCGAAAATTGTTTGAACCTATTTGAATTTCGTGAGTCAGCTTGATACAGGGTAGTATATCGTTGCAAATATTCATACCTCCATTTACTAAGAATGTATTTTTGCTCAATTTCATTATTATATATGATATATGAAATCAAATCATTATATGTGAGTTCATGAATGGTTCTTGATAGACCTTGGTAGATGTGTTTTTAAATTTAGAATTATTTATTTATTCTACATTTTTAGTCAGATATAATTATCCTGTATATATATTCATGTACTTTTATTTATGTCGCTATTTATTTCATAATGTGTTCTTTACGCCGTGAATGGTGTAGATTTGTTCTTTCGTTTCTGGTACTCTACATCTTAACATGTATATTTTTAATATACATGTTAGTATTATAATATGTATAATATAATTATATATTCATTTACAAGTAGGTACTAATATATTCATTAACAATTTAATGTCCAATTAAGAATAGTACGAGAATAATAAACTATAAGCTAATGTATACAAATCTTCAAATGATATACAAGTATATTCAAGTATATACGAAATACATTGTTAAAAATAATAGTATTAGATTATAGAATTTAATTCATTTATCATGGCAAATTATATACGTTTTTTAGAAGATTGTATTTTTTATATTTAATCATGAAAAGCAAATATGTAAACCATGGTATGCCTTGTATGATTGGCATGGGGTGAAAATACGTTGACCTAAATGTAAGCCTAATATTCTTAAAGTACATGATAGTATCATAATCAAATTAGAATATAATAATATAGTATAGTATACCAAGGCTCTAATATTTTTATTTACAATTTTATATTTAATTATTGATTATAATACGAGAATAATAATCTATATTCAAGTATATACAAATCTAAAAATGATATACAAATATATTCAAGTATTTATACAAAGTACATTGTTAAAAATAATAGTATTAGATTATAGAAATCAATTCATATATTATGGAAAATTCTTTATATTTTTTAAAAGGTTTATGGTTTTTTATATTTATTCATGAGAAGCGAATATTTAAACCATGGTATGCCTTGTATGATTGGCATGGAAATTACACAAACCTCAATCAATTCATTAATGTTCTACCTTGACTTCTATTTGTACAATTTTATTACATTCTAATAAGAAAGTGGAATGTTTGGTTCATTCATTTAAACAAAAAAAAAACTCATAAATTATGGATTCAAATGAAACGTATTAAACCAATGATCATAATTATAATTGTAGTATTAATATATAATGTTGAGAAAGGCTCTAGATGCTTGTCTAATCATACAATCCCATTAATCAATTCTTTAATAATAAATTAAAATGACACATTTCAGTAAATCCGGACTTTCGAAAGCCCACATTGGTCAAAGTCCCGTTACCGAGTCTGGTCAAAGTCCCCTTTGTTATTCTGGAACATTCGGCTTCCCCCAATGCCGCTTCATAAGCATAAGTTCCTTTGGGCGACGAAACAGTAATTTCATTCTTAGTTTCCCTTCTGTTTCATCTACTTGTAGTTCATTTGCTGTGATGAGGAGGTCGGGCGGTGGTTTTAGGGTGTCAAGTTACCCGCGAGACGAGTGGGAGCCGGTTGTTTCCCCACAAGGAGTGGAGGAGCTTCGTCCGTGGTTTATGGCGGTGGAACGCGCCCGTTGTCGCGGCGTAGAGATTCCCCCATGGAACCTCATTGCACGCCAAATGCAGCCTGGTGTGGAGTGGGATTGGACTCTTGCACATACTCTAGAGCAAGTGGAGATTATGAACACTTCCAACATCGATTTTCCCCTCACCTCCAGCGAGGGCTTCTCCATGGCTGATTCTAATGAGGATGAGTGGCAGCCGGTTGTTTGGCCACAAAACACCATATTCATTAAATTGGGACAAAATGCCGTTTATGGGACTAAAATCCCTAGTTTCTAGGATGTCCCTTACTATGAGCTAAATCTATTTTCAAGTCAACAATGAGCTAAATAATCCCTAACATTGAACTAAATAATTCCTAACATTGAACTAACTTGTCCATATTGATAGCATTGAACTAATTAAGTTGGTGTAATCATTAGTGTGTAGTCTTCAAAACTTTAGGGTAAAGACAAATTCGCGTTTGTTTGTGTTAAACTTTCAACGAACATACCCAAGTCATGAAAAATACAATGCATAGAAGAGATCAAAATTCCATATTCAAATTGACGTCATCGATCAGCTCACTGTGAGCTAAAAGGACTTCGGATACAATTTACACCATTGTAAACAAGGTAGAACAAACCAGTGGACAGCCAGCTTAAGTAAAAGCTAAACATTCCAACCAGAACTATTAAAATAATAAATATATCGAAATGATACAATACAATATCAGTTCGTTTATTGGAAATGGAATTATAAATGAGCAAAGACATGGTATAATTGAGTTCGCTACTAGAAATCTATGCTATAGATTTCTTCTCTCCCTTCGCTTTCAGGTCCTCCAAGGCCTTCATGATGTCGCTTCTCCGCGAAACGGTCGTAGGGTATGATTCAGCAAAAACTGAAGTCTTTGTTTGTAGCCGAAGAATAGGATGAGCTAAGGAATCTCTCATTTGCCGCTTAAGTGTTGCGAGATCCGGACCTGTAGAAGAACAAGAACGGGTAGGCTGGAATCTAGATAATCTCGGGGGTTTCGGAGCAATAGTTGGCACTGTTGATATTCCCAAGCGTGAAACATCAAGTTCTCCTAAGTTGGGCTCACGATTAGGCATGGTTCTAGAAATGCTTCTTCCTACTGACCTAGTCTCTAGAATTTGCTCACTGTGAACAAAAGGCTTACTGGCTATTTCTACCCTGGGAAGTACAATTTTAGGTGGAAGAACCTCGTACAATTGTCTCTGAGGGATCATAGACTTTTGAGGTGCGGGAGAAGTAGAACGTTCCCGCCTAGGTTTAAACCTTCCAACCGATTTCAAAGGGGAAGGTGACGACATTGTGATTCGACCACCTTCACTGCTAGGAGGACTGTTTACAACGTCTTGCTCCACATCTCCCCTTGAAAAATCTATAGCTGCAGAAGCAGCGTCTGTGGCAGAAAACAACAAGAAGGGCTTCGAATATTGTTGTACTCCGAGAGCCTCCCCTTCAGATATAGAGCATGTACCAACGAACTGCCCACTTGAATTATTCGACGTAAGGCCGAAAGAATCACCAAACCTGCAATGAGACCCACCAGAAATAGAGTGCAGTGGCTGAACCTGAAGAACAATTATACATCGGTGAGACAGGCCAATTAGTATTAAGACAAATTGCAAACCTCACAAAATCCATTAATAACCCGAAGAGAAAAACATTAACATTTACATAAACATTTACAAAAGCATTTACAAGTCTGTCCATGGTTTAGCTCACTGTGAGCCACCGTCTTCTCAATCATTGTTCAATATTGCCGAGGATTGCTAACCCCGCAAACATTATACACAATACCCACGTTCTTTGTAGAAACGGCCATTCCCTCTAAAATATGGTTGAATAGTGGATCATCGTCGGACATTGGGGGGACTTCTATTCTGTTCGACTCGACATAATTTCGAAGATCTCCATTAGCAACCACCTTGACCAAGTTGGACAACTATGGAGCCAAAACTGACATAAGGTAGTCATCTTTTTCATCCTTTTCAATCCAAGACTTTAGGAAAACAGCATTGCCAATCTCATTACAGATGCTTTTCTCCGGACTATCATCAATTAGAATCGTGTTGTCCTCGTCGTAGATACTACTCTCTCCAAAAAGGGCTGAAGAGAACGTTTTCAAAAATATAGGCTTATCTCCATCAGGGTATTTCAAGTAGGTACGGCGAGAAGTTTGAATTCGTTCGCAATCTTCCTGACTAAGAACAAGCGAAGGTATGGGCAGCCCAGTGAAAAGATATTTGACAACATCCACCGCTGTCGAATTCTTCATTGAACTCCAGACCAAGATATTTGCGAATTCGTTCACAAATGATATGAAATCTGAGAAGCCGGGCCGAACATACACTGCCTTCGGTCCAACAATAGTGGCGAACTTCAGACTAAGAACAGAAAGGTTTACGTGGTTTGTCACTGAGTCCTTCAACCCAAGACGCCTCTCGACGCATTTACATAGAATACCATTAATGTCCAAAACAATGTTCAGCCACTTCTTGGAAGTTACACCCTTAAGACCTCGTGGAAACTGTGTAGAAGCTTCAGCCTGGAAAATCAATAAAACAAAACAAATGGCGTTACCTGTTGAAATGCAGATGGACGAAAAGGCGAGGAGAATTTGAACTTTTGATTTTGACAATTGGAACGCAATTCCACGTCGCTAACCACAGATTTAACAGCAACCGGGCGGTGAACATGGTCAGTTCCATTAAGCTGACCATCCATTGAAGCATACCAATTTAAACAAGTCAAATTCTGCAGATACTCAAATTCTTCTGCTACTCTATGAAATTAACATCTTAACTTCGCTCAGTGTGAGGTAAATAAAATGCCACGATAGATTCTTTTATAATATTGAATATCAAAATTTTATAAAATGTGTATTGCCACACTTACATATATGTAAATACAGTCACTTATCATTCGGCTAAGACCTCTACTTTAGAATTAAACTGTGGAGAAGTAATACTCAGAGCTTTAAGTTGATATATATCTCAGAGGTGCATACCTCGGGACAATCATCACTTTGCTGACTCTCCAGGTGAATCCTCTGAGCGTCTGGGAGAGAGAGACTTGCCCCTGGAGACTCCTCGTAGTCCACCAACTCTTCATCAACCGGATCGACAAGTGCTTCGGGTTCCACCAAACAGTCTGAGGGCCCTGAAGTCTCTTTTGGTGTAGGGTTGGCTGACAGGTTACCCCCTCCCTCCAGGTCCACCGTGGGGCTCGTTGCAGGTGTGACTGGGTTAACGGAGAATCCATCACCGCCACTACCAATGTCATCATCGTCATTTTTCGGGCCTGATGGAATTGGAGTCATCGGTTTGCAAGGGCTCGTAATAACAGCGTCCGGAATCTCCTCTTCGACCACAACGGCATTCTCCACCGTAGTATCCGCAGTGGCCAAAGCATCACAACCTGGATAATTAGAAATACAAATGTCAGCTACTTCTATAGGATTTTGCTCAGTGTGAGCTAAATCTTTTTATACAGGCCTAGAAGATAACCCAATGCAATTCATAGTGGGTTCAGTCGTTGAGCACGTTGATATTTCTTTATTGCTACAATCTGTTATAAAATTCTAATAAGTTGATCCAAATTGCTAACATTTTTAATGACATTTAGAACTAATATACGTAGTTCAAATATTTGGTCGATTTGTACGACTGTGAAAACTTAGAAGATCCCGCACACTGCTTCAGAATGGGACAAAATTTGAGCTACTGCCTTCTCCCTATTGCAACTGGATCTTACATCTAAGTACTGTAATCAAAGGCATACATTACTAAAACCTTTGATGGTGAAACCAGTAATGTGATTAAATGGATATCTCCGGTAATATGAAAAAGATAAAAATCTAAATATCTTGTAGCGTTAAGAAACAACTATCATACCGAAACCATAACAATTAGACTGAGACAATTCGAGAATAACACAACCAGGTTTATCATTCTCGATCATACCATACAATCCATGGTTTCTAGATTACATTCATTATTCTTTAGTCTTTACCTTTAGGACTTTCAACCGCATCACTACTGGGCATCACAATGGGCTTCTCGATGGCGTCTCCTGGACTGGAGCAGGAATTTGGCCTCGCATCTGCATCAACATACTACGCATCTCCCGCATCTCTCTGTCCCTCTTGCGATCCTTCTCCTCTTGAATCTTGAGAAGGCTCTACGCCCTTTCCTTCGCTAAACGAGCCTCTTCAACAATACGCCGAGTTGCCTCGGCTTCTTTTTCCCTCTTCTCCTCCTTCTTCTTTCTCTTCTCTTCGTTCCACTCGAACCAGTCCACATCCCTCTTTGAAACCGGTGCTCCTGGATGGGGTGCCTTCCCCGCAGCGTTGAAGACTTCCTCTGCGTCATCTGGTACTAACTCTGTGCGGACAACAACAGGATGAACTACTGGTGCTCTCGCTACAACTCTGGTCTCTGAAGTCTTCGGTTCTTCATCTGCGGTATCATCCTCGGAGTCGCTGAGCAGAACCAACGGAGTCTTCGTCACAGTCTTCACACAGCTTTCACCCCCTCTACTCTCTGGCACGTCAAGGTCAGGGACTCCTTCATCCGCTCCCCCTTCCGAGTCCTCTTCTTCGTCCATGTCAATATCCTTCGAAGTTGACCCAATGTTTCGGGTTTGAGTCTGCTGCTCTGACCCGAACTCCTGAACGAGGCGCCGCCCTAGAATAGAGTTTTGGACGCGAAATCTAGACTCACAAGGTGAAGAATGCCGGCTAAGTGGTGAGTAAATTAGCTCACTATGAGCTAAACTTGTGGAGCGTGGACTTGATCCAGGTGTGGCAGGCAAGTTATCAATATCTGCTCCAAGAACCTCTTCGTCAAATCCTGCACCGAGTGTCTCCTCGTCAAATCCCGCCCCAAGAGTCTCTTCAACTGGTTCCTCTTCGAGAGCTTCGCCTTCGTGCTCTTCGTCTCTCTCATCCGCCTCATCATCGTCCTCGGATTCCACAGTGATGCTTCTTTCGAATTCGTCACTCTCTAGAAACTGCTCTCTCTCAGGCATCGGCTGGTCCTCCTTCGGTGCGTCGTAGACAGAGTCCACTTGAATGAAATCATTCATATCCAGGTGAGGAACCAGCTTCGCCATCTGCTTGTAGCAGTCCTCGAAGTTATGGTCTATTATTCCGTAGTAGAACAGACCATAGATCTGGACAGAACACACTTAAAAATTAGAATGGATTAGGAAAGAAACATTTAGCTCACTATGAGCTAAATTCTGACAGCCTCACCGACGCGGATTCCTAGGGATATTTCAATTTCAATAGCATTAGAGAACCATACATTTCTTACACGAAAGCGTGACTTACCATTTAGCTCATACTGAGCTAAATTTAATGAAAACAAATTAAGGTACACGAGTTTCGGACTTCACTTTAGCTCACTGTGAGCTAATTCAATTAATACTCACTAAGACAAAATTGAGACATATAAATTAAATACAGTCACTTACCCGAGCGGCTAGCATACACTTTGTTCCACTAAACACGCCCCAGAAGTTCTCCCCAGGTAAGCAAAAGGTCTTGAAGAGCTCTATGTAGAACTCCATCCGGAGTTCCCGAGCGTTCAGTCGTAAATGAGCTTCCTTATACAGTCCGTAAACTGTATAATAGTTTGTGTTAGGAGCTTTGTATACCGCCTTTACCTTTTTCTTCTCTTCGCTCCTACCGGCACGCACCAAGAATACAAGGTACATCTCATCCTTCCCGGAGTTCCTAGTAGTATGATCGTTCAGGCGTTCGTTCTTCGCGGGAATATACCTTGATGGAATCACCTCGTACCCTTTCATGTACTTCTCACCGTATGCGATTGCCTGGGCGTTCCTGTGCTGTGAAGCACTAATCCAGACCCAAACTTCCGGGTCGGAGACACCTGGAGTTTTTAAGAATAGAAGTTTCTTCATAAACGGCTTGAAGAACGGATTCTTGACAGTGTCATCCTTTGTCGAATGGCCGGGGGTATCTCGCAAATCCAATAATGCCAGTCCAAGTCGCGGAGCACTGTCGTAGACGAAGTGCTGCCCAAACTCCATTTTCACGGCATTGAATAATCTTGTACGAATCCGACCTTTGGGAGCAACGAAATTACCTTTCACCTCCAGAAACTTCTTAAAGAATGGAAACACATTGGGCCATTTATCCGTCAAATCCCTTGACCTCTTAAACATCCCTTTCTTCTCAGCTCGAAAACCATAAAATGCCTTGTCAGGCCGGTCCAGAAGAACGTTCAACGTGGCGCTGGAGATACCGTGCTTATCCTTCCACTCGTGCCACTTCTCGCGGTTGATAGTCATATCCTTGTTGCAAAGCCCGAGTGTCGGTTCGATGTCATGGAGTTCCTGGATACAGATCCGCTTCCTCTTCTTCTTGGCCATCCAGTCTCCAGATGAGTAGTGATGTGGCAATACTGTGCCCCGGGTTTTGTGTACTGATACCTTGGGGTATCGATACTTCCAATTCTTCGTCTGCATCAGTAAGTGTATCACCAATGACTTCGTCTCCTCTTCTGTCATGAAGCCCATTCCACGGAAGAAACTGCGTTGGAGTTGGAATGCTTTTCTGCCCTTGAATCCCTTTTTCTGATTAAACCTTTCACAAGTTTCTGGATCTATCAACTCTCCGGTGCTGTGCTTCGTGATAAACTCCTTCCACAGACTGTAATGATCTTCCGGGGCGGTGATTATTACCATTTCATTCTTTATGTCTGCTGGCCCCTGGATTTGCTTTCCCTCTTTGCTCGGATCGATGTTCTGAAATCTCTTGATAAGCAAGTCCACAAATTTCTGCCAAAACCAAAGTTATAAATTAGATAGACTAAAATTCAATAATTAATCTCTAAACAGTTACTACACTTATGCAAGAATATTGCTTCACGAACCAGTATTGTCATGCAATTGTATTTCTATCGAAGTGAGCCAAATGCGGCCTTCTTGGTCTGGATAAATAGAATTCTCAGTTTAGCTCACAGTGAGCTAAATTGATGTACATTAACCCACGAAACTGTATATTCAAGAAATTGCGAATAATATTCAATTATATATACCTGATATTTCTTGGTGATGTATTGAGCTCCGTTGTTTCGATTGTTGTCTTTCATATTCGTAGGTTTCTCTTGGCTAATCCAGACATTCCGCGCAGTCAGTATGTTAGTACCCCATGTAGGCTGCGCGTGATTAAGATGGTTACACATATTATAAAACTCGGAGATTCTGACTAGGATCATAGCGTCTTTGCTCCATACGATGTACGCGTCCCAGTATTCGAGCTCCTTCTTCCTCTTTTCCCCGCAACCTGAAACCTGTAACTCCTGTGAAGCTACTATACTATGTTGACCATTGATTATCATAAACTTTACGTCTTTTATGTCGCCCCACGACTTCGGTTTCTCTGGCAGGAGCTGCAAATTGTCAGTCACTGGCATTAGGCAAACCTTCTGTCTCTGGTTAATGTCTCCCATCCTTACGAGCTCCTCTTTCACAGATTTAACAATATCTCTCTCTAAGTCCCGGACAATATACTCATCCTTCGCAATATGACACTGCTTGACATTAACAGGGAATGTGGTCTTCATATCAAAGACATATGCGGATTCACAGTCATCCCAGAATGTCTTCTAGATCTCTGTAAACTTCTGATAATCTGGTACGTCCTTTTCCTTTCCCTTTGCTTTCGCCTTCTTAGTTTCCTCTGTCTGAGTTAGTCCGGATCCCGAGCTTCCTGCCTTCCCTGTTTGCTTCCGCCTCTTCTTCGAAGTGGATGCTTCGGGCACGTCAATGGCCGGGCGCTTGCTTGCACGTGAACGAGATGGAGCCGGAATGGGTGATGCCTCAGTCTGCTGAATGCTCCCCCGAGATGGAGCAGCAGAGTCTTCACGCATAGAAACCAGCGCAGTGCTATGTAACTGAACAGTAGAGATCTTGGAGGCTGATTTGTCAGTTATGTAATGCGTTAGGGTCAAGAATATACGATTCAATCTACGTCCAAAAGATACGGTGCTCAACTCTGTACCATCATCATTCCTCCACGAGGTCTTCTCTACGTCGAGTCGGAGATCCTCGCATGATGTTCCGATCATGCTGTTGATCAACGGCTCCGGGTCAAATCGAGAATGTGGAACTCCAACCTCGATTATCAAGGAGTGGACATGTGTTAGATCACATTCTGATTCTGGGTCCACAGCACCAACCGTTAGTACAATGTACTTTCGGTGATGTTCTTCGATAACTTTCACTCGTTCATGTGTAGAGAGATCTAGGTACCGTGGACTGTTCTTCTCCTTGTGCAATATCCGCACAAACTTGTTGTACCTAGATACGGCAAGAGACCATCCCTCGACCTGGGTCTTGAACTTCCAGAGGGAAGCGTAGGAGTTCTCCAAGGACGGTTCAAAGAAGGGGGTTGTTGGATCAGGGTTTGTAAATATTTCAATAAATGGATCGAGGTGACTCATGTCGTAACCATCTGGCATTGGAACTGGGGACGCCATCGTCATCTGCAAACATACCGAGAAGTTTATATCAGTACAACATAGTTTTCGTAGATGTCTAACAAAGTTTTAATCTTATTCATGCTGTGGATTCTCGCCTGAGACATAATGAACACCACTGAATAGTTTTGCTCACTGTGAGCCAAATGTACACGAATCAAACCAATTCTCACGAGAGATTTAGCTCACTGTGAGCTAAAATGTTAATAATCATATAAAGAAGTTAGGTGTTGGCTATAGCGTTTTTATCCCCAAGCATTTAGCTCACTGTGAGCTAAACTTTGAAGTACGCTTGCTAAAGTACATGGACCTAGATTGTTAGTAATATATAGTAAGCTCACGACTTGGATCTGTAGTGTTTCAAGTAAATTTAAATCGTTTAGCTCACCCTTAGCGACAGTAAGTACTTTATTATCAGAACAACGCAAAGGTCATTAGTATTGTATCGGAGTTGTTGAGAAGATTAAGTTCAGAGAGAGCAAATTTGGTTTCGAGGGCATAGGATTTAGCTCAGTGTGAGCTAAAATCTCTAAGTTGGACTCTCATTTAGCTCTGCGTGAGCTAAATATGAGAATAGGTTGCACTAAGATTTAGCTCACAGTGAGCTAAATCCTCTAAGTTGCACTAGAATTTAGCTCATAGTGAGCTAAATTCTCTAAGTTGCACTACGACTTAGCTTACTGTGAGCTAAATCGTCTATGTTGCACTATTATTTAGCTCACTGTGAAATAAATTTTTGAAGTTATACTACAATTTAGCTCACAGTGAGCTAAATAAACCCCAATTTTTCTATAGTATTTAGGTTACCGGTACATGAAACTACAACATGTTTAACATAATGCATTTTATATAAAAAAGTTACCCTGGAAACAGGAATTCTGCTCTCAGTACCTGGTGAAACTGTGCTCTAATAGTGCAACAGTATTGCACATAAGTTTTGAACTATCTCTACTATCAAAACGGAAGGCCAGTCCACTGCTCCTCCCCTTCAGTTTGATTGTTCACTGTAGAAATTAGAGAAAAAAGGTTAGTCCAAATCGTTCAAGGCATTAGAGTGTAATCTCGAATTACAAACAGAACGGAGTATAAATCATTTACATTTAGAACAGACAGTGTCCCCAGCAATACATTGACCTCAGTTCGAGAATTTCTATCAACAACAAATTCGGATTCATTTCGCAGTTACAAATAAATAAACACATATTATGTTGATCAATAAGCGAGTGTACACTAAACAATCTGAACAACCTAATTTAAGCAAGAGAAAAGGCTACCCTGTATTACTATAAAAAGCTAATTCTGTACACCTGCAAGCTCAATTGCAGGGAAACGACAAAGTGTGCATCGACTAGATTGCGTACCACTCTTCTTTAGCTCTGACGTATATAGGTTAAAGATAGCGCACGTCTTGGATTCCTTCAAGATTGCAACTTGCAATACTGCGACAACAGAAGTGCAACGACTTCATTAGCCAACATCACGACCTACTCAATATACTAGGCACCCTAAACATTTAGTTTCCAGAATCGACAATGAATATGGCTGTGTTCAAGACCTTCAGAAAAGCATAGAAAACATCTCAAAGGTTTGGTGAAATAACTTACACGTCTATAAACTGGGGAGCTCTTCAGTAGACGACGTCAAGGAGAAGCTGAAAACCTGGGAACATGGTGTTCACTGCAAAATGCATTTGAAATTTAGTGCAACATATATGCAACACGCATTCTTCGGTAAACCGACATTGTGAACGAGAACAAAAATAAAGAAAGACAACAAACAACGCACAGACACAGAAATGTGCGAAACAAACATGTAGAACTAATCAACCCGGGAACAAAACGTTACAAAACATAGAAGTATACACATGATGTGTACCGTCCACAGGTACTACTTGTACCCAAGGATGACTACTCTCTCCTTCCAGACAAACTACCAAGCATCAACAAAAACGGACACTATCTACAAAACGAAGTAACAACAATCACAAAAAGGAACTCACATAAAACCGGGGGTTTCCACGACTGCAGCGGCGCGTCCACCTCGTCTTCGAAGTAGTCTTCAAGTAATAGAAACAGCGTGAAATGTTCGCGAAATCAGGGTCGAAAGATATCAGATGACGCGATCACAGTACAAGAAACGTAGGGTTCCAAGGAACAAATCGCTGGAAACTAATTCCTACGAAGGTCTACCTAGAGAGCCGACTGTCCTCGTAACTGCCGAAAACATCTGAGGAAATATGCGCGCTACACTACAAGAACAGCAACAACGCTAGGAAGACACAACAAAATCAAATGAGAGACGAAAACCCTAAAGGAGATAGAGGTAGCACAATGCGATCAAAACCGACCGACGCCATGTTCCGGGGATGATGAGAGACGACGGGAAAACTAGCGAGGGAAGATGCAAGCGCGAGTTCCGGAGATGGGTGTCGTGGGCTGTTCACGAATTGATTTCCTGGGCAGCCCGGTAAAAATTTGGCGGCTGCGGGCAGGTAACCTGGCCATTGTCGCTCTGCCACGTGTCATCGATGGAAAGCCCTTCAAGACCACATTAATTACTCATCTCGGTTGTAAAGTGACCACTCAGCATATTAACACGATTTTTTTATTTTTTTATTTTTCAAATTCTATATATTATTTTTATTTTTAAAATATCCAATGATTTGGCAAAATTAAATTCAATTGGAAACCTTTCAGTTAGCAATCATTGAATAACTTATTTCTATGACAATTACTTGACGTATATTTAATCTAAATAAGAAATTTCAAATAAAATAGAAACTTGTAAAATCTAGTCATCAAAAATGTGAATTTAATCTTATCACTACAATTATTTTATTTTTTACCACACTTTAAGCTATTTATGAATGCAATAATTATGTTATTCACACAAATAAATTTGAAATAGCAGTAATACGTATTGGTGTATATATACGTATAAAGAATCCATTAAAAAAAATGTAACATAATACTTATACTAAATGAACACTTCATCGTTATATCATTTATTATTCTTATATATAATCAAGTCATATTACATAAATGGTTAATTAAATATTTCATAATTAGTAATTCATGTTAATTTTGACAACAAAAGAAGAATATTTAAAGATTAAAAAAATTATAAATAATAATTCGAGATAATAGAAGGATAAAAGACTAAGAAAAAGAATGGATTATTGAATTCATCACTAAAAAGATAAAACAAAAGAATAGAAGACTAATAAAATAAAATAGCCAAGTTAAAAAAATATATAATGGAAGCAGAATTTAAGAGTGAAAAAAAGAAAAAAATGAACGTAAGAAGAATAGAATGATGGAAAAGTTGAAAAGAAGAGTGATGACCAATGGAATAATAAAAAGATAGGAGGATAGAAAAGAAGACCAAAAAAATATTAAAAAATAATATTAAAAAAAACCAATGGAAGAATGTAGAAGAATAGAAGAATAATAAAAATCAAAAAAATAAAGAGGAAAAGGAATAGAAGGATGAGAAACTATAAAAGAGATGGATGACCAATGGACGAATACAAAGATAGGAGGATGAAATAGAAGACCAATTAAATATTAAAAAAAAAATTAAAAAAAAAACAATGGAAGAAGTTAGAAGAATAGAAGAATTCAAAAAAAATAAAAAAATAGAGAGGAACATGAATAGAAGGATTAGAAACTACGAAAGGGAGGTGTGACCAATGGACGAACTAAAGAGTTAGAATGATAGAAAAGAAGAGCAATAAAATAAATTAAAAACAAAATTGAAAATAATTAAATGGTAGAAGAATAGAAGAATAAAAAAAATCTTTAAATAGAGAGCAATAGAATAAAAAGATGAAAAGATAAGTGAAAGGATGGATGACTAATTGGAGAGCAAAAACAAAACAAGATAGACTACAAGAGCACTAAAATAATTAAATAAAGATAAAAAAAAATAATAGAACTATAATAGAAGATTCAAAAAGACATGGTACATACAGAGAGAAATAGGGGGATGAAAACCAAGTGAAAGGATGGATGACCAGTGGAATAGTAAAAAAAACAAGATAGAGACGAAGCCGAATGAAATAATTAAAGAATAATAATTAAAAAAATAACATTCATTAATAATAGGAGAAAAGAAAAAAGATGAAATAAGGACGGATAGGAATAGAAGGATGAAAAACTAAGAAAATTGAGGATAACCAATAGGCGAATGTAAAGATAGAAGGATAGAAAGGAAGACCAATACAGTAAATAAAAAAATTAAAAAATAATATAAGAAAAAATGGAGAAATAGATTGGGAGAGAGTAGAAGGATGAAATATCAAGGGAAATGATAGATGACCAATGGGCAAATAGAAATATAGGATGATAGAAAATTTGACCAATAAAAAATTTTCAAAAAAATATTTATATTAATAAAAAAATGGTGAAAAAGATTGGGCGATAATAGAAGGATGAAATACGAAAAGAAAGGATGGGTGACCTGTGGATGAATAAAAAGACAGTATAATTGAAAAGATGACCAATAAAATAATTAGAAAAAGATTTTAATTTAAACTAATAAGAAATAAAATCAAAAAAACAAAAAACAATAGAAGTAGGATAGAAGAATGAAGAAAAAATGGTACATAGAGAGGAATAGAAGGATTGAAAAGTAGAGGAAAGGATGGATGACCAATGAAATAGTTGAAAAATAGGAGGATAGAGACGAAGCCCAATAAAATATATTGAAAATAGTAATATTAAAAAAAAAATGGGAGAAGAATAGAATAGTTAAGAAAAAATGCTAGAGAGAGAGAGGAATAGAAGAATTATAAACTAGGGGAAAAGGATGGAAGATCCATGCAAGAGTAATAAAGATAAGAGGATATAATAGAAGCCAAATAAAATATTAAAAAAATAATTTAAAAAGTAATACAAAGAAAGAAAAGAATAGAATGAGATTCAATAGATAGGGAAGCCTGGGTAAAGATTCAGGATGAAAGACGAAGTGAAAAGATAGATGACCAATTATGGATGATTAAAGAAAGGAGATATACTTCAAAGGATGACCAATGGACGAATGAAAAGAAAAGAGAGTATAATTGATGATGTATATAATAATAATGATAACATAAAATAAAATAAAATAAAATAAATGGTTGAAGAATAGAATAATTAAAAATGATGAAGTAGAGAGGGAGAGAAATAGAAAGATGAAAAAGTAGAGGAACGGTTGGATGACTCATGGAAGAATCAAAGAAAGCGAAGATACTAGAATGGTGTATCCATAGGAAGTATAAAATTAGAATGATAGGGAATAGGTGGCTAATAAAATAAACAATTAAAAAAACATTGGGTAAATATTACTGTAAGATTCAAAGAAGAGAGAAAATAGAGTGAGAGAAGAATAGAAGGACAAAAAATAAAATAATACAAGCGATGGCCTAGAAGTCAATTAAAAAAACTTTAAAAAAAAAAACAAAGAATAATGGAAGAATAAAAATTTAATAGGATTATACGGGGAAATTATTAAATATACAATATTAATATGTTATAGTGTTCATGTTCATGATTTATTGAGCAAATGTTTCACAAACAATTCCTTAATTATCTGACTAATAACTAGTTTGTCTTCTGTGAAAAAGGAATAAATGACCTTAAGCAATGTGCAGGAAACAAAGCTTTATATTCACTAGTTAAATTCCTAGTACTCATGTAGAATCTAATTTGTAGATGGAAATGCAACTAAGATTAACTCTAATTTTTACCGTAATGAATTTTGCAATCCTCTTCTGCCGTATGAGACCCTATACCATAGAATAATATTACGTAAATTTTAACAACAAATTTAACTATTCAAATATGAAACGAAAAAGAGTAAGGAATTTGAGGTTGTATTAGTAGTTAGAAAATACTATAATACTAGACTTATTATCTAGATGCAAAAATAATGACACAATACGTGTCCAATTCAAAACATCTCTAATATTTATGGGTAAGATACATCACTTCCGTACGAAAAATCCAAAATTACAAATATTATATAGTTTATGTATTCACAGTGCACGTGTTTTAACATTCTTGTGAAATTATGTATGACTAGCTTCTGTGTATAATGGAATTTGAATGAAACCAAGTTAATTAACAAAACAAAATTATCACCCAGAAAAGCAGATGATTTAATTTTCGTATGCACATTTATCTGTAAATGTTCAATGTACAAGGTTTAGAGTATAGGGTATAGGGTTTAGGGTAACTAGGGTTTAGGGTTTAGAGTATAGGGTATAGGGTTTAGGGTAACTAGGGTTTAGGGTATAAGGATAGGGATCAGGGTTTAGGGGCGTCACGCATTTCATTAATACAACTGTAATACATATCAATTTGACCATTCTGTTCTCTAGATTTAAATGAGATAAATGTGTATCAAAATGGCTGGTTTTTTGGCTCAGTCGTTTCATATTCATGTGGTTTGTCACATGAATTGTTTTAATTGATTATTTACGTATCACATACTATATTAATTAACACTTTAACCATGGGTATATCATATCTATTTCCCATTAGAACAATGAGTTGAGGTCATGTTCATAAACGTTTGAGCTTCCTTAAAATGGAACGGTTTAACTTTGTTATATGTACTTGTCATAAAAGTCACGGAGTAATCCAAGATGGATAATTAACTTCCTAAGAACTTAATTATAAAATTCAAGTTCTTCTTTATGAGAAGGAAATTACTTTGATTTGAAACGTGGTTCATTCCTTTTAAATATTATATTCGATTTATATTCCCTTTCATTACTAGTTTCAGTTTTTCCAAATGTTTTTGAAATCCTATTTTGAAGTATCTCGTATTCTCTCCCAAGAATATGCTCACGGTATTATGTGATTATATACCAATGTTTGCAACATGATAGTTCTTTTTAGTACAAGTAAATCGTTTCGACATCTATGGTTTGTGTATGTGATTCTTGAAATTCTATGTTTTTCACCACAACCAAAAGAAATCCACAGGAGCATCTCTAAGAGTAATTTTATTATTTCCCGCCAACAGACACCAGGTCCATCTATTCCCCGTATCGAATTTCCTATCTTGACAGGTCAGAAGTCACTTGTTTGTCAAAGTGTATGTTGACCTCTGTAGTTCCCGATGTTGGAGAGCATAAACCAAGAAGGTGAGGAGGTCATGGATGCAAAATTAGGCCGAATCTACCTAACTGAATAGAACACAACGAAAGTCTCACGCCCCTATACAATGCCTCCTTCTGTAATTAGCCATATTCGTTGAAAGCATTCATGTCGACGTCCTGGCTACTCCATACTGTGGAATAAAGTGGTGCAAAGGTACCGCCGCCTAAAATGGAGCGCAAAGCGCTGGGAAAGGACAAGCTGAGATTGTGCTGCATCCTCAGAATGGACCAACGGTGAAAGGACAATAAAAGAATACATCCTTCCCGCCTAAATGGGGATGTCGAATGTTCCCGCTAAATTCAAAGAGCCGTTCGAGAATGCTTGGGGTCCAGGGTTATCACGTCCTCGCTTCTCATTCTCTCGCCTTTCTTTCACAACACTTTAGTTGTATAGTATCGGTATGTGGAGTCTGTCTTAGTCTGCTGGGGTTGTCTTCGTGTATTGCTCTGTAGGGTTTCTCTTCTTGAGTCTGCGATTGCAGATTTCACTGCCCCTTCGTGTGTGTGAACTCTACTTACACGTACTGATAGAATGAGACCGTAGTCCATAGTTGTGAAGTTCTTGGGAGATATTTAGTGACCAATGTTTCTCTGGGAGCATCCAAGGACTCTTAACAGGTGATTGCCTATGCATACAGATGTACTAGCAGCATTTTCAATTTCCTGGGTGATTGTCTTATTGAAAGAAGTAGCACTCATAATCATTGTAGTTGATTCTGTTTTACCTTATTTGGTTACTGATTTGTATGTAAACTTAGACCGTAGGTGGTAATTCATGATATCGATTATATATCAAAATCGAATCATGTCAGAATTGTTGAGTGTACCCGAGAGTTCTCAGAATTAATTTACGAATTCTTTGATTATGTCCGTAATTATCCGGGAAAATGAGTACATTTTTAATTGAGATATATATTTGAATGTTGATTTTTTCTTGTTGTATTTGTAATGTTTACGTCCTCCTTATTGCGATCAAAGTTTGTTGAAGATATTGTGCGATATAACTATGTATGCGAAGTTGGTGTTAGAGAAAGATAGGCTGAATACGAGTTGGGTCCGTCTGTGCTGAAGTGGAGTTCGTTCATTATGAGCTAAATTGTACTTAGCTCACTGTGAGCTAAATTGGACTTAGCTCACTATGAGCTAAATTAGACTTAGCTCACTATGAGTTAACTGTGACTTAGCTCAATCTGTGCTAAAACGGACTTAGCTCACTGTGAGCTAAAACAGACTTAGCTCACTATGAGCTAAAACGGACTCAGCTCACTGTGAGCTAAAACGGACTTGGCTCACTGTGAGCCAAAATGGACTTAGCTCACTGTGAGCAAAACTCCACTTACTTCACGAAGATCAAGATTTGATTTGAGCAGACTTTGACTTACCTCACACAGAGCTAATTTGCAATTGACTGAAAGTTTAGGATATAATTGAGATACTTGTTCCCGAGATACGAATTGTTTTACTATACGCTATGTTTATAGTATGACTCAAACAACTAACCCTTAGATACAGTACGGTTCAGTGTTTGTACGTAGTCATTTATAATTTATACTCAATGAAGATAAGATCCTCAGAATATTGTAACGAACATAAACCCAGTATAGTCTAAGTGGAAGTGAGGAATTCATGCCCGAATATTTACTTCGTGAATATAAAACCGAACGTGTTAATTCGTGAAGTTAAAAGCCATCTTTTCGTACTGATTTTAAAAGAATTTAGCTCATAGTGAGCTAAATTACTAGTAGTTCATAGTGGGCTATATCGCGCACTAGCTCGTTGTAATCCAAATTAACAATCGAATATCGCAGGTAACTTTCAATTCACTATTACTACGCTCTGAACATTTCTGGTCAATTCTAACTCATTACATGTATCTCAAGAGAAATATGTTCACGAAGGCCACATCATTCTATGTTTTGAATTCTTCCGCATAGGTGATTTAAAACTCGTAACAGTTGCCGAAGACAATGTTTGTTGCTGTGATATAGGTGCGATTTATCACTGGAGTATTGATTTATAATAATGCTATAAAATCAGAATAGCGATACCGTGCAAAATGAAATGTGTGAATCAAATTGATGGTATATTGGAAATACGACATATCGTAGAAAATAATGTTTATTAAAGTTTTTAGTAATTGGGTAAATAAGCTACATACACGAGAACTCGAGTAATATCGTAGACTTGTTTGAACCGCTTTGTCAGATAGAGCACTTTGGCTCACAGTGAGCTAAATTAGTTATGTTGAAATGTACCTGACTGCTATTGTATGTTTGCATAAGCTACCTTGGTATTCAGTAACTGCATGCATGGGACTTGAATATACTCTTCTATTCTATGTATTCTGTTTTATAGAAGCTGGGAGTATATATTAAGTTTGTAAAGTGCTGCAACTTCGTCTCTATCTCTAACCCATTTGCGTTATTTTCTCTTGTCCAGGTTTCGAAGAGTATACCTGATATTAGCATTTTAAAATGGAGGCATTCTCCGTCGCTGACGAGTTTCTAGCACCACAGTTGCCAACTTTGCCAGACAATGTCGTTACTTGCGAAGGCTTGCCTCGGTCTTCATGGATCACGAAATCAGTCACGCTAGTGAACGTGTATGGCTCTATTGTTGCCAAAGGGATTTGCCACAGCATCGACTCAGACCTTGTAATCGGAAGTGATGGAGCTCAGCTTGGAGATGATCAAGTCGCTGTTCAGATTGCAGAGTCCTTGTGTGAAGATGATGTGCCATCGGAATGGATGTTTTCACTACGTGCTTGGCATATCCGGAATGTATTCGTGAATGGTGCATCTCTCTACGACCATGATCAAGTGGCCATTTACAATGCTGCCGTTTCTTCGTTGCGGGGAAGAAAGCGTGTAGGAGTCAGACCTTATGAGAGTTCTAGAGTCCAGAGAGTTCCGAATAACACACCAAAGGCAGAGGAGAAGTTATCTCATGAGGCTATTGCTTCTGTATCCAGCGAAAGATGTTGTCGGTTGAATTGTGTTCAGTTCTATCCAAGACTTAAGATTGAGGCCCTACGAAATCAGTTCTAGAGAGATGGGACAGTGTACTTCAAGAAGCACACTCAACTTGATGTTCATAGGCAAATGCACATTGACGTCGCTGGGAATCGTGTTGTTACACTTGAAGGTAGGGGGGAAGCATGGTAAAGTGGACCACAAAAGTGCTTAGCTCATTGTCAATTTCAGCCATTTTTGCAAATACTAGAAAAAGTGGCATCATCATTTACGAGACGTTGAAAAAAAGTTTGGATATGGAAAATAGACTTGGTTATAAAGAGTGTGGGGATTTTTTGAACGGATCCGCGGCTTCTACGATGTTGAACGAGAACCGCAAAGTGGGACAAAGTGAAAGCTGTCATTTGAAAAAGTGATAAGAAGATGGGGAATTTTGTTCAGAAATCACTTTCGATTTCGATGAGACCTCTGTTTCTTAATTGCAGTTGTAGAAATGACCATGACCAAGTTCAAATGAAAGTTTGGGCGGACCAAAAGTATTTCAAGGACGTTTTTAAAACACTGTTTTCCGTGAAACTTTTTGTGAGGTTTTTTTCACCGAACATTGTTTATTAAATTGGAAAAAACATCCTCTATAGTCAATAGAGGGTGCCAAATGAAGAAATTAAGACTTTGGAAAAGTTCATTTTTATGATTTTGAACTAGCGGTCAAATTAAGTTTCAATTGGAGATGTTTCTTTTATGGAGATGCCTAGAAGATACCTTATGACACCTTAAAAAGTGACTAAAATGCTCAAAAACTACACCAAAATGCTCAAAATCAGCTTTGAGCTTTGAAAAACAGCACACTTCATATTCACTTCTTATTGATCACAAATTGCACTTTGTGGTCCACTTTACCATGCTTCCTCCCGGTATTGATGTATGTCATATTGCTTGGTACAAGATACTTGGACTATCGCGCACTAGCTTTTTTCGGCACCAAAGCCTTGCTGATGAAGGTGTAAGGGCAGACCATCATGGAAATCTGGGGACTAAAAAGCCTCGTACATACACCGTTCAAGCAAAAGCAACCTTGGGTTGTTTGCTAGAGAGCGTTGCAGATCAGATGCCCCATAGATCAAGGACGTTGGAGAATGGAGAGAAGGTAGTGTCAATGGCGCTGCCACCTTCATGGAAATGGAAAGACTCTTTGCCCCAGGTGAATATAGTGAACGGTCAACTGGGGCTGCGGAAGGTTTCCCTCTCCGGGATCAGCAATATCAGGAGGCGATCCTTCCCAGAGTTTTCAGTGAAGAGACCCGGAGATAATTTTGCACGCTGTGGTACATGTGATAAACTAAAGTCGTTGAAATTGGCCAGTACAAAAGGTACAAGGGCAGCGGATTTATGGGGAATGAAACTCCAAGAACACCTTGCTGCGCAGCGAGCGCACAGGGAGTTGTACTATGCGAATCGATATAACTCTATAACAGAGTCTGACAATGTTGTCACTGTGATTCATGATAAAATGGATCACTCCAAAACTGCGTCCCCTGCGTACTCTCACAAGAACAAGGCTACTGATTTGTATTTCAAGTTACCGTTGCAAGTGACTGGGATGATCGCTCATAGACATGGTGATATACGATATGCACACTATGGTTTGGATATTTATCCTAGTGACTCGAATCACACAGTAGGGAGTCTTGCTAAGCTGTTACGTGACCTTGAGTCTACACCAATGGCATGTTCAGGAGAGTTGTTTTCTGGTGATCGCATTGCACCTCTCTTTCAGGCGGTTTTGAATGGAGCCAACATTTGTAGGTCATCCCTTCCTCCAATACCAAGAACACCTGTTCCAGCGAAGCCTCTTCCTCCAATTCTAAATGTCCAGCTAGACAATGCCTGCTCTGATAATAAGAATAGATATATGTTGTGTTTTTTTTCACTTCTTGTGGCTCGGGGTATATTTCGAGAGGTTTATGTCAACTTCATGCTTGTTGGACATACACATGATGATATTGATGCTCTGTTTGGGCGTTGGAGTATGAAGCTTCGGAAAAATGACTACCCTACAATTCCTTTGCTCATGAAATCGTTTATGGATGCTGAAACGGAGCCTGTGATCCCACACTTCATCGAAGAAGTGCCAGATTTCAAAGGATTTATTGATGGTCATATTGCTTCAGGCGACGAGGCTTTGGAGGGACATACTAATGCCCAACACTTCAAATTCTATAAACATGCGAATGGATGGCCGATGATGCAATATAAGATTGTTTGCACCGATAGTGACTGGCTTCCAAAAGAGAATGGTGGCATTAAGTTGTGGAGTGAGCTTGGTGACGGGAGACCAAGCTTGCCATTAGGGAGTCCAAATGCATTACCAGCGCAGTGCATGAAGAACAAAGACGAGATCATTAGGGGAATTGGGGGATTTATCAATCATTGGGATACCATGGCCAATGAAGACTTGTCTGGCGAGTTCCGGAGAAGGAATGAAGGGATTTCACAGTACTGGAAGGGGGTGCATCAAGCTCTCGAAGAAGATATTATATCGCCTTCTACTTTGAGGGATGGATTCTGGCCACTATCTCGGTTTGCTCCATCAGCTGAAGATGAGTACCTTGATGACGGCACCGTCCGTGAAGCTTTTGCTGTAGATGAGCCCTTCATCGGGCAACACCGTGATAGACCGAATGCATCATTTCGGGTGGCTCGTGATGTTTTTGAGGGATATTTTCTTATTGTACGCCCGGCTGATGATGATTCACGACCCTTCTGGGTAGCTAGAGCAATGTCGAATCCTTTTGAAGACTCAATTAATCATCCCAATGGTATTAAAGTCCAGTACTGGAAAGCAGTGTCTACCAGAGAAGATGTCCTAGAGTGTTATGTCGGGTGGAACTCTGGAAGATCCTTCCAATGGGAAGCAGATGAGTATCACACGCCTGAGTGGATTGATACCGATTCACTTATGACTAGTTGGAAATCAAAAATTAAACCTGAGACTCAAAATCCAAAAGTGCGCATTCCAGTACTTCAGAGAAATGTTATCTCCAATAGTTTGGTGAGGTTCTAGGAAATTAAAGTATGCTTCGTTTAGCTTGATGTGAGCTAAATACTACGGTGCTAGGAAGTTAAAGTATACTTCATTTAGCTTGATGTGAGTTAAATACTACGGTGCTATGAAGTTAAAGTATACTTCATTTAGCTTGATGTGAGCTAAATACTATGGTGCTATGAAGTTAAAGTATACTTCATTTAGCTTGATGTGAGCTAAATACTACGGTGCTAGGAAGTTAAAGTATACTTCATTTAGCTTGATGTGAGCTAAATACTGCAGTTCTTAGAAGTTAAAGTATATTTTGTTTAGCTTGATGTGAGCTAAATACTACGGTGCTAGGAAGTTAAAGTATACTTCATTTACCTTGATGTGAGGTAACTACTACGGAGCCATGAACCTCACGTATCTTTAAATCAGCTTGATATGAGCTGAATCGTAGAACAACTTCTTTGTATAAGGAAGTTTGTCATATTGGTGGGATAGGTCGTTAGTGTTTGTATGTTGGAAACATTGTTGGATTATATTATGTGCACTATGTTCTTAGACAAACTGCTATGATATGAGGGCAGAAACTGTCTAATTTGTATACCATTTTTTAAGCTTCAAGGTTGTGAAGTTTAATATTAATTATAAATTCCAGGCACTATACTGCTCACACGCTGTTCAAAAATGTGGTGTTGTTTGGAAGAGTCTATACTCTCTAATTTTATTGTTATAGAGTCAACTTCCGAATCATTTTAACATTTGTTGGAATTATCTTAGTAATACAAATTTGTGAGGAATTAGTTGACTTTGAGCTAAACCTCAAACTTCTCACCCTTTAAAGTGACATGTATGATATTTTGACATGCTTGAATTGCTTAAAATGTCCTATGTTGAAACAATAAGCAACAATTATTTATATTTCAATGATAGGGACGCTCCTATTGTATGTTGGAATGTGAAAGAAATGGTTGATTAAAAGAACATTGTATCAATTTTGAGTCCCAATATAATGAATGTCCCATTATAGTTGATACAATTTTAGGTCTATTTTAAGCACTATATTTTGGGACTTACAGAAGTCCCATTTTAATGAATATGGTGTTACAAGGAGTGGAGGAGCTTCGTCCGTGGTTGATGGCGGTGGAACGCGCCCGTGGTCGCGGCGTAGAGATTCCCCCATGGAACTACATTGCACGCGTAATGCAGCCTGGTGCGGAGTGGGATTGGACTCTTGCACATACTCTAGAGCAAGTGGCGATTATGACCGCTTCCAACATCGATTTTCCCCTCACCTCTGGGGAGGTCTGATTCTAATGAGGAGGGGAGCGTGGATTTGGGGAGCCCACCACATGAGTGAGTAGGTGAATTGTTATCTCCCCGGAACCCTTAACCTTGTCCTCAGTTTGATGTTTTCATAATAATAGATTGCGTTTGCTGTATGTATTGCGCAGAATTTTAATGGCTCATGCTGAGTTCGTTCTGATTGTCAGGAGGATGAGTCCTTGCTTTTGACATGCACTTTTCCGTTTTAGTCCCTAAACATCACACCATCTGATCCTGTTTTTCTCTTTGCTCCAGAACTTGCAGGCATCTTCGATATACTTCTACGATTTTACTTTTTGCTGCTAATCACCTCAGATATGGAATGGGGACTTGAGGAGTAGTTAGCACGACCGTTAGATTATACAATATTTGGAAACCATAGATGTGAAAAGAGATGACTTTCATCTTTTGGTAACTTTTGCTGCTGGTATTCCCCGTGTGGATTGTAAACTATTTTTGGAATGGAATGCCTTCAAAACAGGGTTCTTCTAGACGAAAACCAGTGTTTCATCTGATGCTTTCATATTTGTATATTTCGTATTCTAATATGTCCATGCTAACTAGTAAATGTAGTAGTAAATTTCGTTTGAATCTATGAATTATGAATTTTGTATTTTAAAACTATGCAAATGAAGCAAGCATTCCACTTTCTTATTAGAATGTAATAAAATTGTAAGAATATTAGTCAAGATACAACGTTAATGAATTGATTACGATTTTTGTAATTTAATGCCAGGCTCTAGAAGGCATACCATGGTTTAAATATTTGCTTCTCATAAATAAATATAAAGAACCATAAACCTTTTAAAAAATATAAAGAATTTGCCATAATAAATGAATTGAATTCTATAATTTAATATTTTTTTTTAACAATGTACTTCGTATATATACTTGAATATATTTGTATATCATTTTTAGATTTGAGTATACTTGAATATAGATTATTATTCTCGTTTCATAATCAATAACTAAAAATAAATTTGTAAATGAATATATTAGTACCTTAGTATACTATACTATATTATTATATTATAATTAAATTATGTTCCTAACATGTACTTTAGGAATATGATGATTATATTCAGGTAAATATGTTTCCAATTTGCGTATATGAAATTCATTATCATTGCAAGTAGTGTATTTGAATTTGATGCTTAGGCAAATAACTACAAATTATTATTACAAAATTGGAAGAAGCATTATTGAATTGATTAAAATTTAGTTACTTCAAAAAAATCAAAAATCAAAATCTAATGTAGATTCAGAATGTATATAAATGCAAATACAATCAAAACCGTAAACCAACTTCACATAATGCAAGCATGTTGTGAAGCATTGTAAAATATTACCAATACATTTCATCAGAACCCTGAAAAAACGAGTTCCCTATCCTGTTTAGGTTTCATTGAAACTCACACTGGGTTGGTAACCTCAGCCCCATTCCCAGTGCACATTAAGGGTCATGGTTCCCCAATCCCATGTGAGTTATTGGAGCCATCATGGTGAATTCTTCTTAAGGTAAGAAAGAGCAGGTTTACCAAACCACATGGGATTAACAATATGGAGAGTGAACCGCACTATCTATCTTTAAAGTAACTTCTTTAACAAAAGTTATTTTCACTTTCTCACTATCCGAATCAGGTAAACACAAGTAAAATGAAAAAATGGACAGTAATATTTAACTCGCAATTCTTACAAATATTGATGTTACCATTTGGTGATTCTGATATAACTAAAATTATTATTCCATAATGAAAATTATTTACTACTCTAAACACCAACAATTCCCGAATTTCAATTTCGAAGCATTTTAATTTAAATTTCAAAGAACCCCGCGGTAAAGGGCCACACGCTTTGGCGGCGCGGTCACAGGACCGTGCGAGGGGGCGGAACTGCTCCCTACCGCGACCGCGTCCACGAAGTATTCTCTCCCTTCTCTCTCTATCTGTGTATGTCTTGTGCTTGTTTTCTGGTGGTGGCGGGAATGTTTCTTGGTTGTGGCGCGCTCTTCTTCTGTACTGCTGTGCGATACTCTGCCACTGTAGTGTTTGCCGCGAAGTGTTGTGTTTCTCTTGTTCCTTTGTTGTGTTTCCTACGTTCTATTTGCATTGTTTTGTAAGTTTGAGAGGGTAAGAAGCTGGGTTTTAGGTTTTGGGGTTTCTTGATTCCGTGCCGCATGCGTTTGTTGGACGTAGCTTGTACGTGAGCGGAGAGCGCAGAGCGGAGAGCGGTGAGCGCAGATTTGGAGAGCAGAGAGCACAGAATGGGGGACAGAACCTTAAAATAGAATTTTTTTTACTAAAAATATTCTAATTTTTTTACTCAGTATATTTTTGTAAAGTTACTAATTTTAATACTTTTATTGAACCTATAACCGTGGACTAATTACAGTATTTCCATTGAAATTGTAGTTCATTTTCTCTTTTCTTGGTGATTAAATTTTTCACATGCACCAATTACTATGCTCCAGGTCCTTCTACCTAGTTCAGGCATACATTAATTCCCCTTATCTCCTCACATTTATATGCAAATTACTACTTAAAATGTATTGGTATTGAACCTCTTAAGAGGGTTCAAGTAACATTTAATTTCGTAACAATTTCTTAACATTGCTACAATTCATCCGCCATAGTCTACATGCCTTTCAACTTTTTTATTTCTTTTATTTTTTATATTAACTTCCATTATTCTATCTATCTTGTTAAAGGGGTCAAAAGAGTCCTTTCCTTTAATTCTCTTTCATTTTATTTTCTCCATCATTTTCTCAATCGCCTTCATATTTTTTTCAACCTTAATATTTTTTTTTCCTTTTGTTTACTTTTTTTTTTCTAATTTCATTTTTTATAAATGTTTTTTTTTTTTTTTTTTTTTTTTTTTGTTTTGCTTTTATAATTTCATTTTATTTTTATTTTTTTAAAATTTTAAATGCTAAATGACTTCCGCTCAACCCTCATCCTTTTCCATTCATTTTAGGACGACGACAACTTCCAAATGAATGAAAAGCCGATTTTCAAGGGCGCCAAGCATCACCTTCACGGATATTTAAGATAGGATTATGGAATGTCTCTTCCTCTTTTCTGTTGGTGTTTTGTGAAGCTCTTTTCCGTAGTGCGGGACAACAGTTATAGAAGACGTTAGAGATATTGTTGTATCACTTGCTGACGATGTTTGTCCATTTCAACCATATGTTGAGGTGGAGGACGAAGAAGAGGTGATGGCCAACAGCCAAGGGCGTCCTTTGACAACGGATGTTGACGTGCAACCGGATGTAAGAGCTGACCCTCCACGTTCAGAAAACTCGGATGATATCAGAGTGCTGGAGGAGGACGCAGATGTGCCTTTGCAACCTCATGCATACTCAAAAGTTGGAAAGATCCCAAGGGGAACCTATTCCAGGGAATCAGTGAATCGGAGGCGGGGAGGTGGGCCATTGCTGAAACGTTCATACCAAGGACACTTGGCAAGTGTGGGAACGAAGGTGAACGCAAATGTAGTTTGTCCTGCAGTACAGTCAGAGGTTCGCAGCCCTACTGATAGTGTAGTGGGCAACCCTAAACGTGTTAGGTTCGAAGATTATGACATCTAATAACAAGTGCCTGTTTGCTGTAATAAAGGGTACGTGTCAGGGGATACGAGGTATATAGTGCACTTCTTCAAGATAGAATGTATTGAAATAGAATGCAATCAATGTGAACGACAAAGCCTTTAATATAATGAAAAAGTCAATACAGCTTCTAAATAGCTGACTTAGTACATGGTATATTACTAAAATCATTCAGTACGTTATCAATGGCCATTGTGGAAATGGCAGTTCTAAAGTAGGAGTGCTACCTACTTCTTCGCCAAGGGGTGACGCAAGATTCCACTCTCTAGGAGTAGCTTGACCTCGTTAAAGCTGAAGGTGGGCGCATGGATGAAAAGCTCCGCTTCGGGATCACGGTTGCAGACCTTCAAGAGTATGTAGTAAAGGTGCTTACAATACGTGAACTGAGTCCTGCCTCGGAACGTAGTCATCGTCTTCTTGAATGCGGGACAAGTGCAAGCAGGGTAAGAACTGATGGTAATCTGGTACCGTGTGATGTGTGGAGCGACGCCCGAATCCAGCCCAATGATGCAACCGTGGCCCGGCTCAGGTATCATGGTGACGGAACGGAGGCGCGCTTTGAGTGACTCGGAGGAGCCCATGGAGAGTCGCTGCGCCGGATTGGGACGAGTGGCAGTGCGCTTCACCATCTTGCCGTCTCTCTTGCCTGGGTAGCGGTGAGCGTCTTCAGGGACTGGCACCGAGCTGAGATTTGCAGGGGGCGGGGCAGAGGAGAAGAGGCGTCTTGGGGAGACCGGCTTCTTCGGCGGAAGTTGAAAGCCTGCTGCTTCGAGGGCAAGAATCTCCGTCAGTTTTAGGTTAGTACCTAGTTTCACAGGCCAGACCTCTGGAATGGAGGGGAATTCCTGGTCCTTTGAGTAGTGCGCTACCCACTTGAGCTTAGAGCCTTTCACGCAGCGCTCAATATCGTCGGAGCAGAAGAAGAATTCTGTCTTCTCGACTGTGTTCCTGCGATAGTTAGTCCAGAGCCCAGTGTAGGTCGGTGCAGCTGTGCAATGGGGCCCCCTGACGATTCTCTCAGTGCACTTCTTCTTCGTTTCAGCTCTTTGGGCCCAGCAGCACTTCGCAGAAAGTTTGTGAAGTCTCGAAATGTGCCACTCCTTCACGTCGACCTTCGTTTCTTCAACCGCGTTGACATGGCGAATGCCGCCCTTGTTCACAGGTGAAGGTAAAGGGGAATCAACTTCCTGGGCCCGTCTTGGGTCTCTTGGGCGAGAGAAGTTTGTCTTGTCTGGGCGATGAGACTCCTCGTCAGCTGCGATGGGGACGTCGGCTTTTCGCTTCTGTGAACCGAAGACTTCCGCTCCAGGCATGATAGGCTGACGGGTGCAGAACTCACCTTTACCACTCGTATAGTTTGATGATGAACCAGATTCTGAAGAAGATTCGGCAGCTGCTCAATCCGGGAGTCGGAAGTCCCAGCGTCGGAAACATTTGTCGGAACCATCCGTTTCCCGGATCTCCCTCTCGGACCATTGTAGGGGAATCCCGCGGTATAGCATTCAGGACCCCAATGGAGCGCAACCTCCAACTTGAGGAGCAGATGACGGTCGACGCGGATATCTTCAAACCGGTCCGGACGATCGCGGATATGATCTGGGAGCACCAAGGACAGGTGGCGTCACCCGGAGCCAGCACGGTTCAGCAAGGCTGCGCGATCCCCACTGGTCAGGCGGAGGTGACAGGGACTACAGTCACCGTTAGGCGATCCGAGGAGCGGACGGTTACGGAAGAGGTAACCCGGCCCGTGCAGCCGGTTGTTCTCCCAACACTCGGATTGTCGGTAATCGTTCCGGCTTATCAAGAGGAGGTGGCAGGAGCGGAATGGGGACGGGCCATTTCACCAACCGGACGGACCCGAGTGACTCAGGAGGGAGCACTTACCCCTTCACCCACAGCCCAGACCGGAACGGTGACTCCTACACCCACCGGAACGCCAGTGGTGGACTCCCCTGCTGACAGTTCCGGTGCTCGGAGAGTTTTGAGGAAGAGAAAGGATCCGGCGCAGAAGGGACCCATTACAATTTCCGGGTCCGACTCGGAAACCTATGCGAGCTCCCTGGTTGGGACAGCCGGAACTGGGACTCGCACCCTACGTCCAGAACCCCTCCCGCGCATATGTTGCCGAAGTCTCCCAAGTCTCCCAAGAACCGAGTCGTTACCCCGCTTTCCTTGGAGGCCAAGACGAAGGAGTCAAAGGCGGAACGGAGTGCTACGCGTCAGGCGGAACAGGCGGCGAGGGCAGAAGGATCTGAGCCACGGATGACCAGGTCGAAGGAGAAGGACCGAGAGCAGGAGAGCCACAAGAAGACGAAGATGGGGTAGATTCCTCTTGCTGCAATTGGCCGTCACTTTCCGGATTTATAGGAGTAGGTTTCGGATCGGGAGATCCGGATTATTCGTAAAGTAGGATTCTAGGTAGATAACTAGGGATTAGGGTTTTTGATTGAACTGCCTGTGCCGCCGCTTTTGTGAAAGCCCCTGCTTACTTAAACGGGGAAGGCGATGCAGTCCAGGTCTTCGTTTTGCATGTTTTCTCCCTATATTCCTTATCAGTAAAATATTCGTGTTTTGCAAGTACTGTGCCTAGTTTGCAGTTAAGTGTGAATGATCCGGGAAGGATATGAGAGTTCCGCTGTAGCTCGAATAGGAAGGTGATGGGAGTTGTGACGAGACCCGAACCGGAAAGGTAATGGGATTGAGCGGAAAGATTTAGTGGATTGTCGTAGGAGTGAAGCCTCACTGTTCCGTCCCCAACCCAACCTCACGCGGAATAGCCGTCGCTAGGGTCGAAGCGGATCGAGGGGTACTTGATCGGGCTCCCTGAACTTCTGAAGAGGTTCCGTACACTGTGAGAGGGGGATTCGGAACGTGGTACGGGTCGCCTAGGGATAATCAAATCCTGGTTCTCCCAGATCCGGATTGGTTTGTCGTTGTAGTCTTACGGATCGGAAGTGGTCGTCTGCGTGACCTGCTGGCCAGAGTACTCTAGGACAGTTGTGAGACGGTAGTTGTTCCGAGATGTTGGGGTTTGTGGACGAAACACCTGACGAGAAAGAGAAAGAGAGAGAGATAGTCGAGGAGTTACGTTCCGGAGACACTATCCAAGCAGTGGCAAGGCTCGGAACTATCAGGAGTAACTACTTGGTGAAACACTATTGAGTCCCTGGACGATACTCGGAACCTAGTGACAATACGGAAGTTTACGCTCAATTGGAGTGCTATCCGGATGTTAGTTGCGTTTCCGTGTTCCGACAAAGAACCCGGTTTAAAATGATCCTCGACTCCTCGTGGTTGTGAAGTAGCGCCAATCCACGTAGTGCCTTGTTCAACATCGCACTTGCCCAGTGAAGATCTGTCAACATCATAGCCCACCTGTGCACGAACGTGAGTATGGCGTGCGCTGCCAAGTTTGCGTTCAATCTAAACAGAGGGAGGAGAAACTGCGAAAGTGGTTCTTCAAATCGTACAACACCCTCCATGCTAGACCCATTAAAGGTGCCTTTTCATCAAAAAGGCGTAGGCCCTTCACTATTGGGATGACCATGTATAAGAAGTTGTGGCACGTGTTCCAGAAACTGTCCGCACGCACTAACTGCGGCATCAGGCCGACCTTCCTCCCCGCCGAGCTATTCACATCATGATAGCTTGCTAAAATTGCGGCAAACTCTGGATCGATGACTATTCTCACGAGTGCATTCCAAAGCAACACAAGCCGATCAGTCATAATGAAATTGGTTGCGAACCGCGTCTCAACGGGCAAACGGATAGACAGATCGGGTGACATCCTCCGGAACAAAGCCATTGATGAATGATGATTCTTAATCCCCAGACAAATAAGTCCCGCCTTTCTCAATATGTGCCTCACCCAGTCCTCCTTCCCCTAATCTTCGAGTAACAGATCCAAGCAGTGAGCAGCACAACCTTGAACATAAATGTGGGGATATCTTGTCTCAAGCATCCAAGTGGATAAAAGCATATTTGAAGCATTGTCTGTACAAACTTGGACAACACGTGGCAGTCTGACCTGATCCACGAACGGAAGGATGTGAGAAGCAAGGTAATCGTGATCTTTGTAATGACCCGTGGTGTCTATGGAACCAAGGAAAACATCGCCCCTAGTTCCACTCTGAAATAACATTCAAAAGAGGTCGGCTCTGAACATTGTCCCAACCGTCTGAACATATCGTAACACCGTACTTCTCTATGGAACTGCCCGTGAGATCCTTTACTTGTCTCACCATTTCCGCCTTTCTCGCGGTCAACAATTTTGTACGGATAGCGTTCATCAACGGCGGCAGATGTGCGGGAAAGCGGGACCGCACAGTTTCCCAAACGGCGGTAATGGAGTTAGGATGCCTAACAATGTTGAATGGGACATTGGCTTCGTAGAATGCCGTCGCCCACACTTTATCTAATCAAAGCGTAGTAGAAGCGTTGAATCCTTGTACAATATTCATTTGACGCATTTCTCTAGGTGGAGAACCGTGGGGTGCCACATCGGGCTCTTGCGTGGTTTCCAAATCAATCGCGCGCCCCCCCCCCCCCCCCCAAAGCCAGAGTCTTCAATATCATGGAGCACAAGTCTAGGAATTGTACCTCCACACTCTTCAAACAACCTCCTCACCCGCGCATTCATTAATCTGCAAAGTTGTACCGCGTTGTTGCCTAGACCACCTAGAGGTCTGTATCCAAGGTGGTTGAACATTCTATCCTGACGGTACACAATAGTCACATTACAAAATCAACATTTAACCTGTCTTTGAGGCCTCGCACCCACCACCCCCAAGTCTTCCCACCATTGATCCCAGGCTTCTACTCTTCGCGGCATGCCTACGACAGAAGCAAGAATCTAGAAGGCGAATGCATTATTTAAGGCGGAGTGGACCTATTACAGAAATTGCATCCGACAACGCACTTCTAGTGTTGTTAAATCAGGGTCAAGGAATTGAATCAAGTGGTTTTGTGGAAGATCTGCAATGGAGTTCGGATGGGCCGTTCCAGTGGGGTATGATGGACCCCTCGCGTACACTTGGGTCTCATGCAGAGGAACCTCAAACGAGACGCCAAAGACCTGAGACACGCAGTGCAAAGAAGAGCGAACAAATCGTGGTGCGTCGCTACTTTATGCGGCCCTGCAAAGGTCAAGATGAGGCCCTGAACGAGCGAGTCCCGGACAAGAAAGCGGAGTTGGAGGATCTATTTAGGGTGGTGCGGACGAGGTCGGACGAGACCAAGGTTGATGGCGGTCGACCTACGCGATTTGATTTTTGACGGCATTATCAAAAAGAGCGTCAAGATTTGCTTGTACATGGCAATCCAAGACGACATTGGAGGAGTTTGGTGGCACTCGGTGAGAGTGGCCCGTATACGAAGAAGGACCAACCACGGATGGGCAGACTAGCTGAAGTTCAAGCGATAGGCGGACAGCGGTCGCTCCGTGATTGGACTTGGATGAGGTACCTCGACGAATTGGAGGCTCGGACGTGGTCCGCTGGCCGGAACGTGCGTGTACTATAGGGTCGGACGTCATCCTTGGACAGAGATGCTGCAAAGGCGGACATAGCTGATTACAAGGGCAAATAAACAATATCATATCGTTCTTCTAGAGCACAGACCAGAGGCCAGAACCTTGTGAAAAAATATCCGACGCGGACATACCGATTGTTCTTTAGACAATGAAAACAGAGCCGGCTACACGGATACCAAACTTCCGGCCTCCCGCACGAGGTTGTGCTGATCCGGTCGCACGCGGATGTTGATTTGATACAGTCGGATTGGGGTTGCAGGCAGAATACGGGCGGATTCAATCCGAGGCATCGTCGCCTAGCAAAGGGCGTATGGCGGACTAGATCGCGCAATGTCCGCGATGATATGTGAGCGGGAGGTGTGAGAACATAAGTCCCTTTTTGGATGCATCTAGCCCGT
Organism: Ceratodon purpureus; assembly: GCA_014871385.1. Taxonomy (NCBI): domain Eukaryota; kingdom Viridiplantae; phylum Streptophyta; class Bryopsida; order Pseudoditrichales; family Ditrichaceae; genus Ceratodon; species Ceratodon purpureus. The sequence continues at coordinate 24,899,527 of CM026426.1, forward strand.
AGGTACATGTAGACGATTCTTTCCTAGTTTTAAGATGGATCCTTGTGACATCACTAGTCTCAAGGATGAGGTCTTAGAGTTCTTGCTCACTTGGAATTCTGACCCGAACGAGGTGGTTGGGAACACCGATAAGGACACTGCTCCAGGAGCGGGCAGTGGAGACAAGGACATTGGCGTAGACAAAGTACAAGGGTTGGGGGGAGGTGTCTTCATTCCACCTAATCAAGAGTGCAAGTGGAAGAACAACAACTTGTATCCAAAGCCCGGAGGAGGTAGTAACAGGAGGTCATCCCTAGCACAGGGTCCAAAGCATTCCACCGCTACTACGAGCACGGGATGTCCCATACAAAGGTACACGCGGGGGAGAGCATCCTCATCCATGGCGATTGAATCTTCAAAACCTAGGACTTACGTCGAGGAATTGGAGGCGAATTGGCCATCCAAGTACGTGAAATTAAAGAAGGACATTGATCAAGCTATGAATTCTAGGTAGTATAGAAGTAAATATTATATGATAAAACACAGAGAATCTTCGTTGTTGACGCTACGTATTGGCAACTAGTTTTCTACAATAAAAAGGTTGGAAGATGTTTGTGTGCTTAGAAGCTGCATTGGATGGATAACCCCAACGAATATAAGTACCAGAAACCCCAAAACAGAAAAGGGGATTTCAAAATACGGGGCACATTCAGAATAGCACTATCCTTACGAAGGTACCATCAATATATTTAAAACAGCGAAACATAAACATAGTAATCAACGGGAAAAAAAAATAACAATAGTGCGGACTAATCTATTAAAATGCTCTGCACACATATAGACAAAATGTAAAGTGAAACCCAAAGATAAACATTCCAAGACTGGTAGGCTCCAGAGTCATTATCAGCGCCTCCCTCGTCTACTAAAGTCAAGTGTCCTGCCAAAAACCCTCTTGTTTGTTCACAATATCGGACATTTGACCGAGATACAACATCTTTCTCCAACAATACCGTTGAAACTCAGAGTCCGTAGTTTTGCAAGACTCAGAGCTTTCATGCTTGTCTTCCAAATCGACTACCTTACATTTCATTGCAGAGTTGGAAGAGCCAGGTGTCGCAGAAGGGGATCCAGCATTCGCCCTTATGAAACCGTGAGATCCCAGCGCAGTGTCTCCCGCTTCCATCTCCTCTAAAACCATGCCAACACCTCTGATTCTATATCGGCGGAGTGGCGTCGTCCTCGTCCGGCATCCAGTCTTCTTCCATCGTGCATGCACACATGCACACTCCTTCCGCACTCAATCTGTCACTGGACCTCCAGTCCGCCTGTACATGATCGTCCAACCTTCCTGTAACCGCCCGACCCCACTCTTGGTCACACGTTCTGCAGGAATACGCATGCGGATCGGATGCATAATGCTTGTGCAGTTTGCCACAGATTTGAGCTACAACAGTGCTACGAGGTCCCAGTTAGACGTCCATAGATGGGTTTCCATGCTGCGGACGTCGGAGATGTCGGGACACAAGAACTGAAACTCCTCCTCAAACAAGTCAACGGCTTCCAGCCAAATCCGTGGACACTCCTGCAATCTCGGTACATCTCTTGCATGTTGATACTCCCCTCTCCTTCTCCTCGCTGCATCCGCCCACATTGGCAAATCCGTGGATTCGTAGTCCGAACGGAGAAACCTGCTTAGACAACGGCTACTCCGTTGCATTACTGATGGCGGACCCACCCACGAGCAGGCCATCACGCACGGCTTGGAATGGTCCAACATGTGGTCAGTTCAGCATGCGGAGAAATGATTAGCTACACCACTCCGGAAGAATGTTTTCCCCAATGGTGGTGCATTACCATCGGCGATCAACACATAGAAGAAGGGAGGCGATGATCATCATAACTTCAAATGGGCAATTAATTTTTCCTCTCAATTGCAATAAAACTAGCAATCCACCTAGACTTTGGATTATGAAATCAATCCTAGCATGTGGATAGACGTACACGCGGTTATAATAGGTTCAATGGCCTAATCATATTACGCAATACGCTCGATACGTCTAGGGATTAGGATGTCATTCAGAATACCACCTATTCCACCAGCATCACTCGAGAACACAACTCAATGCGGTACCAAGACATGTATACGCATTATGAACTTATTAGTGATAACACATGTAAAAGAATGATTATGATATCATTACTCTTTTTGCAATTATAGTTTCATGATGCCAATACAAAGGAATTCGGGATTGAGAGCAACCAACCTGATCCCGGGGATGCAATGTCTGACCCGTTGTCCGACCAATACCAGACTCTAGTCGACACCAATCTGACCAGCGCAGACTTGCAAATAGGCTAAACCCTAAGCCTAACAATAGTTCAAAGTGTATCTAGGAGGAAGGAGATGCAGAAATTGGGAGATGAGACCATGTACTAGACCATTCAACATATACTGGAGACGACGTGTTTTGAAGAGACGTATAACAATAGACAATAAATGTGGATTCAGAGATGAGATAACAAGGAGTGAAGGGGACTGTAATCAGAATCCACCTGCATACAATGGCATTTGGTCCACAATATGAACCAAATGATGGAATCTGACCGTGCAAATCTTGTTGTACTAACCTCCATTGTTTGGTACCCTACACCTTAGTGTTTCAAAGAACAATTTCCTAAGACTTGTCCTCAAAATCCATATAAGGCCGCAGGTTGAATGCAAGTCGGCCTTGCATCCAATGTGGTTGGTAATCCACAAAGTTCCTCCACCCTCTACGAACACAACGGAGGACAGTGCATGTTCTGTAGTTCTTGATGTCGTCATCCTCGACCATCAACATCTTCCAGATGATGCCCTGTGAGACGTCTCCCGGGATGGCAGGTTTGAAACTTGGCTTGACTCTGAGTCCCATGTCTACGATTGACCTATACTCTTCATCGTCGCTCCAGTCAGAATCGTTCCTGAACTAGGTTGCCCCGAACAAGGGGATAGGACTCCGTGGACTCCTAGGACTGTGAGCCATAGCTGAAATGCGATCAAGGTATTATGTTTCAACGAGCCGATCGCAAGCGTGGTTGCGAAGTGGAAGAAAATGCACCGGTTTCTAGAACGACTATGGAGATAAAGCAGGCATAGCATAGTATACCAATCCGTTTGATGGGAGGCGGACGAAGATATGCTGTCGGACCTAGGAATTTGGTAAGTGTCAGACCCGTACTCGGGTTGGAATTTGGCACCTGGAGGTACGATGTCAGGGTAGTGGCTGGACTGGAGTCCGACGATGAGGCGTACAAGAGAATGTGGCGGACTTGTGAGGGGGCAATGGGAGCGGACAGCACTGGGGTTGGATAAATGCATTGGAGGGTGCCGGAATACGGACGAGAGCAGGAGGGCACGGCGGATGACGGGACATCGATCCGGCGGAAGGCGGACGACAGCTTAGACAATAGAGTAGGTGTTCGGGATGTATCGTAGAGAAAGGTCCCGTGACGAGGTTGCAGATTGTCTACGGTGGTGCGGACGGCGTTCGGGTGAGTGGACTAGTGTAGGGGCCCACCTTCCTTTACACATATCAGACGACTCTTCACGCAGACGTGGACATCTGCTGTCCAAGGTGTCATCGATCGGGAAATACAAATGTAAAAAGACTACCGTAAATTTTTGGGCCGTCACAATAAAAACCCTATAGGATGTTCGGTCGTGACGACAAACCGTCGCGACATCCCGACATTATGACACAACAGGCCCACATCACGACGGAATAGAAAACCTTGCTCACTGACCTTAGCAATCATTTTTGATATAGATGGAAATAGATCCATACAATTCAAAAAGTAACCATGTAGAAATGTAGCTAGTATAGGTAACTCTTGTTGGCAAAATATGGTAGTGATCCAATGGTGGGATCTTCAAGAATATGGATTGTATTTGGAGTGTGGCCTTAAAGCAATTTTAATAACTTTTTTGGGGTGCACATTTGAAACCAAATAAAACCCACAATGAACTTCTAAAATCAGTAAATTGATGATTCACGTGTTCTCCATCTTACCATACATAAGATGAATCAAAAACATATATATGATGGATTATAAGGATTGTCGGAGAATATTCATGGATGTATGAAAATGGTATACAATGTGCATTGTCGGGCCCTCTTGGAATGACTCAAATTTGATGCAATCAATAGCAAGAGAAGAGTGTAAGCATGGACAACAAAGGAGAGAATTTCAGACAAAAAATACTGAGTTCCATATTACAGTTCACTGTACATGGTGAGGGTACGGTGCCTTATTCCCTGCTGTGTGTTGTACTCACTGCTCTTTTGAGTGCTTAGCAAACTCAGTTTTGATCTGATTGTACCAGAGTGAGATTATGGCAAAAACAAAACTCTGAACCAAGTATTTCAAACTTCAATTCATTCCTGATCAAAAGTTCTTCACGTTACAATCAGTTTTGAGACCAGAATATGGTCACCTGGGCTCGAAAGCGTTAAAAGCTTGCTGCGATCACATTGATCACGTCCAAATGGGAAACAAAATACACTAATATTCGAGTAGGAGGGTGTTTATGGGTTAAAATTACCTGACTTGCAAGGATCTTGCACGTTCAAGTTTTTAGCACAACTGACGTGAGCCCATGCTCAGCAACGACATTCGTAATGATCGTTTGCACTTCTTCGATTTCCATGATTTCAGCCTCCTGCATCTGCATTCATGCGAGGAAAATCACAATGAACCATTTCAGCATGCAAAGTGATAAATTAACTTAATGTAAAGGAGAGTCTTGAATCAAAGAATGAGAATCACATATTGAAGGTTACGTGAAACGGATAATAAATGTACAACGCTGGAAGTGTGGTCCTGGAATGATTATCAAAAAATTAATAAGATTGTTGGCTGGTTCCACTGTTTGGTTTAGTGCAGAAATCAATTTTGAAACCTGAGACAAAATCATGCATTCAGAACCGCATGCAAGCTTCGCAAAGTGTTGGCATATTTGCATGTGGACGTACCTCAATGACAAAGGTGTTCATCATGGACTCTTCCAAGGTTGTACAATTGGCGCTCAGAAAATTTGCATTCAACGATTCCAAAGAGTCCATCAGCTGCACAAGAATCCCAGATTCTTTTTGACAGAAGACTCTGAGGAGATATGATTTCTGATCTAGTTTGTCTATCTCTATCTGCCATAGCGCCAAAAAACAACAAAACACATGTCAATGTGCTCAAATAGGCAGATCATATGAACTCATGAAATGAGACCAACAACCAACTTGATTTCAGAGGTCCACAATTACGTCATGATCTACACAGTTTAAAGCAAATGTTACAAACCGTCGTCAGATCCTAAAGCTTTGATTACATTGCTTGACTACTAATTCAAGAACGTGGATAATTAAGAACTTAAATGTCTCCATCCAGTTTCTGAAATTCACCTGGTCACCTGTCGATAACTATATCACTTTAAATCACTGCTTACCGCTCATAAAAGTCAACAAAACATGCTTAATAGTATCTTAAAACATTTGAAAGTCAATAAGCCATAGTTAGCATGCTCCTATAGATTTGCTGACTTGAGTTGAGATTTTCAGATTATTAAAAAGCTGGACGCGTAGTTACAGTTACTCGAAGGTCCAGTTAGTAAATTTACCTCAACCATTTTCTGTTGATCCACAACTGCAGGGGACTGCTCTTGGTCAATAGCTGCGGGGGACTGGTCTTGATCAATATCTTCTGAAAAATTTTCAACATACTCTATTCCAAAATATTGATGATTAGGCTGGCTATCGATCGTGTAATTCACGGTTGTTACTGCACCAGTTTCTGTAATCGCGCCACTCTTTACTGCATTTTCCCCAGAGTCTGACGCCATTGATCGTCCCGAGCCCTCCACCATTGATGCGTTCTCTTTCTTAGAAATTTCCAACTCTATTGTTTCGACTTCTTGATGAAGCTCTTTGATGTAATTAATAGCATCTCCTATAATTGATGCTTTATCCAACTGCACATGTAATTAAAAACTTAAAATTAGTACAGAAGTTGGACCACTTTGCAATGAGCGCAGAAACAAAATGATTTGAGTATGAATATTAGCCTTTTGGTAGGGAAATCTCTGTGACATTTTTTAACGCCAGACGTCTAAAGAAATGAAAGCAAACCTGCAGGTGGTTGACTGATGAGTATATAGTACCTTGGTTATGTTTGGGACTAAACTCCGCAGTTCATAGAGACTTTCATTTAGCTTCTTCCTCCGCTTTCTTTCGGATATAAGGTTTTTGGAAGCATGAACACTTGAAGCTCTTCCTTGATTTTTCACTTTGCTTGATCTGAGTCCCACACCTTCCACAAGATCCTGATCATTGTGATCGGTCATAGATTTTGTCCGTTTGCTGCCCAAACTTGAAACTGTACCCCTGGTCACTTCGTTTGCTAAGGGCAAGTCTGGCACTTGCGAATGATCCCTAGTGATTTTCATTTGATTCAGTTCTAAAAATTCGTTGTTCTTATGAGCCCGATGCGTGTTAGATTGGGCAGGATTAAACTCCTGCAATCGCCAGACAGTATTGGTGTCCTCTGTAGTGCAGATCACTTGATCTTTAAAATCTGAATAGAAAACCCGATTCATCTCCGTGTCTTCTCGCTCCTTTAATGTGACCGCAGTATCAGGCCAAATACTTCCGTGAAGAGGATATAAAGAAGCTAGGCTGCATTTTTCTATCATTCAGAGCATCAGTCCTTCTATTCATATTCTTCCATCCGTGAGTTGCTGAGCCAGAGCCTGCATGCTAGGAACAGTACTTTCCTCAGTGCTGGCCTCTGTTACTTGGGAAAAATGAAACATCTCAGAGTTAGTGCATACCAGGGAAACTCCTTCTCGGACTGTTTAATCATTTTCAAGCTTTCTGATCCAGATACTTTCTGAAGGTTTCACGGTCCCTTGGGTAGCCTGACTAATGGAACGTTACTTAGAATTGTACAGTACATCACATGGCCATGTAAATACTGCAATCAGATCTACAGCAACAACATGATTTAAACTTCATTAAGCTCCTAAATCACATGGATGGTCTCTTTAAAATATATTGAGCTTCAGAGTTCGAGATGCCACAGAACTAAATGGAGCCCTACATATTTTCCTCAGTAGATCGAATGGACAGCATTGCATCTGACTGTCCAATGCAAGATAAAGTCTAAAAAATGAAAAGGAAGTTTGTGTTGAAGATTACCTCCATGAGTCAGACATGCAATTTGGTTTATCCAACTTGCGCTATAAATCATTGAAAGATCAATGTCACATTCGGTAGCAAATCTTCCATATGGTCATTATTGAACAGTTTGACCTGAAAGCCGAGTGCCAAAAAATATTGAGAAAGATGAGCATACAGCCAATTCATTTGAAAGACTGAATGTTTCTTGTTACATGGCCTGATGTCAACGTTACAACCGTTGCTTTCGGAAGATTAAAATCCATGAGATCAAGTTTTTCAATCAATGCCTCACTTTTACAGGATGGATTATGGTCAAGAAAAAAAGCCCTAGACTTGACGCATCCCAAAGTCCTCCAGTGAGGCAAGCATGTGGACCCGTTGCTAACCAATAACTGAATGTTAAGTTAGTGCGTCCTCCCATAATACTAAACTTTTTCAGAAATTGACCGAAACGTTTGATCAAGACCCGAGCTTACCATACTCGATTCTTTAACGTCGAAAAGACTGGATCTCACGAACTGTGCTAGATCATATGGGAAAAGAACTTTTCGCATCAGTACGCGGTACAGCTGAACAATTGAACGCAAGTCGAGCGATATTGAATAGCGTCCTGAACAGCAATATATATTTGTCTGCAGCGAATCCGCAGCATTGGACCAAATTATATCCATACTTATTCGAGATTTTTGATAAGCGGAATCATGTGTCTTTGTATAAGATTGAAGCTTCTATAGATTCTTTCAAAATCAGGCAAGTGGGAGTGAAGTGGTTTCATCTCACAGCTTAGAGATCAGGGGATCAGAGAAGTTCAGAAAAGCGACAATACACTGGCAGCACTCAAAGATTATCGCCCAGGAACTGCATTAGTAATTGATCTTGCTACAAGAACCTTATACGAGAGGACCGTATGCACTTCAGTTTATCAGAACGCCTCCGCATCTGCTACATGACTGCTGTAAGCAAACGCACGACCATTGCCTCATCCTGTCACATCGATTTTCGCAATCACGGTATCTCGGTCTCGTCTTCATTCAAGGCCACAGTAATGAAGTGATTGCTACGATTAGAAACTGTGAGAAGGAAACACCACTTCAACGATTCTTTTCCCAACCCGAGCCCCGAATGTGGCCAGAAATACATTGCGGAGCAAGGAATCGTTCGCACTGTGTTGCTCCACTGCGAATCCCACAAGATTAAGACCGATTTTACAGGTAACGGAAATCATATACAATATTTTAGCACAGGACTCTTACCTAATAGGTCGAAACATTCCAGAAACCTCATAAATGGTCGCACCGAGAGCCGCCTCAAGCAGCATTGGATTCAGGTACAGAACGCGTACGTAGGAAAACCCTTCTGCATTCAGCGCTTCTCCATCAACGCTAATCTCCTTCTCACAAGAACTTTGTCGCTTCATACCCTGTCAGCCCGACTTCCTTCAACCTCAACTTGTCTCGACCTCAACCAAACAAGCCCCTTCAAAACACACGGAATGCTTAACTCTCAAACCAGACCCAAACTCTTCGACGAACACCACCGCAACGATCTCCCTAACCTTGAACTTTCACCAAATCTAGCCTCTCAGCGCCGCCCGCGTAGTGCTCGAACGAAACAAGTTGATCAGGTGCCATCTTATGCACCGCGTTAAAAGAGATACCCTCCACTCAAGCAGCCAAGAAAGATCAATCTCAGACACTCACAAGACTCCAAACATAATACAGCACGTTGAGCAAGCACTGTCCCGAAAAGCGGCACTCGTCTATCTAGATTCTGATCCACAATCAACCAGCAGGCCTCGCAACAAAAGGATGATCTATCCAGCCAGCAGATTGGCGTAGAAGCGAATCATCCTCGAAGATGGTCGAGTTCGGTCGCAGTTTTCGATGCTCGATTATTGACGCGGTAAAGTCGATCCTTCCCAAAAACTTTACACCCCATGTCGATCATCGCAACTTGCAAGGCTCATAGCGATTGCCCTAAATCAGGGTCCACTCTGACTAACTTAATCACCTATACTGCAATCGCTAGTACTCAGTTCCCTTCCGACAGTCCTTGCAGCATTATTGTACCCTAATGTAACCGCAAAATACCCTTTCGGATAGACTGACCACGGCAACTAACCACGAAATATATCAAAATTTTAGAAAAAGATAAATAAAGTCTACAGCAGTTGCAGGAAAAGCTAGACAAGACTACACTCGGAAGAAAGCTGTAAGTTAATGAACAGTGAGATATTTGAACCGGTGGTACGTGGCTGGAGTTGCGACCGAGTAAAACGAAGAAGGTTCGGAGGCTCCGGACCTAGCAAGGGGCACTTGGGCCGGCGGGTCTAGGAAACTTTGTAGAGTGGTACCAGGTTGGATGCCTCGGGAGGTGGAGTCTAAAGTTTAGATTTGGCATATGTGGAGGTGGACCTGGGCTTTGGTGTGTGGGAAACTGTGTGATCGATAGGCATGAATCATGATCAAAGTTCCAAATTGGCTTGGCTTGTTGGTTATGATCATGGTTGGTGATTCTGTTTGTTCCTGAGCTCAAGCTTATCTATTTAATGTCCATTTGAAGAGCAATGGAGCCGGAGAAAACATGAAGTGGACATTTTTTAGTTTTTGGAAACTAGAGTTGTTTTTTTAAAGTTATCTTGAGTTTTTTAATCCCTAAAGGCCCTTGAGACCCGTTTGGGGTTGCAGCACTTCTGGCAGGCTATTCTAAGGTTTCAGAATTTTATTATTTTTTGAAATTTTTACTTTCTGTAGCTCTCAATGATATCTTTCCAATGGCGCAAATTTCAAAGCATTCAGAGTTATTATGCAAAAGTTATGAATTTTAGAAGAATCTGTTCTAAATCCGGGCAGCCAATAACCAATGGAAATCACTCATTTTCTGCCCAAGTTGCCCGTCATTCAATGGGGCAGAAAGTGACAAGACTAAATTTCAAAGGGTGGGCACTTGCAAAATAATGGGCCCAATATTTGTACATCCATACGCATTTATGACGATTTTCATCCAATAAAATATTCATCTAACTAACCATTTCCATCTAAGAAGGTTGCTGATTTTTTTCATCCAAATGAAAATTATCATCCGGAGCATAGTTTTCATCCAAAATCTAGTTTCATCCATATAAAATATTTCCTCCAATCTTCAATTTTCATCCAAATCTAATGAATTTTATCCATTATCTATGACGTGGCAGTGGGTCCATCCACATGACCCCCTTTTACCAAAACTGCCCTTTGAAATAAAAGAAAAATATACAATTTACATTTCAAAAAATTCTAGAAATTTGAAATCTACTCCGATTGCATTGAAATTTTTTGTGGTTCTTTTCCTCATTGAGTTCAACATATCTACCGTTCAGATTTCCAATTAGACATCTTCAAACTATCCTTTAAGTAGTTTTAATTTTGGAGAATGTAATGTATTTTTAGCACACCCCCTTTCACAAAATCAAGGAATTTTTGCCTTTCCAAGCCTGTATGAGGCTCAAACTTTGTGAGCATATACCTAACTTCCATACCTAAAGTAATTGATCATTCTCTATACATAAAATGTGTTTGCAAAGTATAGTTTTTTAGCATCAAAACTTAAGTATACTCTTGGGGCAGTGTCAAAAAAAACTTAAGTGGTTTCAAATGTTATAATCTCGCAATCTGTACATTGGATTGTCTTCAAAATTGGTATATAGCTATTTGAATGAGTAAATTACAAGATCCTACGGTTAATATTCAATGTAATGTCTAAATTTAGAAATTAGTAGGGATATATTTTTGGCAGTTTTGGCTCCAAAAACACCAAGGGCTTTTAGGGGTTAAATATACCATGAGTTTTGGTTTGTTGTATAATTATTTTTCTTTCTCTGAATAGTTAGGAGGTATGGAAGATCATGGTGTGTTTACTGTATTTCATTACATCCTCAAAAACTAGTTTTCCTTAAATTTTGAGACCACTATGATCTTACATATCTACTATGGAAAGATCACTAAGCTCTTTTATGTCTATTAACCCCTAAAGTTCTTTGAAATCACATTGTGGTTGCTAAAATTTTGTGCAGCCTATTTTAAGTTCCTAAATATTTGGAATATTTTAATATTTTACCGCACATAGCCTTTACAAATAGTTTTCCGATGGCATAATTTTCAAAGTATTTGAAATTAGAATGCAAGTGTTATGGATTTTAGATGGGTTTGATCTAAATCTTGGCAAGGAGTAATCAATCATAATATCCCAATTTCTGCTTATATTGCCCGTCATTCACAAGGGCACTAAGTGACAAGACTAAATCCCAAACGGTAGGCACTTGTAACATAACAGACCCAAGATTTTTCACCTAACGTATATTTTTTCATCCATAAGAAAAAAATACATCCACCCTTCATATTTCATCTGGCGCTGACATATATCATCATGTTTTTGTAACTTGGCAGCAAGTCCATCTACACGACAAACTATTCTAGATTTGCCCCTTTGAATTTATAGGAAATTGTGACGTTTATACTTTAACGATTTGTATAAATTCATACAAGTTAACGAGTTGTTCTCTTATTTTATTGAAATTAATTGTCGTCCTTTTTTCATTAACAAGAACATATTATATGTTTGAATATCCATTTGGGCATGCTTAGATTGTCCTGTTGTTTATTTTAAATTTGGAAATTGTAAGAAATTTTCAGCACATCCCTTATGACTTAAACAAAGATTATCAGCCTTTCTCAAGCATGTAGGGAGTTCAAAGTTGGTGAGCGTAAACCTTACTTCTATATCTACAAGAATAGATGACCATCCATTGATCAAATGTGCTTTCAAAGTATACTTTAATGAGCATCAAAACTTAAGTACATTGCTCGGACAATGTCAAAAAAAACTTTTTTTTGTTACTTTGAAGCTTACATTCTCCAATTTGTATGGTGGATCTTGCTCCAATATGGTATACACCTTTTTATACAAGTTAGGTACAAGATTCTAAAGTTGAAAATTCTATTTGATGTCAAACTTAAAAAAATAATAGATTGCTATGAGCAGGGATTTGTTTTGGAAAGTTTTGGCTCCAAAACACAAAGAAACTCTTGGAGTTAACTATCTAGAGTAAAGAAATAATATTATTTTGAATCAAAACTTGTGATATCTAAATCACCTATTTGATGCTCTTACATATGACTCTATTATTTCAAGTGAAGGTTAAAAGAATTCAATGCACATGCACATGAAGGCCCTATAAAGCTTTGAATTTTTTAATTTCAGCAATGGATTTGGTTTGAAATGATGGAGTAAAAAAAAGGTGTCAGAGCTTTGTCCAACCAAATGCAAGTTAGGAGCTTAACCAAGTACAATAGTGGATTGTATGTATTTGCAAAATATGTTGTATGGAAGGGGGTTTGTGCAATATCATATACTTTAAATCCTGATACAATGGCTACGTTGGATGGGTTTGGTATGTGGATCAAGGTCCCAATCGTTACATATGTTAGTTCTGCAATTGACTAATGATGCACTAGTTCTTTTAGATTTGCAAAGAAAAAATTCTTTAAGCTATCGTGAAAGGCAAATTATACATACATATATATATATATATATATATATATATATATATATATATATATATATATATATATATATATATAAAATATTATATTTTGATACTAAAGTGCTTGTATCAAAGAGCAACCTTTTTGAAGCCATTCGACCGTTGTCTCGACATACTTTTTGGATTTTGAACTTTAATTAAGGGATATTAAAAGCAAAAGTGTCAAATTGATGTAGATTTTAGGATTTTTTAAGAATTATATAGTCCTCAAGATATATCATAATTTGAAACAAACATGATTTTGGCCACAACCTCATCTTTAAGAATCTTGAATTTTATTTTATAACACGTGTAGTCTATAACTTTTTATAGATAATTTTGATCAATTTTTTACCTTTGACAAAAAGTATAGATTTAATTCATAAAAACATGTCATAGTAATAGATGTTGACGCTGTGAAGCTGCAACAACATTAAGGGCGTCATGGCGACCTGAAGGACGGTACCTGCAGGGTACGGAGCAACGGCAATGCAGTTAGTTTACGCTGATAGTGGCCTTCCCACTCACAGCGATACAGTTAATTAGACATAATTAACAGGGCTAGTGGGGTTACCTTTCCCATACGCATATATTGAGCTCCTTGAGCTGAAGCAGATCATCTGTTTTAGACGTTCAACCAGTGATCCTCTACATGGTATCAGAGCGAAGTTGAACTTAGTAGACGTCATACTTCAGAGATCTGAGCATGCAAAGTCAGTCTTAGTTAAGTATAGAGCTACTAGCAGCAACAGATCAATAGGTGACAGATACTAACAGTCCTAGATCATGGCATTCAGAGACAGTCTGATGGGAGACTCTTCCAAGCTTGAAGGGCATCCAAACTACAGTGTTTGGAGCTTCAAGATGCAGAATCTGTTGAGCCGTGATAACGTGTGGAAGCTAGTAGAACCACCTCCCGGGATAGTTGCTCCCACCACTCCTACCGAATTAGCAATATTAGAACAACAGAAAAAAAGGCTCTAACTATGATAGCACTTTCAGTAAAGGACAATGTCATTCCTTACATAGTGAGTATAAATGAGCCAGATGTATGTTGGAAAACACTAAAAGATCTCTATGCAAATGGAACTAACTCCAGAAAACTGATGCTGCGCAGGAAGTTAGCAAACCTCAAGATGGACGAGGGCAACTCAATGCCCACCTTTCTGCAGCAAGTGAGGGAACTTGTGAATGAGTTTGCTTGCGTAGGTGAATTCATAGATGACGCCGAGCTCGTTGAGCACACACTCATGACTCTTCCAGACAGCTTCAAAGGTCTAGTGAACTCTGTTATGTACAGGACCGCTCTTCCGTCATTCACGGAGCTGACAGTCATCCTTCTGCAAGATGATCTGAGACATGAGCTCAAGGGCTCCAAGCGCGCTGTCCACAAAGCTCTACCTGTCAAAGCCCCCGGGAAAGGCCCAGCAACTCGAAGAAGTGAAGATAGCCGCTCCAAGCAGAAGAAAACCAGAAGTTGCCACTACTGTGGAGGCAGAGACCATTGGATGTGTAACTGCCATGAACTGGCTGTTGAATTAAAGAGAAGACGCGCAAGCCGCAGCGAGAAACCCTCGATCAACTTGATCGACAACTTCGGCAGTGGAGAGTCCGACTCCAGCGATGAGTTCCCAGAGGTCATTCTTGAGCAAGACCTTGCAGTTAACCTTACCAAACTCAATATTGCTTGTAGTAGTCAACACAAGAAGAATGCCGAATGGTTTCTAGACAGTGGTGCCTCACGACATGTGACTGGCCAAAAACAGCTCCTGATAGACTTAGAAGAAGCCAACCAATCAAGTATTAGTACAACAGGAGGAGAGAAGCTCCATGTAGCATGAAAGGGATCAGTGGAAATTCCCACTTCCCTCGGTGGTATAAGATTTGACAACGTTCTTTATGTGCCGGGTGTTACTAAAAACCTACTTTTTGTAGGCACCATTACTGACTCACAAGAGAACTACAAGCTATTGTTTGACTCCGAGCAAGTTTGGATTGTGAAAGACTTTCCGTCACCAAAGCCCTGTCACATTGTGAAAGACTTTCCGTCACCAAAGCCCTGTCACATTGTGACTACTAGAGAGCGAGACAAGCGAAATGGACTTTACAAGTTCCATCCGCCTAAAATTCTTGTAAACAGCATGGTACTTGAGCCTAGAGCACAAGAAACACAGCTTTGGCACAGACAAATGGGACATGCCGGATACAAAACCATCCTCTTCATGGCACAACACAAGAAAGTACTGGGATTACCTCACCTCTCGCACGATCTGCCTTTCTGTTCAAGCAGTCGAGAAGGAAAGCAGAGTCGGAGAGGGATACCCAAGAACGGCATGTCAAAGCGCATCCCTGCCCAAGTTCCTCACGACACAAAGCGACAGCCACACCACAAGTACTCGTACTACCGCACCACTAGAGCTTGTTCATAGTGATCTGTGTGGTCCTCTATTAGTCAAATCACTTTCTAGCTCACAATATGTGCTCACCATAACTGACAACTTCAGTCGGTTTACCTGGATTTATTTTCTCAAAAATAAATCCGAGACTCTCTCAAGGTTCAAACAATTCCGCGTCATGATTGAAACTCAAGGGAGTTACAAAATCAAAGGAATTCGTTCTGACAAGGGAGGAGAGTACGTGTCCAAGGAATTTCAAACCTTCTGTGATGAGTTTGGAATACTTTGACAATTCACTCAAAATCACACTCTTCATCAAAATGGCGTGGCAGAACAAAAGAATCACAGTTTGCTGGAGAAAGCTCGATGCATGGCGTTTGAGAGCAAAATTCCTGCTCATCTATGGTTAGAGGCTGTCTCCACAGCCAACTACCTCATCAATCAAACTGCCACCACGGCCAACGCAAGTGATACTCCCCATGAAAAATTAACAGGACAGAAATCCTCCCTCAGTCATCTCAGAGTGTTTGGATGCAGGACATTTGTTCTTGACACTAACCCATCCCGGAAGAAATGGGCCCCTAGATCAGTGGAATGCATTTTTCTAGGCTACGACTCAAACTCTCGGGGATTCAGGAACTATCATCGGGCATCTCAAAAAATCCTTATTTCCAAGGATGTGGACTTCAACGAACTCACTTTTCCATGCCGCTCTCGACATTCAGCATCTGCCAATATCGAGAACCTGTCCGAAGCCTGGCCACTCTGGTCGGATGCCATCTTTGAACCTAGCGATCAGGCTTCGTCCGCAGCTTCAAGGAGCTTAAACAGCCCCTCCATCCCTCCACAGTCCTGCGACAACACCTCTCCATCGAACATGCCCCCACTCGGCAACACCTCTCAGGTATCTAGTTCCAAGTTGGCAACACAAGTCCATAGGATTGACAAGCTCACTTCCGAAGACCTGACTCCAGACCCTTTTTCCCAGGCCCAGACCCCGGCTGTAGCATCGTGCTCACCTAACAAGATTCCAAGTTCTTCCACCGAAGTCCAACATGAGCGATCCGACCTCACTGTCGACATTCCACTGAATCCTGATCCATCCCATCTGGCGCAGGTCCCGCTCCACACGTACCAGCGTAGGCCACCCTCAGCCTCAGCTCCTTTGCCAGACGTGCCTCTTCCCACCACTCGCTCTGGTCTAGTCCGCCGACCACCCTCCCACTTGACTGATTACCACCTGCATGTGGCCGCTTCAAATGACTCCTCGCCCTTGCCCGACAACGTCCACTCTGCTCTTCAGCATCCCGGTTGGTATACCGCCATGGAGCACGAACTTGACTCCATTTACAAAAACGACACGTGGGAGGTTGTACCTTTGCCGCTTGGGAGAAAGGCCATCATGACAAAGTGGGTATACAGAGTTAAAACGCATGCTGATGGTTCTATTGCAAAATTGATGGCTAGGTTGGTCGCTAAGGGCTTTCGGCAGAAAACCGGGACTGATTACACCGAAAAATTCGCGCCTGTGGTAAAGTGGAACACGTTGAGGAGCATCGTCGCACTTGACGGCCACCGTGGCTGGAACATATATCACTTGGACGTCAAGACTGCATTTCTGAACGGTGTCATCGAAGAAGAAATTTATGTCACTCCTCCACCCGGTTTCGAAGGCTCTACTCCCTCAACCCATGCTTGCCGCCTCAAAAAGGCCCTCTATAGCCTCAAACAGGCCCCCAGGGCCTGCTACTCGAAGATTGACACATATCTTCAACGCCAGGGGCTTCGCCGCTCCAGTGCCAACGGCAACCTCTACCATCTCGAACTTGATGGCAAGCTCACGCCCTTACTCCTGTATGTTGACGATATCTATATCACCGGCGACAACGACATTCATATTGCTGAAATTCGAGCAGCCATTCAGTCCAAATTTGAGATGAGTGAACTCGGTCTTCTTTCCTACTCCTTAGATATCGAATTCCGGTTCATAGCATCTGGCATCATGATGACTCAACGTCAATATGTGCGGGAGCTCCTCTCCGAATTTGGTCTCGCAGACTGCCATCCTGTCTATGCCCCCATGGCCGAAAAACTGAAGCTTGAACCAGACATGTCTGCCACCGAAACTGATCCCACGACATATCAACGAATGGTAGGAAAATTAATTTTCCTTACTCACACACAACCAGACATCTCTTTTGCAGTTAGCATCATAAGCAGATTCATGTGCAAGCCCCAGGAGCCTCACCTGCAAGCAGTCAAGCATATCTACCGCTACTTGTACAAGGCTCTACCAACTTTGCCCTGTTATACAAACGCGGAGAGGATAATTACCTTTGTGGTTTTACAGATGCAGATTGGGCCGGAGACATCCATGATAGGAAATCCACAACAGGCTCTGTCTTTCTGCTTGGCAACACTCCCATCACCTAGAACAACAGAAAACAGCCCACGGTTGCGTTGTCATCAATAGAGGCAGAGTACATGGCAGTAACGAAAGGAACAAAGAACGCTATCTGGCTAAGAAGACTCCTTGGAGAATTGAAAATCCAAGACCCGCTAGCTTCAACTACCATCCATGGCGACAATCAAGGCAGTCCATGGCGACAATCAAGGCAGTCTCAATTTGACGCACAATCCAATTTACCATGGAAGAACCAAGCATGTGGAGGTAAGACACCATTTCATCACAGAGAAAGTTTCTTCAGGAGAAATCAGCCTCAGATATGTACCCACAGGAAATCAACTAGCAGACATCTTCACAAAAGCATTAGGGAAGATAGCATTTCAGAGGATTCGGAGTCAATTGGGCTTAGTCAGAGTAGAAGGCTTAGGAAAGACAATAGAAATATTTGAAGAAAATCCGCAAAATTTAGATTCATAAAAGGGCTACAGCCCATAGTAAGCGGGACACTCCTCTCCATCAGGAGGACATCCCTTAGGTAGAGATACGTAAGTAGGCAGATACCCAAAACCCAGTATAAAATATCCAACCCTAACTTCTATCTCTCTCCAATCCTCAGCCAGTAGAAACTGAAAACTAGCAAGCTTAGGTATTAGCTCAATACCTAAGCGCTGCTTGGAAGCAGTAGTCTCTAAGCTATCAGGAAAGGGAGCACTCCATCTAGGCGGATCCCGCAACACGAAGCTCAAAGCACTCCATTCGACCGTTGTCTCGACAGGCACACATCGAAGGCGGAGCAGCAGCAAAGGAGACCTCGCCAACACTGGCCAAACTTGCTCCTTCACAAACTCGTCAGGCAACGCTGCAATCAAGGACTCTTCAATCGCTCCTGCTCGATTGGCATAGCCAGTAGAATCAGCCTCGCCAGCAGGGAGACACAAGTAAGTGACATCACCTGGAGCAACCTCGGAGAAATCAGTAGACCTACAAAAGTCTTCCAGGGTTTCAGGAGCTCCAGGAGAGACCTCGGGAGAATCGACAGCTTCATCAACCGAAGTCCTCACTAGCCACCGCCAGAGAAGCAAGGAACCTGCACTCAACAATTTTTGTATAAAGAGACTAAGAACCCAGAGGACGAAAAGGGAAGTCTGCCCTAGCGACAAATTGGCTACAAAGCTATACACAAACTCCATTGATTGCTCGGGAGTAATCGCCATTGCCATAACTAGACATCGTCAATTGCTCTGCGCCACGGTCACATAAGCGAGGGGGGGTGTTGACGCTGTGAAGCTGCAACAACATTAAGGGCGTCATGGCAACCTGAAGGACGGTACCTGCAGGGTACGGAGCAACGGCAATGCAGTTAGTTTACGCTGATAGTGGCCTTCCCACTCACAGCGTTACAGTTAAGTAGACATAATTAACAGGACTAGTCGGGTTACCTTTCCCATACGCATATATTCAGCTCCTTGAGCTGAAGCAGATCATTTGTTTTAGACGTTCAACCAGTGATCCTCTACAATAGATTATTATTGGACCTCTAGGATACGCCTACGCTCCCTACATTGAAAATGCAGACGCTCTCGAAGATCCCGATGGGTTGGGAGCGCTAGGGTTCCACGTTAGAGCCGTCAAGGCTCGAAATCCAGCGTCTGCATGTGCTCTGCTTGACTCGGTCGTCCGTGTACTGGTTCGGCACGCGAGGATCTTGCGGTCAATATAAATCAGCGGGAAGGCCACGACTCAGAAGCTCAAGAGCCCGGACAATGCGTGAGGAGTTTGATCATGTCGTCGACATTGGCAATCTCAGGTTTGCAGATGCAGGTTGTTGATCATCACCCCCAAGCAGGAAATAGGTGTGTCCTATTTTTTTGAGGTTGAAGGACCTGAGAGAGTAATTTTTCACATCGTCGATGTGTTCTATTGTAGATAGTGTTATATCCAAAACCTGCACATCTGCTTCAATTTTGCTACAAATCCTAAGTGCCTTGGTGATTTTGGTCTCATGCCCTAGAGTGACCAAGAAGTTGCTAGAGATTGTTTTGATCATTTTATTCACTTGAACACTGCAAATTCACTCACCAATCAAGTTGATGATGTTACTTTCTCTGTATTGGCAAGTTGTTCTTGTACAGGGGTGTTTCAAACCCTAGGTGTTTGGTACCCAGGATGTATATGTTCGTATGGTCTTAGAATACGTGAGACCTTAAGAGCCCCTATTCACAACTGGATTGTCGTGAATCTTCTGCTTGCAGTATTGCATTTCGAGACATGTGCATGGGGTTGGAAACTGTGTTTTACATGTAGTGCTATATTCCTGTAATCGCAGAAGTAGCGGATGCAAGCAAGTGTACCTATTAAGGAGATGCGTAGACGTCCATCAAAAAATGTCTGTCTTTCTTTCCTGTGCATAGCCGAGACATTAGGTGTAACAGTTCAAGAGTTCCACTTGTCTGTACGAAGGTATACAGCGTCTATAGTTTAATCTGAAAGTGTCTTAGATTCAACTCTGCACATTGTAATAGGTCAATCAATTTAAAGATGCAGTTATTGATTCATGTGAACGAAGCTAACAAGTGGAATGTTACTGCTTTCTGTTTCTCAAGGTTGGAAGGAGCGCCAAATTTCTAAAGTAGAGAAGGGCACAAACAAGTGGAGTTCTACAAGCTTAGAAGGAAAGAAGAGAAGGTGTGTCTGACCTACCTACCTGGATTCAGGAAGCTGGGCCCTCGGGATATTGTGCTCAACAACCTTGCCTTGCCAGATGTGAACTTACAGGATATTCTTGGATCAGCTGAAGATGTGAAAGCAGAGGATCTCACACAAGACGGACGTCGGCTTTATCAATTGGTGCATCACTTTAGCGGCGAATTAAACAGTGCCATTATACCAGTATCATTTAGAACTTACTTGAGACATTGAAAGCAGAAATACTATTTCATTCTCATCTCGGGCATGAGATGGTGATGCAGTCGCCACTTCTTGTGCACGCTTCCTTCCGACTCATGTGTGCCACCTTGCCTTCGGTGCTGGATCGATCGCTTCCTCCTCACATACATATGGGTTCCTCCATTTCATTTCCTTTGCATATATAAGCGAGTGAGTGATTGCTGTTTAGCTGTAGCTGCTTCTGAAATGCATGCATTTGAGTGCATATGCCGTATATTGTTGCCGGAACTAAATCTGTTGCATTTGGAAGAGAGGTGTGGTGTTGTGTTTGCACTGAGTTTTGGTACTATATTTGTGGATTTTTTGCAGAAACATTGGAAGATGGAGTATGTGACTGTTTCAGGTTTCTGAGCGTTAGATAACGAGATTTGCTTCAAGAGATTAAGGAAATCGCAAGTATGATTCACCTATGTAAGTATTTTGAATACGTGTAAAATTATTCATGTGACTTCCTCACATTTGTTATATTTTAAGAAAAGTATTTTTTTTATAGGACCTTTAAGGCACGCCTGCGCTCCCGATATTAAGAGCACACAAGAGATATGCATTGTTTAATGAGGAGAAGTTGCAACAAAAATTGGGCACATTGAAATTTTTTGTTGTCCAACGATCTTCCTTGCATTTAAATTTTTCTCCTAGGCAATTTGTCATTGTAGAGAAATAAATGGCAAATTTTTTATTTGACTTAATTATTGTCCAAGAAAAAAGACAGATTATTTGTTTTTTTCCACAACTCTTGAAAAAATTGGACTTTGTCGTTCATGCAATCAAGCATGCCATCCATTAAAAAACCATGTAAGTTTAGACAGAAACTATTTTGGTAGTAGGAATTCATAATAATATACCAATTGACCCTAAAGTGATGGGCCTATGTACAGTTTATAAACTACATTGGTACAATTAAATTAAATGAAATTTTTCTTAGGTCAATTTCCACATTTACCACTACATGCATTAGGTAAGGAATACAAATTTTATATTTTTATATTGAGCGTTGGAATCACAATGAACGTTTGAAGGAAACATGAAATGAACAAAATTCATCTCAAATATATAATATACTCCAAAAAATAATATTTTCACCTATGTGTATGTTGTAATGGATTACTTCATAGTGTGAACCAACTTTTTGTGGCATCATATATTTAAAAGAATTAATAAACCATGGTAATGAGCCCAAATTTCATTGCAATTAGTAAACTTAAACTCATTACGCTACCTCAGCTTCAATTGAAAGGAGATCAATTTTATGGTTAAATTAAATAAATTAGGTCAAATGACTTCAACTCAATTTCATGATAGGTTATGCTCTTTCACAAAACTAATGGATGAAATCCATCTATTTTCTTACTGAAAGTACATTGTTAGACTATCCATTTGATGCAAAATGTCTCCAACAACATTAAAATTGGTTGTGTCTTCATTGTTCACCACTTCATGTCTTTGTCTTTTTGTCAATAAGTTTTAAGGTGCTAACAACCAGTTCTTGTGAGTTACTACCAAAAGAATATTTAAAACTACATAGTGACTTGTATATTTCATATTGTATAAGTTACAAAAAAATATCCAGACAAATATATATATATATATATATATATATATATATATATATATATATATATATATATATATATATATATATATATATATATATATATATATATATATATATATATTTAAACACAATAATTCTCTTAAATACAATGCTTTATTCAAATGTGACAACAAAATCATTTTTTTGGGTTGAAAGACTAATGAAAATACACGCCGAAAATTAGACTTTCAAACATTTAGCAACGAAGAAAACAGTGATCATGAGTCAAGATAATTTGAACTTTGAAGTACTTCAAAGTCAGATGTGAAGCAACATAAATTGGAGAGATTGGGGTAGAGAAATCAATGAATGGATAGAGAATTTGAGCTTGGCAGCCACGTAGGCAAAACATGTGCTATTAACCAAAGATCTTCTCATTCAGAAGCAAAAACTGCTGAGACATGTCACATATGAAATCATCATCATTTTGGGAGACCCAATGTAATTCTCATGTACTAGGTTGTGGAACAATGTGATTGAATATACCAAATCTATTCAAAGATACGGAGAAAGTGTTCATTTAACATATAGCCTAGTCATGCATCAATTTGAGTCATCAACACACTGCTAAAATATCTATCTTTACAAACTTATTAACATAATTATTACCTGCGACAAAATTATTAAAATTCATACTATTATAAATTTACAATTGAACAAATTGTATTGGTATGGTATCACTATATACATTGATGGTGAAACCTGTATTTATATTGCAAAATTGTAACAAAATTTTGGGACCATGAAACCTTGGAATTTTGCAAATGCAAAGCTTCTAGTTGATGGCATGATGCACTTCTTTTTCTATTTGTATATGTTCATAATCCTATCTTGAACCCTGATACTTTAGTTTCAACTTTCTCCTAGTTTTGTATGTACAGGTGAACCTTGAGATCCCACGCAGCTTGTTGATAGTTTTTAAATCTCTAAAGCACTAGGTTTTTTTCATTCAAAGTACATTATTGCTTTTAAAAGGCTGTAGTGTAAATGGAACTGAGATATATAAATCCCATCCCTAGAATTTTAATGTTTTTTCTCAAAATCTTACCTCTGAAAAACAAAGATATTGAAAATATCTATATATAAAAGTAACAAAAAATCCATAAGACTGAAGTACATTTGATCTAAACATTGATTTCTTTGTTATTGAGATTATTTATATTACAGTTTCTTTTAAGAATAATAATTCAATATCTTGGGAATTAAATAAAATTTTAATGATGAATTTTGTCAAATAGATGTTTTAGCAGCTTACTCAAGAAGATTAAAAAATATATGACAAAATTTTGTTGATTTTTGAGTCAACAAACAAAATTTAAATACTTTTAAATTTTTGTTGTATTAAAATCTTAATCTGATTAAATTTTCTATAAATAATTTAATTATTTTTTAGTATGTTCTATATTTAGGTATAAAGCAAGGCTTTAACTCCTGAAATTATTTTTTTGTCCTAAAATTGGCTTTTTGAGAATTTAGGTAGTCTTCCACAATGGCAGCTTTGAAGATGAACTTTGTTTTTTACTTTATTTTTTGCAAAAAGTAAGGGAAGGTATTAGCTTGGAAGAAACGTGATTTTTTCTCTATCTGACCTTCAAAATTAATCACACTCTTTCAAGTTTGTTTTGACGTTGGATAACATCATAAAATTTACTACACCTTTCTATTACCTCTTAAATACTATATACATTACTGATAAATTTGAAAAATGAAAATATTTGAACATCATATCCATAAACAAGTTGAAAAGAATTTACATAACTTATACAACCTATTTTATTAAAAAAAGAATGGCCAATTAAATAGTAAAAAATGGTTAGTTAATTATAAGATGGTTCTATTTAGAAACCTTACATAAAACCTAGTTTATAAGTCTTTTCAAATAGACAATTTTTTTACTACTTGAAGTGTTTTTTATGTATCGTTTAAAACAATCTACATTTTATATGTTTATTTATATTTATTATACAATACAACTCGATTTGTCCCACTCAACTGTTCCACGCTGGAATCCGTCAAGAAGACAAATCGAGTTGCGGACAACCCTTCAAGCTCTGCTAGGGTTTTTGGACATTGATGTTGTTCATAGCCATCATTTGTTTAATCGTGGTATTCTTCCACGCTATGGTTGAGTTTTCAAGCTTCGAGCATCCTTACTAGGATTTCGTTTGCCAAAATTGTTTTTGGTTGAACATTGATTGTTGAATGAACTGCTGGTTGTGCTTTGCAAATGATGTGAGGAGCTTGCAATGTATTGTTGCATTTTCTTCCACCTCAATCCAAAGTTATCTTTTTTGAACGAAAATAGAAAGTTTTCTAGAGGTAGCTATGGTGTCATTTACAAGTGTCACATTGTGGAAGTCGATTTATACCAAGAGATAAAGAATATGCTTGTAAAGCTTTCATTAATTTGGTTAAAAAAACGCTAGGTTTAAAAATGAACTTACAGGAAATGAGTTGTCCTCTTGTTCTTCCTCTATTTATAAAGTTGTTTGCTATCCATCCCACCAAAGCCATTGAATATATGCAATGGTGAAGTGCCAAAACTTCGAGACAACCATTTAATAAGTGTAATAAGAAATTACCTATATTGCAAGGAGTTGACGACGAGAATGTGAAGATGTTTCAACAACTACGTATATGATTATCTTGGCATTTTTTACACGGTATGCAATTTTTGTATCAGAATGATAGTATATATTGTGATTTGTCCTCAGACAATATATTGTTGTATAAAAAAAGAGATAATATGTATATAGATGTTTGTGATTGGGGATTTGCATGTAGGGTAGACTTCCCTCACCAATCCAATCATCAATATGGATCGTGAAGGAAAATTAAATTAGATAAAATGAAACACCTTTAGATGGATCCTTCATTAATGAGTCTCCATTAATTAGAAGAAGCTTAATGTAGTTTAGCAACTAATGTGTATGCTACATCAAAATTAGTTCTTTGGATTTTAGACTATGATGCATAAGAAATTGGAATCTCAAAAGGGCTTTTTCAAATGTACACTACGGGCCTACGAAATGTGAATTATACAGCTGCACATGAACGATATGGTGTACTTTAAAAAAAATAAAAAAAATAAAAAACATTTTAACGGTTCATACCTATGTTGAAGATTGATCCAATAGAATTTTATCAAAAATCAAAATAAAATAGAAGCAATGTTTAAGGCCTTCAATGTGTATTTTATTTTTCTAAATAAATACATTTCATATTTATTTTTTATTTTATTTCTTGAATCAAATTATCTGAAGTCCATACAAATTTTTAACACTAAACTAATGTCAATGTGCTCAACGGCATGGGTCCCATTAGGTATTACGTAATCCACCTCGCAAATGATTTTGTAAATTTTTTCAACACTTTAAAATTTTGAAAATAAAAAAATAATTTAATAAGGAATATTTAAGTAATTATGGACAAAATGCCTAATTATAGACTTTTTATCATTCCGTCGGCGGGCCGCCGACAAAAATAGCAGGGTTGTAAAAAACTTTTTTTTTTTTTTGTAATTTTCGCTCAAAATATGCTGTAAAAACCATTATTGGCTTAAAATTCATTGTTTTGACTCTCTTTTGGCCTTAAATTCTACATTTGGACATCATTATGTCTAATTTTTTGTGAATTTTGTAAAATATGCATTATTTTATAGTATTTATTCTAATTTTTATTTAAATTTTCAATGATTTTAAGTTATTTAGTACAAACATTTTGTTGGCGGATGAGCAGACTACTAATTCTGGACTTTAAAAAGTCCAGAATTACCTAAATATACCTTTTATGTTTTATATTTTTTAAACACTAAATTATCTAATGGTCTATTAGCGATCGTTGATATTTGGCGCCTTTGGCATCAATACATAATATATCATATTGGCAAAAATGCACTTTGCCAACAAAATCTTGAAAACATATGTTCTTAAAAGTTTTTGCCAACATGTGACACCCTTTCCAATGCGTTCTTCTGTATACATCAAAAATAAAACTTTCATCCATTTTGTTTTCATGAGCACATCCAAAGGCCATAGATTAAATAAAGTCTATTAACATGAAATAAATCAACACATTGAAAGTAAACATGTGAAAAATAGAACTTACTTTTTCTAATATTATATTTTCTAATGTTAGACTATATTTTATATCTAACTACTCCAACCCCTAAGTGCTCAATGTATCTAACCCCCTGTAATGGTTAAGAGGCATAAATGATCACATTGAGGATTGTTATAACTTTTGAGTAGTGCGTTGATTTTGTCAAGCAATAGTGACTGGCCCCTTTTGTGACACATTTTGTCATATTGAAAACTGTTGAAGTCATCCTAATTATTGGAATGAAAGAAGGATGCATTACCTTTTTGAAACACCATATTCATTATATTGGAAGATTATGAACCTTTTAATTTAATATGTGTGTTGCTCTAGAGCTCTAAAATATACTTGTAATGAAGATTTAAGTTGAGTTGAGCTAAATGTGTAGCGGATCAAAATCATGGATTTTTTCCAATATAACGAATATGGTGTTTTTAGGACAAGTTTTCCATAATTTTTGAAACTTGCATGCATTTTCTACAAGGCTTGCAATGGATTGTTTCAAAATGATTTTTTCTTGTTCAATAGTGCTGAAGTACCTAAAACCCTAAATTGCACAGCTGCTTTGCATTCCAGAATCCATACGTAACTATATTTAATCAAATCCATACATTCCATATAGTAAATTCACACATTGAAAATGCATTGCATTGGTAAGGGACACATGTCTTATCAGTCCAAAAATAGTTTGGATGAATGATGCATGCAATGGCTTTTGAAAACCTTCGTAAACAAAATTTTGGTTACATAAGCGTTTAGGGGCTAATATAGGTCTTCTAAAATATCTGAGTTCCTTTGAAATTGTTATCATCTATTGTTTCTCTCTAGTATACCATGTATTCAACTATATGAAACTTCATTGCTTTTGAAATAGATATCACATGTTTTTCAAATTTGAATATAGCCAAAAAAAAAAAAAAAAAAAAAAAAAAAAAAAACAACTTTGTTCTCCCCAAAAAAAAATGGTGTAAATAAAGTGTATGTTTGTTCCACCACTAAGCCTAAGTTCATGGAATTGAGAGAGTTTATGATGTGAGGTAATGAAATATAGCCAATATACAAACTTAGAATCTTAGAAAAATTTCTTTGAACATGAAAGGTTTTTATCCATTATATGTTCCTTTATAATATTTGTGAACTTTATACATGACAACATGTTGATTTTTCAAAATTGTAAATAGAAACATATACATGCGTCGAGAGTACAACGCCACAATAAATCAATCTGACGTACTTATAAAACTTATATTTACTATTCATATTCCAAATTACATTCTAGTAAATGTTTGAACCTTCAATATCAACATATAAGAAACATACATTTTTTTCATGATGTAATATCGAATAAGATTAAATCAAGTTTAAACTAGTTTAATTTATATTTTTCAAAACTATATTAATTTAAGTTAAAGGACTTAAATAGAAGTATAAGGAAATTTTACCTTGAAAAGTATGCGAGAAGGCTCTAGAAGACAATTGCATATGATAGAGAGGCATCATAAGCTCCAAAGCTAAACAGGAATGCTATCTTGTGAGCAGTGAGCAGGAGCAGCAAATAAGGAGCACTATATTTTTTTTTTTAAATTTTTGATTTTTTCGGTTTTTTTCCAATTTTTTTTCGTCGCAAAATAATACAGTGTGTATTACCGCGGAATCTTTAGAGAATATTTAGAGAATATTTAGGGTAAATCCTATGAAGATTCTAGAAATATTCTTTTCAGAGAAATACATCAAACCGACTATAAGTAAATTACCTAAAAAAACATATCCGAATTCAAAAAACTGTAGCAACCGCTACTGGATTTAATTACACCGGTAATGTACAAAATTGGGTCACAATATATGATGTGAATAAATGACCATTTGCTCTATCTATACATATATACGGTCTAAGATTAATATTATATAAAATGCAATCCAATATACATGTTCATACAGTATGTGCTACGATATCCAGGTATATCCAAGTCAAAAAACCTAAAGAACACACAAAATGTGAAAGACACACCTAGAAATGATCTAGAAGGTAAACTCTAGTAGTAATTAGGGCTGTGAAAAGCCTGGCTATTATCGGAATCACTGTCATTGATCATTATCGGCATACCCTCATTATCTCCCCAACCGTTGGACTGGTCCGTGGCTCCTTCATCAATAGAGGAAGCTCCATCGTAATAAATGCACAACTCCGGTGGTGGAGGGTAGTAAGCGTAGTCAATCTGGCCGCCAAAGAACTCATCTAAACCGTCGGAGTCGTAGCCATCACCAGGAGAATAGTCATCACTAGGGGCGCCATGAACATCCAACCCCTAGGAATCCTTGGGCTTCGAATCTCCATGCTCTGAGTGAGGAACCTCAATACAGATGTTGGTGATCCCCACTTGAACCACTTGAATGGTGAGCTCATCGTCGCAGCCTCCAATGTCTATTCCTGCCTCACGAAGATAGTCCAAAGCTCCGACTGGCTTACGGATTGGAGCTACCTCTGGAGCCACCTCTGGAGCAGGTTCTCCGTTCTCTGGCATTGATGAAGGGGTCTTGGGAGGAGTCTTGGGAGGAGTCTTGGGAGGAGTCTTGAGAGGAGTGTTGTTTGTTGCAACTCCGGCAAGTAGGTCCAAGTCTGGAGAAACTCCAGCCTCATGGAGCCTGCGCCGCTGAGCTTGCGTGAGCACCATGTTGGTGTGTAGGAAAATTCTAGAACCCGAATCTACAAGAAAACAAAAGAGAAATCAGTGAAGAGAAATTGAAAGAGGTTTAATGTACAAAAACCCGCTAGTAAAAACATGCACTTACTAGAGAATCCGCCAACTTATGAAGAGACTTACCGGAAGGAATGAAAGAGTTGGTTTTGGAGACAGTAGTGACTTCGCAAACAGGTTTACTGTAAACAAAGAAACCAGATCCAATTAGTCGACAGTTCTAAAGTAAGTCTATTAATAATAAAAATAACAACTCCGAAAGTGAAAGCAACGAAACCGACAAGATATAAAAGAATATTTACAATAGAAGACAAGTTTCAACATCATAAGCTACGGCCCGAGAATAAAAGTAAAAACAGCAGCAGTAAAAACAACCAAACAAACCCGAGACTAAGAAGACCCAACACTAACAGAACCAAAGAGTCGCAAAACCCGAGACTAACAAAATCAAGGACAAAGAAAACCCGAAACTAACAAATAAACCCAAGAGTGGAAGAACCCGAGACTAACAGAACCGAAGACTACGAAAACTTGAGACTAACAATACTCGAGACAACTAACACACTAACATTTTAACAAATTAACAAACGAAGTGGAGTTTTCAAACTAACATACTAACAAGTGGGAAAGAAGAGGGAGCTTACAACAAAAACCCCAAGAAGAGAGGGAGTGGAGAGGATAACCCTCGGCCTATTACACTGGCTCTCATATGCGAGAGCCAGTGTAGAGGGGGAAATATGGCGGCTCTCGGATTAGGATTAGGGTAATGTTAGGGAAGAGAAAGACGTGTCTCGGATCCAAGACACGTACTCTCGGATCCGAGACACGGAGAGGGAGGGAGGGAGGGAGGGAGGGAGGGAGGGAGGGAGGGAGGGAGGGAGGGAGGGAGGGAGGGAGGGAGGGAGGGAGGGAGGGAGGGAGGGAGGGAGGGAGGGAGGGAGGGGGGGGGAGGGGGGGGGGAGGGGGGGAGGGAAGGAGGGAGGGGAGGGCGGGAGGGAGGGGAGGGCGGGAGGGGCGGAGGGGAGGGGCGGGGCGGAGGGGCGGGGCGGAGCGGAGGGGCGGAGGGGGAGGGGGAGGGGGAGGGAGGGAGAATCTTGGATATCAAAAACGGTTTTCGGATCCGAGAACCGTTTCTGCGACCCGAGATTTCCCGCTCCCCTCCCTCGGGTATAAGAGAAGAAATGGGGGGGAGGAAGGGAGGAGAACAAGGGAAGGGAGGGGAACAAGGGAAGGGAAAAGTAAAGGGGAGAAGGGGGGGAGAAAAGGAAGGGGAAAAAGAGGGGGCGGAGGGGGGTGGGGAGGGGATGAGAGGGGAGGGGAGGGGGGAATAGAGGAAGGGAAGGGGAAGGGGAACGGGGGGGGGGGGGGGGGAATTGAAGGTTGAGGAAACGCTTCTCGGATCCGAGAACCGTTTCCTGAACCCTCAATTTTTGATAAATTATTTACATAAAAAATAAATTATATGGAGATAAATAATTTAAATGAAGGACAAATATATTTAGGAATTGTAAAAGATAGAATGAACTGAATGAAAAAACAATGAAATGAAATGGACTTGCGGATCCGAAGGTAGTTTCAGAATTCCTAGAACTGAAGTAAAAACATTAATTTCTTAATAATAACCAAATCTATAACGAAGAATGAAACACCAGAAATTGATTACACCAAATGTCTGGGGGATGGAATAGCAAGTGAAGGGCTAGTTCTTGGATCTGAGAGTCAATCATGCAATCCTTTGAATCAGACATCCAAAATAGCAGAAGTCACAAACTGGCATGTGAAGTAGCACTTTTGATTGAAATCAATATGTGTTTGAAGATGAAAGCATAAGTGTTCATGTGGAAAATATTACAAAATATGCACACAAGTAGTCGAGTATCTACATGTTTATGCTTGACGGTCATCTTCCACAGTGTCCAGGAATGGAACGTGCTCCTCACTAGCATATATGTCTAAATATCTCTCAACAGCACGAGATTCTAGACTTGGTGTTTTTTCTCAAGGGAAAGGAGATGGAGCCAATGCTAAGGTCTAAGCGGCTTGCTCTGCATACGAAGGTAATATGAATGACCTTTCAGGACTTGCAATGCTCTCTATTGTCCTGCGAAATGAACTCCCCTCTCCGGCTGTTTTGTTTACATTTTCCCAACTGCATTGACATAGAGGAAATTAGCAAAGAACTCCATTGAAATTCGAAGACTGAAAACTTCTTAAGTATGGAGATATGGACTTACTCACATTTGCGTTTTGGTGCCCTCTTGACCTCTGGTTCCATTATAACTTTAGAAGGAGGACGTTTTGGAGAAGATGGAGGGGTCGGTGGAGGAGAGTATTCTTCATCGGAGCTCTGATATGGGACAAGAGCTTCGTGGTAAAGTTCCTCGTCCTGCTCCAGTGCCACAATATGACGATGGAGTCCTCTGCAAGCTCGAATGGAGGCACCTGATGCAATTTGGCATTTAGTACTAAGAGCAGAAATCATTCTAAGAAATTCCATGGAACATCATCATCGGCGTGGAAAAGAAATTTCACCTGTGGAAGCTGAAAGATCGACAACAATGTCTTCTTCTTCGATACAGAGGTCAATTAGAGCCAGAAGCAAATTGTCCGATTTCTCACGAGCCCCTCGCCAAGGAATTCCAGAACGCCGTTGTTTGGTAATAGATTCCTTGGATATGCAATTAGTAACCACCTTTTTGTTGATAAGATCAACACCTTGATCCAGGAGCTGGCTATGAGGATTGTAACGGAAGTTGGCATCCGGAAAGGACTCATCGCGGTTTTCCTGTCAAACGAACAACTTCATAACAAAGTATTCAACATACTTCCCAACAAAATCCGGTTTAGTGAGAGGCATATTGTTTGTCACGATCGACTTCATCTCCACCTTAAAGTTCGACCATAGCGCCCATGCTGAAATCTCGTTGGTGATATATTCAGAATCCGGATACATGACAAGAAAACCTCCATTGTTGCAGAGCCACTCATTTGCAAACTCGAAAGCATGCCTGATCCACTTCGCCTCCTTCTTTCCTTCCTCATCTAGAGTAATCGACAGCTGATTCTAGAAAGGAACGTCCTTCGCAGGTGGGAATCCAGGAACAGGTAAGCCCTCGGGCATGTCACAGATAACCAAGTCCACGCATTTGTCTGTTTCCTCCCCTTGTATGTACGAGGCTTACCTCCTTGATGTTCCTGCAAAAACTTCAGGATCTTTGAATACAGCGGCGGCTTCTTGTCCTCATCAGCCAAAGACTCAATCTGGAACTCGTCGAGGATACTTGTGGCGCTCTCATCTAGAATGAGGATATCCGCACAATCTTGCTCCAAATCTTGAGTCTTGATAGTGTAGACAAGCTAGATGTTCTGTGAATACTATCAGAAGGTATGCTACTACCAGAAGGTGAAATACCTTCATCCTCAGCAACCTTCTTCAAGCCCATTTTCTCCACCTACTTGGCTTGAGTGATGCGAATAAGCTTCTCTTCCTTTCGTTTGGTCAATTCCGCCTTCTCCTTTTCCGCCTTCTCAACCTTTGCTTTAGCCTTCTGCTCTTCACGTTCAAGCATCTTCGCCATCTTCTTTCGCTGCTGTTCAGTCAAATTCACCAGCGCATCTGCATTCGCAAAGTCTAGGCCTTTAGACTTCATCTCCTCAGTCTCCCTCTTGCAAATATCTCGAGCTCATGATCTGGGCAACGGTCTCCAGGCTTGAGCTCAATGTACCAAGGGCACCGATGAAGGTGCGGCCTCGTGAAATTGGTCGCTGGCTTGGAGTAAAAATATAGTCCTTGCTTTGCCATGTCCAACCATTTCTCGAAACGAGCTGGAAATTGGTCTTCGGGAATTGCCCCTTTCTTCAACAACTCCTCGTGAAAGTATCTCACCACAACCTTGCACGCAGCTTCCTTTGTATTCTTCCACTCCAGAAACTCCTTCTCCTTATTAAATTTTGATGGCTTCCCAACTAATTCTGGGTTCCGTCAAGAACATATTTCTGGATGTCAACAATGACGCCCTCGAAGCCCGGGCGAGGAATCTGGAGACTGTCCTCATCGATGATATTGTGGTAAATATTTCCTGCTTCTTCCTCAAGTTGCAACAAAATTCAGAAGATTAGTAAAAATCAGCCTCCCCCAAAAAGGACTCTTGGATCCGAAAGTACCCTGGATACAACTAGAATTATTCTCTGAAGAGCACTAATGAGTACAAAAAATGACAATATCCAAATTGCTGGAGGTAAAAACATCCCCTTCCAAGAGGACTTGCGGATCCGAGAGTACCCTAGACATTGAAAGAATTTTTACTCTAAAAGCACTTATCAAAGTAACAAATGGCGATATACAAATTCATGGAGAAAAAAGAAGCCCCCCCCCCCCCCCCTATGACTCTCGGATCCAAAAGTACCCCCGGAGGTAGACTAAACTTTCTTAAAAATAAAAATATGCTAGTGAAAACTTACGCCTGCGTAGAAGGAAGCAATTTCCACCCATGGTCAAAGTTGGGTAGTAGCGCAAGGTTGCTCTAAGAAGTTGTTGGCCTGTCGTCCATCGTTGCTCATATTCCACCATTTAAACCATCGTTGCTTCTACTGGGCCGGAACTTTGGCGGTCGCTATTAACTGAAGTTTCTCAGGACTCATCTCCGGCTGAGACATATTACAATTGTAATGCGCAATAATCTGTCCATAAACATTAAGAAAATCATTAATAAAAGCAGTTTCATCATAAACTGTCCATTTAATCGAAACAAACCTCAAATAAATGGTAATAACTTGCAGTAGCCAGGATTTAGGGCTGTTTATCAAGAATTGAAGGTAAATATCACGTTACACAGAACTACTCTTGAATCCGAAAGTACATTGGGCTGCCTCTACTTCCATCTCAAGTTGGGAGATTTGCTTATAAAAAGATGAATTTGTTGTACTACAGAACTACTCTCGGATCCGCAAGTACCTTAGGCTGCCTATACAGTCATCTAAAGTAAGTATGTTTGGCCACAGAATAAATGAATTTCCATTACAACAAAAGTACTCTCGGATCTGAAAGTACTTCGTACGGTATAGAAAGTATGCTTCACATGAAAGAATCGATGTACCTCATTGATGAATCCCTCGCCATTTGCGAGGTCCGCAATGGCAAGCAAGCGGTCTATATTGGTGTGCAACTTCTTTTTGCAAGCCCCGATAGCTTCTTCGGATTTCTTTTGGACGTCAATAGATGAGCCTTCCAAGGGTTTGCCCTCCTACCTCAGCAGCGTGTCCTCATACTATTGAATCTCAGCGTCCTCCACCATATTGATTTCCCTTTCTAGAGTATATAAAGCACACATTAAAATGACCTAAAATCAAACGATGAATCATAATATCACGGAGATAGGATTGTTCAGTACCCCATACAAGAAGTTGCAAAAGGCATCTGCCGTCATATGGTACCACTTCTTCTTCTTCTTGGTCACCTTCTCCCACTCCGCAACACTAGCTGCATAGTCCCGTTAGGGAAGAATGGTCTTTAACGTCTCAAAGGGCATAGTGCCGAACTGTATGATTCGGCGTAGTTCATGAGTCCAATGCTGTTCCACATGGTTGACTTCGTTCTTCCTGCAACAGTAAATTGTTAGCACCAATACTCATTTATTTATAAAGAAGGCAGAAGTCCATATTGCGAGAAACTTACTTGTGACAATGAGTCATCGCATTTAATAGCTGCTGATTGTTTTCTTCGGATACGCGCAATACGATTGACTTCACTATGGGATGGTAATCAGGGTCGTCATTGTGGAATTGATGAATCTCCCCCATCCAAGCCTTGAACCTATGATTTCCATCCCAAATGAAGAACATTTTGTTTGAGAACCTTCTCAATTCCGGAATAGCTTGGCATTGATCTTCAAATGTCTTCTCAACATTCTTCCAAGTGTCTGAACACCCGGCTCTAATCTCCTCTGTTACCTCCTATGTCTTCAAGGCATAACTGTGAAGCAACACATAGAAGCACGAACCACCTCGCTTGTAGCCACTAGCAAACTCCGCCTTCAGCTTCGCAATATCTTTCAACAGAGGACTTTGTACATCAGTCATTGCCACCATCCTACAGAGCGGAATATCCAACTCCCCAATTGGCTCCTCCACCTATTCATTAGGACGATGTGTGAGTTTCCAGCACGTTTCTACCTTAATCTCGCAACCGTATGATGAACTCCAAGGTCTTCAGATGGCTCTTCTTCTTCTCCAGCTCCCTCCACATCCATGGGTACAAACTCAAACTCCTGAATAATCCACCCACGAGTACATCAGTTTTCTAAATATCCTCTAAAATATCTGATTGTATTATCTCTCAACTCTGCAGACAGAGGAAAATATTGTGCAACTCAGAAGTACCTTCGGATCCGAAGGTACTTGAGAGGGGCTCTATATTTTCTTCTGACCGCACTCTTCTCTCCCATCTCCCCCTAACTATCCCTCCCCCCTCTGTCTCTCCATCTTTTCCCTCCCTCTCCCCTCTCCCTCCCCCTACTCTTCCTCCTCTCTCATCGTTGTTGGAGGAAAAAGAGCAGGGGCTCCGAGGGACCTTCGGATCCGAAGGTCCCTCGGATCCCTGCTTATTTTCCTCCACCCTCTACTCTCTCCCCCTTCTCCCCCACCTTCTCACCCTTCTCCCCTCTACTTTCTCCCTCTCTCCTCTCGACTTCCCTCTCCTACTCCCCTCTATCTTCCAGGACTCTCCCTCCCTCTCCCGCAGCGGGAGGAAAAGTGGAGGGGGAGGAAGGGACCTTCGGATCCGAAGGTCCCTTCCTCCCCCTCTTCTTTCCCTCCCACAGCCCCTCTCTGCCCCTCCTCCCCGACCTTCACACACCTCTCCCCTCTCCCTCACCCTCCCCTGTCTCCTCTCCCTCAACTACGGAAGAGAAAAATGGAGGGGGAGGAAGGGACCTTCGGATCCAAAGGTCCCTTCCTCCCCCTCCTCTTTCCCTCCCGCAGCTCCTCTCTGCCCCTCCTCCCCGACCTTCACACACCTCTCTCCTCTCCCTCTCCCTCCTCTGCCTCCTCTCTCTCTACTCTTTTCTTAACTCAAAATACCAAATACATGAAACTTAAAGAAACCCGAACCTCTATCGCGACTTCTTCCTCCATCGCAAACCTTGAAACTCTAGACGCTGATCCTGGTGTATTCATCTTCTTGGAGGTTCCACCTTTCTTCAACTTCTTCAACCCTCATGAACCGTACGCCGCGCCAATGCTTAAACCCTTCATCTTTTTTCTGCCCCCTTGTCACTACTCCCAGACTCACTTAGCACAATACTAGAC
Organism: Ceratodon purpureus; assembly: GCA_014871385.1. NCBI lineage: Eukaryota > Viridiplantae > Streptophyta > Bryopsida > Pseudoditrichales > Ditrichaceae > Ceratodon > Ceratodon purpureus. The sequence continues at coordinate 24,935,716 of CM026426.1, forward strand.
TCTGGTTTCTGAACCCCCCTCTTCTTCCTCCCAGTCATAGCTCTTTTACCCCAGCGGATCAAGGTACCCTCACAGCCCTAACCCTAAACACAGCCGTCACAGAAATCTAACTAAGATTTCACAAAGAGCACAGACAATAGAAACCAACCGCAGATAACTAAGCACAAAAGAAAGCAAGCAAATGAAGCATTTGAAGTGGGGGTTCATATACGTTGCCTCCGCGGCTCAGAGGAATCCTACGACAGAAACAAGGGGAAGGGGAAAGAATGAGGAGATAAGACAAGTCGCGCAACAAGAGGGACAAAATGAGTGCAGATGAGCCCTTCTTTTACCTCTAAGTCCTCAAGTGGGAAGCTACTCGCGACCTTCCCGCCCACGCAGCCCAATCCGCGATCAGGGAGAAGTGAGCCGCAAGTCTCTTCCACGCCCCCAAGCTCAAGTATTGCCTCTACTGCGCCATCATGCACCTCTTGAAGAACCGCTGAAGTGACGTCCAGCCCCTCTGGTGCAACCGCTGCGATAATTGGTCTCTCCACTTCAATTGAGTGGCACTTGGGTCTCTCCTCTAAAATGTCTGAGCCCCTTTGGAGCAGTCGTTTACTAGCTCCCTCGTCAGTACAATCTTCAAACGTTAACGACCTAACTAGAGTGTCCACCTCTTCTAGCAATTTCTTTTGTTTCTTCCTAGCTAGTGCAACCCTTTTGCCTTTAGGTACACCGAAATTAATTTCGTGCCTATCCTTCTTCTCAGGACTAGTAATCGATTCTAGAACTACTAACTTTCTCCCTTTCCTTTCTCTCATGTGCATGACATAGACTCAACGCACCAATCTAGACACAGAACTTAAGCGTAGATTTAAAGAAAGAAATGGACCTTATCAATCTAAGCTCTAATAGTGGCTCAGACTACTGAACTACTCGGCGATTCAAAGCACTTTAATTAACCTACCCGTAAATATCTCCTTGATTCCAGACCTGGGATTAGACTGCAGTGGGCGGCGATACCACCTCGCCTATACGAGCACTATAAAATCAGAAGTTGAATCACTTCTATGGCTCTCTTTATGTCATTTCGTGTTGCTAAATGACCGTGGAATTCAAATATGACTCCTGTAATGCAGATGAAGTCTGACGACAGTGCAGCAACAAACGAACCTGCCACAGACGAAATCGTTTCTCTGAATGATCTTCATGGACCGTTTGATCCACTCATAGATGTTGAAGCCGGGAGCTCCGACGTGTCCGAAGATGCGGCTACTCCGGTCCAACCCGTGGAAGACATTGTGGAACATGAAGAGATTTATCCATCCAACGACCACGGGGAGGAAAGAAACTTGAAATTGACGCCTGCTCCAGAAGCATTCAGGACTCACGCCTATTTGAAGGTAGGAATTATCCCACGTGGAACATATCACAGGACAATGTTTACTGGGACACATAGGCGTAGAGGTCCTAAACTTAGCACGCCAGGCTGTAGGTTGTTACCCTAACCCTACAATTCCAATCGTGGAACTGAGAATTCCGCTTCTACAATAAGTGTAGGCCGCCAAGACGGCCCTTTGAAGCAATATAAGAAGCTCTAATTCTCTTTGCCTTTGAAGGCTTTAATATTCAATAGGTGCAAATTCAGGTCACAAAAAGGCCGTGTAAGCGGCACGTGAGAGAAAAAAATAGGCGCTGCCCGCGTACTTTACCTCGTGGCACCGGCTGTGCCACCGTGGTGCCAGCAACCGCCACGGGGGCTCGAACCAATGACCTCCGAGCGAGGCGTGTGGAGGGCACATCTACAGTGCCGGGCTGACAGCGGACTGGCGGAGCAAGGACCGGATCCCGAGCGGACTGCTCTTGTCAGCAAACTTTCTGCCAGCATTTTGAACGAGGAAATTATGAGTCCGCCCACCTACCTCCCCCACCGACGATGAGTGAGTGCCGAAGTTTTTGAACTTCGTAGGGAGAGTGAGTACAGCCAGCAGGTGTTCGGCGCTACGGGAGAAGCGACGCACTTGGGAGATTGGTTGCAGCCAGCGGGAGTTGGAGCTGAGAGGATTCCAGCTGATTTGGGAGAGTGGGTGTGGGTTAGTGCGAAGGGAGAGACACGTGATTGTGGAAATTCTGTGCCGGTAGCAAGAGTTAGCACTTGCTGGGAGTTGACGAGGTGATTTGGGGTTGTGGGTGTTGTTCATGTAGCGAATTGTGCTTGAGTAGTTACTTGCTGAATCAAGGTGGAAGTGCGGCTTTCTTCGCTGTCAACTCAATGTGCCGTTTGCTGCCAGCGAGCTACAAAACTAGGTAATTTTTTTTTTCAATATGATCAATTTTTTTTTCTCAACCTGAAACGTGGCAACTGGCCAAATCTCCTGCTCTGATTGTACCGAGAAGTACCTCTCGTGGTCCACCTGAATGTTAGTGTCCAGAGCCCGATTCATCAACGTGATGCTAACACGTTCAAATTTCTTCCCGTTAATAATCTCTGCCTCATCCAGCTTGAGGACAAATATCAACGGAGCCCCTTCCAACTCTGCAAGAATATCCCCACGTGAGAATGTTTCTGTAATGCAATCGAATTAGCTTCCTTTGTTAAAGACACACAATGCAGTTGCTGGCACCAAACGAACATTCACCATTGCTGTCAACAATAGAAGAAGAGGATGCATACCTGACTCCGTGATGCCATAAAAGATCACCATGCTCTGCTGGACCACCTCAAGGTCCGTGAATAGCGAGTTTTTTTCATCTAAGACCACCTCCTTTTGCTGCTCCTCGAATTTTTTGGTTTTCTTTGACACTGCTAGCAGCTCCATCCTTCCCTCAGCGTGGTAGTACTGGCCAATGAATTGTAGCAAGTTCGCATTTAGCTCCTGCCGAAGCCTTCTGACGTGGTAGGGACTAGGTAGTATGTTGGATTTGGCATCCTTGGTCAAATCCCGAACTGGAGCCTTCACGGCTTGGTAAATTGCACCATAGCCGCGATAAGACACCCCTGCTTGGTCGCAGGCAGCAAGAATATTACTCGGCCCTACCCTTTTTCCGATTGCCTTGAGGACGTTACTAGCAATCTTTCTCTTAACATGCTCCATAGATGGCTGAGTTGCGAGGGTGAGACCTTCATGCCTAGTTAGTATCTTTGCTAACGCTACAGCAGTTACTGTTTGGGAGGCTTTATCCCCATGAAGTCGCTGCTTCTCATGGTTGACCCGGTTGTTGTCGTTGACAGCATCCACAAGATGAGGTTGCAAATGCGTCCTAACGAGCTTCACTCTGCGATTTGCCCACCCTGAACCATGATTCAATTCATGAATCCCCCTGAGCGGTCGAGCCCTACGTCGCATCCCCATAGGCGTGTCCTTCAAAGGGCTAGGCCCCTCCGGTAGGCGCTCACTTGCTTGCTGCCAGCGACGCATTTTGGTCTCCAAGCCCTGCACCGTCACCCTATGATTTCTCTCCATGCTGCTCATCTCGGTTTGAATAGTCTCCAATTCAACCCGCAATTGCATGCATGTATCCTCAATGTCCCTGTTATGGTCGAGCCTCTCTCTGCTGCCAGCAAGGTCGTCTCTCACCTTGCCGAGTTCTTCTTCTAAATGTCGGCACTGCATTTCCATCTCACGCCGTGTAGGTCCAATTCCATCAACGAGACCCAATCTGCGTGCATATCCATACAGACCTTGCTCTCCATGACATATGAATTCCAGGCAATCTCGAAGAGTTCTGAATGGAGGTGGCCTCCCTGTTCCTGGATCAACCGGGTAAATGCTGCCATCGACCCACAAGTCAATGTTTGTATCCCCGGCTGCCCTTCGTCGTGGAAATGTTGATGGGCAGTGTTGCTCGGATCTCATTGAACCTCTCCTAACAAGTGGTGCATAGCGTGCATCAAGCTCAGCATTAACACGGTAGCTTGAAGGCTCCACCCCTCGTGCTGCCATCGTGAGTCCAGAATTCCGAAGTAGTGATTCAAGCTCTCATGGCCCCTCCATCGACCTGGAAGTATGCATAGAATCGTTTGTAACATTGCCATATACCCAAAACCGCAGAGTTCACAACAACCAAACCCTATACCATAGCCAGTCAAGGAAATTGCAGGATCAAATGAATAGCATGCAATGTACAAATGCACGACCCAAACTTGTCATAGAGAAATTGACACTTACACAACCTCTTCAGTCCACGGCAGGACGTGTTGCAAGAATACCCTTCGAATGCTTGCTGCTCGAATTTGTAACTGCTGCCAACGCGTATCTGCACAATCATGCTCACTGGTTTAGTTCTCACAATTTCCCTTGACTCTCTCGAATTTCACCTGCGAATTGGAACGTTGGTCCTGCAACACCAAAATTATACGCACCCAACTTCGATTCACCCCATTCCGAGGTGGGGAGACCAACCTACTGTCGACCGAGCTCCATGGCTTCTTCCCGTTGTGGCAGCAAACTTCGAATCTTCAAACAGTTGACACCAATCTCCCGTCATCTCTCCTTCGAATCGGGCTTTAACTTCACTAAATGCGAGAAGGCGTGGTTCACCAAACAAGGCAGCCACCTCGGCGCCACTAGGCACACCAACCCGCCCCGCAACCCCTTCCCGAGACCATTAAGTCGCCCTATTAACTCTGCGGGCAGCGATCCTGGCACCCGCTGCCAGCGACAGTGCCGCATTTGGGCAGGGAGTTCACCTAGAAAGGGCAGGCTTACACGGCCTTATTTTGACCCCATTTTGCACCTAATGAATACATTTGCCTGCGTATTCGATCAACATGCTCTTATCCTCATTCGTCAGTTCTAATCAAGATGGACAACCTTTATTCCAAATTGATATTTCCAACAGAATGATCGGAAAGTGCATTCATATTTGTGAACATCGCCGTCACTAGGCTTTCTTAGAATATCCACGACAGTAATCCAAGTACATAGATTCCGTTAATGGTAAAGGAACAGTGTCCAGTTAATGGCTCATTTATGTAGAGTCTTCTAATTACCTACGCACAAATATCATAACTGGAGGAAAATAGTTTATATGACTCATGTACTCTCGGATCCGAAAGTTGTTTCTCAACCCTGATATTTCGTCTATAATCCTAAATTAGGACACCCATAATTTAGAACTTACAGGATGCCTGTCTGATTTAACCCTCCTAAACTCGACACTTGACAGAGGGAATCATGTATGCACCTAACATCCTAACTATATTAAAAAGACAATTATAATTTAAGCAAAGAGTTATTGTATATGAAGCTCCAAGTCCCTCCCCAATTCATTCCTTCAAGTCACCTACTGTGGCCTCTTCCTTCTTGTTCTTTGTAATGCACGATTGTACCACTTCTATCTTCTTCCAGGCTCTAAGAATGTTTTCTCTATGTGCACATGGTAGAGCAACGCCCTTCACAGCACCCTTAGGGGAGGACGGCACAGTTACCATTCCAGAGCAGCTGCTTAGTCTGAGGTTCAACTTTAGAATTGGGTCAATGTACGTGGAGAGAGAGATTTATGATGATAACGGAGACTATTTTGCAGACCAGGTCTAGAGATGAGGAGGGTTATTCCTGGACTTTGTCGAGCGGCACATTTAAAGCTTATGGTTTGTCTGATTCGGAAATGTCGATGTCAACAGTCATTATGACTCCTCCGTCCTCAACGTCAACAGTCCAAGTTCCAGTGTTAGTGAGAGTGAAAGTCGAGGATCCTGAGGTCCATATCATTAGTGATTCTGACGATGACATTGTCCCGGATATCAATATAGCTGATACAAAGGTCAACCCCTTTGTACGACGTACAAGTATTGGCTCCACTCGGTCTTTACCAATAGGCAGCTTAAGGCGATCTCCGGCAGTCTCCTCTGGTCGTCCCCCTGCTCATCCAAACACAAAGAAACGTCGTAGTATCCTCGATGCAATTTAAGCGACAGCAAAGTGCAAAGGGTCCCGGTCAGAGATTGTGTTGATTGACTTAGACTCCCTAGAGCATGTGGAGGTTAAGTATCTCCCTCCAACATATAACGGTGACAAGATCTTTAAGTTGCCTCCGATTCCTGAAGGCGTTCCGACATCAGTTAATGGTGAACTGGATGGAATGGGAAAACAGTACAACGGACATGCATGGTGTAAGACCATGACCACCAACATTAGGAATGATTTTGGACTGAAATCCCGGAAGTCTTTGTGTATTGGGCATTTGCAATGTCCGAATCCTGCTTGTGGTTTTGTGGACAGGAATCTTGGGAAGGTGAATTCAACAGAGTGGGCTGGATTAACTCCTACACAGATTCCAGTAAGCGGGGCCCATCCTCCTTCGTTGACTCTGGTTTGCAAGCTGTGCCACACACCTCCTGTTTGTTTAGCGCCTTGTGATGCTCGAATTTATCATGTGACGTCGAGAAAGCCAGATTACACACGCGTTGCAATACACTTGGGGGTTCATGACCACCCAGTTTCCGATGGCACTTGCCAGGATGCACTAGACCATATATATGAATGTATTGGCGAGCAGGTCCTCCGTACTCCGAATGCCAAGAATTCGGCAATTGTGATGGGCGCATCCAAGATTTTCTTAGCCAACTATCTAATTCGAGCAACTCCTAGACAAAACCATCTCCGTGGTGTTTCGATGGAGGAGGCTATGGACAAGTTCAAGATGATGTTCGATGCCAATGTCAAGAACTTTGTTGCAGGTACAAAGAAGTTTCTTCGGCAAGACAACGGTCTCATTGACAACATTATGCGAATGAAGGAACACAATAACTTCAAGTTTGTGCACGATAGTCGATTTCCAGGCCAAACTAAGGGGAAAGTCTTCATCTTCAAGATGTCCGTTGATTTGCCGGGCAGTGGAACGGATTTGGTGAAGCGCATGCAACCTGGAGGAGACTTGCAAAATTCACGGATAATGTTCGACCACGTGAAGCGCGTGAAGAAGTGGAGCACCATGGCTTGCCACGTGTACGACAACAAATACTGTAAGGTGATGACCATAGCGAAGTGTGATATGCAATCAGAGGATGCGACTGCGTAAGAACTCTTCTGGGACCAACTGAAGGGAGTGATGGTGGATAATGGACATCCGAAACCTAACTTCAAGGGCTTCATGGCGGACAGTGTTGGGGCAAGTTGGCACGCAGTACGCAAGGTATACGGGAATGGTAACATCGACGACAAAATGGAAGACAGAGAGTAGACGTGTTTGTTTCACTCGACGAAATGTCTAGAGAGGGTCACCTTAGCTCATATCAAGACAGACTGCCAGGACCAGATGAGAGCTCTTTGTAAACAGTGGAAGGACGCAAAGACTCAAGAGGAGGCCGAGGACATGTACAGCGTCATACGGGGATGGAGGCAAACTGGAGGTTGTGTCCCATCTGAGGGCAGCAAACGAGCGCTATATGACTGGATGGTATTCTGGCATTACAGATACAGGCAGTGGGGTGGATTTATGCAACTTGTAAGTGTCTTCCGAACTATCAAAATGATGAATACCATCATATGTTCTAATTGATATCATTCCACACTTCTACTTGCCAATGGAGAACCTATCTCTGGAAGAGAGAGTGGACATGTCGTCGTGCAACCTAGCAGAGACTATACACAACAAGTGGCTTCAACTGTCCGGCAACACAGGCGACTGCCTCTACGCTGCAACTGTGGACGACATGATGCGTGCGTTCATGCAGATCACTCAGTATAGAATGTATCTAAAGGGAGGGAGGGGAGGCAAAGGACCAGACAAGGCAGAGCTCCGCCTCCGTCAAGCACAGGGGAGCTTAGACCCGGAAATGATAGCTAAGGCAATGAAGGCGTATCCCAGAGCTGCAGACGTTGTAACGAAGGAGAAGGGACTCGAGGGAGCTGAGATTTTCGGATCTATGAAGAGGAAGCTTGATCTTCCTCTTGGTTGAGCCCATCACTCTCAACGCTCCGATACGGTCAATTATTCAATTCCTGCGATAAGGACACGGTCAACAAGGGCGCGGATTCACGAGGCTCTTTCGGATCCAACATGTGGTGTACACAGACCACATCCGTGCAGGAGTCAGAGTGCGATCCATCCAAGTGGCACATTGCTAGCCTTTCAAACCGGTCTGGACGAAAATGTCAAGCACTTCAGGCACAGACTCGTAAGAAGTGCGACGCTAAGATTTCAAAGGGAGCTAGGGGTACAGCGGCGCCTACATATTTCGGACAGAAGAAGGACTTCTACACCAGACGCTTGACTGCAGCGGAGTTTTGGTTCTGCTCTGATGATATCAACCGATGCGTGAAGGGGGGTCCTAAGTCATTTGTTGTAGATTGGCCAGAAATTCCTGTGGTATGGCCAGTCAAAATTGGAACCAATCTCACTCGACAGGAGGTACTCTCCCTGGAAGAAGCGGGTTTCCAACTGCAACAGCGTGGCGCTCTATCACCACGCCGCCAATTCCAAGCAGCTTGTAACTGGCCTCTTCCGAGATCCCATTTCAAGGCACCAACGGATCCCAATACACACCCAACGCTCCGAGGTGGGCATTCCATTTGCAGGAACTCTGGTGCCCCAACTGTGGAGCACCGTAACAAGTGGAAAAGCGCCGCTCTCATGGACCATTGCGGTATTACGGAGGTAACGGCTATTCCGTATCCTGGATATGGTTGTGTTGTTACCCTTAACACGGATAATGACAAGCTCTACCGCGTTACCATTGGGTGCTTTCCGGAATGCACTTGTCCAGATTTCATCAAGATGCTTTCAGAGACTCTAGGGAAAAACAAGCAATGGAAATACTGTAAACATATCTATTTTGTTATTCGGTACATATGCAAGATGGACCCTAAAGAACACTCCTTCATGCACGCTCCGAGTTACAGTTTCAACGAGGTTATGGAAATCCTCAAACGAATGGGTGCTTTTTGAAGAACTATTCAGTTTATAACGTACAAGTAGTCCACTAGTGGACAATAGGCTACTATATCAGCAGTGTTTTGTTCTGGATTGGTTATGTCTTGATTTGAACTGCGGAAAATAAAGATGATTTCTTTCTATGCCATTATATACAATCAAAAAAGGTGAATTTTTTTCCACAGCAAAATAGAATTCTCTCTCTATCCTTCAACCCTACGACAAACAACTATATTTTTCTGGTGAGAAAACTCAGCAACGTATCATTAAGTTTACACAATGTGTATCCTCTAGAGATGTATCTCGGATTCGAGGGTCCCCCAGAGCCACAGCGAAATGGACTCTCGGATCCGAGATACATCTCGAGCATTGCAAATCCACCCTAAAAAATAAGAAAAAATTCGATGCACAAGAGGTGACTTTCGGATCTGAGGGTCCCTTTGAGGCATAGCCAAGGGGACCCTCGGATCCGAGAGTCACCTCCTGCGCATCGAATTTTTCCCATTTTTATAAAACTTGATATTAAAAAAATTCAGGCAATTTCGTAGAAATTTGGAAAAAAATTATTGTAAGCTGATCAGCATTTCAGTAAATTCAGTGTATATTCGATGATTTTTTTTTTAAATTCTATATTTAACTTTTTTGACAAAAATATCCTGAAACCCACGGAAATCCACGGTGATAGGTCCTTTACTAGTTTTAGTAATTTATCTCCAATTCCGTCCAAAATTCCCAAAATTTCCAAAAAAAATGTCAAAAATGAAGCGTTTTTCAAAAAAAAAAAAAAATCATCAAAAACGCCTCCACTGTTCTCTGCTCCCGCTCGCTACTCACAAGATAGCTTCGCTGCAAAGTTAAAGAAGACTTATGATCAAATCTTTCATATTGCAAGATATTATATTTGAATGAGAGACTTTAAATTTATCTCATAGTTGGGTGAATCAATGCCATAGAATTTTAGCAGTTATTGCCTTTTGCCTTGGATACTGATATAGACAAGACAATATTTTTTGTTCTTGATTACTACAATGCACATGTCCAAAAAAAAATTTAAAAATTCATTGTAATGGAAGATTAAACATGATATCTTATATGCCTACGGACTTCCATTACAAAGCTAAGTTATCTTCTAAATAACCATACAATTAATTGAATTTAGACATTGTTATGAAAAATTATCCTTTTATAAGATTATATTCAAACTAACAAATACTTAGTATTAATAAACAAAAGTAGAAAATTATAATAGAAAGTCGATCCAGTAGATGTAATTACTCTCTCAAGTAGGACTTAGTAACATTTGGTCTTATGATACTTGACAAAAAAAAATTAAAATATAAAAAACTAACAAAATTATTCTTAAAAACATCACAATCTGTTATACCGTGTTGATTAAATTACACAAATTTTGACTTTAAAGTAATCAACAACTAATACACTAATATGATGCACCATAAAAAAATATCCTAATAAAAATGGCAATTTATAATTGCCAAATTTTATTTATAGTAGCTAATATCATTGTTAAATCTTATCACTTTTACTGATGTTGATGTTATTGGTTCTAAGGTGGTGGATGGACCTTGAATTCCTTGACAATTGGTACAACTTCTTCATTTCCTATATTTAGATTTATAAATAAAGATTGATGTGCATATTTCTTAAAATGAGTCTACAAAGTTTTGAATGTAGCTCAATTTCAACCAACAAATCAAAGTTTTGGCTTGATGACAAACCGTTATAAAATACATTTATTTGTATTTGTAAAACACATTTATTTGTATTCATCTCTGTATTTCGTGTGCCATGTTTTGTAGTACTTATTTCCTTTTGAAATATCAATAGTCTTCTTTCCTTGATCTTTGTCCTTGTGGACAAAGAAGCAAAGTAATTGACAAATAAACATTTAATTGAAGTTGGTTCTTAAAAATAAATATGATTATGTTTTAAATTCATTAATTAACTTTTTTCTTGCATGTATATGTATATCAAAGGTATACTATGTATTAACTTTTAAGTATATTAAGTATGAAGTGCAGCTATGGATTTTCACACAATCCAACCTATGAAAAAAAACTATAATAGCACCATATCAAGGCTTGTCACCTCTCACACAAATACAATATTTTTGAAAAAATAAGGTTCACCTTCCAAAACTTGAGTTTCTTGATTTTTGGTTTTTAGCAAAACAAATCATCAAAAATGATGTCAAATGGTTTTAAAAAAATAAAAAATAAAAAATAAAATTCTTCTATTTCTGTTTATTTATCTTCATAAAATTTGGACTTATAAGTTTTTTTATTATTAGGAATATTTTGGGCAAACCTGCTGTAGTGCTATTATATCCAACCTACTAAACAATGTATTTTATTATAAGCATGTACTTACAATGAAGATCAAGAAACTGCAATTTTGTACATCAATAGCATAATTATTAATAAATAATTCAATAAAAATAAAAATTTAAATATTCAAAGATGGAAAAACAAAAATATGAAAAAATATTTTATGAGATATTTATCTATTTTAATCCAAATTAGGATATTTTTAGTAAATTTACCCACTAAATAAAAATTGTAGAATACGTTCCTTTTTATGGGACCTTTAAAGAGCGTCCACACTCCCAACATTGGGAGCACCGACGTTCCCTCAGATCCCATTAACATGGGAGCGGCAAATTCCTGCGTCGAAGCTAAATCTACGACGCGGTTGATCTGGCCCGGAGAGGACTTGATCTAGAGCAAGTATTTTGTGTTTAACTTAGTTTGAACAGCGTTGGAACCCGCCTCGTTAAGTTTCTAGGCAATGCAAACCAAAAAAAATCCCCCAACTTCAGAGCATCTCTGCATCTCTCACTAGTGGAGGGTGTGAAGCAAACGACTGAGTTTGTGACTAGCCTCGTGACTAGGATGGCCTGAGCTTACCGCGTTGTGTTTCTGGTCACCTCCATCGGATTCTGATCATATCGGACATTGTCTTTGAGGGTGTGGGCCAGCGTTAGTAGAGTCGCGGGTGCTGGAGCAGGGGCCCACTCAAACCTGGCCTTCGTAATAATCTGCGGGTAATTACCGAGGAGTTATCCTCGCAGGACCTTATCGCCTCTGTTTGTCATTCGATGAATGTGTGCTTCATCAACGAAGGAGTTTGTTATTGAGGTCCGGTACATGGATTGGTAACTGTCATACACACCCGGGTGGAATGAACCCATGAAATCTATGTCCGAATCTTCTTCCATGGGTATATACATTGAAGTTGATGACCCTTTCCTACATCAGAAGATTGTTGTGGATATCCTGATCCGGAAACATGATTGATATCCGTGTAGTGCGTTCACCAGTCATGACCAGTCAACGTAATTGATAATCGGGGATGGGGATATAATATCCGTGTATTAGAAATTAAGGATTCTTCTTAAATAAAAATCACCGCCCAGTCAGCGGCATACAGTGTAACTGTATTGGTAATAGGGTTTTAAAGACAGCAGAGAACGCATAATTTTTGTTTGGAATGAGGTCCCGGTAATACACAATGCGAAAACGGAAGTTTATAGTCTCCAAGTATGTTGTGCATAAAAATGCCACAAGACACATTCCATAAGACATTCCAGACTCACAATGTAAGACCGACATGGAATTGGAATTCGGCAATCAAAGCATTATATTCACACAAAAATGGTCTTGATACTCACATGTCAACCAATTGAGGACTACAAAAGAGTACAAATGAATGCGTACCGTTATCGCTATCTAGCGCTGCACTATTCCTGTAGTGATCAAAGTGTCATATCTTTGATGCTGGCCAAAACGTGACCTTCGACATTGCCCAGTCAGAAAGTTTTTCTGTGTATGTGTTTTGCATCCCACTTGATGAAGACATTCAATCCTGTGGATTTAACCACATCGTCCTCCAGAACCTGAAATGGCTGTCGCTCTTCCAAGTACAGAAGTGGAACATTCGGTACCATTACTTTGTGGATTTGTATCATCTGTTCTCCTGGCCCGCATAGATTTCCTAGTTTCGTGGCCTTCTCCTTCCACGACCCCCCTGTTCGTCCTTCTGCTACAACATCGTCCCCCATTTTAGGGTGTGAGATGTAGCATACTTTGTTTACCGCAATTGCATCCCTCCCTGGTCGTGGTGGGAATTTCAGCGCCTTCCTTGCATTCGATACAGCAGGATCTACGTCTTCGACAGTCGGCGTGTTTCTTCCTCTGGTTGCCATCTGCTGAATGAATACCGAGTTGCAGTGCGGGTCTTGGAGTGCTGGAGGTGGTCCAGGAGTGGAGTTGTAGTGGGGGTCCCGGAGTGCTAGTAGTGGTCCGCCAGAGGAGTTGCAATGCATGGTAGACATTGGAGGTGGTCTGTTGCTTCCGTCCGCACCCAAATCCAATGTCCAAACTGCGTTTTGCGAGTCCGGAATTCCAGTATCTGGTTGGCCAACGCTCTCATTGACTAACTCATTTGCAATGGAATGGTCAGAGATATTTGTCGAGATGGCCACCATATTTGGACCTCCAACGCAACGTGGTCTTACAATGTCAATAACACAGTGTCAGCGCTCATCCAAGAAGGTTGGTTTGATGCGGTTGGCAATGCAGACGTTGCAAGATTACTAACACCGTTGTCATTTCTTGTGGGAAGAGATACGTTCTGTACCTGACATGGACGGGGAAGAACCTCCTGTTCTGCTTCAGTAACTGCGGATTGCACCGGACCCCTGTCTAAATTCACCAATCAAAGAAGTATCTCTTTAAAACCCCGTTTTGTGTCGAGGACCTCCTGCACCATTGCGAAGTTCTCGGATAACTTCGTAGATATGTCTCCAACTCGTGTTTCCAGCTGTGTGATGCAGTTGTGGTCACCAATCCGAGTTCGCATATGTTCTGCGTTTGATGGAGCTCTACCGCTTGACGGTCAACTGTAGTCTGGAGTGTTCTGACGCTGCAAAAATTTAACAAATGTCAGATGAAATACTTTATGACACAACGACGAGGCTATGCTGTACCTTAGATAATTGGCTGTGACGCTAAACAAATTCCTAAGAATGGATCTGTTTTAAATGGAGGCGAGGTGCAGATGTGTCCACGCAAAGGCCTCGTTTCCATGAAGCCTTGCAGTAGTCACTGTACGCACTTAGCAAAATAACAATGCATTCCAACATATTCTCTTATATCTCCGTCAACGAGTCAAGTTATGCTGAATCCGTCTATCGCACTGCTCCCGAAGCTACGGTAAAACGGAGAGGTCAAAACGACTGGTATTCTAAGGAGTGTCTCCGGACGACAAAAAAGTGGTCCCCATAAGGAGAGGGGAAGGCAGACCGAAGTCAGGCGCCACGATCATGGCCCATGGACTCAAATATCTGAGTCCATAGGATAAGATGGGATTCCAAAACACACTCTCTCAGCCTTCCCATGTCCGTAAGTTGACTGTTTCATTGGCAAAAAGAAATTCATTATCTTACAACTTTGCAACACAGGGCTACAGTGAGTTCCTATGACAATAGGTAATACACCAAGAACGTATACAATTTGGTAATAATGTCCATAGGTTCATTCGTATACATTTTTAATATAATTCCATGGGATATTAAAACTTTATAGGGGAATTCTTTCAAGTAAACCGGAATTGTTGAAAAAATCACCCGAGGTTACACTTTATAGGTTATACAATGAAACTAGACCGACCACGAAAACTGTGGGCTGAACCTCAACAACTATTAAACGAATTAAATACATATAAGACTAGCACGGTCATGAGGAAAAAATCCAATATCAAATACATTGTGGGCATGAAAAATTTCACCTCGAATATTGTAGGGGAAATGCTCATTCTATCAACATAGAGTCAAGTCACTTCTCTGAACATGTGGAGTGCTTGAATGCTATTACTTCCAATACGGTTCATTGAGTGCTAAGAGAACCTTATCACAGCGGCAAAAGTGGGAATAAAATAGGAGATGACGAAAACGTACTACTGCACATTCTGGTGTACTCGGTGGGCACTCTTCACCATCCGGAGCCGATCCCCTTGTGGAGGCCTCCCGAGCACTACTGGAGGTCGGTAAGAAATTGTCTGCCATTCCGGTGCTCCTGAAAGGAATAGATGATAGGCTTCGGATGTTACCCGCCTGCTAAGATCACATCAACTTCTTCTAAGCATTATGTAATATGCAAAGACAATGAATTTCGACAGTTTTAAAACATGCATACACCCTCTTCAAAACTAACCCCCTCCGATTCCTAAGTGGTAAAAGATATGCGGATTACCCGGTGATGTGGTGGACTTGACGAGTTTGGGCCTTCATTGCCGAGGCTATTTGATTTCTGTGGCCCGAGTGCCCTCCGGGCTATCATACTCTCGCTTTCTTGCTTACCTGCAACGGACATCGAGTATTTTTGCAATGTGCCAAATGCCTCATCGGGGCATTTGTCATGCTGTGCACCTTCATTTACAATAAAGAATTCTTACCATTCCAACCTATCATTCTTAATAGCCCCCTTCAAATACTTTGACAAGTATCTAGCGCACAAAGGATAATCATAGGTGAATATTTCATCTAGAGCAACATATATCTTGTCAACTACCTTCCACCATGCCCCCTTTTTACCAATGTAGGATCTAACAGAGTGATCCATGCTCTGCCTTGCTATAAGACAGACCTGCCTATGCCATGCACTTTGCAATCCGATTGGCTTACCTGTAGTAGTAGTGGGAACATGGATCATAGAGGACCTTCTTTCGGCGTGGGCAGTCGCCATTTCATTCAGGTATGGCTTTGAGTAATCCCTTTGTAGTCTTCTGCGTTTTGCCTGTTCCTCGTGAGTTGTCCGCCATGGTTCCTGCGTTTGCATTGATCTCGATTCCATGTGTGCCATGCAAATTTGCCCACTCCCGTGTATTACAGGATAATCGTGTGGTGCTTGATGCACTCGGTCAGGCGCAGGAGTGGAAAAGCCCCTCCTTGAGTCACGAACATCTGTCCTTCCAGGCAAGCGAGTTTGCACCGGACCAAATCCCTCTGCAACCAAGTATGTTTAAGAAGTGGATGGCCTCCCATGGTATGCATGGTCCACATGGTCTTAGAGAAGTCGTTTGGATTGATGTCGTAAGAGAAGTCGTCCTCTATTTCACGACCTCTATACAAGTCCTGAGCTGCCTACAGATGTAAGGAATTAATTTATGTCAGAGTATAGTTCAGCAGAGATGTTTAGGGTACAAGCGTGTAGAAGGAAGTCATTCAGATTGTGAGTCGAATTCACGATTGGTGATATCAACATTCGAGACATAATGCATGTTCAAATAAAATTCGTAGGAATTGAAAGTCGATAGAAGTGGCAAAATAAACACAAGATAGATGATGTAGAGAAGTACATATTATAAAAACGCACGTAGAGTGAACATACCTGGGAATTTGTATAGTCATCATCCAAGCCCGGGTTGATGTCGCTATCCATGAGAGTACGGGGTAGGAAAACTGCAGACCTGCTTGAAAATTGATTGTCCATGTCGTCCAGCGACCGATTGTGCGAAGTGGAAGGTGAGTGATAAACTAGGCTCAACGGAGGTGAATTAAAGTCCGTTGAGTCACAAAAATAGCCAGAGGTATCTGATGACGTACTACATGTAAGGGAAAACCCCAAAGACTTTCCCACGTAGCAAGAGTGACCCATTAGGGTTGCATAATCTACAACTTGGAATTTGGTGGAATAACGACAAAAGTAGAAAAAAACCCTTCATGCTATGCAAATCCTTGCATGAGTGTGGGCGGAATTAGGGTAACCGGAGATGAGAAATCAATCATATCCTTTGTAAGGGAATCGTCCAAGGAGCCAAGCATGTATGGTCCACACGCCATTATACAGTCATGGAGGGCTTCTAGTTTGTAGTCGCATAGCTCCAAAAATGTCAGATCATGAGCCGTCCTTAGATGGCCTCGCACTAGTATTGAAATAGAATGTAGAGATTCCTTGTGAACTCGCATTCATTAGTCCAAGATTAGAAATACCGTTTTAATGCCGCCGCATTAGAGGATTCGGAAAATCAAGTACGTAATGGGAATTCAACAACGAACCAAGTGGAAAAATGGTCTACGTCCTACGCAAGGAATGCATTCATGCAGGATATTGAACACGGTGATTTCCAGAATGCCGTACTGTCGAGCACAAGAAAAGAAGGCCACATACAGCAATTTTGTGTAGTCATTACAAGAGAGGACGCGATAATTCATACTTTACGTGATAATGCTACAGGGGGTTCCAATTATGTATTCCTCTACAATGACTCACACATGCTACCACGTCGACTTATTCTTCACGACCATTGAGGGAATGGTTTACACTACGGACCATGAAGATATTCCAAGAGAATTAAAATGATTTCATGGTCACGGCTCTTGGTCACTTGTCATGGTATAAAGTGGATTTGGACCAGGACGACTTTGGGCTAAATTTTTCAGATTTTGGCCAATCACTGATTTTGTGCCCAACGGTCCCCTTGTTTTCCATCGAGTCGACCTCTTTACCTCGACTTGACTAAAAACCCGTTGGACCATGAAACATTATCCACTAGGTAGAAAATAGCACATTTTGGTAACCTCAAACTTTGTGGTCAATCTCCTTTTTTCAAGGTAGTGTAAAGCGAAGTCGGACCGGGACAACTTCCTTGGCCAATCACAGATTTTAGAGGGCCATGGTCAATGTCCACGGTCCATAGTCTAAACTGCCCCTGACATCTGTATGTGTTGAAACATGATTGATGCTGGAGGACGTGCAAATGTAGTAATCCATGGATAGTTCTGTTGAAGTAGAAGTCCATCAAATTATCAATTTGTAAAGCAACACGGTGGGTTCTTGACTTGCAAAATGAATGCGAACACAGAACTTCCTTGGCAAAGGGATATGGATGTAGTATCACAGGGTCCAGGCTACATTCGACAATGACTAAGTACCTAAATGCCTCGAACTGATGTAGTGACTCTGTGAATTATGAGTTTTTACAAGATTGAGGTTAGGTACTAGGTCACACTATAGTCTGCTGCAATGGCACGTTTTATGGATGCTAGCAGGTTCAGTAACGAAGACCAATAAGACTTATGCTGAAAATAAAAGCAGAGATTGCCCATTGAATCCAAGTACAATTCTCAGCAACTACATTGTCTCCAAGGACGATAACATAAATTCATCACATTAGCGATCAAAGACAGCCACGACCGGTAAAGTGTGAAGATTTTGGATGCTGAGATTCCGTCATTTCTTATGGAATTTGTTGCAGATTACTTATTGAAAAACGTAGCTGTCGATACTTCAACGACACAAGGATATATCGAAGTAATGCAAATAGGACAAGACGGAACGAAGGAAATTTAGGCAAACGGTAATGCACATTCAGGTAATTCAAATTGTAAATGATTAAAATAAAACGATAAGTGTGACTGTTGCACTGTGTATATGTTCACAAATATCTACAAACGGCAGTACCTTGTGGATCATGCTGTATCAAACGACACTGGCTGATTACTCCAAAATATATAATGGAAAAACGTGCACTTCTGTCTGTGCGAGTAATACCTACGTCAATCCTCAGACATGATATGTTACGACGTCCAGTGAAGCACTTTGACGTCGACGCGGAAAAAGCTACGTGCGTCTGATTAGTAGAAGATTACGGCTGCACACTGAAACAATCTTAGTACCATAACATTTAAAAAATAAAAATGAACTGTAAACATTGTGCATGCATTAACAAAATGAACATATACTTTTCACAGCACTATCTCCAAGGTAATGGACCAGCTACGCATAATGTCTTATGCACTATTTTTTAAGAGGAAATGAAAAATTACCTACCACCGCCTGATCGCATACGCCGTCTTGGGGGAGAGTACATGTGTTCCTTGGAGTCATAATCCGGAGGTGCTTTGAAGGAGGAACCAGAACTCTGTTTTGGGTTGATGTCCTTTATTTGAAATATTTTTCTCCAGAGAGCGCGCATGTGCAACAGTACAATCTTTTTCCATTGAAGTTCCTCCCTTTTCGCCAACTCCAACTGCTCTGCCGCGACCCTAGGACACTTGACAGACATGGCGTCCATTTCCGCTGACATGCACATCCTTTTCGCGGAATGAGAGTTTTCCTTACTTGATTTAACCACTGATGCCGAAGGAACACCTCTACAATCATCCTGAATAATGGGGTCTCTCGCTGTCCTACCGGAACTTTCGATGTGAAGGCGCTGGCTTGCGAGGTAGTCCGCAGAAGTGAATTGAGCAACGACACCCAACTACTTTATCTCCTTACGACATTCCGCAGTTACCTTGTACTCATCTGAATCAAGCAATACAAGACTTAAGTGAGGTAGGTTTGGAAGCCATTGCTTCTGCTGCCTACCACTTCGCCGTCTACGACAAATGAACAACTCCCCTATCCAGGCGAGAAGATGACCCTTCTATGAATCCATGACACATTTACCAAGGAATAAATAGTAAGTAAAGGAAGGAAAAACTACAAGTATTTGCCTTAGAAAACAAGGTCGTCGCTCTTGCAACTGCGAAATAGGGCATCGTCGATTCACGGGACACGAGGACGGACTAGAAAGAAATGCACCGTTCATGGCGCGCAACTGTACTGATGTAAAGACACACTCAGATACACAACATCACATTCATAAGTCTGCTATTCATTACGTATAATACAATTTCGCAATCATTCTGTCGACATTACGGAATTTACATAACATCTCTGGTATGGAAGAAACTTAGCATTGTGGACCCAGTAATTGCATAATTCAATGAACATACATTGCTGTAGTACCGTTTGTTACCTTAAATTTCCGCCTCAAGAAGAGAGTGTCTGAATGTGCGCATCCTATAATACTTTTTTGGGAACATGGATTCATAATTCAAGTAAGTCGTGAAATCCGCAGTTGCTGCTTTGGGGATGAATTACGAGAACAGTTTTTTGTCAAATAATCGAGAAGTCAGACATAGATATCCTCTAAGTGATATCAGAAAAATATATACAACACGAGATCAAGTTTGCAGTTAGGAATAATGTCTGCAATAAAATTCAATCTAATCAACGGTGCTCAATTCCAAATACATACGTACTGTAAGCATAACTATGATTTTACCGCTTAATCATTTTTTGCGACGTACATGTAAATTTATATGCAAGAACCCAGACCTAGATGCTGAAACTAGATTCGAAACAGTGAGAACTTCAGTTCACCAAGTGAACAACTCGGAGGTGGGAACACCGGTGAAGCCAATGCAACATGGAATATAAGTCTACGAGGAAATGGGCAACTCACCTTGTTAACCTGGGTCATAACATGGAGCTGCCTGAGGTGAGAGTTAGAGGGGGCTAAGGGTAGAAGTTTGAGAGTAGCTACACAGGCAGACTGAAGACTGACCGTGGGTGTTAGTCTCGGGACACGGTCATAGGGCCAGCAGGGTGTCCCTTTGAGTACCGGTCCTGAGACCGTTGGGTCTTCCACGGGCACGCGGTTCAACTCCAAGACAGACGGGGAAGACAGACAGGTGAAGTCACAACCAAGACCCCGTGAACACCAAGAGAGGGAGAGAAGCAAAGGGAGTCCGAGAAGGGTTTGGTAGCGGGGACAGTGCAAGGTAAGGATCAAAGACTCGTGAGCTTAGACATGTAATGACAATCGGCAAGCAAGATGCATACAAGTGAGATAGGGGAGGGCAGAGAGTAGAGAAGGCATAGTGTAGTATTAGCGGAGTAACCCAGGACTGTCTATGAACACCAAGGTTCAGGCGCTTACATGAAGGGGCAAGCTGTCCTAGGAAAAACCAGCTACTCTGAGACCGGACTCGACTCTAACCACAAAACTGAGGAGTGAGTTCTCTACCCTGGATACCTTGTTTATACTAATCTAATTAGACTTCTCCTTGTAACTCCTTGTTGCACTATCAGTTCCACCGTCCAAGGCTATCCTCGCTGGTCTTGCTGGGGCAGTAACATTTTGCCCTCCCTCGGAGAGTGCAATTCGTTATGAATTGTTGGTCTTCAGCCACGCGTTCGTCGATGAACAGGTCTCCAATCGGGCCTGGTCTCCTCCTGTGGTACCTGTGCCTGTCGACGAGGAGGTGCTTGGTCTCCGTATATGGCTGCTATGGCTGCACCCACCCCCTTATGGATTAGGGTATGTTTAGACCGGGAAGTAATGGAATGCTGATATACGTCATAAACGGTTTTTCCTAGGATTTTGTTGCAAGCAGGGCATTGCACATGGTCAGCTTCAGGATCACTATAGAGGTTGATCAAATCCGGATTTGCAGAAAAATAACGTTTAACTTCTTCAACAGCAATTTCTAACTCGTCCCTGGCTTCATCCTCATCACTGGCCTGATCTTCAAGACCGAACTCTTCTTCTAGCTTTTTTAATGCTTCCTTATGTTTCTTAAAGGATTTGGGTCGCGTGGTAACCTGGTTTGGTGATGCGTGGGTTGCAGGGGGCAGACTTGGCAAAGCTTGGGTTGCAGGAGGCAGACGAGGTGACGGCTGTGGAGTATCCTCGGGATCCGTGAAATGCTCAGGGATATGGACTCGGTCATCTTGGGTTTCGATGTCGGAGATGGCTGCCAACTGATGGTCTTCCTGTGGATGTGTGGCAGGGCTGCAGGGTGCAAGCTCCACGTGCGGTAGTGGAGACATGGCCTCGAGCTCCATGCTGTCCCCATCGTTTTCTGACTGCTCTAACTCCAAGGCTACGAGTGCTTCATCGATGCACTGGTTCAAGAAGTCTTGCGGGGGATCCATGGCTGTTTGGGGGTGGGTGCGCAGCCACTGATATGCATTGGATGCAAACAATTTGGCTGCATTGTGCACCCACCCAACCTTGTTGGCCTCGAATGTCTGCATTGCGAGTTCTGCAGCGACCTTCTGCTCCTGGATCTGCGCCACCTCCTCGTTGCTATGTGAACTCATCCCCTGTGATGCCAAGGTCTTGCACCTGGCCAAGTACTCTTGGTTCTGCTGCTCCAACTGCTTGGTGTGCTCCTACGCGGTCGCCTTCTCCCTGGTAAGCATTTCCACGCTTGCATGGGTGGCGGCTAACTCTAATTCCAAATTAGCAACCTGGTCTCGGAAATAAGATAGTGTCTGCATTGTTTCCTCTTGTTGTTTGCGATGCTCTGTACGGGCCTGCTCCAGCAGGCATTGTGCTTGCTCCTTGGCTCCTTGGATTGCAGCAGTCAGTCGACGCTTGTACCGTTCTTCCAGGCCCTGATGTTCCTCCTTTTCCTTCTGTGCAGTGCGGATCCACTCCAACATCTCTGTCATGCAGCCCGTGAGCGCGGTGGTTTTGGTGTGGAATTTGGTGGCCATGGGTCCCCAGGCTGTTGCTGCTACTGCTGCTGCTGTGACCGGCTCCTCGCTCCTGGGGCGCATGCTGGGACCTGGGAGAGCGGGGTCTCGAGCCGTGGCCGTGGCGATCTCCCTCTGGATGTCAAAGAAGGTTCCCATGAGTGGCGGTCTATTGTATCTCTTGTGGAAGGCCAAGAAATGGGCGATGTAGGCTGTTAAAAACGGACCCACGGGGCTGCTGTAATCGAGGCGCTGCCGGTACCCACGCATCTGGATGAGAAAATTCTCTTCCACCATGAGGCCCCAGTTAATCTTCTCTCCGAGGTCAGCCAATAGCAGTAGGGACAAGTGCGATGGCAGGATGCCATTGCAGTTGTTCTGGAAGTATACCTGGGAGAGAACACCACGCATTCTGGAAAACCATGGATCCTTCATGTGATTGCCTAATGCGAAGACATCATACCTTGTATCCTTCGGGGGCTCCAAGCTGCCTACGCGAGCCAAGAGGTCCGGTTGGGGATAGCGCGAGCCTTTGTTCCACGCGGTGGCGCCTAGTCCGTCCCAGCCGAAGAACTTGTGGAGATACCTGCTGGTATACTCCACAAGCACGCCCTCCACGACACCAGCCGGGTGAGTTGCTGACTCACTTTGAGTGCGCATAGAGTTCACGAATTCGGTGCAATGCTTGATGTTAACCTTCCCATCGAGCGAGGTCCAGTAAAGTGCTAACCCTGTCTCTGTGAGCCAGATGAGGTCCGGCTGCCTCTTCCATTCCATGATCATGCGTGGGATATGGAATGGCTCTCCATGTATGCTAATTCGGTGCAGTGGCTCGCAGGTACGTAGCAGTGGCAGTGAGAGCGCAATGCAGGGAGCTGAAGAGATGAGGAAGAAGACAATGAGCAGTCAAGGCCTTGGGATGCACTCAGCGCGTATTCAGGGAAATGCGTGGAGAATGGTGCACCGAGACACCATGAAGACAGAGAGGTGGACAGACGCAAAGGGAAATGAGAGCTGAGGGAGGGAATCGGATGGTGAGCTGAGGCAGCTCCATGGGACCTTGGCGGCCGTGACGGGATAGATGGGAGCTGGAGGAGACAGTCTGGCTGGACTCTACCTAGCTGCCTGCCCCACGATGATTGTGGCGGCTGAGGCCTATGAGTGCGGGGGCTAAGGGGAACTTGAAGTGTCCCCTCGATGTGACTATCCATAGAGTCCTGGCTACCATGTAGGCATACCTGAACTAGGCTAATGTGGATTTCCATGGGATCCATGGGTTCCTTGGGCTGAGTTGTTTCCTCGGGTTCCTCATCATTTTGTGCCTCAGTGGCCATGGTTTTGTAAATCTCCCCAAGGCTAAGCGTGGGGGCGGTTTCCGTGGTGACCGAATGATAATGCTTAAGTTTGGTGGAATTAACAATGGTGGCATGTTTGTCAAAGTAATCGTTATTTACCAATAGGACAGTATTATTTGGAAGCACCAGCTGAACCCGGTACGGCCCATGCCATATTGATTCAAATTTAGTCTTCCTAATTTTTGGGTCTCGGGGGCACCATAAAACTCGGTCGCCTTTTTCAAAAGCCCGGATTGGTTTGGAAGCTTGGAAATATCTTGCAGTTTTTTCCTGTTTGTTTTGGATGTTTTTAAGTGCAAAGGCTCGAACTTCCTCTAGATGGTAGATGTCTCTTAGACGAGCAGCCAGGACTCGATGGGGCGTGTAGTCCTTGGGATCCAGGGATTGGAACGTGGGGGCTATGTATTTGGTAGGTAATAGAGGTTGTGTACCATATACCATTTTGAAGGGGCTTACCTGGGTAGCTGTTTTTGTGGCAACACGGTATGCCCACAGGGCTGCAGGCAGACAATCATCCCAATCACTCTGATTTGCATGTATGAACCTGCGTAACATGTTGATCAAGGTTTTATTGGTAGACTCTGCCTGTCCATTTTCTTGGGGGTAGTAGACTGTGCTAGTTCTGTGTTTGATGATGTGATTATCTAAGAGGTCTTCTATCACTGCGTTTACAAAATGGCTTCCTTGATCGGACATTATCTCCAAGGGGCAGCCAAAACGGGTAATAATATTTTCATATATGAAAGTTGCTGTGACCATGGCCGTGTTCGTTCTGAGAGGTTTTGCCTCAACCCACTTGGTGGTATAATCCGTGGCTACCAAGATGTACTTGTACCCCTGTTTGGTTGCGGGTCTAATGGGGCCAACAAAATCTAGCCCCCAACGCTAGAATGGTCCCAACGGTGGGATGGATTTTAATGGTACACGGCCTTGATATTGAAAATTCGTGGTAGAAATTTGGCATGCATGGCAGTGCTTAACGTACTCGTGGACATCCTTGTGTAATGTTGGCCACCAATAGCGGGCAGTCAAAATTTTCTTGATCGTGGTGTCAGGGCCTTGGTGACCACCTGCAGGTCTGTCATGGAGAATGGCGATTATGTTTTGTTCCTCTCCTGTGGGCACGCAGAGGCGGGTTTCCTGGTCTGGCCCGAGGCGGTAGAGTTGTCCCTGAACCACGGTATATGGCAAGGTTGTGCGTACGAAACTGACTTTCCTTGTCCCTGAGAGGCCTTCTGGGGTTACGCCTTGAGTTAGATAGCGTATGATGTCTCCATGCCAGTCCGTGGGAATACTAATTTCAAGGCTAGCAGTCTGGATATACGGCTCATTAAATGAACCATCAATGCCTTCCTCGGTTGCCTTGGAATCCCTGGATAGGAAATCAGCCACTATGTGCCGTTTGCCTGGTACATAAACTACTTCAAAATCATATTCCAGGAGAATCATGATCCAACGAGCTACTCGCCCTGTGACCAAGGGTTGATTTACCAGGTAAGATAAACTGTGATGATCAACCATAAAACGGAACTTGTTGCCTAGTAGATAATGGCGGAATTTCTTGACAGCATAAATCATGGCCAAAGCTTCTCTTTCGGTGGTAGAATAATTCTTTTCGGCTTGATTCAACAGGCGACTAGCGTATGCTACTGGTTGGTCATATTTTCCATTCAAGTTCTGAGCAAGCATGACGCCCACAGCGATATTGGAGGCGTCTGTATGAACATGGAATGGTTTGGACCAATTTGGGGCTATGAGAATAGGGGCCCGAGAATAAGCTATCTTGATTTTTTCCAAGGCGGCCTGGGCTGCAGGGGTCCAGTCCTGAGGGTACTTGTATTTTGCGTGGTTCAATGCTGTGATAGGGGCAGTGATATGGGCTAACTTCTCTATGTATATTCTGTTAAACTGAGATAAGCCCAATAATCGTTGTATCCCCTTCTGATCTATGGGAGGGGTGATGGCTAGGATATCCTTGATTTTCTCGGGATCCGGGAGTTTTCCATATTTGCATACAATGTAGCCAAGGATCACACTCGCAAAGAAGAGAAACATACATTTCTCTGCATTCAAGCTAACCCCGTTGACTCGGCAAGCTTCGAATATTTGCCTGAGTTGTGACACATGATCTTTAATCTGTCCATAAACCGTTCCATCATCGAGATATATTCTAAAGAGTCTTTTCAAATAGGGTCTAAAAATTAATTCCATGACACGTTGGAAAGTCATAGGTGCATTTTTAGCTCCGAAAGGCATTCTTTCAAACTGATAAGGTCCCCACTCGGTAGAGAAAGCCGTTTTATTTTTATCATGCTCAGCCATGGCTACTTGGTAATATCCTGAAAAACAATCTAAGAAAGAGTACATCTCATGACCAGCTACTTCATCAATAATTTCTTCCATGTAAGGCAGGGGGTAATGATCTTTCTTGGTAGCCGCATTTAATTTACGAAAATCTACGCATATTCTCGAGGTTCCATTTTTCTTGGGAATAATCACCATGGGAGATAACCAGGGTGCAGAGTCTACTGGTGAAATGAACTTGGCTTTCAAGAGTTTGTCCAGTTCAGCCTTGACTCGTACTGCGTAATTCGGGTTCATTCTGTATCTTCGTTGTTGGACTGGTGTTGCATTTGGGACCAGGTCTATAGTGTGTTCTGCTAGCGTTGGAGGTATCCCTTTTAGATCTTCGTGGCCCTATGCAAAAATGTCCTGGTATTCATGGAACAGGGCTATCGCGGCCTGTTTGATTTGCTCAGGGGCATCAGCGTTGATTTTGATATACTTGGGGTTTTCTATGGTTCCCAGGTTTACTAACTCTACTTTGTCTTTAGCACCATGAGACCAACCAGTAATCACTTCCTTTTGCAGAGCTTGGTCTGCAGGAATAGCATTTACGGTTACTGCTTCTTGAGTTTCCTGGGAAAAATGTGGAGGTATGTCCATTTTGTCTTGCTCAGCTACCATGCTTGCCAAGTGAATTTCTGCTACTGGAATCAAGTCAGGATTGGCTTGGAAAACCAAGGCTTCTTGGGATGGGGAAAGACCATCTTCCCAGCTTGTTCTTGCCTTGTGTCGAATCTGGTTTGCTTTTGTCCTGGTGATGCAGCTATCCACTGGGATGACCACGGTTTTTCCTTGTCGCTGAATTCGGATCTGATTCCTGGACCAATCGTGTATTGCATTCATATCTCTCAGCCATGGTCTTCCCAGGATGACAGGGAAGTTACTGCTATCAGGCATATCAATCACTACGAAGGTAGCTGGGGTAGATACTCCATGTGTAGTAATGGCTACGGTTGATATTATGCCCAAGCGTGTCACTGGAGCATCATTTGCCATGCGCAGGATAAACCGGGCTAACTTGGGTGATGGTAATCCCAATTGTTTTCTTAAATAATTGCTCATAACATTAACCCCTGATCCTCCATCTACTAATACATTGGTTAATTCATGGTTTCCAAGTTGTAAATGTATCACTGCAGCATCCGGATCCAAGGTAGTAGCATTAACTTTAACAACCTCTGGATTGGATGGTTCATCCGGTGAGGCTGTTTGTTGTAAGTATTTCTGAAGTTCTGGGCTTAATTTGATTAACTTGGACAATGTGATGGTGACATTGGTGTCATTTAAAATCTGCTGTAATGACGAGGTGTCGTGGGAACCTTCTAGGCCCTCTTGTAGGTCTTGCCTGATTCTATGCAGCCTTTCCCAATGATTTTCCGAAAATGGTTTTCTCTGTTCAACCACATGGTCGTCCGGAGTAGCTTTGGATCTAGTGGTTACCACGGCCGTGTTGATTGTGGATACATTAGTTTTGACTCCATGGACCTCAGTAAGTGTGACTCCTCCTCGTCGAGGGGTTCCAGGAACTTTCTGATGTTCTCCGGTGCCATGATTCCCTGGGTTAGTACGGTTCTGGGCCCATCTCTGGTGTAGCTGTGGACACTCTCTCTGTCGATGGGTTACCAATCCACATTCCCAGCAGGCATCGCTTCGGCTGGGCTGGAAGGCATCAACATTGATTTCCTCTGAATACACGGCTGCCGTGGTAGGACGGGGACGGCGGTTCTCTTCAGTTCTAGAAGGGTTATTAGCATACCAGCAACGTCCTCCATGGATTTTTCCACAGCTGGAGCAGGGAGTTACTGGTGATCTATTTTCTGGTCGTAAATTTGGCAAAGGTAGCAAGGGTGTTTGGGTTTTGTTCAAGGCCCCTAACTCTCGGCTAATGTCATTTGCCGCACTCAGAATATCTTGTAAAGTCTTAACCCCACGGATTACAATGCCTTGTTGAATCCATGGTAACAGTCCTTTTTTAAAGCATTCGCAAAGATAATCTTCCTCAGGTCTCTGACTTAGTTTGTCAGCCAGTTGTTTGAATCTATCGTAGAACTTGTCTACGGGTTCATTCCTGTCCTGAGTAATGCTACCCAAAGCTCTCAGGACCTCAGAACTGGTTTTAAGTTTTCTAAATTTATGTAGAAAACTCCGTTCCATGTCTTCCCAGGTTGCGTGGGAGTGTTTAGTTTCAAAATCAATGTACCAATTAATGTGGTTTCCTTGGAGTGTGGTGCCAAAAATGTTTTGGAGATCTTCGGTGCTGGTGACCCCATTTGTACGGGCAATAACTTTGAAACGTCTGATGTGCCAATCTACATCTCCTGATTCATCAAACACAGGGTATGAGATTTTGGGATACTTGGTATGTTTACCTAGGTCCCCTTGGCTAGGTCCTGTGGCAGCAGTATGATTTTCTCGGGGTAACGTTGTGGACCTTATAGTTTCAGGGAGGGCCTCTGAAGCCTGAGCCATGGGGTGGAGAGCCTCCTCTGTCCTGCTTTCTTGTATTGTGTGATATTGTGCACTGAGTAGCTCTAACTTGGCGTTAGTAGCCTTGTTTTTGGCTACCTGATCAGTCATTTGTTGCCTCATCCATATTAGGAATTCTTTTGTGGATTCGAGGTCCTCTTGTTGAGCAGCGTCTTCTGCTTCATTAATTCGCTCCAAAGGGAGTTTCCTTGGAGGCATGGTGAGAGTTTAGTTTTCAAGGAGTATTTGGAATAACCTCAGCAGACCATCCCCAGCATGGTCGCCAAAATGTTAACCTCGGTCATAACATGGAGCTGCCTGAGGTGAGAGTTAGAGGGGGCTAAGGGTAGAAGTTTGAGAGTAGCTACACAGGCAGACTGAAGACTGAACGTGGGTGTTAGTCTCGGGACACGGTCATAGGGCCAGCAGGGTGTCCCTTTGAGTACCGGTCCTGAGACCGTTGGGTCTTCCACGGGCACGCGGTTCAACTCCAAGACAGACGGGGAAGACAGACAGGTGAAGTCACAACCAAGACCCCGTGAACACCAAGAGAGGGAGAGAAGCAAAGGGAGTCCGAGAAGGGTTCGGTAGCGGGGACAGTGCAAGGTAAGGATCAAAGACTCGTGAGCTTAGACATGTAATGACAATCGGCAAGCAGGATGCATACAAGTGAGATAGGGGAGGGCAGAGAGTAGAGAAGGCATAGTGTAGTATTAGCGGAGTAACCCAGGACTGTCTATGAACACCAAGGTTCAGGCGCTTACATGAAGGGGCAAGTTGTCCTAGGAAAAACCAGCTACTCTGAGACCGGACTCGACTCTAACCACAAAACTGAGGAGTGAGTTCTCTACCCTGGATACCTTGTTTATACTAATCTAACTAGACTTCTCCTTGTAACTCCTTGTTGCACTATCAGTTCCACCGTCCTAGGCTATCCTCGTTGGTCTTGCTGGGGTAGTAACACACCTGTATTTCAAGAAGGATTTTAAGAGGCTGTTGAAGTTCTAATCCCATTCCAAGTACACCAAAATCAGAGTTCCCAATGTAGATGAATGAAGGGCTGAATGTGTAACACCGTTCTCAGGTCTAGAACAATATTCTATCGTCATGGAATCTTTGCAAATTCACTACCCTCCCTCTATATTCATGTAACAAAGGAATTCCCCCTCACATTCCAGGTTGCGATCGCCATAGTGGAACTCCCATACCAAAAACAGAGTACTCTAAAATGCGATAGCAAAGTATGTTTCTGGGGTACAAAAATGGAAGATAAAAATATTGACGACAATATTTATTTGACGGTCAGTGTAACAGTGCGGTCTCTTCAAAACAGTTTTTTGGGGGGCCATGTAGTATAACTAGCAAAATTTGAAAGGAAACAAATCACGACCAAAATTGCTATGTATTTTGCTGAAACCATTGGAACTCCTACTTCCGTCGCATGCAAATCTAGGCTTCGCCGAGTTTTCTAAATTCCTTGAACTTTGCTCCACTGTATTCCTTGACTACTTTCTCACATTCTAAACAGGAAGTGTAAATACCTGGCTCAAATCCCTTACGTACGTATGGCATACCACTTCCCTATCCTATCAGACACTATAGAATCCGCTTTCCGAGTGTTCAAGGTTAGAAAATCAGGTACACTAAGTGGTGCTCTTTCTCTGAGGGCATCGACTGAAGGTAGGTCAGCTTTGACCTCAACATAGGGTCGCCTGGCTACAATCTTTCGTTCCAAGAAAGATAGGAGAGCAGTGAGTCCATGATGCAGGAAAACAACAAAAGCCCAGATTGACAGCAACAACATTTTCACCTGTCCACCAGAAGAATTGTGAGTACGGATGCCTGATTCTGAAATGCACTGATAAGGAGCCAGTGGAAGCACACATACCAGTGAAAGGTCCCACGCAAGGTGCTCCGCATCCATCCTGAAAACTTCACATTCTAAAGCCCAAGTTGAGAGAGGGAAGAAGTGGTACCGTATGAGGTTTGAGCTCACTTCCCTTGCTTAGATGTAGCAATGGGTTTCGGAACGTGGCTTTCTCAATGAAAGGCTGAACCATGCTGACTCCTTGCACTTCATCCATTTCCCACTTGGTCCAGTAGGCCATGTTTCATGATTGTTGTTTGCATACCAACTTGGATACATCATGTCGTGACACCACATTTAGATAGCCCATATTGAGTCGGGGGGGATGTGTATTACTTCCACAATCTGGGCGTCCCTTTTCCGAAGAGGCAAACCTATGAATATACTGTAGTTTTACTATATTTGTCAGTTTCATGGTCGGATGTATTTCAATGAGCCGCCATTTGAACACCAAGTAATTATACCCTTTCTAGAAAACGACAAAGGGAGTGCATATAAATAATTGGGGACCGAGAGGATATTCAATTACAGCAAAGTTCTGCTTTCTGTCCCCTTGCTCATCTCTCCTGCTTTCAATTCTGTGTTAGTGGAACCTGTCAATTTATATGATGAGTACCATTGTGATTTCCATATTGTAACATGCTCACTACTACCTCAATTTCATTTCCGTAATTTCAATGTTGTGTTCCACAGAGTAGGCCATTTCCTCTGAGGCAGTGAGTTTCAGGTACACTTACTCTAGATGGACACTGAATCTGTTAAGGCGCGGCTGAAGGATTCGTCAGTAGTGGTTGACAATGAGTGGGTTCTAGAGTTTGCCGTTGGATACAAAGAGGAGATGCAACGTGAACGGAAACGAGGACGCTTGAATGGCGGATGGAGGATCGTCGCGCACAACAAATCCAAGTCCCCACTATCGGTGGTGGATGAGAGCACCGATCCGAGCGTGGAGTGTATTCTCACAATAGCACGCATTGACGCCTTTCTCAAACTTTGTGAAGACCACAAGTGCGAGCAAGAATTTGTGAACGACTTGTTTCGGATTTTGACGACCTCCACTGAACCAGATGTCGGGGATAAGTAGATCAAGGCTAAGTATAAGAAATGAGATTCCGATGGTTAAGGGACAGAGTGGTAGAATGAATGGATCCTGAAATTGCCACATGGGAGATACAATGTATTAGAAAGGAAGGTCAAATGCATTATGGTACACAACTTGTTCGTCGCCGCTGCATGTAGCACTTAGTGATGTAAAACAAAAGAGAATCTCTTTGACTAATACAAATTGTTCCATTTATATCTCTTATTTTGTATTGAGAGTCCATGTGTCAGAACACTTCGCAAACTCTATTAATGAACTATGTTTTGTAGTGCCAATTTTAAAATGATAATAGAACAGTCGATCGTCTTCGGCTGACAAAAGTCAGGATGACGTGTCATACAAAAGACTGATCGCAAACTGCAATTTAAATCTGATCCTGAATCCAGCAGCCATTCAAGTGGCACGTCTAGAGTTCATGCAACTCCTGCTGAAGTGAACTGTGGTTCTCCTAACATTTCCGATGGAAGCAAGTGAGGCTGTTTGTGCTTTAGAGAGGGAGGAAGTGTTGATAGCAAACAAGCATGGTTTACATCAAACGTCCCACGTGGAGCCTACCTCCACAAGTGATGAAAACTCTACTCCCGAAGATGTTGACGATGACGAGGACTGGTTGATTCCTCTTTCGGTGGAAGATGTGTTTCAGTTTGGGCCCGAGTTCTTTGGCATGTCCTACCCTTATCATGTTCAGGTTGCCGAGGTTAATGCGTTTGTGCTGACAACATTGCTACTGCAGCGCGCGGGACAGATTCACGGATTTCCTTTCGTGGAGAACGAAGCATTTTGGGACGCACTCTATGCACTAATATTCAAGAACTACATGGCGTTTGATTAGTAATCTAGTAGCATAGTGCTTGCAGTACACTAGGTCTCCAGTGTACTCATTACCTCTACTTACAATGAAGCTCAGTTGTTCCTATAAGTTCAGTAGGCATAATCGAGTTGAGTGTACTCTACGAATGATATGAGTATGCAATCACAATTAGTGTTGCCTTCACGTTTATCTACCCTGTTGTGACTCCCCTATATGATAGTTTAAATAAACGGATATTTCACGTTTATGATTTTCCCGCTCTCTAATTGACATCATTTGTCTTTTTTGAACCTACTGTGTATAATCCGGAAGCTCGGCCTTCACGGCCTCTCGTCTCGTGGAACTCAAACGGCTCCTCGTGATAGCAGAATTTCCTCTACTCCGGACCACCTCAATAGACGATTCATGCGTATTGCTTCGCCATACTTTGTCTGTAACATGCGAAAGCTTTCCATGAGAACCCTACGTCCATAATCGTTTTTTTAGGTTACTTTAAGGACAAATACTTCTTTTCTTGATTTTGTTTTCAGAAATAGGAAGCTTTGGACAGCAAAACAGCCAAGTACGGTCATAGCTATTCATGATACTAACAAGTAGGACCTCGAGGGTTACGATAATCAGAATGGACAAACAAATGAGAGAAGAGTGTCAGAGAGAGACCACAAACTCGAGACTCGAGAGAGGGAGCTCGCGCAGAGTCGTGGGAGGACACGTCGCCGATGCCCCTACAACATCTGCTTGGGGGAAAACCATTCAAGACGAACACACGCCACAGTACGCATGCACCTGCTTACTTAGGGATGCCACCCGTACCACCATGGCAGTACCAAAGTAAGTGACTTCCTCCCTACAACTTCAATACAATTTCTTTGAGTAAAGTATATGTTCCTTGCAGTGATCACAGTCGAGTTTTTCAAAGACATTTCAGGCAGCACTTGCTATCTTGAATTGGGTACCCTAATCGGTGAATATTCATAGATTACATAGCTTCTCTGAGCGACTTGCCAAATGATTATACGCAGGGATGTCCAAGCGATGAATCGGATGACGAGTGGGATTCCTCTATTAGGGAAGGATTTGGATCAAATAGGTCTGGATTTTTGGCACAGTTTCAACCGCCTGTGGACCAAGATTTGCCCATGTCGGGGATGGTGCACCATGTATTCCACACCTATGATGGCCTTGTCGGGCAGATAGGAGCGATGTCGGTCTCTGGAAATGGAGATGACTCATCGGATGATGACCCTTTTCCGGGTGAGTTCCCGGCTCCAGAACCGGAACCACGACAGGGTTCACCACAAGTGGACAACATGCATGCTAAACTTTATGGTGACAACGTTGTTCATGCTAATGAAGCACAGGCAAATGTTAGTGACGGCAATATATCTAACGACCTGGGGGTCGACGACGACCTAAGAGCAATGGAAGAAGAATTCAGTGCCGAAAGGGAGCTCCTGGAGGAGAGTGCGAGAACACCACTATACGCCGGGGCTAAGCTCACACAGTTGAGCAGTACTCTACTCTTGCTAAATTGCTTACGCACACACGGTGCCTCAAACGCCCTGGTTAGTGAGATCTTCCAGTTGCTTGTAGACAGTGTGTTACCGGAAGTAAACTCTCTCTCAAAATCAGAGTACTCTGCGTCAAAGCATCTAAAACAACTAGGCTTAGCTTATACAACGATCCATGTGCGCCCTGGCTTAAAAGCATGCATGTTATTCTGGAGACTAGTTAACTTTTTGTTGGAGAGTTGCACAGTATGTGGAGCAAGTAGGTACAAAAGAGTAGGGAAAACCAAGATACCGGCTAAGGTTCTGAGGTACTTCCCCCTTATATCCACGCTAGAACGCATGTTCAGTACACCGGTCCTCTCACGCTCGACTTTCTAGTATAGACAACGGTATGCGAGGTGCATATGACTCCCATCAGTGGAAGTTCATTAACTGGCGTTGGTGGGAAGAGTTTGGATAAAAAGATCGGAATCTGAGACTAGGTCTTGCAATGGATGGTATGAATCCCTTTTCCATCAAACGATCAACGCATAGCACATGGCCAGTTCTTCTAATGAACTATAACTTGCCACCATGGATGGTAACCAAGAAGCATTTCATAATGCTGGGATAAATTATTCTAGGGAAGAGAAGTGTCACAGGAGATAACTTTGACGTCTACTTGCAGCCATTGATCGATGAACTTCAAATACCGTGGTTGCGTGGAGTACAGATTGATGATGCATTGAGGTATGGAGGATCTCCGTCTTTCGATTTGAGGGCCATACTGATGTGGACTTGTCACGACTTCCCTGCGTATGGTGTTGTAGCAGGATGCGTCACGAAGGGGTACAAAGGTTGTCCCATTTATGGCAAAAACACTATTTCGAGACGATCATCAGCTCTGAAGAAGTCTGTGTACGATAATCAACACAGGCGTTGGTTGCCATAAGGTCATCCATGGAGAACCAATCGGGTTGATTTCAATGGCGCTGATGAACTTCAGGGTCCTCCGGATCCGATTACAGTTGAGGAAACTTCGAGATGGGGTCGCCTACGAGAGGCTTTTGTTATGCGTGGATCCACCCCTGAATCTAAAGAATACGGTGTCCAGCGGGTCTCCACCCTACTTTCCCTTCTTTAGTGGAAGGACAGTTAAATCACCCCACATCAAAATTTGCTATGTTGATTCTTGTGTTGTACATGGTGCATGTGTGTTAGCTGTGAAAATTTTTTATGTTAATCACAACTTTACGTTTGTACTCAGGAATTGCCAATACGCAACACACTCGATGTGATGCATATCGAAAGAAATTTATCGGACAACATTCTGAGGCATTTATTTGGCAAAAAAGATACCCTAGCTAACCGCCGGGACATGGAAGAAGTAGGGAGAATGCACCACTTACACCTTGTCCAGACAGAAGAGGGAGATTTCATCAAACCACGCGCACCGTATGTTTTCAGCAACTTTGAGAAGGAGAACTTCATTTCACTCGTATCTTCCACAAAAGTGCCTACTAGTTACAGCTCTACACTCATAAAGCACGTAGGTGAAATGTGTCTATCCGGTTTTGTAAGGTAACTTACATTGATAGATGGATGAATGAAATCTTCTAATCACATTGGACAGTGTGTAAGCAGAGGATGAAAGGAGTCAGACAAATCCCAGTTGAGAATGGATGGACCGGAGTTAGACAACTCTAGATTGAGAACATGTGCACTGGAGTTAGACAGCTCTATATTTAGTGCATTGGAGTCAGACCACTTCAAGATTGAGAACATGTGTACAAGAGTTAGACAACTCAAGATGAGGTACACTAGAATTAGACTACTGATAGTAGTGAATTAGCTTTACTCTAAATATAGAAGTAAAGATAGTGGTGGATTATCTTTACCCTAAATATAGGAGTAAAGATCTAGGAGAGTCTCTGAGTTAAAGAGATAGAAGGATCTAGAATGATCTATGGATTATCTTTACTCCAAATATAGGAGTAAAGAAGATGGAAAGATCTAGAAGAGTCTCTGAGTTGAAGACATAGAAGAACCTAGAAGGATTTGTGGATTACCTTTACTCCAGATATAGGAGTAAAGGAGATAGAATGAACTATGAATAGGCTAGACTCTGGGACATAGCCTAAGATAGACTGTAGTTCCTTTTGGGAAGGAACTCATATATAAAGGCTCGGGGGTGAGATGGTG
The DNA here is from genome assembly GCA_014871385.1 of Ceratodon purpureus. Lineage (NCBI taxonomy): Eukaryota > Viridiplantae > Streptophyta > Bryopsida > Pseudoditrichales > Ditrichaceae > Ceratodon > Ceratodon purpureus. The sequence continues at coordinate 24,971,545 of CM026426.1, forward strand.
AGACACTTCTCTGGTGATTACTTTTCTATGGTTGGGTGGTGAGCCTTCAGTCAATATATATTGATCTTTGTAGTTCTGTTGTAGTTTATTGAGTTTTTATCTTTCCCTTGTCTTATTTGTCTTTTTTGTTTGAGAGTTGGTGGCAAACCTGTTGGGAGGTTTGTTACAATTGGTATCAGAGCAATATGGATCCTCTGCAAGGTTTGGAAGGGAGAGTTGATCCTCTTGCGGGTTTGGAAGAAAGGATTATGAGAGGAGTGATGGGAGCCATGAGGGAAATTTTGTGTTCTGTTCAATCTGGAGCTCATCCTATTCCTAGAGGTGTTCGTTCAGACACTCCTCGCCCTCCTTCATCTTTACCTGTTAGGTCAAGAGAGATAGAGTCTGTTGCAACATCTACGTTGAGGGGTCCTGGTCTTAGAAGAGTTGATGTTTTGAAGGACTTGAGGAAGTATCCTTTCAAGCCTTCTTTTGGGGGAAGGAACTGTAAACCGGAGGAGGTCAAGTCTTTTATTTCCATGGTGCAGGACTTCTTCACTTCTGATTACCAAGATGATGACAAGATCAAGGCTATGGTGATTTGTCTTCAAGACAAAGCTCGTGTGTGGTACGATAATTTGAAGAACGACCGGGAGAATCGTGGACTTCAACCTCTGTCAAATTGGAGCACTTTCAAGCACTTGTTTCTTCAAGAATTCCTTCCTGTGACTTGAAACAGGGAAGTTTGTCTGTAACCCAATACAAGTCAAAGTTTGATTTACATATTGTCTATTTTCCCAATTGGGGTGAAAGTGATAGGGTTGAGTTCTTTCTTCGGAATTTAAAGGATTCAATTAGATTTAAAGTTAATGCATATCATCCAAGGACTCTAGATGATGCTTATGGTTTGGCTTTGAACTTTGAGAGGGAGGTTAATAGCAAGATAGAGAAGAACAAGAGTCTGTTGGGAAAGAGGTCCTCTGAGTTCAACCGGTCTAATAACTTTAAGTCTTCAAAGTTCTCTCAAGGTTCTAATCCCTCTCAAGGTTCCAAGTTCAACCCAGGACAGAGGGATGTCATGTTGAGCAAAGAAGAGCAGGAGGAGCATGTGAAGAAAGATCTTTGCTTTAGGTATCATAAGCCTGGACATCGAAGCTTTGAGTGTCTATCATCCAAAAAGAAGACAGCAGCTTTGGAGGTGGAGCAAGGAGATGAAGATACATCTGATGGAGAGCCAAGCAAGGATGTTGTCCCAACTGTCTCAACTGCTATTATGAACATGGAAGTGGAGCAAGATCCAACGGTGCTCCAAATCAAAGGATTTCTGAACTCTTCCTTCTCTTCTATGATTCTTATTGATTCTGGTAGCACTCACAATATGATATCAACTTCATTTGCTCACAAGATAGGACTTCCCCTAGTTCTTATCAAACTTTGCTCAGTTTTGTTACCAAACTACCAAACTAGTTTTATCACTCACCGCATGTTGAAGGTTCCTGTGAACATTCAAGGTGTAGATACTGAGGTGGACTTTGAAGTTTGGAATGGAGCACGATATGAAGTGATATTGGGGACGGCATGACTGTAGCAAGTGGATGCATGGATTGCATGCAAGGAGGGAGCAGTCCATGGAAAGCTTCACAACGGGGAATCTTTCTCCATAAGAGGTAAGAGATCTTCACCAAGGGTCCCTATGCTTTCTCACTTACAAATGAAACAATGTATTAGGAAAAACCACGAAGTATTTCTAATACATGTGAGTGAAGTTGAGGATGAAAGTAAGGATAACAAAAGAGTGAATAAATTCTTGGATGAATTTAAAGATATATTTCCTGAAGAGTTGACGGAATTGCCACCTAGGAGAGATGTTGATCACGCTATAGATTTAATTGTTGATGCCGCTCCTATTGCTAGGGCACCCTATCGTCATTCTCTAACTCAAAATGTTGAGTTGGAGAATCAATTGAAAGATTTGTTGAACAAAAATTACATTAGACCTAGCAAATCACCTTGGGGTGCCCCGGTCCTCTTTGTTAAGAAGAAAGATGGATCATTAAGATTATGTGTAGATTATTGTGGTCTTAATAAACTCTGTCAAAAATAAGTTTCCATTTTCCCGTGTTGATGATATTTTTGATCACGTACATGGATCAAAAATATTTTCCAAGATAGATTTGAAGAGTGGTTATCATCAAATTCGAATTAAAGAGTCTGACATTCCAAAAACAGGCTTCAGATCGCGTTTAGGTCATTACGAGTATGTTGTAATGCCTTTTGGACTGACAAATGCTCCTGCTACGTTTATGACTTTGATGAATTCCTTATTTTGTGATCTTTTGGGTAAATTTGTGTTAGTATTCATGGATGATATTCTCATATATTCTAAAAATGTAGAGGAACATAAGAAACATCTTAAACAAGTTTTTGAAATTCTGAGAGCAAATAAGTTATATGCTAAGCTAAGTAAGTGTGATTTCCTTACCTCTCGTATTGAATTTCTTGGTCACATCGTTTCTGATGAAGGAATCTCAGTAGATCCTAAGAAGGTCAAAGTAGTTGCTGAGTGGCCAATACCAAAAGACAAGAGTGAAGTGAGAAGTTTCCTAGGTCTTGCAAGCTATTATAGAAGATTTGTCAAAGGATTTTTTAAAATAGCTGCTCCTATGACCAATTTGTTGAAAAGAAAGGGTAATGGAATAGATTGGACTCCTGAGTGTGACTTGAGTTTTCAGACTTTGAAGTCAGTATGAACCCAAACTCATGTTTTGACTATTATGGATCCCTTGAAAGGAAACATAATATTGTGTACCGACGCTACCGATTTAGCTATTGGTGCAGTTTTGATGCAAGATAGAAAGATAGTTGCATATGAATCTTGTAAATTGAATTCCGGTGAGTTAAATTATTCAGTACACGAGAAGGAACTACTAGCAGTCATTCATTCTTTGAAGGTTTGGAGGCATTATTTACTAGGAGTAAGGTTTAAGATAGGAACCGATATCCAGTCTTTGAAATATTTATCAACCCAATCGAATTTGAATAGAAGGCAGTGTAGGTGGATGGAATTGTTACAAGAGTTTGATTTTGAAATTGAATATGTTAAAGGTAAGGAAAATGTGGTGGCTGATGCTCTTTCTAGAAGACCGCTAGCAAATGCTATTTCATGCATCAGAAATTCTTTGATGGATGAAATCAAATTGCTTTATCCTAATGATGATTTCTTTAAAATTCCATTTGAAAGTCTGTCTAAGGAAGATAGAACTGTGAATGAAATCGATAAGTTTAAGTCTTTTGAATTGAAAGATGAAGTTTTATATTATAATGGCAGAGTATGTATTCCCAAGGCTGGGGAATGTAGACTCAATATTATGAATAACCTTCATGATATTCCAATAGCAGGCCATCCAGGTTTTCAAAAGACCTATATGGCAGTCAAGCGTCATTATTACTGGCTAGGAATGAAAAGGGATGTCAAAGAATATGTTGAAAGATGTTTGAAATGTCAAGTCTCTAAGTCTGAACAAGTGAAGAGCCCTGGATTGTTGCAACCTCTTAGTGTCCCTAACTTGAAATTTGAATCAGCCAGTATGGATTTTATTGTTGGATTGCCTAAGACTCGAAGTAACTTTGATAGCATCATGGTGGTTGTAGATAGACTCACTAAGATAGCTCATTTTATTCCTACAGTTACTACTGTAACTGCTTATGGGGTAGCTGAGTTATTTATGAGAGAGATCTTCAAACACCATGGAATTCCGCGTGAGATTATAAGTGATAGAGATCGTAAGTTTGTGAGTGAATTTTGGACCACACTTTTCAAATTGTGTGGGACCAAAATTAAGTTGAGTACTGCATATCATCCTGAGAGTGATGGACAGACTGAAAGAACTAACAGGACTCTTGAAGATATGTTGAGAATGTATGTTGGTAAGAAACAACACTCATGGGATAAGTGGTTGCATTTGATTGAATTTGCTTACAATGATCATATTCATAGTAGTATTGGGGTAAGTCCATTCTATGTTTTATATGGTCAAGAATGTAGAACTCCTATAACACTCTCTACTCCTACTACTAGATTTGAAAGCATTAATGAAATGATTAAGGAAATGAATGAAATTAGAGAGTTGGCAAAGTTGGCTATGAAGAGTGCTCAGGATAGAGCTAAACACTATGCTGATAGAAAAAGAATCTTTCGTAAATTTGAAGTGGGTGATAAAGTATTCTTGAAGGTAGCTCCAAAAAGATCTGGACTCAAGCTTGGTAAGTCAAGGAAGTTATCACCTCGGTTTTGTGGTCCTTTTGAAATTATTGAGAGAATAGGACAAGTTGCTTATAAACTGAGGTTGCCTAAGGATTGGCAGATACATGATGTATTTCATGTGAGTTTGTTGAGGAAGTATGTATCTGATCCTAGTCATGTTTTGCCTGATCTTCCAAAAACTGCTCCTGAGGGAGAACTACTGGCTCAGCCTGAGAAGATTTTGAAGGTGGAGAATCAGCATCTGAGGAATAAGACATTCTGTACATTCTATGTGAAGTGGAAGGATTATCCGGAAGAAGAAGCTTCTTGAGAGAGAGAAGTTGATTTCAGAAGGGATTATCCTGACTTTGTCATTGAGTACAATGACTTTTAATGGAAGAGGAGGATTGTAAGGTAACTTACATTGATAGATGGATGAATGAAATCTTCTAATCACATTGGACAGTGTGTAAGCAGAGGATGAAAGGAGTCAGACAACTCCCAGTTGAGAATGGATGGACCGTAGTCAGACAACTCCAGATTGAGAACATGTGCACTGGAGTTAGACAGCTCTATATTTAGTGCATTGGAGTCAGACCACTCCAAGATTGAGAACATGTGTACAAGAGTTAGACAACTCAAGATGAGGTACACTAGAATTAGACTACTGATAGTAGTGAATTAGCTTTACTCTAAATATAGGAGTAAAGATAGTGGTTGTCGTAGCACGGTGGTAACGTATTCAGTTAAATAACCTAAATAACGCGTAACACGCTGAAACCGCGCCAAGTTTGTTCCCTCGAAGAACCTGCGGTTGCAAACACAACTGAGAGAAGAGATACACATCTAAAGGAAAAACATAAAAATCCCCAAACACGACCCTAAAAAACACCAAAGGCCACAAAATCTAAGAGATAGAGAAATCCCGGATACTTCCTATCACGGAAAATTCCACTATCCGGAAGCGGAAAGTGGAACACTATCTATCCTAAAGAACTACAAGTAACACATCCTATCTTGACACAAACTACAGGCCTAGAAGTCTGACCCTAGAGCCCATCACTATGTACACAGAAACATCCCAGGAAACCCATCGTAGTTAGCTACTCTATGACAACATCTCCGGGATTACTAGTCGAATCTTTGCTACTGCTCCACCTTTCCGTCACCAACAGACTTCCGTAACCGGAATAATTCAAGCGGTTTAAGCTAGAATGCTCAAAAAGGCTTTATAGTTATTTCCGGGGATTTTGCCCACTGATTTATCAGGGTTTTCTCCCTACTTCACGTACTCCTACACTAATACTCCCTCTGCCTGGTGTTTCGATGGGGGCAGCCTTCTCGCGGAAAACTGTCCCACTCAAGTCTCGTACCAATCCCCCAGAAGGGGTGGAAATGCGGAAATTGACCACTAATCTCAAAATGGGTACAATGCTGTGTTCCGCAGGTCACACAGAGTAGGGCCACGTTTCCACAATTCCGATGCTGGGGTGGATTGTGGAAATGGTGATAGCTCAAATCCTTGTACCGAAGTACCCCCTTTGAATCCCCAAGTATCCTTGTGGCGGAGTACTCCCTCCGCACCCAAGTCTGGTATCTTCCACTCCCACTTTCCGCCCTCTCCTCCTTTCCGCCCTTAGTATTCCTCCGTCTAACACCTTCCGCACAGGGGGTGATACCGAACCGATTAAGCGAGTACACCAATCCTAAACAGGGGCGGCTGCTAGCTCACCAAGTACCCCCTTGCATGAGAGCAACGGCTTGAATTAGGGATGTTTAAGCCTTGCTTAATAGAGGCTCACAACCCGAACTGACCTAACACGGAAGACTAACCTAACTAATTTACACAGCGGTAGGGGACCGGTGCAAACTCGGAAACATCAAGAATGGGAAGGAGGGACCACTCACTTTGCTCATGCGCTCAAGAAAACAACTCAAGACAAATGTGGAGTAAAACATAAAGCCTGAATTGAACAAAAGAACACAAACATCGCAAAATGGTGAGAGAAAACCCCAAGGGTTCTCCCTTTTAAACTACTGAGCCACGGACCGCGTGATCAGAATCACGGGCCACGTGGCAGCAGGCTGACTCTCCGCTACCCGAAGAGCCAAGGCCCGAAACTAGCAAAAAGACAAAAACAATAAAGTCTAACTAATCTTAACTACCTGCCTCAACAACTTGCACCTGAATTTAACTAGAATCCTAAGCACTACCCCTCTTCTTTCGCTCCTTGGCCTCCATCTTCTTCAGCCGCCGCTTTTCCTTGCGGCCCAGCGCCGTCAGTGGAGCAAGTGGAGTCGCCACCAGCCCAGTCTCGCCACATGTTCCGATTTCTTCGCCGGACCGACCCACGACCTCCGCATTCTCCGTCGCCGAGGGAGTAGTCAACTGGCGGTCGTGCCCAAGGTCCGCGGTAATTGCGACACGTGGCTGCCCACCTGGCCCACCATCCAAAGAAGGTGGCGCGGCACTCGAGCTACCACCTGAAAGGACGAGAAAAGGTTATGTGGTGTGGCATCTGCCATGGGGCTACTGCCCTGAATAGCCTCCTCTACTGGCTTGATCGCGGAAGGGCGGACCAGGGGTGTGGAATCGCGGACCGCGGCTGTGAGGACCGTGATGTCTTCGCCTTCAGCCACACATCCCCCGGAACCAACAACAACCCGCTTACCTCCTGGATCTTGGCAGGCGTCTCTCAAACCTGCTTGAGGTGTTCCCGTCGTTCCGCTTCCTACTTCTTCTCTCTCTCCACGGCCTTCGAGTTTTCCTCGCTGAGACGGTCCACGGTCTCCTCCAACTCCCTCAGCCGTCGCGGAGCCCGCACAGCTTCCTGTACCGCTTGCACCAAGTCCTCCCTTGGAAGGTTGCCCACCATCGCTCCTACCTGCTGCACCTGCAGCTCTTACTCCGCGACCTTGGCCCTTATCCCGTCCAAGTCCCAAATAATGGCGTCCACTGGATTCTCTCCAACAGTGGACCCTCCTTCCACAGCCCTTGTGGCTGACCTAGTCTGCGCGGAAGGGCTCCCTTCCATTAGCTTCCGCTTCTTGGTTGCGGGCCGCTCCTCCGTGCTATCCTCCATCATCTCCTCATCTTGTTCCACCTCGGCCTCTGAATCCGTGGTGTTGAGCTCATACATGAGCTGCTGTTCCTCCCAATGAGCCCTCTCCTCGGTCGCAAGCAAACCCCCATGCTCATACAAATGGAAAAGAAAGGGCCCTACATAGGAGGGTTGGCCGCGTTTGGTGTTGGCCGCAAGCTGGTGCACCAATTCCCCAATTAACATCCCCCAGTCAACCTTCTTCTCACCTTGGTACGCGAGGATCAGGGTGGTGGCCAGAGTCAGAGTGACGTTGTAAGGCTTCTCCGGGCTGATGATGTGAACCAAGAAGGACATCACCCTCCGAGCCCTCTGATCCTTACAATCCTTCACGAAGTAACCGTACTTGGAATCAAGCTTTTGAGAGAACTTATCCCTCGTACAGTCATCTTTCTTCGTGGACATTCCTTCCCCTCCACTCTGAAACCCGTAAACCCCGCTCCACAATTCTGCATTCCATCGGTCCGGGCGGCCTCGGACAGTGGAAGCATAGATGCTGTCCACTTCCCCCGTGACCAACTTCTGCACCATACCCTCACTGCGGACCCTCCAAGACTTACCCAATAAGCCGAAGCAGCCCATCCGTTTCAGGTCCGCCTTGAGCTCCTTGCTCGCCTCCTTGTCGGTGGGGATCGCCACGGGAATCTTGCGGAGGGCCACTGGCTTCTCGGCTTTCCGCCTCCTGGTCGCCATCGCCCTTGGCCGATTCTCCTCCTCCGGTCTGGAATCGTCTAGGTCGCGGCCTGCTCTTTGCCCTCACCGCGTTGCCAGCTTCCTCTCCTAGTTGCTCCACTTGGGAAGCCTTTGCAGTTGGTATCGCGCCCCGCAGCTGCTCTTCGTCCTGGTTGCACGCCGCTCCTACTGCTCATGCGCCGCGGCCCTACTGTCGGTGGAGTCTACTGTCTCCAGCTGAGGTCGACGACTCCCTTCGCTCCGAGCTTCAAGCTGCCCTTCAAGCCGTGCTCCACAGTGTATACCTTCCGCCGAAAACTGCTACCCTAAGCTGTGCTCCAAACCCTCTACCGACTGCGTGCCACTACTGCCTGCACTCCGCGGAGGTCGCTACCTAGTCTCTGCCTTCAGGGTCTTGTGAGGATCGCGCTCCCTACGGTGTCGCGGATCAGTCGCCCACTCCCTACGGTGGCAGCCAGCGACGTATCTCTCTAAGCTATTTCTCTTCCGCCCACCACTAGCCTCACCGCCAAAAGAAAAGGGAGGAACCCTAACCCTCGCTTGATCCTTATGCGGGTTAGCAAAACCCTAATCGTGGAATCAAGGCGCGGCCTTTATTCGGGTTGAGGTCCGGATTGAAGACCCGGATTCCCATAGTCCGGATATCAACCCGGATTTCCACCTTTCCACCATGACTTTTCCCTGTTCGTAGCGGATTTTAACCTAACCCTAATTTCCACTTTTTAACTAATTTAACACTTTTTATTTTTTACTATTTTTATTTCTAACATTCTAACCAAAGGTCTACAATAACTTCTAACTAAACTATAACTTTCATCCTTTCTACTACTTTTAATCTACAAACAAAGTAAAACTAGAATTCCCGGAAAGTCGTGACACGACAGTGGTGGATTATCTTTACCCTAAATATAGGAGTAAAGATCTAGGAGAGTCTCTGAGTTAAAGAGATAGAAGGATCTAGAATGATCTATGGATTATCTTTACTCCAAATATAGGAGTAAAGAAGATGGAAAGATCTAGAAGAATCTCTGAGTTGAAGACATAGAAGAACCTAGAAGGATTTGTGGATTACCTTTACTCCAGATATAGGAGTAAAGGAGATAGAATGAACTATGAATAGGCTAGACTCTGGGACATAGCCTAAGATAGACTGTAGTTCCTTTTGGGAAGGAACTCATATATAAAGGCTCGGGGGTGAGATGGTGAGACACTTCTCTGGTGATTACTTTTCTATGGTTGGGTGGTGAGCCTTCAGTCAATATATGTTGATCTTTGTAGTTCTGTTGTAGTTTATTGAGTTTTTATCTTTCCCTTGTCTTATTTGTCTTTTTTGTTTGAGAGTTGGTGGCAAACCTGTTGGGAGGTTTGTTACAGGTTTGAAGAGTCACGATCATCACATTCTTCTCCAACAAATCTTATTTGCAGCTGTGCGAAACTCTTTGACAAAGGAAGTTCGGGAAACCGTTATCAGGCTCGGAAAGTTGTTTAAAAAAATTGTGCAAAAGTCATTTATAGGTCCGATCTCCCTTCCCTTTATACAGATCGCGCAGAGGTTTTGTGCATGCTGGAAATGTATTTTCGTCCAGAGTTTTTTGATGTCATGCCCCACCTTGTTGTGCACCTAGTGAGGGAGATAGATATACGCGGCCCTATCTATTCTCGATGGTGTTACTTTGTAGAGAGGTACTTGGGACAATTGACTAAATATGTACGTGATAAGTCTAAGCCCGAGGCGGGCATGGCCTCTGGTTATATGGTGGACGAAAGTCTGGGATTTTGTACAGAATATTCTTCGTTGTTTAGGCACACCAGACGACGTGTTTGGGATCGGGAGGAGGAGTTGAGAGATGCTGGAGAGCTCCTTCTTAGTAAACCAAAAGGGAGACGTTTATCAGCACTTGACCTTGAGCACGTTCACGAATACGTCATCAAGCACTCTATATTCACTATTGAGCTGTTGGAGTAAGTTTTCCTCTTATACTTTTCAAGCTTAGATTATCAGTACACTTTTAATGTTAAAATCGTTTATATTGTACTCGTATCTTCCTTGAAATGTTCGTAGTTCCTTGCGTGTTTTTTTCTTATAGTCTTTAGTTATTATCGTTGTCCTAAATTATATTCCGTTCAATTGAGTGGTTGTATGTGGAATGTACACCCTAGTCTGTTGTATTTTAGCGAACACTATATTGCCGTTGACGATCTTGGTTTTCAATCTTTGACGCCGTGACTGTTCTCTGAAATAAATGATACTCCATTCAGAACTGCCTATGAAAAATTCGACAAATGCTTTGCTTTTCCGTCACGGGTCGCGTTCTATAATTTCACGATGAAGACTGCTATGCCATAGTAGTTATTCCTTGTAACCATGAGTTATTGGGGATGAAATATCGTTACAGATTTAAATAAACATTCGAAGATTTAGTGTTTGAAATGTAGAAATTTTATCCACCTCCCCGTAGTTGTCCCATCACAGTAAAGGTCAATTGCATGTATGATTCAATACCTCCGGATGAGTTGTTTGTACTTGTAGCCTGCTGTCTGCAATAATTCAAAAAACGTCTTTCAGATTTTCTATAAGCAAATTAAATGATAGACGAAATGTCTTCAAATAGATCAAATTAGTATAAATTTTTTTAAGTTAGGTAAGTAGGATTGACATCCATTATAATCCTGATTACTTCTTGCATTTGATTTCCAGTTGAGGACCCTGAATGCTGTGTAAAACGTAATTCTCGTTCTCATCCCAGAACTAATCTAATTGTTTGAACATTTCGTGGCCTTAGATTGCTAAAGCACTCTTTGGTATTTGTTCTTGGAAATGTATCAAAAACGTACTAAACTGTTTGCCTTGTTAACAGTTCTTATAACCGTCAAAGTCCTATAGTACGGAAACAAGAGTGAGTGTTTACCAATAGACCTCTTTATCCACGACTACTGTCACGAAGGGCGTTCACAAAATGAGTGAAGTCAGGTAGTCCATCTCATTATGTTTAGTAATTCAATCTTTTGGATAATATTCTGGAGTCCCGCTGTGACTTACTCCGCATGTATGTATCTATTGTGCTATTCTGCACTTCCATTTGTCTATTTCACTATCGCAGATTGAGGTAATAAATTTTTGCCATTTCTCGACCTGCGGATGTCTAATAGGTGTTACGATTCAAATGTATAGTATCCGTTCTCATCGGAGAGTAAAATGGTGTCGGTTCGTTTAAGGTAGCACCTGATTTGAAGTGAACTTAAAATGTCTCCTCCACGATACTTTATTCCGGACCAGGTGTATATTTGCATCAAACTAAGAGTGCTACAGTCTTTTGTTTTCACGACATAACAGTAGCCTCTGTTTCAAGTTTGCATAATTAAAATTCCACTGTTTGTCTAATGAAGAATTCCCCATTTACATTTGGTACTGTAATTGTTTATGACAGTAATTCGTTCTGTATCGGAACTTATTTGTAAGAACAGAGCCGCTTGTACATGCATAGTTTTATTCACCCTGACATAGCTTCTAGAAGTCGGCCCCATTATCTTCAATTTCTTACCTCAGTGACTTCCCGCTTTGTTTTTATTCTCTGAGGGACAGGGCCACATTGATATCGTAACGTATACAATGTACATGAATCCCCCTTTTGGTGATATTTTATATATCTTAACCTTCCGGAGCAATTATATCGTCGTATACCTCGACAGAGAGTTACCCTCCTCTTTTAGGTGGTGCCTTTTTCTGATCTATAGACATAATTTGATGCTTTGAATATGTCCCATGTATGTAGGATATGGGAGACTGCCAATGAAGATTTCCAACGAAGGCGTGAAAATTTTGGACGCGGGTCCCGTCCGGGAAGTAACTATCTCGGTCAGTACAGGTATTGTGATGACATTGCTGGCCCGTTTCCTACCTTCTCGACTTGGTTAAATGACCGAGTGAGGACGCTTAGATAGGAGCACTTTCCAGTGTTAGACAAATTACTTGAGCTCTATTGCCCTCCAAGTAATATAGCTCTCTCCTTCAAAGCCATGTGGGCAAATGGATGCACTACAAGAAAAACGGACACCCAAACAACTAATGGGGAAGAGAAGTATCTTGGTGTCGGGTGTCAACTCGGACGAGCTAGTTCGGACACCAGGAAGAGAGTTCACTTGATTCGTGATCTCTGTTGGGGGGCGTTCGCGAACACCTTGCCACAGTGGACGCGCCGATGACTTGGACGACACGTTGTGCCTACGTGGGATTCAACGAATCGTGGAAGAAAATGCAGTGTTACGATGAGACTTCGGACCGGATGATCGCGGATGCGGACGGCTAGCAGTGTATACGAGAACGGCATGGCAAGTTTTTGACCACTCAGTACTCGACAATTGTGAGGGTCGCGGGGCTTGGCGAGAGGGTCGCGGGGACCTTGTCCCGTCGGTGGAGTGGTCCGGACTGTGGTCACTGTACGTGATCAAGAGTGTCGGTAGTGTGTGGGATTTTGAGGTTCAGGGTTGTCGGCATATTCACGATGTAGGAACGGTTTGGTAGCGATCGGTAATGCATGATTCTGTGTCCGGATACTTGCCGTCCCGGCGGTGACATTCAAGAATGCACAAATACAGAGTTTTAGGGCACCCAAAGTTTAAAACAGCACGGCGGTGCGACAATTACAACATGGCGAAACCAAAGCGATGAACAACGTCGGGAATAAGACTGGTGGTAATTTCTTTCACTCTATTGGCATTGTCCGGAAACATCGGCACATTCCGCTGGTGGACGTCGGCACACACATTACAACAGACGTCTTGAATTCAGCCCAGTACTCAGTCTACAACAAAGGGCAGTGACTACAAGCCTACAAAAGAGTGTCATGACTATAGGCGGGATCGACTTCAACTACCTAGCACCGTCATACTACAATCCGGAGTACCTCCATTTCCCGTCTCACGGCCTTGGGGAAAAAAATGCGATTTCTATGCCTCATCAAACCTGTCGACGTCGCCCTGCACCAGCCAGATTCCTCAAGACCCTGCTCCAATTACATCTGCCGGCATCCTCTTCCGCCGATACAGGGCTTCGTACCTACGATGTCGATAAAGAGGAAGATGACTCTGTTATAACCACGGATTATATTGGTGAGAAAGAATTGGGAAACCAGTATCATGACAACATCGAGAAGTGTTAAAGGGTGATTAAGCTTCACCCTTAAAAAGCTTGAATACTTCTTCTAAGTCAAATGGAACCTCAAAAAAATGTAATACTGACCCCCCTTTCCCTACTCTAACTGATCTGCTCTTACACCAGTAGCCTGCTCACTGCTCTTGATCTGATCCTCAATGTACTTTCTCATTAAATTCACACCTAACCCTAACATTCAAGACACAAGCGGATCTGAAATTTCAATGGACCTTTACTCATTACTGTCCTCCACCAAGTACAATCATCTTGCTCCTAGGTCCTGCCCTCTTAGCAGCCATACTTCCTCTCCTATCTCCTAACCTCCATTCTCCTACACTACCATACCTCTACCCACACAAGAGGCTGAGAGGGAGTGAGAGCCGCCATGCTCTCACACTTCACTACCCCCCAAACCCTAGCCGTCATCCTCCTATGTCCATTTTTCATCCAGTTCAAAAATACATCCGACTGTCAAAACTTCATCCAAAACGCAGTGACTAGTAAATGGACAGTAACTAACTATTAAGCTGCTCTAGGCAGTTTTACTGTTCCTGCTCCTATAGTACTGCTCTAGTAAAATGGTGAAAAATCCCTTTAACATTATCCCCCTTTTAGTCTGCATCTGCCCTCAGATGCTCTGGTTACTAATTTTATGTAGTTAACCAAAAATAAAAAAGGGAACAAAACTTAAAAATGTTTATAAGAGAAAGGGTCCTCCTACTGGTTCTACCAGTGCTCTTATCTTATGCTACTCCTAGCCACTATTCTGTACGTTCTTCATTACGTCCTGGTCCTGCCGTCCTAGTGTTGCTTCAGGCTCGGAAACTGCTACTGGCCCGGACAATGTTCAAGTCGGGACTGGTTTCACTGGTACCGGTGTCGAGACTGGTCCAAGGGCTGATGGGATAGAGGTCAGATCGGATCCCAAATGCGTCGAATCTGGTCCCGGCTCCTCGACTTCGTCCCCCTACTGACCACCCTCATCCTCCACCATTCCATGCTCCTCATCAAACCAGTAGACGAAAGTAGGGTAGGCTTCAGCAAACCTAAGCAAGTACCTGTTTTGGCGCTCCTGATCCTCGTTGTAGGCTCTGATCTCTTCCCCGACATGTTTCTTAGTGGTAGCCAAGATGTGTCGCTGGAGCCCCCTACTGGCTGGTGTTGCACTGCTGGTGGCCACCTTCAGTTGGCGCTTTATCTCCTGGTTTTCAAGGGCCAGCTGATCGAATTCCCTAAGTTGAGTGCTCGTGGATATCTCCAACTGGATTCGGCGCTTCTTAACCTCCTCTAGCTCTCTTTCTCCGACTGCCCATGCGGTCCTTGCCTTATGCTGTTCACTGATGAGGGCGGTTAACTGCCCTTGAGTATCTGCCTATACGACCTTTAGTGCAGATAGTTCCTGGGCTGTAGCACGCAAACACTCCCCCAACCCCTTGACCTTTCCTTCCAGCTCCTGATAGACAACCAGCAGTGAGTCGTATGATGGCTGTCGCTCCTCCTGTTCCTCTTGTTGCTGGCTGATGCGGGCTGTTTGGGCCACGACTTTCTGCAGTTGCTCCATAATTTGCCCCAACTCTCCGGCTATCCCCTTGGTCTCCTTACCAGTCGACCCAAAGGCCCTGCCAAGATTACGGGGGGCCAATATCTCGGCAGTATCTTCCTGCTGGTCCGTCCGAGCCGGTGCTTCCCTTGGAGCCTTCTGCTCCTGCTCTCGTGCTGGTTGCTTGACTCTAGTAGGTGAAGCTTGCCGAACCTCCTGCTGCTGCGTTGTCTTTAATGTCAGCAGGGTCCTGGACACCTCTACTGGAGTATCTCCCGGTTGTACCTGCTTCTCCCTCTTAGTCTTCTTCTTGGCTCGAGTGACTGGTGTCCTCCTGTCGTCCGAGTTGATGGCCCCTCTCTCCACTTCCTCGGCCTCTTTGGAATCTAAAGATTCCGAGGACAAGTCTTTGTACTTGGGCCGGTTCTCCTGTCTTCGGAGTCTTTTCAGTGTTGCTCCCTGACCTCTGGGTGTTTGGGGTTGCTGTTGCTTTCCTTTCTTCTTCCTTGGTACGAGTTTCTGCTTACCTTAAGAGGAGGATGACTGGTGCTCAGCCTCAGCTCCTAATCTCCCGGCCTCCTTGCGTATCATCTGATCTCGTGCTCCCTTGGACCCCCCCGCCCACTGATCTCGTCTGGCGGTAGATCTCCTGCTGTCCTTATTGGTGTCCGAACGGGTTCTCCCTCACTGACATCCTTCTCCTCTTCACTGACGTGGACTGGGGGCGGCTCCACATACTGCTCATTATCCGGAAACCAGTTTTTTAGGAGGCTGTCCATGAGTTCTGCTCCTTTAATCTCCCTGGTCTCGCTAGTATGCACTCTGATCAGCATTCTCCTGAGGCTGGATAGAATTAACGGAGCCCAGTTGTGGTCCCCTCTTTTGACAACTTGGTACATATTCTCCATCAGTTCGTTGCTGGCGTACAATGACTTCTTCTTCAGGCACATGACCTCCACCAGGGCCTTGACTCTATCCTGGTACGGCTCATCAAACCCGCTAATCCTGGTCCCATCCGTCTTGTGGTCGGCTTTTGTCAATCCGAACATCTTCATGTATCTCGGGTCCAGGTCTTTGCTTGCCTTCGGGACCTTGGATGTTTTGCTGCCCTCTATCCCTAAGGCCTGCAATATCGTCCATGTCGTTATCTCGATTGGTACCCCCCTGACCGTCGCCCTGATTGGTGTGTTGTAGTTGGCCTTCTCTCCCCTCAGGTACTGAAAACCTTCCACAAAATCCGACACCAATTCTGCCCTTGGCACCGGCCATGTGTACTCGTAAAAGGCCCTCAAGCCGACCTTTTCAGCCCAGATGTCGTCCTTCAGCTCCCGCCAGCCCTTCCAGAACTCCATGGAGATGAAGGTCAGGTTGATCGTCCTCCTCCTTTTCTTCTCCACTGTAACTGTCTTTGGGGCCCGAGCTAGGATCGGGGTCTTCTTCCTCCTTGTGTTCCCCCTGGTCCTCTGTATTTCCTCGCCCTCTGGTCCTGTTTGCTGCTCCTCTCCTGTTGTTTGCTGGGTTGGTGGTGGCGGTGCATCCTCCCCTTCCTGCTGTACCTCTATTTGCTCCGGCCCTTCTGCTGCTCCTGTTGTTCTGATGTAGTCGTGTAGGGTCCCCTTTACCCCTGGTCTGTTCGCTGGTGCGTCTTCTTTCTGGCCCGCGCTGGTACTTGCGATTCTGTCCATTAGTCTTCTTCCTCCTCTCTGTTGTACCGGTTCTTTGTGTCCCCAATCCCTGAAAGTCAAGACTGACCTCTGATTCCTATGTGCTCGACTACTCTCGTTTTTCCGCTTTTTGTTCTTCCACCCTTTCTGCCTACTAACTCCTGCTCTTTCCCTTATCTCCTTCGGATCTTTTTTCTGATTTTTTCTATGTTCTCTCTCTAAAGCCCTGATCCTTCGCCACTGCTCTATCCTCTCCCTGGCTGAACTCTTCAGATTAGGAAACCTATCTATGCCTAATTGAAAACCCTTCCAAAAACCCTGAACTTCGACAGTCACCTGATCGTTTTGATGTTGCCTTGCTCTTGTTAGGTATATCCGCCCTTCGTCTTCTCATGTCTCCAATTGCTGCCCTGTTCTATTTCCCTCGCTGCACTCCACACTCCCTCCGGTTAGGGTTTCTTCATCAGGTCGGCTTCGAAGTTTCTCCCATTGTCGTCGCTAGTCCTCGTCCAATCGCCGCCAATGCTCCTCTTGTAACCACTGCCTATGATTTTCTTCTACCCCATGTTGTTGCTACTCTTCAAATTGCCGGCGCTCTTCTAGGTGCCTCTTGTCCTTGGTCTGCTGCTGTTCTCCAGCTCGCCTTTGTTCCTCTACTGTTTGATGGTCTTCAGGCCGCCTCCCTTCTCCAAGCCGCTGCTGCTCCTCGACTCTTTGTTGCTGGGCCCGTTGACACTCTCCTTCAGGTTGATGCCGCTCTTCTTCACCCGGTTGCTGTCGGATGAGCTGCTGCTCCTCCTTAGATCGATGCTGCTCCTCAAGCCATCGTCGCTCCCCCTTCCCTATTTCACCTATGTCGCCATCTTCTTTCCTTTGGTGCTGGGTCTTCTCTCCTCGGCCAGCAGCGTTTCCTTGTGCGTCTTCACTCCCTCTGCTCCCGAGGTTCCGTAGGCGACTCAAAGCAAAAGAGTTGACATGGCTCCTTGGCTCCACCTCATGCTCTCGGGTTCCCATCCTCGTCTCTCGGGTTTCATCCAGGTTGGATGAAATTCGTTGATTCGTTTCCATCCTTCGGAACTGAATGGATGATGGTTCTTCTTCGGACGAATTCCATCCTTTTTCCTCCTTAATGAGCCGTCCACTTACCCTTCCCATCGTCTTTACTTCTACCGGTACGACCTCCATTACTCCACAATTTATGACTTCCAATCCTTCCTTTTCATTTGTTTTTTCTTCTTTATTTCTTTCTTTTTTCTGATTTTTCTTCTTTCCATCATTTTTTTCAATCACCTCCTTCATGTCTCTTTCCCTTAAGTGCTGCCCTTCTTGTTGTTCATTTTCATTTATCTTTTTACTTTCACTTTTTCTCTCACTGTTTTCTTTGTCCCTCTGCTGATTTACTGCTTCACTTTCGCAGCTTTTTTCACTGTCTATTCCTGTATTTTCGATCCTGACTGGACACTATCCCCCTTTTGCTCGTTGACCAGTCCTCTGGTCATATGTCCTGGTGTCCTGGTTTCCACTACTCCCTTGTCATAGAATCTATATGGTTTCAACTTATTAATATTGACCAAGACTGGGTCTGTTTCGAAATTTTTTACCTGGACCAGCAGAGCAGTATTGTTGGGGAGCCTGTACTGGACCCTATAAGGTCCAAACCACCGACTTTTAAATTTCCCCACATGCTCCTTGTGGCCCTTGGGATACCAGAGCACATAATTGGCCACTTAGAAATCTTTCCGCTTGTAGTGTTGCTGGCTCTAAAGTGACCGGTTCCACTGCTTGGCTCCTACCGCTTCCGGGGCCTCCAGTCTTGAAGTGTCCATCTGCTCCAAATCCGCAATCCTGGCTGCCAACACCCTTGTTGGCGTATATTCTATCTCACTGTTGGTCTTCCTGGTCGGTACTACATACTCTGTTGGCATTAATGGATGTAAGCCATAGACCAGTTGAAATGGTGTGTAACCTGTAGTTACCTTGTAAGCAGTCCTGTAGGAGAGCAGTACAGTATGAAGATGCTCATTTCAATCTGTTCGCCTATCATTGATCAGTTTGCTCAGTAGGTGACCAATTCCCTTGTTTGTTGACTCTGCCTCGCCATTACCCTGGGGATAATAGGTTGTTGATGTACGATGCTGGAGCAGAAAATGCTCCACCAGGTGTTCTATAGCCTCATTTATGAAATGAGAACCCTGGTCACTTACAAGTGTCAAAGGACACCCGTATCTTGAAAGGATTTGCTCATACAAAAACTTAGCAGTAACTGCTGCTGAATTAGTTTTGAGCGCCCTTGCCTCCGCCCACTTGGTAACATAATCTGTAGCCACCAGTATATACATGTTCCCTGTTCTGGATGTTGTTGGTTTAATGAGCCCGATAAAGTCCAATCCCCATTTCATAAATGGTTCTGCTGGCATACTGGCCACTAAGGTAGCTAAACCAGTATTTGCCATGCCTCCCACTCTTTGGCATCTGTCACACGCCTTGCAGTATTCTGAAACATCCCGATGTATCGCTGGCCACCAGTATTCGGCGTCCAGTATCTTCCTGGTGGTGATATCTTGCGGAAAATGACCACCTGCTACTCCATTTTGCATCTCCTTCATCAACACCTGAGCCTGCAATGGGTCGAGTACCCTCCTGACCACCAGATCATGTCCTCGCTTGTGCAGAATTCCTAGGACCAGTGTATAGGGCAGGGACTTTAGAATCAGCTTCCTCTGCTCCTCCTTGGACAAGTCCTGTCGTACAACACCAGATTTTAGGTAAGAACGTACATCCTCTAACCATTCTCCTTTAACATAAAACAAACTTGCATCCTTGGTCTGGTCCTCAACACCAGTTGCTGGTTCTCC
Organism: Ceratodon purpureus; assembly: GCA_014871385.1. Classification (NCBI taxonomy): domain Eukaryota; kingdom Viridiplantae; phylum Streptophyta; class Bryopsida; order Pseudoditrichales; family Ditrichaceae; genus Ceratodon; species Ceratodon purpureus. The sequence continues at coordinate 24,990,772 of CM026426.1, forward strand.
GTTGGGTAGTCTTGACATCTCGTCTGCCACTCCATGATTTTTTCCTGGCTTATACACCACTGTAAAATCGTATTCTTGAAAGAGCAGTAGCCACCGTGCTATCCTTCCTGACACCTGCGGCTTATTAACCAGATACACCAGTGCCATATGGTCAACATAAAAAACAAATTTATTGCCCAACAAATAATGTCTATACTTATTCAGAGCATAAACCATTGCCAAAGCCTCCCTTTCTGAAGTACTATAGTTCTTCTCAGCAGAATTCAGTAGTTTACTGGCATAAGAAATGGGCTGGTCACACTTCCCTGTTGGATTTTGGGCCAGCATCACTCCTAATGCTATATTCCAAGCATCCGTATGCACATGGAACTCCAGGTCCCATCTTGGTGCAATTAGAATTGGCCCATTCTGGTACTGCTCCTTGATTTTCTTCCATGCCTGCTCACACTGGTCTGACCAGATGAATTCCTCGGTCTTCCTCATAAGTCTGGTGATCGGCTCCATGATATGTGCATACGACTTAATGAAGCACCTGTTAAACTGGGCAAAACCGTTAAAAACCTGTACATCTACTGGTTTTTCTGGTCTAGGCATATCCTCGACTGCTTCAATTTTCTTAGGATCTGGAAATTTCCCTTCCTTAGACACAATGTGGTCTAGTATAATACCAGAGAAGACCAGTAATAAGCATTTCTCAGGATTTAAACTTATACCATACTCACGGCATTTCTCAAAACACTTTCTCAGCTTGACTAGATGACTAATAATGTCACTGTACACACTGAAATCATCTAAAAACAATTTCATAAAATCACCAATGAAATCACGAAAGGCTTTGTTTACTGCCCTCTGGTATGTGGGAAGTGCGTTTTTTCAGCCCAAAAGGCATGACTATCCACACAAATGCTCCCCAGTCCGTTACAGAAGCAGTCTTGTGCCGATCCTCTGCTGCTATCTGGATCTGGTGGTACCCGGAGTACCCGTCTGGAAACGAATACATCTCATGTCCTGCTACTGAGTCCAACACTTCCTCAGTAAATGGCAATGGATACGGGTCTTTTTTAGTGGCAGCATTCAATTTACGGAAATCAATGCAAATTCTCAACTTCCCATTCTTCTTAGGAACAATAACAATAGGGGATAACCACGTAGCATCCTCTACTGGTGTAATGAATCCGGCCTGAGGCAGTTTATCCAAGTCCTGCTTCACAATACTGGCATAGTTTGGATTCATGCGATATCTCGCCTGATGGGATGGTGGGATATCCTTCTCCAACTCAATCCTGTGCTGTGCAATTGAGGGTGGGATACCCTTCAGGTCCTTATAGGTCCAAGCAAATACATCCTTGAACTCCGTGAACAGAGCCTCTGCTTCAATAGCCTGTTCTGGACTAATGGCTGCATTAATCTTCAGATACTGGGGTTCCTCTTGTGTTCCAAGGTTAATTTTTCTCAACTGCTCCGACTCTGGTAATGTCCACGATGCAATCTTCAGTTTCTTCACTTTCTCCCGGGCTGGTGTCTCATCCACCTCTATGTCGCCCTCCTCAAAGTTGTAAAAATGGTCTGGGTAGGCTTGCTCTGATACCCCCTCTTGACCCTGGTTCTGGTCCTGATTCTTTGCCTGGTTCTTGGTGTTGTCCTGGTCCTTGCTGTTGTCCTGGTCCTTGTTCCGCTACATTCGAGGCAGAGTGACTGTTCCCACGGCCAGTAAGTCCTGCTCACTAGCTAACCACAAGGCTTCCTCCTCATCTGTCAGTCCTTCAGTTAAATTATAGCAGACTAGGACTTCCGGTAACTTAGGCCTGGGCCTATTCCTCTGACTGACTGAGATTGTTTTTACAGTACCATTACCTCTGATGGTAACCAGGTTGTTACCCCAATTGTGATTTACCTTAGCATCAATCAACCATGGTCTGCCTACCAGCATACTATAGGCCTCATTAACTTCTTTATTTTTAATAACAGTCAAGGTAATAAGGTAAGGAATACCGTGGATGTGAATTTTCACATTACGAATCATCCCCACCGGGTCAACGACCGTCTGGTCCACCATTCTTAGTCTGAAAGGAGCAGGCTGTGAGTCCTTGAGACCCAGTCTTTTACGCTCCTCTTCAGTTATCAGGTTCACGCCTGATCCGCCATCCAATAGGACATTCTCCAGAGTCCCATTGCCTATCTGCACAGTTAACACCGGCAGTTCTCTGTCAATATCAATAGCCAGACTGCCTATTAAATCAGTCTTACCTGGTTGACTGGTTGTTGACTTCTTGCTTGGTGCTGACTCTGGCTGAGTGGGTTGGTCTTCTACCATTTCTGGGAATACGTGGGCTGTCACAAATTCTGTCAAATTAGGGGCCATCTTCAGCAGCTGTCCTAGTGAGATTGTGATGGGACTGTCTAGTATTTTTCTTCCAACTACGGTTGCATAGTGCTGCTCCTGGTTGTTCTCCGTACTGGTCCCCCCTTCTGCGCCCAAGTCCTTCTCTATGGTCTTAATGCTGTAGGCTAGTGTATCCGAGACTGGGAATCCTGCCCACTCATTATCCAGCACTTCGCCGTCTCCTTCCTTCTCTGCTGTTTTTAAAGTCGCCCTAAGTTTCTCTGCTTCTGCAATGTCCTGTTCCTCCTGAAGCAGAATTTCCTTCAAGGTTTCTAGCATAGAGTTCCTGATCATTTCTTCCTCCTGCCAGTCCTCCTTCGTTCTGGCCTTTCTTGGTTCAGGTTCCTTTGATTCATCCTTCAACCGCTAGGCTCTGGTCATGGTAGCTACCCCCACTGACTCTTCAGGTTCCTCTATTAGCTCAATCTCCACATTACTGACATGGTGATCCTGTTTTTTGTTGGTCTTTTCTTGGTGTGCCAAAAACTGGTCCCATTGTGCCTTCTTTGGGCAGTTCTAGCTCCTATGGTCTGCTCCTCCACACAAGAAACAACATGGTGGTTGATCACCATAACTCCTTTGTTGACTGCTGCCTGCTTTGGGGTTTGGTGGTCGCTGATATCCCTAGTTGTAGCTGTAAGTTCTTGCAGGTTTAGAAGCAGAAACTTCATTAACACAAACATGGTCTTCTTCTTCCTTCTTCGCACCTGACCCCCTCTGCTTGGCTGGGTTGTACCAACAGTTTTTATCGTCATGGCCCAGCTTCTTACAGATACCACAGGCTTTCCTTCGAGCCTCCTGGTCGGGTTCTTTCCTGGTCACTGTGGCTGCCTTACTATTGGCCTCCACTTTCTTCACTTCAATCTTAGTGGGTTTACCACTAGAATCAGTGCAGTTCTCTTCGCATCTCAAGGCTGCATCCACCAGCTCTGTTAAACTCCTGACTGGTGCCACATTGGTAGTAATCTTGATATACTCCAGTAGTCCTGCTCGAAAATTAGTGATTCTGAACCCTTCTCCTGGATCAGATTGTAGACATTTAATTAATGTCATAAACTGATCATAGTAGTCCTGTACCTTCTCTCTGTCCCCCTGTTTGAAGGACTTCAATTCCTTGTATACTGCCTCATCAGTAGTCTGGTCTCTGTACCTCCTCCTGAAAGCAGCTTTAACATCCTCCCATGAGCAGTAGACATGGTTTTCTAGGAAATTCTCATACCATGCACCAACCTTGTCTGGCAAAGTGGTACCCATCAGGTTGATTATCACCTGTTCATCTGTTTCTCCATTGTGCCACAAGGTTCTCTCAAACTGCCGTATGTGAGCATCTGGATTGGTCCCCTCCTTGTACTTGGAGTAGGTCAGCGGCTTCCTCTGTGCCACAATGACTGGTCCTGTCACTGGTGGTACTTTGGGTCTAGCAGCTGGTGGGTAGGCAGGTGGACCATGCCTCATTGGATAACTGCTGTCCACTGTATCCCTTGGTACTTCTATTCCTGCAGGTGGCCTAGTATCATACGGCATCCCTCTCATTATCTCTGCTGGTCTTCTGTATCCTGTTCCTGTATCTGGAACTCCTGCTCCGACTTCTGCTCCTTCGCTTGGCCAATATGGAGTTCTGTTGACTTCTGGTCTGTACTCATCACCTGTGAGGTGATCCACATAGGTAGAATGTACTACTCCTCCTCCTGTTGGGCTCACCCGAGTCCTCGAGGTTGGGAAATGGTCTGTCCCAAGCCTTCCTGGTGTAGCAGATGTAGTGTAGGGTGCTCCCATCAATTCTGCTTCCCTCATCTGACCTGGTCTGTCCCCCTGGACCACTAATTGTTCATATGCTGCCCACGAATCCGCCCTTGGTTTGGCCTGTAGTTTCTGGCTCTCTTCCCTCAGTATCTCCTGCCATTTGTAAAGGGTCGCCTGCCGAGTAGCTTCTTTCATCTCTTCCTCCTTCTTCTTCTGGTCCTCTAATCTCTGTGCTTCTTGTAATAAACTCAGAGCCTCCTGTCTTAGCAAGTCCTGCTGCATTGCTTCTTTTCTCTCAGCTGCCTACTTCATTTCCTCCCTCCGTTGAGTCTCCTGCCAGGTTCAGAGAGCCTCCTGTCTCTGCTTCTCTTGGTCCTGCTCTTCCAGCATCTTTGTTTCCTGCCATAGCTTCATGGCTTCCTTCAGTTTGATCTCCTCCCGATTCTTTTCTTCCCAAGTCTCCATTGTCTCTCTGAACCTGGCTGCGTGGCCTAGCTCCTCCATCTGCCTCCTGTACAGGTCCTCTGTTGCCTGCTGGGTTCTTCGTTCTCTCTCTGCTTGCCTTCTAGCCTGCTGTCGAGCCTTTAACTCCTCCAGCTGTCTTCTGTCCTCCTCATCTTCCTCCAGCTCCATTCCTTGGAACTGCTCTTGTGCAAAATGTACCACTGGTCTCCTGGGATTCACCAGTGCTGGCTTACCCGTTTTGTACATCTCTGACAGTGCTGGTGCTCCTGTCTGGACTCTGTCCCGAGTGTGAACTTCTTCTTATCTCTTCTTCAGCGTTTCTAATGTCTCCACCAAATCACCTGGTGTTTTCTCCCGTGGTTTCGGTGTGTCTGGTCTGCTGCCTCCTTTCTTCTCCTCCTCTTGGTAATGGTCATATGCTGATGCCATTCTGGTCAGGGGGTTCCAGCAATGCTCTGTGTCTCCTTCACCTGGCCTTGGGAATTCCCTCCTGCTAGTACTGGGTGATAATGAGTGTCCCTCATACTTTCGAATTTCTTCCTCATCCTCCTGCCAATTCTTGAAGCTTGGGCCAGGTTCTCCTCTTGCTGACCCTGTCCTCCTGCTTACTCCTAGTATTGTCTACTGGCTCGAATTCTCTCCTACCAGGTCCATGTCAATCAGGTCCCTGGTTCTCCCTTTAGCTATGCTTTCTTCTGAACTCAATTGTCCTCCTATTGGTTTTCCTACTTCTGCTGCTGCTCTTTGCTCCCTGAGTTCGTATCTTGCCAACCGTTCTGCTGCTTGTCTCCTAGCTATCTCCTCCGTGTCCCACCTTGGGTATTCTCTGTCCATTGCAGTACAGTTTGCTGCTCTTCCCTTGGTCCTTTCTGGTCAGGTGCTCTTCTGGTTTGGCTGGTGCTTCCAGTAACTGATTCTGCTCCTTCAAAACTCCTGGGTAGGTGCTGTTGGTTCCTTGTCCTCAGCCCTCCTCTGGTCTGTCGGATGCTAGTTCTCCTGTTTCCTGATTCCTGTCCTGTCCATCCCTTTGCCACCCTTCCACTTTAGTTCCTTTGGGTCCTGTCAGTGTTTACTGTCCTACTGTAGATAGTTTTCTGCCCTTAGTTTCGCAAGTTCTAGCATAGTCTCAGTTTTTCCAAGCTTCCATGCATTACAGTTTTGCAAGCTTCTCTCATGGGTTTTCTCCTGGTTGATTTACTGTCCATTAAATTTTTCTCCTTTTACCTTTTTCCTCTTAAGCTACTTACTGTTTTCTTAACCTGTTTTTACTGTTTGCAGTTTCTACCATCTGTTCCCATTGTTACCTTTATTATTCGACCCTTTGTTACTAGCTTCGTAACTTTTTGATTTTTTACTATTACTTTTTTACTGTTCAACTGTCGTTTACTGGCTAGTACCTTTTAATTTTTTAATTGCTAGTGTTTACTGCTCGTTTTTCACGCAACCTACTGTTCCTTTCTCTTACTGCTCGAATGCAACAGTAGTTTGAGACATCCCTGGATACTGGCGGCTATCTCCCCTCGACTATGGAGCTGTCCTCAGCTCCTGTGGACGTTGACTGTTTTGCCATGGGCTCCTCCCCCATAACTTATGGAACCGAATCTGCCCACCTCCACGTACTCAGCTCCTCCCGAATTGCTGAGGAATCCGTTGACTGTAATCTGTGATGGAATCCCGTCTCTCGGCCACTATGCCTGTAAATCTCGTGCACAACTGTCCTGGACATGTGTAGAATTACAGCAAGAGCCACCTGGTCCGTTCTTAATGCATGGTCGCCAATGTTAAAGGGTGATTAAGCTTCACCCTTAAAAAGCTTGAATACTTCTTCTAAGTCAAATGGAACCTCGAAAAAATGTAATACTGACCCCCCTTTCCCTACTCTAACTGATCAGCTCTTACACCAGTAGCCTGCTCACTGCTCTTGATCTGATCCTCAATGTACTTTCTCATTAAATTCACACCTAACCCTAACATTCAAGACACAAGCGGATCTGAAATTTCAATGGACCTTTACTCATTACTGTCCTCCACCAAGTACAATCATCTTGCTCCTAGGTCCTGCCCTCTTAGCAGCCATACTTCCTCTCCTATCTCCTAACCTCCATTCTCCTACACTACCATACCTCTACCCACACAAGAGGCTGAGAGAGAGTGAGAGCCGCCATGCTCTCACACTTCACTACCCCCCAAACCCTAGCCGTCATCCTCTTATGTCCATTTTTCATCCAGTTCACAAATACATCCGACTGTCAAAACTTCATCCAAAACGCAGTGACTAGTAACTGGACAGTAACTAACTATTAAGCTGCTCTAGGCAGTTTTACTGTTCCTGCTCCTACAGTACTGCTCTAATAAAATGGTGAAAAATCCCTTTAACAGGAAGCACCAACACTGTCCAGAACATTCTAACCCAAGTCATATCCGGTTCTTTTGCTTGACTTTCGTGTTCCTCCACGGAGTTCTTGTGATGGTGGTTTCCTAACAACCTTGTCTGTGGACTTCTTCGCACCACGTTGGGCCACATTCTGTACGGCGTTGTCTATAGCTGGCGCCACGGGGACTTGGTTGGCGGTGGAGGCACCACGCCGACTACCACCAGCTCGATTGAGTGGAGGCCTCGCCGCTGCAGATGATCTAAGGAGTCGAGCTATTTTTGCGCTTATTGATCGCGTGGGCCTCCGAGCCAGGCCTCCATCCACGATTGTATATGGTTTGTTACCCCCCATACTAGTGGGTTGCGATGGAGGCACAGTCCGTGCGGGGATTGCGTGAACGGTCCTTCTCTCCTGAGCAGGAGGAATCTCTTGAAGCAAGCTTGAGTCTCCTTGTGCCGGAACGGTTCCCCAATTGCCCTCCCCACTAACGAGGCCGGTCCAATGAGGTCCATCTGCAACCCGTCCATGACTTCCATCACCCCCTTTGTCATTGTCCTCGTCATCATCGCCAGCATGGATATCGTTCCCAAGATGGTCCTCGCTGGACGAATCATCCGCAACCCCGTCATTGTTCTCGGGATTGATATGGACTGGAATAGCATCTTCTTGGTCACGTGTGTCTCTTCCTTCTGCATTAGCCGCTTCATCAAATACCGGGAGTGTGGGTAATTCGTCTCCGTAGATGTTCATGTCCGGGTTTCCCTGGTTATATTCTGGTTCATTGTTGAAGTCGTACGCATCACCGTTATCATCGTGGTTGTTGCGGTCACGAGGATTGTTGCGGTTAGCGTCATCTCCCCCGTTGCCAGTACCGTCGTTGTGACGATCATTCGTGTTAACGTCGTCGTTATCATGTCCCCAGACATCATCATCTCCACCGTCTCCATGGTCAACTGGTATGTAATGATCGTCGTCATCTCCGTCCTCTTCGCTTGGATCTCTCTCCGGATCTGACTCCTCTGACCAAGCATTGTTCTCGTACCATCTGAGGGGGTTGGGCTTTGGGCGTTCACGGAGGAGTCTGCTATTCGTATAAATGTACACCAAGGCCTCAAACTTCTCCAACCCAGGCGGTTGCGTACCTTGTTGTGGACAAATAAATACATGCTCCAATTCCGTTCACACGATGAGGCGGAGCGGACCTGAGATAAAATGCGCTTCGCAATGATTGCCAAGGGCCCCCCTCCAATCCTCTGCCACCATTGATGGGGTTCCAGATTTGCTGCTTTGATATCGATGGTCACTTTGGGGCTATAAGTGCCACGTTCCTCGTCGAACTCGATCATCTCTTTCATAAGAACGGCAAATGGAATTCCCATTTGCTCACCCACCTGACGAATCACCCAATTGAGAGCCGCCTTTGCTTCTCCTATAACTTGTAAGCCCTTATGCGTTCTAACCCAAGGGTTCAAGAGCGCCGCGGCATAATGAAGATCGGTGTGCATCATGTCCCATCTACGGTCGAATCGCATCTCCATCCTTGTTGCCATGACCGGTGGGAAAAAGCAAAGGGATCCTCGGAGACTATACACGTGATCCTTTAGGTTGCTCATTGTAACCCATGCCTTGCCCATTGCGGGCTGGTTTCCATCGAAGGTTCTGAGAGCTACCAGGGCTGGTTTCACTAGGTGCTTGAAGTTGTCACACTGATGCCAGAACCCATCATCACGAATTGTTTGACGCACTAGGCTTGCGCGTGCATGATTACGCACCCCCTCGGTTTGGTTGAATAAACCGTCGACATAATCGAACCACTCCGCTGCCATGACCACTTGCTCCAAAGCAAATTTAACCTCCATAAGGCGCGCTATCATCAGATAGTTACAAGCGAATCTGGTTTTAGCGGCAACCACCAAGGACAACTTCGGTTCAAATTTGCGGTAAAGGGCCATGGGAACATGATGTCTCCGAATGTAATGACACACGTGTTTAGCCTTGGCGACCAAATCCTTCACAAAGACTTCCTTGCCCCACTCCTCCATAAGAAGATCTAGAATATGGGCACAACATCCCTGCTTGTACATGTGAGGATACTCCTCTAGGATATTATCCATGGCGCCAAGCATGTTGGCTGCATTGTCCGTACAAATCTGGACAACATTCTGAGGGCCAATTTCTCGAATATACTTCTTCATCTCCCCCGCAATGTATCCCATTGACTTCTTCTCGCCAGTCGTATCAACAGACCCAAGAAATACATCGCCTGCCGGACATACTAGCATGACATTCATCAACGGTCGGCGATTCACATTATCCCAACCATCAGAGCAAATGGTAGCCCCGTATAACTCGGTCGAGGTTTTCGTACGTTCATCAATCTTTGCCTTGATAAACTTCTTTTTTTCCTTGATGTGCGTTGTTCGCATCGCGTTATAGGAAGGGGGATTGTAGTCAAATCCGGCAGTCGCCGTTGTGCTCACCGCCTTAATAAATGCTGGGTGCTCGGCCACGTTGAAAGCGACGTTGGCTTCGTAAAAGAAGGATGCCCACAACATGTCCAACTCCTTTCGCTTGGAGATCTCGAGTGCTTCACTCATGTCCTGTTGCCGCAAGCTCCTAGTGGTATTCGAACCGGCCCTACTAGGTGCAGCACTGGAGACATTTCGGTCCTCTTCGGTATCATTGTACGAGGGATCGGATCCACCGCACAGAGTGCCGTGTGTGGAAGCACTGGAACACGGACGTTGAACTGACGCGGGGTACGTTGGCCTCATACCATCCATCTCCTCCTGTGTCAAAGGGCCGGGAATCTTCCCACCGCAAAACTGAAACTTCCTCTTCACTACGGTAGGTGCCTTTTGGCAAACCCTCGAGAGATTGGACTGGTCCCAACCATAATGCTGAAGGCACCTATGCTTCACGTACAAAAACTTGGTCCTGCAATACACACATTGGGCTACCTTATTTGACAGTGACCCTTCCTGGAGCTTGACCGTAAACCATGGTGCCCACTCTCTCGTACCGAGTCTCGGAATGCTCTAGCCGGAGCAACCACTTCAACCGGTTCAATCGCTTCAACCGGTTCCATAGTGAATGCTTCGGGAAGTATCGGGACTAATAGGACCAGTAGTACCAAAAGATTATTATCTCATATAACTTAGTGTGTCTGAAAAGTGCTTGACACATTGATTTATGGAGAGAAGAATTTTTACATTCCCCCCACCCAAACCAAGTGTCTCCCCAAGCTAACAGTTTCAAGCAAGGAGCCCTCAAGGAGACCCAGGACATGAAACACGCAAGGAGGTAAGGTGGATGTCAAATCAAAGGGGCAGTTTATATACTACCGCCCTCGACCGGGCGAGTACTCTCCGGACGGGCGCAATCCAACGGGCGCGATTCAATGGGCGTGATACAACGGGCGCGCACGCACCAGGAGATCGGGCGCGCTCCGACGCGAACAGGCGGGCGCAGGTGGGTGCGCGCGATTGCAGGCCGCGTGGCAGATAGCGCGTGCGAGGGAAGACGGGCGGGGGCGGGCGCATGCGGGCGCGAGCGCTGGAGCGCGAAGCGTGCGGGCGAGGGCGGAGAACGGCGGGCGAATGCAGGCGCGGGCGGGCACGGGCGGTCGGGTGCGGGCGCAATCGAACGGGCGCGATGGAACGGGCGAGATCGATTTGGCGCAATCAATTCACTGAGAAGAAATAACAATGAGAGGGAAAAATGAATAAAATTAAAAAAAATTAAAGTGTGTGAGCTACAAACACGTGAACATGTACATGAAATAAGAGGAATCCTATTTTAGTAAAAAGATTGAGAAACATGACAGTGCAAAAGGACAACCCACCCCATTCACACATGTCTAAGAACTGGAGCAGGTTGTCATCTCGCCCCTCATGTTTCTGCCCTCGCAGTGGAAGGTAAGTCGTTTTAAGCTAACCTCAGGCAATGTTAACTTAAAATATGGGATAAATTTTACTAGTTACCGCGTTAATCCACGAGCGCACGCGCACGCCGCGTAGTTGGGGACGGGCGCGAGCAGGGCGCGCACAGTTGGGCGAGCTCGCGACTGCGCGTGGAAAGCGGGCGCGCATGTGCGCGCGCGCGCTTGCTTGGGCACGTTCAATGGGTCGACCGCGGACGCGATCGCGCGGGCGCCTGCAGGCGCGGACGGACGGGCGCGATCGAATAGGCGCGTGCAATGAAGTTTAAAAGTCGGAAGTTCAAAAAAAATAAAAATAAAAGAAGTTAAGGGAGAGAATGGACTACACTGAAATATAATACATTAGTATGGGAGATTGGAGTAACCAAAAGTAAAAAATAAATAAAAAATAAACAAATAGGCATTCGAATCATAAAATAATGTTAACCACGGAGAAACAAAATCTCCCCACTCTGTGCTCTTAAACGTTATGGTCACATCACAATTTCACTTACTCCGATAGCACAAGACAAATTTCTGTTTGAGTTGTCGAAGGCTCACTGAAGGTCGGAAGCCTGGAGTGTGTGTTTCGGTTGATCTCTAGGCAATACTCGGGTGGTGCTATCTCCCTGATACTCGGGGGAGATGCACTGATACCCGGAGCTAAGTCTACATTATCACATGCAACCAAGAAATCTTTCTAACAATAACCTTATTCGATTTGACAAGCCCAATAGAGTGGAAATTAACGATAGCTTCCGTAGTGAGCACAGGTTGTCACATCAATTGTACAACTGCTCATAAAACTGACATTATTGGTGGAAAACTATGAGTAAATTTGTGAATCAATATATCACTTCAAGGAGAACATTAATAACCAGAAGGAGTATTAAATAAAAATAAGGCGAGGGGATGCGGGAGTGGTGGAATTAGCAAAATCAACGGACGAAATGAGATAGAAAATTAAATGAAAGCATAGAGTTCTAAGAAGGGTAAAAAAAAAAAAATTAAAGAGTGTAGGAGTATTAAATAAAAATAAAGGGATAGGATGGGAGAGTGGTGGAATTATAAAAATGAACTGGACGAAATGAGAGGAGGAATTAAATGAAAGCATAGTGTTCGAAGAAGGGGAAAAAAAAGAGAAAACAAGTTAAAGAGCGTAGGAGTATTAAAGAAAAACAAGGGTGTAGGATGGGGGAGTGGTGGAATCATAAAAATTATTTGAGTGATGTTGTTGGAGTGCTCGAACGCGTGCAAAACGGGCGCGAGCACTGATGGGCGCGAGCGCGTGCGGGCGCGTGCAAATGGAAAGAGGGAGTTCGGGAGGAGAAATTATTGCATGATACGGTTGCAATGCTTGCGCGCGAGTATTGACGGGCGCGAGCAGTCGGGCGCGTGCAAAATCGGACGCCAGCGGAACGCGGGTGACATTGTAGGGGGAGAATGAGTTTCAAAATTTGGTATCTGTGCGCGCACGGTTGGTTTGACGGGCACGATCAGGACGCGCGCGCGGGTACGGGCGCGTGCAAATGGAAAAAGGGAGTTTGGGGGGAAAAATTAGTTCCATGATACGGTTTCACTGCTCGCGCGCGTGCAATGACGGGCGCGAGCAGTCGGGCGCGTGCAAAATCGGGTGCGAGCAGAACGAGGGAGACACCGTCGGGTGTTCCACATTTCGGTATCCGTTCGCGCGCTGTTGGTGCGACGGGCGCGAGCAGTTCGCGCGCGCGGGCGTACGGGCGCGTTCCTGGGTTTACTCTCGCTGGGGGCAGGTGTGCACGTGCGCGGGTACGCGCACTACGGGCGTGCGCAAACGCGCGCGTGCATGCGGGCGATTTCAGAGTTCAAATCCACGTAACATAAAATTCAGTCCATAAGTTAAATACACTTACAATAACTTAAGTTTTCTTACCGTGACTTAAATCCACTGACCATATTAAACATTTTGGTGTGCAATAGAGATATTTATACACTTACCATACAATGGTAGGAGGAGAGACAATGGGCGGAATGAATAACATGATTGGCAATCAAAAAACGGGAGGCCAATGTATTATGTAGGGAGAATAAAAGCGTCTTGGGAACCACGCAAAGATTTCGGAAAGAAAATTATCATCCATTGTTTGAGTTTAACAAACATTAAACATGTGAATGTAATCCTAAACCTATCCAATTCCCTATGCCTTCTACATGTATTTAAATTCCGATATCTTTTTACAAAACGTGGTCTTCACTCATGGATCTCCACGGCGTCACATGCCCGGTGCAGTGGAACTCGATCCACCCTCATCGTGTCGTGCACGAGCGCTACCGGCTGCACTACTTTCAGCCCCATCGTTAGCGATGAGTTTCCGCTTCGCAGAACGGGTTCTCTTTGCTATGCCATCTCCTCCAAGCATTGCTTCCATGAAGTTGTTGTCGCGCATCCGACGGAGCACTGTTAGGGTCTCCTGAAGTATGTTGCGCACATAGGAAATCCACAGATTGAGTCAAAACAATAAATCCCATTCAGATTTCGCGGTTTGTAACTCATTAGCGATCTAGATATTGGGTTCAGTCATGTCGTGCAACTCCTTGCGCTGATCCGCAACCAACTTCCCTTTGGAATTCACTTAAATCCAAGAAGATGGGGGCCGTACTGGAATGTACGAGTTTGAACATCCCAGTGCCAATGTAGCACTTGGTAGAAGAAATTCCTCCTTCCCTCGAGTTCGTTCTCCGTCCCGCCCCTGATGAGTTCGTGGCAGATCCTTACAATCTCCAGAAGATCCTCGTCCCACCCCCACATATCGCTCATTTCTTTAACATAGAACTGGTGCATTCCCATTAGCCAATTCCAAATCAAGTCCTCACCCCACTTGTTTGAAAGTCAGGAGTATTTTCCTTATTTTGCTCCCAATGCGGTGGCATCCAATTCACTAGGCCGAATTGCTCATAAAAACGCTTGTGTAAGGGGGCCTTACATACTGCACACCGCCGACGTATCAAGGCATGGGAAATCAAGCATTGTGGATGATACATGCATTGACACGATCTCAATTGCCAGCCCCCCTTTGGCCCAAATGGATTGCAACAAACTGGACACCTGGTTCCATCCAACACATACTGCTGTGGATTGGGCCAGAGCAATCTTGGCTGGGCAATACTATTCTCAGGGATCTTCTCATTGGATCTAGCGGTCTTGTACTCCCACTCCAACTGCGTCCAATCTATTGCTTTACCAATCATTGGTATGTCGTTAGGGAACATTTCATCTGGATCTGCCCACGAGGTAAGTCCGAAATCTCTCTTGGAGTTAAGCTGGAGGTAGTCGCGGTCAATCCTCTTGAACTCATCGTACATCTGTCTGTGACGGTCGACGTTCATGATGCATGCAATCTTCCATTGGTAGTACTGTCTGCTCATCTGGATCAGATACTTTCTGAGCATCCCGTTGGTAGCTTGCAATTCGGAGACAGTGGGTACCGATGGCTGTTGAAATCCCAAAGAGTCCTCCGTCTCTTGAGAATCCTCGAACATGATTTGCCGCTGGGGGGGTGCATCACTTGACTTGATGATGCGAATGGGATGATTGGCTTACGGGGAACTCGGACCGTGGTATCTTCCAAGAGACCGTGCGTGGCCGATTCAATGATGGCATTCACGTCTTCCTCGTTCATTCCAGGGCTACCAAGGATTGGAGCTTGGCTTGCCTCATGTACGTAAGTCGGAGTCTTCGCAGATCTAAGTTGCGAAATCTCTTCATTCTGCTTCCGTATAATCTCATTCATCCTATCAGCTTCTTCGTACAAGTTCTGGATAGTCTTCTCCATCTCAGAAATTATTGCATTTTTTCCTTCCAGCTCCTTCTGCAATGCATCGCCTGGCGGGCCCTGGGCATCAGCGGCGGCTATTGTAGCCTCCAACTCATCTGCAAACCCAGTGTCATCATCTTCCATTACATCGCTCGGGCCCGCAATCTGTGGATTCAGTACATGAGGAGCTACATCAACATTGCTCGGGCCCGCAATCTGTGGAACTAATATAGGAGGAGCAACATCAACATTGCTTGGGCCCCCGACGATTGCTGGAGGAGCCTGATGAGGAATACCCGGTCCAGTAGGATTTGCAGGCGGTGCACGATTCCTCGTCGACAAACAGGCAGCTAGCTCAGGATCCTTCTTTTTTAACCGTGTGATTCTAGCACTAGTCGCTGCTCTTGTTTGTGACTGAGGGGGACGGTCTATCGTACCAACGGAATCATTATCCGAACTCAATCCACTCCAATCAACAGGCGCATGATCCTCAGGATCATCCAAGTATGCCCAGTCCACACCTGGAAATCTTAGGACCCCTGTAGGTATCACCATCTCTCGTGGAAGCTGCTGGACGCTTGGATTCAACCGTATGGTCCTCCAATCCATCTGCCTATGAAGCATTACCTCGGCATATACCATTCTACAGATAATGAGCGGAACCTCGTTTCTATCGTTCATCGCTTGGTTGTATAGAACCTGGTACACCTCCAAACACCGCCTCCCGAACTGACGGTTCTTGCACCATTTCATGTTCGCCTTGTTTGAAGTACGATATTAATATGGCGGTGCAATGGGAATAACTTCCCAATGTGGCACCATTCAATGAATTCTTCACACATTGTTAGACTCCACGGTTGCGGTGCAGCTTCCCACCCTCTGAATGCCAGCTTTGCATGATTCATTAAGACGTGAACCCTCTTATGTTGGAGGCTTCCATGCCTGTGCCGTCCTGCATCCTTTTGCTTTTTCCTCTGCTCTGCCGCCGTGGGCTGATTTGGTCGTTGCCGTTTCATATCTGCTCGAGGTAGATCGTTCTTCGAAGTCTTCCAAAAGTGCAAAATTAAAAGCCTACGCTACCCCAAAACCTCAATCACATTTACAAATTATAAACATTTACAAAATTCTCAAATGTACCACAAAAACACCATAGAGCTCTGGAGAACTAAAGCAAAGACACGTGTCAGAGTGCTGGGACCCACATGAGTACCATGCATTCAGCTACCCGGGGGCTGTTGAAGGCAAGGTGCTCAAAGGGGGGGGAGTGCAAAATGAGGGGGCAAATCGCCCTTTTATAGTCAAGGGCGCGAGGGAACGGGCGCGAACATCCTGCTACGGGCGCGAGCAGAAACCCCACGGGCGTGCGCGGGCACCGATGGCCGGGTTTCGGCCGTGTATACCTGCGCGCCCGCGCGGGTATCAACGGGCGCGAGCGGGTTTTACTGCGCGCGAGCGGGTAGCGACCTCGTCTTCGTCGGGCGCGCGCGGGCGTCGTCCGGGTACCGAAGGGGCGGGCGCGCGGACGTCGTCGCGGGCGCGGGGATATTAGTCGGGCGCGATCCGGATTGCACGGGCGCAAACGCTGGATGGACGGGCGCGAGCACTGGTCCAAGACGGGCGCCACCACAAACTAGAACACTGTTAAAAATCAAAGTAAACCAAAGCAAACTTGCAAATTCAGGGTTAAAAAAAAATACTTTATTTATTTTGAAAATGTATCACTTCATTGTAATGTCAATTAGAGTGCCCTGCACTCTAGGTACCGGTCCTCTAGGTCTTTCAAGTGCGTCTTGAAATGGTTTGTTTGAGCACTTGAGACAGTATTGGGGACACAAAGTATTGCCATCTCCTTCTTCAGTTCTTTGATGAGATTGCCAATCTCACAGTCAAATTCTTCAACAGTCGCTTAGGTTGCCAACTGCTCTTCAGTGGTTGGAGGCAGAGGGCGTCCATTCTCAGCATGGGCCACCAATTTGTCACGGCGAGAGATCCAATCCTCGAAGAACTCAATCAGTTGCCGGAGTCGCTCCAGCATTGACCAAATAACTGTCTCCGTTCGCTGTGCAGTGCCCGGTGGGGTGGCACCATTCGTTAAACTCATAATCCACTTGATTTGTTGGCGATTGCATGCGTTGGAATTCATGTTGGACGATATAGCGATTGTTGAGAAACCCACCGTAACACTAAGCAATCAGCTACCCTCAGGCTGTTGAAGTCAAAATGCACAAAGTGGGGGAGGTGCGAATCAGTGGAGGAGGGTGGCAATTTATACTCACGGGGCCGACAGTGTGGGCGCGAGCAGGTTGGGCGCGCGCAGGCTGGTACGGGCGCAAGCACGTTCATCCTAAGCTACGGTCGCGGGCGACCCTGATCGGGCGAGGGTAATCGGGAGCGATCACCGCGCGCGCGCGAGACAGACGACGGGCGCCACCCATGGTAAACAGTAGTAGACTGTGAGGACAGTAATTTTGCTCGCGGTCGGGAGCCCGTCCGATAATCGTCCGTCCGATAACCGTCCGTCACGTTCGTCACGTGACTACACGACAATTTTATGGCGCGTCCGTCTATAATGACAACCCTGCATGGGACAGAAGAGGCGACAAATCCAACAATACATCGACGGAAGATGTTTATGGTGAACAGTAAAGTAGGTCATGAGGCGTATGCTGGTGTCATATGTCTTACTCGTTTATGAAGAGGGATCTTGGTGTGTTTCCATCAGATACAGAGACATGGGGATAATACCATCACGGTCACTGCAGGTTAAAACATCCCTTACCCGAGATGCAGGATGAGGGGAGACGAACATTTATGACGTGGATCTAGGACATGGCAGAAGTGTTACGTCTCTTCTAAGGTAATAACAGAAATTTATTGAAGAGGATTCAAGGTGGGAAGGAGGTCGGGTAGACGCGGAGGTAACAGTACAGACAGACTAGCGCAAACTCCCAAGCTCAAGGCATATATATATATGTATCATATTGTGATTGGGGACAGTCGGATCAAACGCGGAATGCCGGAACGGAATCCAGGCACCCGATACTTTCTTTGAAACAGATAAATTTAAATAAATAAGAAGAGTGCTAGGAAAGATAGATCGTCGACGGAACCATAAAAGAGGTCCTGACGGAGATGTAAATGAAGTGGATTTCCACCAATTGGTAGGAAACAATGAATGGTCTACTTTCATGAAGAAGTATGAGAGCGAGTAATAAGAATAAAGTAAAAAAATAAAAATAAAAAAAAAAAGGATTGAGGAACTGTGGCCAGGGGAAATTGTCGGATCACATGAATCAACACCCAGATGCCTCAACCGACAATTCTTGCCCATAGCTGACAGTGAGGGGGTTTTAAACGATGCTAAATGAGCGTGAAGCAGGTCGGGACATGAGGCGTATGGGAGGGAAAAGAAAGGAAGAAAAGATGCACAAAATATAACTCATGACATATTTGACCCTATCCTGTACGGACTGGGGAAGGGTGAGGGAGTGTGCAGTATAACCTCCCCATCGATGCCGAGAGACCCCTCATTCGAGAATGATGGTGAGAATGCGCAATGATCATAATGGAAGAAACAGTAAGATGTGAATGGGGAACTCAAAATAAAATGGGATCTGTCTTAACACATGAGACATTATCCGCTCATGGGAATCAGGAGACGGATTTCTCATGCGGGACATCCCTGCTTAGCTAAGACACTGAAGGGAGTTCCATTCGGTAAAACGAGGGGAATTTAAAAATATATAACAAACTTTGTTGGGTTTAGGGTGGGGGCTACTGGGGGGATGGGGGCTTAGAGGCCCCTGCCCCTCTAAAAGAGAGGGGCCAGAAGGAATTTTTCCCAAACGATCTGCAAATCTAAATGAGGACATGGGTACTGGAGTTCATGACGGGGAACAACGAGATTACGAAAACAAAAGAGGGGGTGCGACCTCAACGTCCTTAACATAGACAATCTACCGGGTGAGTGGTGACGAAAAAAATTAACATAAGAATATACCACCCGCTCTGTTCGAACAAAGCTGAGGTTCGGGAACACGGCCTAGAGGACGGTTAGTGCAAAGTTGATGTGCCCCAAAAGCAGGAATGGGGTCAGATAGGATACGCTGGTGGAGTGGGGGGGAAAGTCAGTCAAGGCAGGATACGTACCTCATCGTATTCATTGGGATGGTGAGGGGACATGGAGAGAGACCCTCTGGGTTTCCTTGTTCGTCTAACCGAATTCTCAGGCCAGTCGGACTCTTCTTCTCCCTCTGAAAGAACGTGTACTTTGCGGGGGGGCGTAGCACACGGAACGTCTCTGTGCCCGCCGTCTCGTATTGGAATTCTGGTTTCTTGACGGTGTTGACTGTTCGGAGGAGCACCTTCCTGGCTTCCTCCTCCTCCATCCGGGCAGGAGTTCTCTGGCTCGTCCAGGTCAAGGAGCTCAGATTCTGCACGGGGAGGGACGGGAGCCACTACAAAATAGAGTGAATGTCAGACAAGAATCTATGCACCCTTCTGCATGCGAACTGCGAAATTTCACCTTTCCATGTTGGGCCATGGACGTCAGGAAGAGAGCATTTACTTCCTCCCCAATCATTTCCTACATTCTGTACAGCACACGTACCGTGGGATACAATTAAGACTGAAGACGTGGTGAGGCAGTTGAGGGACTCGTCGTAACGACCACTAACCAGGATCTAATGGCAGTCCGGTGGGCTATGCAGTCCTTCTCCGGAACAATTAAGGGCAGGATTCCATGGGCATTAATAACACATCCCGGATGAGATACGGTCGGAAGGATGAGACTGAGTCGACGAGTAGTCTTAGCGACGGGAGACGAGGTAGCCTCTAAGGACATGGAAAATACAGAAGTCTCTAGAGAACACGACTAATTATCATGCAGACCAAGACGCATCATATGCATGTACACGCTGAGAAGAGCAGGCCCTAGACGCACCTGGAGGTTCGCTACCTCTGGCGGGGACTACTGACGGAGGCTCAAGTGGAGGCAGCGAGGTCAGCATGGGTCCCTGTCTCTTCGTGGATATGCTCTGGTACTCTTGAAGCACCTCGGCGCAAGCGTCGAGAGGTGGTAAACTCGCCTTCGGTCCCTTGCTCGTCTTTGAAGTGGAAGCGGTTGTACCCTTCCCACATCGCGCTTGATGGCCGACTAGTACGACTGCTTCGGTTCCTGCTCGACTGTCCAAGCCTCCAAGACTTTTGGCAGCGTTCTTCTTACTCGCCTTTGTTGGAGCCCATGGTAGAGGTGCCTTCCGCGGTTTCACTCGTGATGCCATGGAATTAGGACACCTGCACATGGACAGTTTGGAGAAATCTCAGATCAGACGACGTATAGTGCTCACTGCCCCCACTTCGCGTAATCGAACAGACACAGGGCTACATACGGAAATCATAACCTTGTGTACAGAAACTTGGCTGCTGCGTACTGGTAGCACTCATCTACATACATATGGAGGTAACAAGAAGTGGAAGCATACGGGGAGAGAGGTGGAATACTTGAGAATAAGGACAATCACGTAGGGACATGAAAGATCAGAACAAGTCACCTGAAGTAGATGGGACGATGTATATGAGGAAGCCTTTTCTCGAGTACTCGCACGTCGATCCGCTCCTTCACCGTCCCGGCTCAGTTCCCAGTGCACAACGCTCTGCAACAAGTACGAGGTTTCTAACAAATTCACAAGCATACAAAGCCTGTGGAACAAGAGCTATCTGGTCAAGCGATGACCTAATCACTTCTTTGCTTGGATGCACTATGAGGAGGAGGCAAGGCAAAGTGGCTCAGAGAAAGGAGGGACATGGAGAGCTAAGGAAATATCAATCCCAAGGGTTGTGGGCTGAGGCGGGTTAACCTAAGGGAGCTGGATGACTCCAGATCAGTGTGTGCGGAACCACTAACATGGCCAGCGTCGGTTCATGATGGACTGCATGACCATTCCAGCGATTTGGATGAGAAAGATCTGGACTCGTGTAATGGGCAAATCCTTGACGTCTATGGAGGTGGTCGGGCCAGGATCAACGGCCACGATCAAGGCTCGCACGTCGAGGCCACGTACAACGAAAGTCAGCGGGATGAATAACTTCGTGCATGGCAGGTACCTGTATGGAAGAAGTCATGGCCCCCGCTGCCACAGGAGGTAATCGGGTACGCTGAACATTGGGTTTCAATACGCAAGGAACGACTCCTATAATTCTTCTGTACGGAATCCACTGGAAACGACATGGCTTAACCTGCATGTGCCATTCTCTTGGAAGGAGGTGCGAGGCCGCCAGAGGGTCGTTGCGTTAGAGGTGCCGTTGTTCGTGTCAAACCCAATGCAGCGATGTGCAGTCACGCAACATTGGAAGAGTTGGCGGAGTGCGAGGAGTGTCCTCACGAGAGAAACCCGAAGAGAGCTAGGAATCGGTTTAAGAGCGGAGGACATTCCCGCCCAGATTGGGTTCAATAAGGGCAAGACTTGGAGCAGGAGATAGACGATTTACTGGCCGAGTACACTCGATATTGGGAGAGTAAGAGATGGTTCGCCGGCGTTGTTCTGTTCTTAGCTCCACCGATTCACTCGACGTGATTTTCATGTCACCTCTCCTTTGATGTCAGTCCTGTTTTGCGTGTTATGTACCAAGTCCATGACTTGATCCACTGCGGAATGCGGCCTGATCAGTGCGTTCTTGTCCCAGAAACCGTGACTCACAGGAATTAGCTACGATTTCACTTCGAAGGCTGTCCATTTTAGCAGGAAGTCACGGCGCTTCAACATCAGATACACTAGACGAATCCGTGACGCACGTTGTGACCTACCACAAGCCGGACGAGAAGCTGCGAGGAGACTGGTTGCTGCGGAGGTTAGTTCCATGTGCATGACTCGAAGTCCTCATTTGAACTCCATTGCAGCCTTCTCTGGTCATTGCATTTGTGTTAATGTAAGTTTGGGGGTGTACTCACATTAGGTTTGTGGGGGTGGTGCAGTCTCGGGGGGAGCCGTGAACAGGATTTGGTTAGCCTTGGAGGTTGGTGGCATCCTGATCGGAGGTTTATCAGAGTCGTTTACCAGGATTGGATTGAGGACTGCGTTACACTAGGCAAAGTTATACCTGTTGCGGGATACAGAGCTCTGCGGTGGGAAGCAGGAGAGGGGACCAACTACGCTGGTAAGGGATACCACATGAATCTGCAAATTCGGTGATTTAGGGTTCCTCGTGACTATCTCGCAATGTTAGCAGCGAATTCAGTGCAATTGGGGAGTAACGACTTTGTCCTGACGTGATGGCCGTGTTTTTGGTCGAAGCCGGGATTGCATTGCAGCCTTCTCTGGTCACTGCATTTTTTGTCAAGGCCGAGGTGCATTTTTGCCGTGTCCGTTTTGTGTTTTTTTCATATTGAGTCTTCGTAAAATTACTGTAATTATCTTTTGAAACACTGGGCCAGACCCTGGAATCTGCAACCTTTGCCTCAGACTGACCGACGTTTTGGTAATGCGGCATGGGTGGCCATAGCCGCAAAACTAGAATGTGAAGAGGAAATATCAACATCTCGTTCTGGGCAACATGGTCTAATTTACACAGTAATTGTAATGCACATTTCAGGTGGGAGCACGAAGAGGATGCCCGACTGTCTTGGATTGTGGGAAGTTTGTAATAAATTAAGTGGCGGAGCACCATGGACAGGGACTCGAAGAGAGTGAAGTCAAGTTTAACGCAAGAGGAGCACGTTTGCCAGGCATTTATGGAGCATATGAAGGAAACTGCGTTGCGCACTGGAGTTGAGTTAGGGACAAGTACAAACGAGGTGGTGGCCTTTGGTAAAATTGGGGTTACCCGTAAGACTTTTCATTTGTTCCTAATGGACCCCGCCGTTGTGAATATTTTTTCATACGAGATTGAGGTTATGCTCCAGGAGCTCAGCTGAGCGAGGTGGTTGAGGGTCTTCTCTATCTGCAGGAGAAGTTCCGATTTGGTGCCTCTAGGTGCGGAATTAATCTCGTGCACTGGAGCTCGGTACTAAGAGAGAGATAAGACAGAGGAGATGCCCCCGACATCAAGTTTCTAGATGACGCACTATCGATGCCGAGATTGGGTTATTTTTATGGAGCGTATGAAATTCTGCATCTAGGATCACTGTGGTACCCCTGGTGGAGGTTAAACGATGTGTTACGGCATCCTCTTAGGAGTTCAGATGTTGGCGCTGGTTAGAAGCAACATGTAATGCGATAGCCCTCAGTTCGGGGCCAAATCAAGAGGAGGAAAACCCGAACGACACTGTCTTAGGGGACTGAGGATCGGACTACATCAAAGTTGCACGTGGAAATGAGGCAGCGTAGACATCCAGCAGGGTTCCACATCGAAAGAAGTACAGCCACCCGCATGGGGGTGGCAGAGTACCCATGTGCATGCCGGAGATGCAAAGGCTCCAGAGTGCTGCCCTTGTCGACACTTTCGCGTCATCACAGGCGGTTCGGTAGAGACCCCTACCTTCCGCATCCGGTACTGGTAAGCAATCATGCCGTGTGGAACCATTTCATTTGTACTCGAGGAGATATATTTCATACGTGCAGATGCGGCCCAAAATGTAGAGATACTGTTCGGGTTTATTTTGTTGCACTGGTTTCCCCTGCAGACGGGGGCTTCTCCTGACTCGAATTCAAATGATTAACGACATTGCCCTGTTGCGTGTTGCAGAGAGTCGACGGTACAGAATCCGGTTTCACAAAGCAAAGCGGGTTCAAGCAACTCGGACACCGAGCAGGGGAGCGAGACCTCGACGGAGGACAGCGTCGAGGTTTGGGCGAGGCAGATGGCGTTTGACGCATATGGCCGGGCCGACGCTCTGCATCGAGGAGCCGTGGACGGGGAGAACGAGCAGGACATGGCACAGGACCAAGTCGACGAGGGGCCAGAGGAGATGGTCGACTTCGACAATCTCATGTGGGAGTGCACGGAGCCTGTGTACACCGGATCCCGCGACAGTAGAATGCAGAGCGGGATCGTTCTCATGACGATGTCGACGGTGTTCGGTGTTTCGGACGCTTTCCTCACGGCGCTGCTGAGCTATTTATCGGAGACCCTGTTACCGGAAACAAACTCTCTCCCTAGGACAGCGTACGAGCTAAAGGCGATGATTCGAAGAATTGGACTGGACTACGACCGACACTACTAGGATTTGGGGGGGTAAGCTACGGCAAATAAGCTACGTCCCCTAAACGAAGCCACGTTTTTCTACGAATGCTGTCTCGGTTGCTGTTTTCTGTTAGATGCCACGGCCAAGCTACGTTTTCTGTTCCCAGTGGTGTTCCCCTCAGTAGAAGTGCGCCGCGGATTTAACTTTGGGAATGCTGTCAGAAAACCAACCCGGTTCCAAAAAGGCGCGACACATGTTCCCACTGCGGATCAGGATTTTTCCATACATGCAAGCGTGTTCCATTAATACTTTCAACATGTATTAAGATATGGTCGTTTATAATTATTTGCATCCGATGGAGGGATGTAATGGCGATGAATGTGTAAGCATGAGTGGACCATGAGAGTAAGATCTCTGTGAAGTCTGGAATGTAATAGAGTCGGCAATTTAACATGTTGAAGACTTAAAAAATAGAAGGTAAAAATGAGCACTAAACTTTTACATAGGTAAAAAACTGGATGAATGACTGTGGATATTGGGGATGGACCCAAAATTAATCACTGCAGGATACTTGAACCCCTAAGTGCCCAAGCATGTTTTGCGTCCGAAAACCTCCAGAACAATGATTTCTGACCACCTTGTAGAGACGACAATTTTAACCAAAACAGTACTGTCCACTTCTTTTTTTTTTTTTTTTTTTGAGGAAATGAACGAATTTCATTGCAAAGAAGGAAATACAAACCCTCATCGGCAAAAGCCAGGGCAGGGACGGACTACCAAAGGACCATAGTGAGTAGTGTCCACTTCTCTCCAACACAAAATAGTAGTGAACTATCTAAACATGCACTAGCAGATTGCTCTAGGTATACGGTAAATCTGACAGCAACGCACATTAAGAGCGCTGGGCTTGTACATGCTCAAGTAGGCAGCATCTTCAATCTCAACTGTCATGCTTGTCCTCCAGAAGAAAATAACTACCAAGATCATGTCAACTAAGTAAACACATCTTCCCGGTCTCCCTCTCCGGCATCGTTCTCCTCCAGATTGCTGACAGAGAAAAAATGAAGCGGCCGATGATCTTTGTGATAAAATTCCCTCGGAATTGAAAGCTTGATTCCATACTTCGCTCCGACAGAGTGTTTAACTCCCATGAAATTGTAGTTCCATGGACCATTATCTGGAACCTGCTCAACAAGAAATAGAACAGAAATATTAGCAGCCACTTCAATGCAAAACATCTGGGTTCTTGAAAAGATTCCTAACAGTGTGAGTCAAACCGGACTGCATCTCTACGGCAGATAAGTACAATCAATAGAGGCAGCGAGGTGATGTAACTAACCATGTAAATAACAAGGAACCGGTCACTCAAAAGCATCTGAACTTTCTCATAGTGCGTGGGCAAGTAACCATGGGGGTTGCTGCCACTATCCTTGTTAGCTCGTCCCCATTCGTACCCAGTTGGCGTCAGCTTGTAGGCGGTCAACGAGCAAGAGCCAGGGGTAAAACTGCAGGTTAAAATAATGCACTTTTCACCATCCCACTGCTTGTTATTCTACAGGATACGGGCATGACTTGTCAGGTCATGAGGTGAGAGTTGTGGGAGCTCATTCGGTAGGGTATGAAGCCAACCAAGAGGCTCCAACGCATTCAAGAATTCGTGCTCAGGTAGCCCAGCAGGAAGATGAACCTGCTGATGTGTGCCACACTGTGGAGGCATCACTATGCACCGAATCTCCTTTACCTGAGGATTATCAGGAGGACTAACACCGTACACGTATCCAGCAATTTCAGTCCTCAGGTCGGCAATACAAATAAATTTCTTCAGGACGTTCTTTGGCATAATGTAAGTGTAACCAGACTCTTGTATGCCAAACAAACAACAATAAGCACTTAGCTTCATAGCAATTCAGCTTCAACAAGAGTACAGAGAAATGAAGCTAATTTAAAATACAAATTTGGATTCAGTGAAGACGAGTCAACCAGATTGCTACGCCTCAAGTACATACCTTGATATCGTCTGAATTGACATAAATGTGGTTCACACGAAGATGGAGATTGGTGGCAGAGATAGCTCTCACTCGCCAATCTGTTTTAGAACCAAATGCTGCTTGCTCATAAGGACTCGTTGTTTTCACAATCAGATTGTCTCCATGGACGATCGTTGTCTTGGTTGTGAGTGCAGTCAATTGACTCGCCTCCTTTGCCTGCAAATTCAATACATGACGGATGGGATATTAGGAGAGTCCTTGTGGTTTCGACCATGCACCAACCAAGATCAGGCTCGTGAGAAATTTCAACAGAATTTTACATTTCCTTGAAAGAAATCTAGGAAACTTTGAAAGAGGAAAAACCATAAAACAATGAATACATAATCACAAAAACATATGCTTACCTGCTTCCCAATCTCTGCTATCTGCTGTCGTTGTCGCGATGGAGGAGTAATTTGAGCACCAAGGATAATATTTCTAATCTCTGATTGTCTTAATGCAGATGTATTCACATTGTTTTTCTTCGCATAATCAGACAATATCAGATCCACACGCTGGTATGAATGACCTTTAAGAAAAGGTGACCAGTTCTGGGGTTGATGATGAAAATAGCACCATTGATGGGCTTTGTGGTCAAATTCCCTTCAAATGTCTTATGTATGGTCACTCGATACACGTTTGTGTCATCAACAAACCAGATAATCTGGTTGCTGAAGAGGAGTCCATAATTCTGAGAAGAAAGATAGGGCCCAGTAGGCTCGAATGAATAGAGCTGCAGTCAGCCATGTAATATTCTATCCTCCCACTTCAGCCTAGTAGTACACCCCCTTTACCGACACAGACACTTTGCGAAGCGCTCGGACTCTAATACAATACGAGAGACACTGAATAGACAACTTCAGTGCACTCTCACTGTGCTCCGGTCTAATCTTCTGACTATCATCCGTGTAGGGAACCACAGAAATAAGTGCAGAATTGTGTGCCGATGAGCAAAATTCTGAAAATATAACATTAGTAATCACGCATGGAGGAGTGCATGGTCAGGAAGAGGGGAGTAGTAATAAAAACTCCGTCCCAGCGGACAGAATTGACCAAGCAGATGGACCGGAAAGGGTGTTGAAACTCTCAGGAGAAGCAAGAGGGATTTGCATTTAAAAGTGAGAGAGCTACATAGCCAGATAGGACTGAATCGGGACTAACGTTCCAGCAGCCAGGGAATCCACTAACGAGTCGTGGTAGACTACTTTGATGCTCTCTCCTTTAGGGTGCCAGAAGGGGCTCAATGTCACAATCCGTTGAACATCCGGTCCTCCCAAACTGCTATAGCAGAGATATGTTAGTGCACGCTGTAATACAAAATCAAGGAGATACAGTGCAGAAAGGGCTGCAGCGAATAAAGAGGCAGGAGGATGCTTCACCTTCGTAGAATGTTTTTAGACTCCAGGTTCCTGGAATGAGTGGGTCGGAACGTAATGACATGCGTTGTTGTGTAGTCGAGGGTGCTATCGGACTCCGCTCCAAGTAACTTCGCATTTCTAAGCAGCCTCCGTAGCGTGAACGAGGCAATTGTTTGAGAGTCCGGATTCCTGGAGAACAAAGGTCAGTTCATCTACATAGAGAGATTTGTGATAAGAATGCTTGAAGGAAATGTGAAATGAAGTTAGGTTTCAGTGGCTTACGTGGAGTGAATGGGAGGCGCCAGGAAGATTGTAACTCCCTTGAACGGACGTATTGAACGCCAGAACTCCAAGAATTCAGCCTCCAATTCTTCGAGCTCTTGCAGGAGCTGATCGCAGCCTTGGAGAAGCTTGTCAGCACGCCTCTCGAATGACATCCCCAGCCCCAATTTCTTTCTTCGCTTTCGTGGCGGACGTTGTCCTCCATCTCCAGCCATGGAGTAATCGCGTATGGTGACAAAATTCAAAGTGGGGGAGCAACATTGTCACTCCCTCAAGGCGCGGAGTATTGTAACCAGGCAGTGGACTGAACCGAAAAATTGTTAGAGAGTCAGACTCTTGTTTCCCGAACCGGGGGAGTCAGGAGAAAAAAAAACTCTGCTGTTTCAGCTACATTCCGACAGGGGGGGTAAGGATTAGGGTGTTCATGGCGAGGTACAGCTGAGCGCCTGCCTTGAAAACCTTTCGGATATTTCAAGAGTATCAAATCTGCATCACCCTTGAGAATCCTATCGAGAGAAGGATGTTGTGTTCCGAAACCCTAGAGTGCCATCAAAGGAAGAACGGGGTGCCTCGCAGTATTGATGGGGAAATGAGCCAAAGACACCTCCCACGGAAAAAGAAGATGTCAAACAGGGACGACCATAAGCACAGCATCACATATAATTGGAACGTGTCTAGATAGCGAAACAACGATGTGGTGAAGTGAGTACGGGAAGCTCAGAAACCTGAGAAACGAAGGCAAAGCTGGAGACGGGGGTGTTGAAGCGAACAATCCCTATTGCCCAATGCGGTCCTCGAATTCGCCATCGCTTTCTAGCTCCGCGACCTCGTGCGCCTCCAGGTCAGGCAGGATTAGACCGCCGTGCAAGCCTCTGAGCGCCTCTCCCTCTTCAGATTCTGATTTGGGGATGTTGCCCTCGACTATCTCGAGATCATACTCACTGTCTGCTCCCAAATCGCTACCACCATCGCTAGAAGTCACGTCTTCCCCTACCGCATCGTCCGCTTCAACACCGACCAGGACATCTCCACGGCGTTGCTCCAATGGTGGCTCTTCCTGCCCAGTGAAATCCCCAATGTCGTCCTGTTCAGACTCGTCAAGAGACTCCCGCTGTCTCTGATAGAAAACGCGACGGGACCGCGTGTTCACGTGTACCACCAGTTTCCAACCTCGGTTGATGTTATCCTCCACGAAAAACACCTGGGCGACGTCTTTTGGAAAAACCAGGGGTTCGTCTGTAACGGAAGATTCAGACATGAATCTCCCAGCCTTAATGCGTACCACCCTACATTCGTCTTGTACGAGGATACCGGATGAACCACGCCGTATAATCGAATTGTACCATTTCCTATTGATTAAGACAGTGTTAAAACTCTCGTACTGGATTCGTATTATACTGTCAACATATCCAAGGTACTCTGTACCTTCCCCATCTTCCTCGTACATGGAGGAAATGCCACAGTCGAAAGTGTCTTTTTTGCACATGTCTCTGTCCATAATCCGGAAGTGCCGCCCATAGGCCCACATAGCAGAGAAGAATTCAGCCTTTACCATAGGGCCAGTAGCTATGTCGAACTCTTGGGCCGATATCTCCTCCCTCCCTATTTGAGCTGCTTGTAAAGCTGGCAGGGCCCAGTCCTTGAAGGAGGGGAAATTGGGATTGTCCCTTTGTTTAGCAGCATACCTTCGAGAGCACCAGGGAGCTGATTAGGAGGTTATCTCCAAGTTCACTAGATGAAAATGTTTGAACAACTCATGCAAAAAAAAGGTATGATAATCAATTAAAATCAAGGAAGCTAAAAAATGAAAGGAGGGTTTTACCGGTCACGCCATTTCTGAAATGCAGGAGAATTCTTCATGATGAATCTGTGCACTTGTTCTCTCAGGACAAGCTTCAGAATTTGCTCGGACTTCTTTTTGGGCAAAACAATCCCTGACAGTCGCACATCCTGCTCCAGTTCCCACAGCCTGGGGGCACTACTGTAGAGACGTTGCACATACTCTGTGATGTAAAACATAGCCTCTGACACTATGTAACCTTCAGCCATACTTCCCTCCGGACGGGCCTTTTGCCTGACAAACCCTTTCAGGGTTTTCATGTACCTTTCTAGGAAGTACATCCAGCGGGCTGAGACAGGGCCTGCAAGCTCTACTTCTTCAACAAGGTGAACAATTAAGTGAAATTGTATATCAAAAAGGGAGGGTGGTAGATGTAGCTCCATTAAGCACAACAGCTCTGGTGCTTCCACCTTCTGGTCCATAATCTCTGCCTTGTTAATTTCTTTGGAGCAAATCCATTTGAACAGAGATCCTAGTCGATATACAATATCCCGGATCTCCTTAGTTAAAGTACCCCGTATAGCTATTGGAAGGAGATCATGGAGAAGGTTGTGATAATCGTGGGTTTTCATGCCAACAATTTTTTGATCACTGAATTTGGAGGAAAAGGATGAACCATACCCGGTGGGAGTTCTGGTGGAGGTGAGGGTCTCTATGACTGAATTGTACTCCTCTGTAGTCCAAATCCACGGGGCCCCACATATTTGTATTTCAAATTTCCCTTATTGTCCCGTCCATCCTCCTGTGGATGCAAATCCACACGCATTCCGTTCTCCTTGAAGGCATTTTGTACCCCAAGGCTATCTGCCTTCGTTCCCTTACAGTTTGAGAACGTTTTGAAAAGGGCCGCACAGACGTTTTTTTCTATGTGCATCGGATCTAATAAGTGTGGAATAGGTAGATCCTGGAAGGAGTAGCATTCAGTTAGATCAAGGGACCAGTACATTCAGTCTTTACCTAGGATTAAGGACGTTGGGGGACCATGCATTAAATGATTACTTGAGATTACCACATACATAAGAAACTTTAATAAGGTTCAGATGGTTAATAATGCAAGTTCATAAAAAGTGGAGTTTTACTAAGGGATGGGAGAATGAATCACTTAGAATAACAACCTGCACCTAGCGCAAAGGGAAACAGATGGGAGTTTTAAAAATTCAGAGTTAACCTCCAATTGAGGAATCGAAAAATCCGAAAAAGTTGTGGGAAAAAAAGGTGTCCCCAGAAAGGCCCCACTAACCGGAAGTGGGGGGGTGATTAGTGAAAACGGGGGGGGGGGGGGGGGGGGGGACAGTGATTAGTGAACAAGAAGTGGGTAAGTGGTTACTGAAAAAAAAGTCTTAGTGGACCTAAAGAGCACTATTACTAGATTGCCCCCCATGACTGCGTAGTTATGGCCTCAATTAGGTTTATAAGGAGCTACGATTATTCATGTATAGAGTGTCGACAGGAGGTAGCCGTGGATAACGCTGGGGGGTGGCCCATGAATTGAGACAACAAAATAAAGCATTAATTCATATGATGTGACGCCCCTATAATTTGTCTTTCTTGGAGAAGCGTAAGGATTGCTGGGGAAAAAAACAGGGAAAAAGGTGATGGGAAGAGAGATTGCGAAGCATCAGAAAAAGAAGAGTGCGTGCAGAACTGTCCTAAAAAAATTTAGAACACAAGAGGTCCTCAAAGCTCCTAGGGGGAAGAGAAACAGGGAAAACTATGAGTGGAATAAAGATTGTGAGCAGATCAATTGGGAGTATCTAGGTACAGGCTGATGAAAAGGAAGACAAAGGGGTGTGGGAGCTGTAAGGGGGGGGGGGGAAACAAAATCAGAATCGCACGGATATATGTAGAGAAATTGAAGTGGCAGGACTTTTAAAAAATATTAAAAAAAAAGAAAAAACAAAAAGATTAAAAAAAATTATAATAAGAATTGAGGAGTGAGGAGCACCGAAGATCCAAAACGGTAGTCAAAATATGGAAATAAATGAAAAACCAAAGGGAAGAACGAAAACTGTAAAGAGGGAGATCCTATGATGGATCAGGATGGGAAAAGGGGAGTAGGGGATGTTGAGTCAGGGTTTAGAGTGGAATCCGGTAGTGACTAGTGAAAAAATTAAAAAGAAATCAAGGGCGGAATAAGAAAAGCAGACTTCAAGAGCAGTGAACGTCCAAAACAGTGGTAAAAAATTAGGAAAATAAATTGTGAAAACGAAAATAACAAAATAGGGATCTCAAAGAAGCAACGAATAAAAAAGACATGTCAGAGAATGGGCAGGAGTAAAGAACAGTCCCCCAAGAGAAGAAAGCACATGGATAAGAATTAGGGGAAAAATAAATAAAACTTGGATGGCACTCTCATGGGTCTTGAATAGAAGAGCAGGTACTCTATCACATGCACTCTGGCCGTTGCTGGGCCAGAAGAAGATCAGTTCTAACTGGACTCCTGCCCAGAGGGCAAGAATCCATGTGTATCCTGGATAAGCGTAGGAATTGTTGGGGAATTACACTTCGGAAACTTAGATTTAGCGGCCTGACTCAGGGAAGTCCCGACCTGGCTTCCTATTAAACAGATATCATTTATTATCAAGTGGGTACCATATATTACTACATTTATATTACTACAGTACATTCAGTTTCAGAATGTGATACACATTTCTAGACGTTGATACAGGCAATTAAATGGTGGATACATACCTTGTAGTAGAGAAGTTGGTAAAAAATGGATTTGGCTTTCACCCTAGCCTGCTTGGTGGGTATTTCCTTCCTCTTCACTGATCGCCACTTCCTCTTCCAGAAGTCTGCAGTTGTGCGAACAGGTATTCTACCAGCCTTCTTGTTTCCAAATACCCTGTCATGACGTCCATGGCGTAACCTGTGGCCATAGGGTAGATACTTCCTATGTCCGATGTAGATCACCTTTTTCAAGGCTTTAAATATGTGTGACTCTAACTGGTCTGGCCCGTAGGGGGGGCAAGCGTTGTGTCCTTGAGTTTGCAATGAAGAACAAATCCCGTACCCGGGGAAATCATGCATTGTCCATAGTAACATGCCCTTTAGGTTGAAGTGTTTTTGGGCAGGTGGCGCTGACACATCTACAGCGTTTACCCCCGTATTCCATAGAGTCTGCAGTTCACTGATCATGGGCTGTAGATACGTATTCATGTCCTTTACTTTCTTCTTCCCTGTGAAATGATGATACAGCTCCGGTAGTGAGAAAAGGAAAAATGAGAACAAGTTCTAATCATAAACAAAGCAGGAGAAGAAATATTTTTATGACTTACAGCCATACCTGGAATAATGGCTGACAACATGATGTGGCGGTTCTGAATTGTCAGCCACGGAGGAAGATTGTATAGGACTAACATGATTGGCCATGTAGAATGACTCGCTGAATTGTTGGAGTAGGGATTCACTCCATCCATGGCGCAGCCTAACCATACGTTTCTCGGCTCCTCAGCCATGCAGGAGAATTTGGGGTTCCCCAATATTGTTTGCCATGCTAGGCTGTCTGCTGGGACCCTCATAATCCCATCATCGCTGTAATTCTCGGAATGCCACTTCATTAATGGGGCTAATTCCATGCTTCTGAAATGAGCGAGTAGCCTAGGTATGAATGGAAAGTAGAACATTTTCTGGAATATAAAAGAAGCGTTCGTACCTCCATTTGCATTCCAAGCATTTTGAAAAATTTTGTGTATTTCTAATGAGAAATGGCTGCAGTAGTGGAAGAGGGTGATACAATTTAAAATTCAGCCTCCATAGTAGAATACCAACATGTAGCAAATATTCCAGATACAGTGCATACAGTAGAAACCATAAGCAGATCAGTAGATGTCAACTTTATTGTAGAAATGTTTCAAGCTATTGGAATATAAAAGAAGTGTTAGTACCTCCATCTGCATTCCAAGCATTCTGAGAAATTCAGTGCATTTATAATGAGAAATGGCTGCAGCAGTGGAAGAGGGTGATACCTTGCGGGGAACCGTGGCCTTCTGTGTTCTGTTCCCGTGACGAGAAAGTTTACATTTTGGACAAAATGTTGCAGCCTCCAATGGGCCCCTGTATAGTGTCTTATCACATGGGCAAGCATGTATAACAGTATAATCAAGTCCAACATCTGTAATAACCTTGCGGGCCTCCTCTCTAGTGCGAGGCATCCTGGAATTCAGATGTGGGGCAATAACTTGGTCTGAAATTGTTTTAAAAATATCATCCATGGCTAAGTTCGACCATCCGTGACGAGCTTGTAGGTTTAGGAACTCAACTATGATTTTAAGTCTGGATGATGTTGCCCCCTCATACAATTTTGTTGAGGCTTCTCTCTCTAAGAAAGTCATCTCCGGGTCTGGGCCTGCTGAGGACTCCACCCTGATCACAGCAGGGTCACGGGCGCCGTGGTGTGCAAGCATGTCCTCAAACGTGAGGTCATCTTGCCACGCAGTTTCGTCCACGGTGGCAGTGGGGAGGTCGCAAGCAGGCTCTGCCTCAGGTGCATCCCCTGTATTGGGCGAGCTTCCTCCCGCTGGAATGTTCCCTTGAGGCTGCCTTCCCGTGATCTCCTGCATTTGGCTGTCATAAGCGGCCTGCTCCATGACCATCCATTATTAGTGGCCCTCGACATAAATTCCCCAGCCCATCGGTGCCCTCAATTCCTCACCCACGGATGTGCCAATCAATGACACTGTGCAATGAAGGGGAAAGAGACCCTTAATCACTGCTCAACTAAAAGCCCAACAATCTTTGTTTGAGAATATTAAAATCTCGGAACATTACAAAATCCCACCATAGAGAACAGCATGGCGGCCCAAAAAAAATCAAAGAGAAAATGACGAACAGAGGTGACCGGTAGAACTGGTTTCATTTAATAAAACTGACGGCCCTTAAAACTCCTGATGTAATTGAAATCTAGGTCTACTGTTTCATTTCTGGAACGCATTTAATTCATATGATGTGGCAGTGATTAAGGGTACTAAAAACCCGGGTACCATCACCAAATTGTTTCACTAATTGGGTCCTTTCACTAATTGATTTACCAAGTAGTTCTTAAGTTGTGTCACAAAATCCTCAGTGGGTTACTGTTTTGCATTACTGATTAAGATATTTAAACCATGTGTACAAAAGAAATCATAAATCAATCTTGCATCTATTCATATCCATGTACAATACTGTCCACACGACTATATATGAGAGTGGAAAATTCACCTTCCACTTCACACCGTAACCATGAAGTGCAATGTGTTGGTCACAAATGCTCTTTCTCCTCAGTGTGGGCATATTCTTCAGATCACACTTCCGACAGGGACAGTAAAGCTTAAACTCTGGTCCCTGCTCGTTGACAGTCCTGGCAAAATGGGTTCTCCTTCGTTTCCGTCTAGGTCCTGCCCTCGCAATGTCTTCTTGTAAATTCCCTTCCTCAATTGGTTCTTCCGCAGGTACAAGATTTCTGGCTTGCACGGTCCTATGCGTCCTCATGGTTGCCCTATTTCAATTTGATTTAAAATTCAGCCTCAATAGTAGAATTCCAACGTGCAGAGAATATTCCAGAATATTCTAAGCATACAGTAGAAATCGGTTTGGTCCTAGGTGTCAATTTTATTGTAGAAATGTTTCAAACTATTGGATTTACAGTTAAAGCTCAAACTCTGCTACATAGTAATATTTTATATAAATAAGTAATAACACCTAATTTTAAGCTTCCATATTAGAATCACTATTTAGGTATTATTTACATGTTGTTTCAATTATTATAATTTTTAATGAATTTTCCACTTATTATCATTCTAACTCAAAATTAGTAAAAATCCACGACATAGTCAATATGGTATTCAATTACAAATTGTTGGATAAAAAAATTCTTATTTTGCACATCTGCTTCTTAGAAATTACGTGCAATACTTGCACTAAATCTGTGTTACCGAGTCTTAGTGGCTCCAGTTTATCCCTGATAGTGCTTTCAGAGAAGCCGTTGACACCTACGAGGGAATGATCCTCTGAAATTCACATACTGTACATGTGTGCGAAGATTTTGCTCCCAAATCTCCGTACATTTCAGAGTCTCCGTAGATCCGCCGGCTGGCTACCATGTATGACAGTTGTACATTTCGAAACGAGATCATGTACAGTTCTCGTTAGGGTTCACGTACCTCTTCTTCCACTTGGCCTCTGGATCCTTCCTTGTCGAAGCGTGATTCGTACCTTCGAATTCCGAGCTCCCTTCGAAGTCGCAGTTGTGTTCTTCCGAGCTCAATTTTCTCGTACTCTTCCTGGCGGTTTGGGCGATCTGTCTTGTTCGTCTCTCCCTCTGAGTGATGAAGCCATCTGACCTGCAAAGGAAGACTTAATCGAAACAAGCTCCCGCAATTGGCACACTAGCTAAGTGCAGCCTATTTGTCGCGGTATTCTCCACAGCTCCAGTTGAAGTCGCCGCAGCCTCGACCGCCCAGCAATTCCGCCCACCCGTCTGCAAGACACTACCAAGTAAGACCCCGTTTTCCTTCCTCTTCGAAGCTATGTTCTTCAAGTGTTTTGCAGAGTCGCATTAGTTTAGAACTGCTTTTGTTACCTGAGAGCTTGATAGCTCCGTTACTCCATTGCCGATCTGATCGACATAGCCACGGGGCTCTTGATCACTTGCAATTGCCAGTCGTTTGATCAGATCCCCACATTGGATGATTTCCGAGTTGGTCCTGTAGAGTATGCATCGCCTTCGTAGTATGCAGCGCTGAGTTGCTTGTAAAACTGACCTTTGTGTGTCCCCTTTGCTCAGGTACCACCGTACGTCTCTGAGAGCTTGATTCCTCTCCAGCTCGGCGACCCCAAAAACCTAGGTCAATTACTACACACAGTAGATTCACTTGCAATTGCCAGTCGTTTGATCAGATCCCCACATTGGATGATTTCCGAGTTGGTCCTGTAGAGTATACATCGCCTTCGTAGTATGCAGCGTTGAGTTGCTTGTAAAACTGACCTTTGTGTGTCCCCTTTGCTCAGGTACCACCGTACGTCTCTGAGAGCTTGATTCCTCTCCAGCTCGGCGACCCCAAAAACCTAGGTCAATTACTACACACAGTAAATTCAGGGTTTTAGAATTTAGATTTATCCTACACACTTCTAGTGCGCCTGTTCTTCTCAATACTTTGCTGAGTCCGCTAATGCAATTCAGAGGCGGTTTGACCACACATTAGGAGGTTGTTCCTGAATTGTGCTAATTAGGGCATTGCGGGTTTTTCAGAGTATACCTGCTCAGGTTGCCCAGGTA
The DNA here is from genome assembly GCA_014871385.1 of Ceratodon purpureus. Lineage (NCBI taxonomy): Eukaryota > Viridiplantae > Streptophyta > Bryopsida > Pseudoditrichales > Ditrichaceae > Ceratodon > Ceratodon purpureus. The sequence goes on from CM026426.1 coordinate 25,027,334, forward strand.
CATTATGCAATGCCAAAACGGAATCGCCACCACGAGGACCCCAATCAAGAAGACCCCCTCAGAGCTACCTCGGTCGTTGAAGCAAGTATGCCCACATCGGTGGAGTCAGGACGTCGCGGTCGCACTCGGGGGAAGGGGCTCAAGGCGAAATTGGATGTCGTCAGCGTCTCCGCGGGGCACGAGAACCGACAGCAGAGCGCGCCTGGCGATTCTCCACACCGCCCCCGAAAATCAATTCAGTCAATACTCTCCCCCGCCTTAGACACGGCTGGACAGAGCTCTCCCGTGCGGAACTCGGTGACTGCAGCCCTGACACCTCGCAAGAAACACAGATCGAAGGACCTGGGGGGACAATTCGATGCCGGCGCCAAGAAAGGGAACGACACATTGGAGATGGAGATCAACAGCTCGTCACACAAGATCAGGCTCGTGATAGTGTCTCCCGCGAAGAAGAAGAAGACCCCTTCCTCGAGACGCGCAGGAAGCTCACGGAATACGCCCTCTGGGAAGCCTCGGCCGTCTGTGGAAGGAGACGCCAGCAGCGAGGATTCCCCAGCTCCAGCCGGCAGTCTCCACTCGAACCGTGGATCCGCAGAGAACGTCGGTGGTTCACGCCGTGCGAGCAATCATGCCAACAGCAAGGCAACACACAGCACAAACGAGACCGTGCTACTCCCACCAGAGAACGCCACTATACTTGTGGTGCGCTCCGGAGCTGAGGAACACCGCCCACCCGCAGCTGGAGAAGCCCTTGACCGACAAGCATCCAAGGCACCGCTCCCACCACTCTATCCGTGGATTGTCGCAGAGGAATCCCCAGCACCTGAACAACGTTGGTGCACAAGAGAGGAGCTCTGTCGCGAACCCCCATCAACCAGTTGTGGCATTGCCTCGTCCTCGAATCCAATGTCTCTGAAATCCCTTCTGCTTGTCCAGGCGGCTCCGTGCCCTTCAAGCGCTGCCACGACGCCTCCTTCTCCACCGCCCCCTCCTCCACCTAATTCACCAACGTCTCAACCTCCCCATCCCTCCCTGCTCGAGCATTGTCCTGCACCTGCACCTCCCCCTTTAGAACCCCCTTTCAGTCCCTCAGACATACCTTCACCTCCCCTACGCCCTCCCACAATCCCGTCACCTTCCCTTGCCCATAGTCCAGCTCCATCACTACCCCTAAACCCCCCTGCATCGCTCTCGGTTGATGTTCAACCTGTAGCCCATAGTCCAATTCAACCTGCACCCCTAAACCCCCCTGCATCGCTAGAGGGTGATGTTCCTGCCCCCGTTGAATTCCCGGGATTCCCGGATCTGGCTGTCGTTGATGCTCTCCCAGAGTGTGACCCGTATGAGTCCAACCCTCCCCCAACCTCCCCTACGTCAAATGTCCAAGAACTTAGAACACCTGCCCCCGTCGACAGGACGCACCCTCAGACTCCCTTATCCCAGCGTCTGAACAATGCGGTACCTCCAAGGCACTCGAAGGACAGTGTTGGTGTCTCAGCCGGGAGTGAAGAAATCTCCCCTGCTCCCCCTGATACTCCCTCGGCTCCGACTCCCGCACCCTCGTCACCTGCATCACCCCCCTCCCCTATCAGTCCTTGCTGTACGCGAGTCCAGCCTTTCCCTAAACCCTCAGGCAAAACAACCAAGAGTCCCGTCCCCCGCCCTTCCAAGAAACCTATGACAAGACGTACGGGCATCAGTCTAGATGCTCCACCCAAAGAAGTCCCCCCTAGCATTGCAAAGCGGATGAATCCACCTCCAGGGCAAACAGTGCACAGCATGGTGGTGAAGAGCTCTCTGAAATCCCTCCTCGAGACTCTCCCACCGGATGAACGGGCAGCATTCATCGACAATAACAGAAAGGTACGCTACTTTTCCCTAACACTCCATCATTCTACTCCCAAATTCTGCTTTCTTGTCTTCCTCTCCGCATGCTTCTACAAACCTGACAACACTCGTGGGGTTAAGCTGTGCGAGGATCTGGTCGTCGTACCGGGGGAGAACTCGAAGCAGCAGAAGGAGCCACCCAAGTGCTCTTACAAGAAAGGAGGCGCTGGCTGCCAGAGTGGAGGCTGCAAGGCCCGGGGCAACGCTGGCAAGAAAACGAAAGAGAAGAAACGCAAGGGGAAAGACGGTGTGGACAAGAAGAATGGACCGGAACCGGTTGAGGAAGAACCTGATACGCAATCAACAACGGTAGCTCAAATCGACAAGTTGCTGCTGGAATTACAGGAGCAAAAAAACAAGCTTATTGGCAAATCATCCCACAGCCCACGTGAAAGCTCGAAAGGCAACAGGATCGGAGGAGCAAACCATCCCATTCCAGTGAAGGTTAAGCAGGTGGGTGCCAAAAAAGGTGGTGCACGGGACCCTTCCAGTGACTCCTCCAATCTGGTTGTATTCCCATCAGCGTCTGGTAGCATGTTGTTTTCTGATCCTGGTTCAGTAGGGACGTGGGACGCTGTGAGGGATGTGCCTCCATGCGAAGTGAATTCTATGGCCCAACCCATAGGCCAGTTCTGGAGGCACATGAAGGACTTTGCTTTTGATAGAGCGGCGTACACGTTCCCATGGCACGTTGACTGGTTGCATCATGACCCTCTAACGAAAGTGAGATTCAAGTTGAGATTGAAGAAACTGTACCCTGGAGACTGGACGATGCTTATGTCATGCAGCTGATCGGAAATAACATTAGGGAGAGGCGTGTGCGATTAAGGAAGACATTTGCTAGGGCTAACCATAAGAATTCTGTTCCGGTGGCTGGTGGTGTAACCTTAGAGTCCTGGAATGCTATTTATGACTCACTGTCTAACCTGAAATTCCTAGCTAAATCTGACAAATGCAAGGTGGCTGCCGATGAGCGCACCAAGAGGAAGGGCTTCACCCATAAGCTAGGCCTACGAGGGGTGCAAGGACTGATCTCCATCTTTGTAAGCACGTTCTCCCCTCTGTTTTCATTTCAGTCTACAAGTTACTTTCTTGCATTTCAGTCTGTAGATCCCTCTTTTGTTTTTATTTGATTTCACAATCTCTTTTTCTATGTTTTATCCAGCGTTTTGGATGTTCACTGCTCTTGAAGTCTCCATTTCGAATTTCGTGCTTGATCCCTTTTTGATTTTTTCACTAATCACGCACAGCTTCCGCCGTAAACCCTGACTGTGCATCCCCCACTCAACTATCCATATCTTGCTCCATCAACCGTTCTCCTTCTTTAATTTTTTTTATTCGTTACATTTTCATTTTTTCGAGTCCTTCTTTAAGTTTTCGTTCTTCCCTTTCCCTTTTCATTTATTTCCATGCTTTGAGATCCATTCTGGATCTTCGCTAATCCTGACCCTTCAATTTCTCTTTCTTAAACCTTGATTCTAATTTTTGTTTTCTTCCCCCTACTAGCTCCCACACCCCTCTGTCTCCCCTTTCATCAACGTCTGCATTTTTGTGCCACTCATTCATTTGGTTACAATCTTTATTCCACCCATAGTTTTCCCTGTTCTTCTCCCCCCCAGGAGCTTTGAGGTCCTTCTGTCTTCTATTTTTTCTTGGCACACTTTCTGCTGGCACTCTTCTTTTTCTGATGCTTCTCAGACTCTCTCCCCATCACTGTTTCTCCTGTTTTTTTCCCCAGCAAGTCTTACGTTTATCAGTGGGAAGACAAATTACAGGGGCGTCACATCATATGAATTAATGCATGTGAATCCTCTCCCCCACAGTCCTTACAATCCCGGAGAGTCTTGTTCTGAATTTGCATTTAAATAGTTCGCTTCTCTGCCGTGACTAAAGCTTGCAAAATATCTCGCAGATGGACGAGTTTGAGAGGGCACCGACGGAAGAAGAAATCCTATTCGCGAAGCAAAACGGAATCCCTGCCGCACTGGATAATGTGCGCAACGGCAATGGTGGGGAAACAATGCAAGAAGTAGTACCTGTTGCAGCGGACATCACGAAGGAGTTGAGGGATAAGGGAAAGAAACAAAAGGAAGATACAACTTCAGATGAAGAGGAGAGTGATGAGGACGATGGCTCCGACTCCAGCTACTCGGAAGGATCGGACACAAGTAGCGACAGCGAGGACGGAAGCGGAACAGAGGGGAGCCGAGACGATGAGAGCACGAGTTCTGAGGAGGCTTCAGGAGACAGATCAGAAAGGGATGCTGAAGACGAGGAGGAGAGTGCCCCTGTATACCAATCAGGAACCGGGAGCGACTCCGACGACTCGCAAGACGAAGACTAGCATGACTGTCCACTTCGTGTGCCGGCGTTTTTTATTTTCTTTCTCTTTCCTACTGTTTTGAACTTCCAAATTTTAGACTGATTCCCCGCTCATTTTGACAGTGGATACATCCCTTCAAGTAGCACAGTCTTGTATAGACCTCAATCCGAGACACACCAAACTGTTTATAAGCCATTTCTGTGATTTTTGCACAATTAACAGCATTTCTCCGTTCTTATCAGTCCTTCCCATTGCAGCATAATATTGTTTTTGTTTACGATTTTCTGAATTGTAATTACCTTTTTGTTTGTATTTCAATTGAGAATATTCCTGGTTAAAAATTACGAAAGGAAAATACCGTACACCGTGGCAGTCAGGATTTTACGGTCACCCTAATCTCACCAATATGCAAATTAATAATTCAATATTGATTATACATATGAGTCGCCAATGCAATCACGCCACGTTTCACCAAGCAGTAGCAGAACATTCGCCATTCTAGAGGCGCCACGCGGCATGTAAATTAAATCGTCAAAAATCAGTTTTTCAAAAATTATTTCATCTGAAATTTGGAGCATCAGTGGATTCACGGTAAACTCAGGTGTGAGATGCCCTGCTGAAATCCTGGCCATTGACCGGGAAGGTGAAGATGCAATCCCCGCCATGGTCGATGGGGATGCATGGCCAGCATGCATGATGAAGATGCCCAATATGTAAAATAAAAAATGGAACTCAAAAGGCGAAGTTCTCATGAAGATGCTCCCAACCTCGGTGACTGTGCTTGCTGCCACATGGTGATGTCAGAGATTCGAGAATATTCGACAAACTCGTTTGAGAACGTCCGTTCGAATGGAAGTCATTGGCGTTGCTATCGTTACACCCCAAACAGCGCTTTAGTAGCAGCACTGTTACGGGCATGTCTCTAACAACGTCCTGACGGGGCCGTGAACCATCGACTCCTAGTGTAAAATGCTACGGCGCAGACCTTGCAAACCCCCCCAAATCCTAGTAGTGCGATACGATTCGTGTCCCAGTGGTCATGTACTGTTCAAAGGGGATGTCAATGGTACGCTCCAAGAGTGCCCTCGCTGTGCACACCCTAGATTCGTCCAGGGCTCTTCCTCCATACCATTCGCAGTCACGAGGTATTTCCCTCTGATTCCGAAATTGCTGCGTATCTACAAGTGCCCAAAGATCGCAGACCTCTTAAATCATTTCCGGGACCACCCGGAAGGGTCGAGGATGATGAGATCTATAGACGACAGCTTCCAGTGGCAGGAGGTATCCAGACTGTACCCTGAGTTTCGTGATCTCTGCTCCAGCCTGAGACTAGGACTCATTGCTGATGGCGTGTGTCCACATGGGAATCAAAGCTCGAAGCACAGTACGTGGATAATTCTGCTGGCTATCTACAATTTCCTTAGGTGGTTATGTACCAAGAAGTTCTTCCTGAACTTGTCCATTCTCATACCTGGCCCAAAGGCTCCGACTTCTGAAACCATTGACGTGTACTTGAGGCCACTAGTTAGGGAAGTGTTGAAGCTATGGGATGGAGTGCTAGCCGTGAACATGAGCAAACCGATTCAAGAGCAACAATTCACACTCCGCGCGATGTTACTATGGACCGTGCACGATTTTCCTGCCCAGGGTCTCATTGCCGGGCAGACGGTGAAGGGGTATGCGGCGTGTCCAGTCTGCGGCGGCGACACCTTCTCTGAGCATTCCAAGTGGTTGAAGAAGATGGTATATCTCGGGGGGCGTCGATTTCTTCCAGAGGGTCACCGCTTTCGAAGGGCCAGGGCACCTTTCAACAATCTGACAGAGCCCGTTCAATTCATCGAGCCTAGGACTAGGGAGCAGATAATGGAACAGGGGAGGGCGAGGTCACAGTGGCTGAGGGATGGTGGAGTGGAAGATAGCGTTGCTGACCCCGTAAAACAACACGGTGTGAAGCGGCTGAGTATTCTCTGTGCCTTGCCGTATTGGAAGGTGTGTCTGCTCTTGAACACCCTCTATCGATGTAGTGTCCATCTGTGGTTTTGAGTCCCGTTCACTGCCCTCGTAGGTGTGACTGTTTGTCTTTTGTCTTCTCGGCTGCTACACCTCTGCGTATCTTCTTTTCAATGTTTTTGCCACGTAGTTTAAATTTATTCAAGGTTGCTGGTTTTGTGGCCGAGCTTGTTTTCCTAATGGGAACCGTTCCCAATTCGGCACAGTCCATGGTGTGGCTTGTTTGGGCTGCCTGGATGCGGCTCTCATTTATAGTTAATTTTTTAAATTACACGGAATAACAAAACTCTGCATTTATTCGATGACTCCCTTCGTGCTTGCGGTCCGTGCCCCTTTTTTTTGAGTTCGAGCACCTTCGGGGCTCTGATTTTGAATTCCTCCAGTTCTCCCTTTTTTATTTGGTGGTCGTTATTTTCCTTCACTCTCCTTTCACAAGTCGGCTGTGGATTCCTCCTCCCTTAATCCATCATTCCCCAGTCCTCTTTCGCAACGTCTAATTTTCTACTGTACATTGCTTTCTGGATCTCTGCTTTGTTCCGATGACAGCCTAGAAGCTGCAGAGGTGGACACTGCATGGAGTTCTGGTGATTCTCTCCTCTCATCTATTACTACCCTGTTCACGTCTCCCTGTACCGAGTTCTATTCCCTCCACCCGTTCTTTTTTTTTTTTTTTTTTTCTTTTTCCCACGCTTCGACCACCGTCCAGGCTTAGAGTTCAAATTTCTCCAGTTCTCCTTGTTTTCTAGTGGTCGCTATTTCCCTTCACTCTGCTTTCACATATCCTGACCGGGGATTTGTCCTCCCTCAATCCATTAGTCCCCAGTCCTCTTTCTCAGCGTCTATGTTCACGGTGTCCCGCTCCCGACATTTTTTAAATTACACTAAATTTTGAATCTCTGCCTACTTTCGATGACAACCTGTGACCTTCTGAGGCCAGTCCAGTTGTTGCGGAGAGGTGGTTCTCATATGGACCATCCTTGATTTCGATAAATCCAGGCCCTGGTTTGTATTCTCCCAATTTTTTATTTTTTTTTGCTTCCCTGACTTCGAGCAACTTCCACGCTCAGATTTCGACTCTCATAAGTTCAACCTTTTTATTTGGTGGTCGTTATTTTCCTTCAGTCTGCTTTCACATGTTGGCTGTGGATTCCTCCTCCGCTATTCCATCATTCCCCAGTTCTCTTTCTTAGCGTCTATGTTGACCCCTAAACCTGGATGCGACAATTTTTTTTAAATTACAATATCTTTGACTACAAGTTTGGTTTCCATGTGAACCTTCTACCTTTCGAGGCCAGTAGATTTCTGGGGACAGGTGGTTCTCTCCCTTCCCCTGTTATTATCCTCTTGACGTCCCCCTATACCAACCCTTTCTGATTTCGAAAAATCCAGGCTGTCATTTCTATTCTCTCCGTTCGAGTACCTTCCACGCTCTCATTTTGATATTCTCCAGTTCTCCTTGTTTTTTTGCTACTTCCAATTTTACTACACTTTGCCTTCAACGTCTCTCAACGGCCTTTCCTTTTCCCCATAAGTAATGCTCGCTTCTCGTATTTGCCGACTCCTTCTGATCAAGGACCTCGGGCATGCATAGTAAGATTTCGATCCTCATGTGCACCCTGTATTCACAATTCTCACCCAAACCAATTTATCAGGTCAGGGGCCATATAAGTCGCTGTATGGTGTCCTTGTCCATTTGTAAATTGTTCCAGTTTTTACTCCCCTTTCTGTCTGCGCAGGAACTCCCAGTCCGCAATCTCCTCGACATCATGCACGTCGAGAAGAATGTGGCCGAGAACCTTCTTAAAACTTTATTTGGAGAGAAGGACGGCCCTAGCGTTCGACTTGTTCTTGAACAACGAAACATCCGCCGTCATCTCTGGCTCCGTCGTCTATCAGGACAACAACAGCGTGCATTTCTCCCAGACGCTCCATACGTTTTAACGAAAGAACAACGACAGATTTTTCTGGAGACGCTTAAGGGGATCAAGCTACCGCAACACTACTCCAGCACGCTTCACTCTAAAATTTCGAAAGGTAAACTGTCGTGTTTGAAGTTGCACGACTTTCATGTTCTCATGCAGGATCTCATGCCTATCTGCATGCGTAACTGTGATTGTCCTCATCTGACGGCTGTCGTAGTCCGGTTGAGCCGTATGTTCAAAAAGATATGTTCTAAAACAGTTGATAGGGAGGAGAGAGAGTCGCTGTTTTTGGAATGCGCTGAAACGTTATGCCTACTTGAAAAGGAACTTCCACCCTCCTTCTTTGATGTCATGGTCCATTTGTGCATTCATTTGGTTGAAGAGTTGTTTCTCTGTGGGCCAATCCATGTGCGTTGGATGTATCCCTTTGAGAGGTACTACAAAACTCTCAAGGGATACGTTCGTAATCACGCCAAACCTGAAGGATGCATGGCAAAATGTTACGAAATTTCTGAGGCCTGTGGGTTCGCCTCCGAGTACCTCCAATCCCGTCAGAGCGGATTCAAGCGCGTCTGGGACTCCGAGGAGGAGCCAGTCATGACAGATATGGTGCTTGAAGGAAAGGAGAAGGCCCGAGACCTGGAAGATCAGCTGCTCAAGCACATTCATACGTTTGTCCTGGACAACGTTGACTGCACAGAGCCTTACCGGGAGTGAGTTTCTCCTGTCCCCGTACGTACTGCGTTGTGTTATTCCCCATTGCATGTTGAAGCTTGAAGTTTAACATCACGGTACTATCTTCCCCCTGTAAGGTGGCGTATGCCTTTCAGTCTGCAAGTGCTTTAAGTTTTAAAACGATCCGGGATGCACAGCTACTGTCGTAACCTTTTCTCTTACCACCACGGCATGCTGCAGATGCACCATTTCATGCTTCAAATATTGTCGTGATCGTAGCGCGTGCATGGCTGTGAGTCCGCTTTTCCCTTATTCCTGTAAAAACACTTTGACACCGCTGTACTTGCTAACGATTCTGTGTATCTTCCTTCTGCAGACGATACCAACCTCTCGTGGAAGAGCGCACTGCTGCCCGCGCGAGATGGAGGAGGAGGCACAATGGAAGAGAAAGTGGACGAGGCCCGAATTTCTCGGACGAATTGGCAGGGCTTCCTTCCTTCGGCCAGTGGCTGCGTGGAGCTGTATCCGACGACGAAGCAAACGGCGTGGCAGTTGATCCTATAGCCTTAGCTTTATCAAAGTATCCTTCGAGAGTCGCCAATCGGTACAGGAGCATGTATGCTTACGGGTTCTATTACCGGGTCAGGAGCGCCGAGTCCTCCCTCAAAACCTGCGACTCAGGAAAAGCTGCCACTTTTTTCAGGGAGTGCCGACATGGCCTGCGCGATCGGAATCGAGTGGTCGCCCCCGTGGAATACGTAGGGCACCTCGAAGAAATAGTTGAATTGGACTACGGAGCAGTGCAACAGGTAGTGCTCATCGGAACGTGGGTACGAGCGAATTACCGGGGCAATTCAGCCACTGTGAAGAAAGATCAATGGGGCTTCACAGTGGCAAATTTCTCTAGGACGTTGCCGTTTGGACGGGACTCATTTGCGTTCTCGTCTCAAGTGGAACAGGTTTTTTTTTGTGATTGTAGGGAAGCACCCGGTTGGAAAGTGGTAGTCCGAACAGAACCGCGGGGGCGGAGGGTGGTGGCTTCCGCCGATAAAGTAGGCAGTGGTGCCCTTTTTCACCACGGAAGGGACAGTGAATACACAGGACTGCAAGTACCAGAACAGCTAATTGAAAACCAACTTCCACTTCACCAAAATGGCAGGGTCGTCCGTGTGATGGAGGACTTAGGCGAGGAGCCTCCAGATCAGGAGCCTAAGAATTCCGACCCTGACCTCGGCGAATCATCCGCCGAGGAGTGAGGCTGTACTGGCCAGGATACAGTTTCACGACGTCCTCTACGCAAGGTACTCCCTTCGCCTGCCATCGCCCACTCAGTCCCCCTTCAGTGTTTCCAAAAACTCCTCACTGCCTGTTACTATTCTCTCTGGTTGTCCCGCTCCTCAGTATTTTTTTTTTTGTAACTCCCTCTTGATGCCTCGTAGGCAGCGCCTACCAAAACCTCCCGCAGATTGTCTCCACAGATACGGCACTCCAAACCACTAGGCTTGCTTCTCCCGTTAACTTTTTCCATTCCATTCTATACTCTGTCTTTGTGCTGGCAGGCGAGGGTCATTGCGAAGTCTAATTGCTGATGTTTTGCAATTTTTTAATCTGCAATGTTTCATTCAATATATTGTCTCTGAACTTTGTGACTGGCTGGAAGTCCATGCAATTTCAATGAAGACGTTGGAGAACTTCCCGGCCATTACATTTAGATACATAGACCGTTCGGCAGATAAACTTCTCTCTACGCTATTTTTTCCCTTTTTCATTCCTGTATTTTCTAATTTCTGCTTTGCGGGTAATAAAATTTAGTGTTTTAAACCCCCTTCCGTTGTCACTAGCACGTACAGTAATTGTTGAGTCAGCTACTACCTAGATTCCATCTGCCCACTAAACCCCACCTCCCCTCCCCCCCCCCCCCTCCTCCCTACCAATTCGTCTACAAGTGACCCCGTAGCCCCCCTCTACACCCAAGTACTGTAATTAATAAGGATGTTTAGAGTGTAGAGTAGCTTGTAGTCTTTTTCAGGGGTGATTATTTGATCTCCATGGACTCCTCTCGAGAGCACTACTGTTTCGAGACTAGGCCTCAAGTACTCTGCACTTGTCCCAACGCTGTAGGGGGAAGTACTGATCTACGCTACTTTAGAGTCGTTAATTTGGCACTACGTGTAATTGATTATCAGATTTCTCTCAAGTATTGCAGGACTCGTAGGATGCGTAGGCTATCAACCCGTCCCACTTCCATCAGGTACATCTCTCAACTAACTTGACGTCCACCTCTAGAGTCACTTAGTTCATGATCTGTGGCGAGGTTGCTTGCATGCATTTCCGTTGGGATTTCAAATTTTCCTAAACCTCCTATTCGGACGTTGCCGTTGCCCAAACGATTAAAGCAGGAAGCGTTGCGTTTCTGGCCTATCCCAAGCATTGGCTGCTGCAATTCATGCAAGCACTTTGTGTGTCCGACACATTCAGTCACGATGCATGGGACACGGCCCCTCATCCTGGATTCTGTAACAATTGCACCACCCTTGCTCTTTTACAATCTTTGGCAAGTACTGGCGGATTTATAACCAATGATTTGATGTTTGGCCTTCACCTTGGCGGCCACAGTCGGAATTTGTAATAATCACTCCCATGTACTGATGGTCACGTATGTTACCATGGCAGATCTCCGGCGTCCCTCTGGAGCGTGAGATTCATAATATGGGAGATCAGTACTTCTCCCCTCAAGGTCGCGGACACGCAATGATGCCGTGATCCCACACATGTGAAGAGGTTCCAGAGGATACCCTCCAACGATGGACTCCCTTCCTCAAATCTCCACCATGCAGGTTCTTTATATAATGCAACCCTCCTCCCCCATCCTTTGCTAATTCGCCTCCTTCGTCTCCTCCCTCCTCACTTCCTCTGTCTTGCTCCATTTCTGCTCTCGCCCCTTCCTCAGCGTCCTCCACACACTCCTTCCCCTGTTACACCTTCTGCTATTTCTGGCAGCACTCTGCAGATGGCCTCCTGGGAGTGCGTGATCCGCGACGGGGTTCTCCAGCACATGCTTTGGAAGATGACGCAGAGCCCAAGCCCATGGGATTATCCCATGGGTGCTGCACCGAATCCCCTGCCTCACCAGGTCTGTTCCTCCGCCGGCATCCGGAACACCGGACTTGATTGCAGTTGTCGTCAGTTTGTAATTTTTTCTTTCAATCCCTGCCATTCCCCCGTTATCCTACTATCTCCTTCCTACGACACCCTCTCCTTTCCCTCGAACATTAGTTTAGAAAATTCTTTTCACTTCTTAATTACAGTGGACGGGTCTATAGTCAATATTGCCGTCCAGTGCTCTATTTACTGAAAATTCACCTTCCCGACTCTGTTCCCTTTGTCTCTTGATCAAGTGCATTGTTTGAAGCTGGCTAAGTACGTGTATGTGAAGCACTGGTTTTCCTCATGTGCCTTGAACTTCTCAATTCTAATACCGCTGCCTGTGCTACCTTCACGGACTTGAGTGGTATGTAAAGAATTAGGCATCTCAATCAGTCAGCAATAGTTCCCAGTATTCCCCACGTCCATATGATTTCTAGCCATCTAACGGTGGGCTTGGTCCTCCGCAGCTGTGCTCCATTGCCGACATTGAGAGCGCCCGCAGTGCGAGCCCTCGATGGAGACAAGCAATCGACAGCACCGCTGAATGGGCGTGCGTCCGGCTGGCGCGGTACGACTCGGGCAACGAAGTTGGTGTCCCATGGGAGTCATTCTCCGATTACGAGTTGGACCGGTTCCTTCAGAACTGGACAGTTTTCGGACACTCCTGGAAGATGGCGGTCCCCATTAACAGCCCACATCTCCACATGTTCCCCATTGACAGGTTGACATGTGCTGATCTGTTCGCACTTCGGCAGCAGCTCTCGCACCCAGACAACGTCCGGATCGAAGTGGAGCACGGGAAATACCTCCTCTATTCACCAAACACATGGGTGTCCCCAGTGCATCGCTTCAACAAGTACGTGTATTGCTTTGCCTTCTTTGTTACTCTTGCTGCATTTCCAATTTCTCTGTATGGCGCTCACGAATATTAATGGCTATTTCGTTAGAATTAACCCTAAACCCCTAAACACTGAAATGCTTTCTTGCCTGTCTTCGTGGCAGCTTCTGAGAGGACAACGTCCATGTGGGATTTCCCTCCACTCTCGCAGCATCTCTGGACCCAGACCCGTTCCCGTCGAGGATGGACGTGCATCGAATTTTCACGGTATCCTACTCATAGTAATAGCGTAGAATCTTAGCGGCACTGACCTTCCTTGTACTGACCTAGTTCAATGCCACACATATGCGATTTTGACGTGAATAGGAAGCGATGCTTTAGATTACAGTATTATAGGACATAGTACTTATATGCCATCTTGTGACCGAACAGCACGTTTTCGGGCTATGAGGCTTACATGAAGATCAATGGCAAGGTCTATAAATATGTACACCTTCGGGTCTTTTTTTCATAATAAATATCGACATTTATGAGTACTATACGCCGTCTCATTGTCCACACTAGTCCTCAGTGATCTGCTCTACATGTACAGAAGCTTCACATGAGCATCGGCTGTCCTTCGGTGCCCACGGACCACTTTGTAAGACCCACCTCACTTCCTTCTCACAGGCATCGTTCTCGCATTAATGTCTCCCACATCAGCCGTGTGAAAGGACTTGTTTCCAAACCCCCCGTGGAGGACATGTCGACAATCTGGGACAGAGCATGCCACGTCATGTCCAGCACAGTGGGCTCCTCTTGGAATCCAAGACATTTCTCTTGATTACGGAGTCCATAAATTCGCACCACACCCGGGACGGTCCGAACCAGGTAGGCACCCTTTCCGCTCTTGGAAACAACAGAGTTCACTTGTTTCTCAGTTGATTGAGAGGTGGTTTTTCTTGTAGTGATGCCACTTTCGGTGTCAAACTCGTTCTTCCAACAATTACGTATCATTCGACGGTGGAATCGCTGCAATCACACCGGATTCGAGCACTCTTGACGTTGGCATTTTGAAAGATATACTACTTCTTACCTATGGTAAGCTAAACTGTGTAGTCATGAGCGGAGAATGGATTAAACCTATGGACCAAGGGAGAGCAGCGGTGAAGAAGGATCGAATGGGTTTCTGGTCCGTCTTATATGATGCGAGAACAAGTGTTCCTCGACACAATCCATTCGTATTCCCGTCTACAGTTTCTTAGGTTTATTTTATGAACAATGACGGAAATCCTAGGTGGAAAGTGGTACTTCATCACGAACCTCCACTACTAGAAAATGATGTAAAAATCAAATAAAAATCAAGTAGAGTCTCTTGGACCCAACAGCGGCAGGGTATACCACTTGGTTATTTTTTTGAGACAACTGATAATCAACTGGTGAGCTTCGGCCTGCGCAGGATCAAGTGAAATGTGCTAACTACAATCAAGAGAGCCAAGAGCAATAATTACGTGGCATAGCTTAAGAGACACGCTAGAATATCCGTTTCACAGGCTTACAGCTTCCAGAAAGTAATTTTTTTGTTTAAACATTTTTTTGCAATTAGTGTGGCTACTAACAGACCATATCAACCGACCCAACAGCCCAGATCGAGGTAAGTTATTCCAGGATGCACGGTAAGGAGAGAGCACCCTAGTCGCGTGGCTTTATGTCCTTCCTCTTCCTCTGCTCTGTTCTCATCGTACCCTGGAATCAAACCCTAAGTTGCAACAAAAGAAAACCTAAATCGTTTCAAGCAAGATGGTAGCAGCGCTCTCCCGCACATGGTACGTACTCCGTCTACTCTTCTCCACAACCCCACCCTCGCCTCTTCCTTCACTGGGTCGTCACAGACGATTCTTCTCTAGAGTTTGTGGTACCAGAATGAAATAGTAATTCGGATTTTATGATTAGGTGTGCGCGCTGGTGGTGATGTTTTCCGCCATTTCGTTGTACAACGGGTCGTTCTTCGGGAATTGGATTAACAAGAGTGTGGTGGAGGAGACGTTCGATCCGACAGCTTCCGGCTGGGCCGCTAATCTCGCAGCTTGCATTCGAGGTGAATCTGGCAGGGGGAGGGAGGTTGTTGGTGATGATGTGAAGGCAGTTAAGGATGAGGTAGAGGAGGAGGTGGAGGAGAAGGAGAAGGTTGCAGGGGAGAAAGATGCGTTTGCGGAGAAGCTTGAAGGCAATGACGACGTGCTGATGAAGGCACGTCCGAGGACGGAGCGCCGAAATCGTTTCCTGTGAGTTTTTTTTCGCTGCATTGTTTCGTTTGTTGGAGAGGTTTCTTTTTGTGAAGCGAGGAATGGCAGAAGATTTGAATCGCTAGGTCTTCACAGAGATTTGATGATGCTTTGTGAATTGTTGCTGTGTGTGGCCACGCTTGGCAATGTGCGTGCAGTGCCGTCTTTCTCACTGGTGATGTGTTTCTTTTAACGGCTGATTTTGGTTTCGGTGTTTGTGGATCATTCGTAGATACGTGCATTTCTTCTCCTCGCATTCTTTGTTTCGGACATTCGCGAAATCTGATCTTGGAAGGGAATGGGCTTTACGACGGCTTACAGAGGATTTATGTGTACATTTTGTAGGGTGATTGTACTTGTTCCGAGTCTGCACATGAGTTTGATCTGTCCAAGCGAGCCCGACTCATGATCGAATCGGTGTGTTTAGGGTTTAGGGTTTAATTCCGCCACAAAGGAAAAGTGGACGGGCGATCAAGAAAAAAGTACCGAGAGACTAACGTATGAACTTCTTGACCCACTCTTGTTTGTTTCGTAGGGGCATCAGTAGTTGAATTGAACCGCCCTGATCCTACGTTATGCATTGAGGGACAGTGCCAGATTTCCCATTACCAGCATCTCGGAAGTAACTGTTTCTCATTAACTCTCCAGGCACGTCGCAGCATTTTGCGTCAGCGTTCAACCATCAGGTAATATGCTAGTGCTATTATTCAGTACTGTTCTGTGGCAGTTACAGTCCAATGTTCATGTGTCATATTGTATACAGTCGATTATCAGCAACATCTTCTCCACTTGCTCATCGTTGTACTCTAGCAGCATAAGTTTGAATTTGATCCGTGAATACTCTTCCTGTTTGTACCATGTACAGGAAATAAAGACAAGGAGAAGCTACCACAAACCATATCATTTTTGCCTCACAGGTTTCCTGCCTGCCCCGAAAGTGTCTTGGTGGGCTCCTTCACAGGTATTCGCGGAATAGTTTTTTCATCAGTTCAAGTCTGGATCTCGGCTTGACACGTTCCACTCCGTCTCCCCGCGAATCTCTTCTATGTTCTTCGTCCTCCTAGCATCAGAAACCATGCTCATCAGAGCCGGCCTCACATATGGTTTAATGCGCAGTGAATCAGTCGCACTTAGGACCGGCTGCTCTCTCGAATTGTCCATGCATGTCGTGTGCACCCCACACCGATCTGTAGAGGCTTTTTTTCATACGAGGAACATGGAGTTTTTTGGCGAAGTGGATACACTTCCAAGTCAGATACGGAATCAGTCAACAGTGTACTCCTTTTATGATCAAATATAAATTTTTTTTGTCTTGTATTTCTCATATATTCTCCAAGGATAGCTATGCTTTTTCCCGCACGGATTGTCACGGAACCCATTTTCTGATTTATGATCCTTCAAAAAAGTAATTCGTGTATAACACTCTTCAGTATTTTCTACACCGTATTCACTTTGGTATTAGATTTCTATACCGTACACATTTCGAATGAAACCCTAGCACGGGAACCCCCAGGTGTTGGACACGCGTCAACCCATGGAACAATCATCTCATGCCATCCGAGGGGCTGTATCGACCGTAGCAATGCATCGCATGGGACCACACTTGTTCACGTGTTCGTTCCTGTGCCGTAGATGTAGATGGCAATCGACCGTGGCAATGGACTCGCGATGCACAAGAAAATCAAGTAAACTCTCTCCCTGTCTCTTGAAACCAACTTGTCCGATTCAAGAGTAATCAAGAGAAAGAATCAACAGAATTCTCTTCCATACCACTTGATTCACCTGCGGGTTTTCTAGTAGTGCTCGGTCACGATGTGTTACCTAGGATCGAGACTTCCAGGATATAGATGATGCAGGGGAGCGATTTCCTTTGCCCTCTGGAAGTGGACAATCCGCAGAGGCAACCTACTCAAGGGGTCACGAAGCGAATATGGATGGAGAGATGTTACGTGCGAGGGAGGTTCCCCCAATTCAAAATGGCATTTCAACTCAAGAGGACGACGCATTCGTGGACGACGGTGATTACAAGGATGAAATGGAATTGCAGTACGTCGAGTGAACATTGTTTACAAAACGAGATTTCCGGATCGAGCAGTAAAATCTAGGTACGATACTAATCATGGTGCTCATCTGTTTTGCTGAGGACTATGTACTAGCCTGCCCTCTTTTCAGCGTCCACGTTAATTTATACGTGACGCACCTGCCAATTACGTAATGCTTCCGCAGTGCTCGTGGCAAGGTCTGACATGAGTCCATTATTTATGAGATGTAGTGCATTCAGTGTTCCATTCTAATTTTTTTAAATATTGAAACACCAATTTGGTACGTATACATCCTCACACGACAATTAATTAGTTGTTGACTTAATCATGTTCCCTATGCTTAGTGAAACCTGCGTTGGTAACAGGGTAGATTTTTTTAGGCGTCTTAAGGGTTAAGACATGTTGTTCCTTCCCTATTCTGTACAGAAAATTCAGATAAAAGTCGATGTAGCCGGTTCAGCGTAATGCATGTGTGTGGCAGATGGACCACGTTCCATAAAACCACCTGTGACATTTCTTTGCGTGCGGTATGATTTGAATGTGGAATAAGTCGCGCATGTGTAGACATTGTTGTTAACAAATTATTGGTAGAATGGGGAAGTACGTGCGTGTCGTTTGGCAATGCTTGTGTGTTAGTGAACAGTAAAGTGTAGTTGTTCGTCAAAGCCCATCTAAAAGCAGCTAACCGCGGCAAATGTGTCAACGCTGCTAAGATTTTTCTGTTCTTAAGCTTTGTACTGTACGTTAAATATGTCTACTTATAAAAAGATAGTCGTCGAGGTTTCCTGTTTCTAGAATGCAATGTCAGGGATACTCTTGATCACTGGAACTTGTAGCCTACATGTGCCTTCTCTTGCTAAGTTAAGTATGTAATTGTTAAACATGTGTGGTCCATTTACTTGAATGCCCATGTCCAACAGCGTCAGAGTAGCATGTAATTAAGGTGTTCGCTGTATACGTTATAACCAGATAATGTTATGTAGTTATGGGCAACTCTTTCAAACCAGTACTAATTTCTTAGTTCGTTAATAGAAAACAATTTACTAACAAATTCTTTTTATAAATCAGAGGGGGCTAATTTTGGTTTTCGATTGCCTTGCCCGGGGGGGGGAGTGTTCTTGGGAGGGGGGAGGGGGGATGGGTCCAAGGGGGAGGGGGGGGGGGGGGGGCGGCGGGGGCGTCTTCACTGCAGATTTATTGCTTCGCTGGATAGGAGGGCAGATTATGTCACTGAAAATCCAAAGCACAATGGCTTGCATTCATGCAATATTTTACCGTCATCTACCACCGTTTTTTAATTGGTCGGGCTTTACTGTGTGAAAGATTTGTTTCATTCTTCCTTCAACCATTTCATTTCTGTCGTTTCCTTCATTGGTAGTACACAACTTTGCGTTTCTGAAACTTTCCCTTTCTATACAATTTTTTTCAACACGCCGGAGCAAGACCACATTATCCTCAGTGTAAGAGCTGCATCACCTTGTACACAATCATGGAGCATTGCACTGGAAACTCCTCTATTCCCACTCCGTGAAAACCTAAGCGATGGAGATTGATATATAAATATTGGACAGAACGGCGAAGAAGTTTGGGCTGTTAGCGTTGCTGGACTATGACGGTAATCTCTGAACATTGTAGCATCCATTCTATAGGCGGGCCTTCTGTCTCAAATGTTCCCTCCGAGCCACGGAGATGTCCTTGTTCTATTCGAACTCCGTGCAAATTACAAATAGGAGAGGAGAGGGCTCAGAAGACAAGTGTCCCTTTTTCTGCGAATTTAGGTATGTCACCCTGGTTTTTCCTTACATTGTTATAAATATGTGTAAATGTTCTGTAATAGACTCGTCACATCGTCATTGATCTTGCCTTTTCTGCTGGATATATACATGAACCCTTACAGGACGGGGCCTTCATGATTACAGCCCTGGACATATTTAATGGCCAAAAACATGGCTGGAAATTGATTACGTATTCATGATTGAGGACTGATTGAACCTAGAGGCCCCTTCATATATTAAGGAGACGCCTCCATCTGCATGTAATGCGTCTATCCTAACCACTTACCCAATATCTCCATGCCTGATCTGTGTGTGTGTGTTCCCCTTGCTTAACCCGGAACCCGCGATATTGGAAGGGATTATATCTATGCATCCACATACTCTTCTTGGGGGAGGAGGTCTTCAACACAATTTTGAGCGTCTTTGAATTTGCGCTCCTCAAACCAGTGCACCCTCTCTATTAGTTGACAAGTTGATCTTACAGCTCATACCATGGTAATTGAACGCAGGTCACAATGGTATCGTGACTTTCTGCTGCTTCCAAGCTCCGGATTTGTGCCAGGGAAATACCCTCGGCACATTTATCCAAAGTCAGTTTGTCGCGCTCGACTGGGAACAAGCAATGCACAGGGTGCATATGCTTGGCGACATTTCTTTGATTCGGCATATCAGCGATATATAGAAGAACTGTTTGAGAGAGTTCACCAAACGAAGCTAAGAGGGGACGAGTATTTGCCCTGGCACTTCACGCGTGGTGTACTTGCGGATTTGACGGCAAAGCAGTGGACTGGGCAAAATACGCTACTTCAATGAAACGGAAAGGGAGCCGGAACGAGCCACCTAAGATACTGCCGAAGTATCGGAAACCCAGAAGACCAATCCCCTGGTCGAATCCACGACCAATTCAACCTCAGCCGTTGGTGGACAGCCTGTTTGTATGAGCTCGACCCCATCCTTTTTGTTGAATGTTTTAGCCTTTCAATTAGTTCAAGCGGCTTGTACTATGTCACAGCATAAAATCGACTGTGATTTTAACACAGCGAGAAAGTTGTAGGGAATTGTGCTCCGCTTTGTTTTCTTGTTTTAACACCCAGAAATGGAATAAGAAACTCCCCACATGTTACTGTTTTGATCATTTGATTTTGTTGTGTGTATTGGATTATGCTGAATGTGGTAGAATTGGCATCGGGCCTTTGTCCCATTTAACAAGTCGAGCCCCACGACAGGACGTACCCCAAGCGCGGGTTCCGGGGAAGATCCACATAAAGATGACGATGGATTACGTAGACCTGCCGGGAGAGGAGATCCTCTGAGACAAAGAGGCAAGAGCCTAGTGTCAGCCGACAATGGAATCCCTGGCTCTCCCCCAAATCTCGCTCTTGAAGGCTTAGCCCGTCTAACAAACTCAATCAGAAACATTCCACACGAACGACGACAGGCAATCACGTTCGAGAGCAATGAGTTGAAGGAGTAGTTGGGTCTCGCCACGGATACAATAGACGGGGAACGTTCAAAACTTGAAAATCTGATTTGCCAGCACAAACTATGGAGCGAGAAAATACCAAAGGCACAGAGCGCTCACCGACGCGCTTGTGCTTTGAGAAATAAGGCAGACACAACAGCTTCACTCGACCGTCCCCCGTTCAATACAGCAAAAAAACCGATTGAGAAATCTGGAGAAGAGAGTGTATGGGAGGACACTGGAAATTGCGGGGATGAACCTGGATTTTGTGACAAAGAGAGTCGAAAAATTGAGGGAGTCTACGCTATGCAGGAGGCCGTGGTTGGTGCAAACGAGTTAACTTTCTATGCGATCCGCGAAGAGACGGACAGAAAGTATGAAGCTGTGAAATCAGAAATCTTGAAAATGGACGCGCTCATCGACTTCCTTCAACAAACGTCTTCCTCCGAAGAAAACTGAGTACAAACTCAGTGGCAGTGCACGAAGATATCAGAGACATTGTACATAGGTAGACATCGTAGCTTGTAATTCTTTAATTTTCGCTGTCGTGGTACTGTACGGGGTTTTTTTTGGTTTCACAGATCTCAGTGGAAACGACATTAAACGATTAGTCTTACGTATAGAGAGCTGCAATTCTCATGTGACAAGTACATACGTTCATAACGTGATGACCATGGTTAGAGTACTAGGCTGTGACTCGGAATCAGCTCATGCATAATAGGGAAACACGTACAGCATAAACCGGAATACTGATAATGGTTTCGGAATTTAGTACGTGGAACCTTAGACCGATGTACTGTTTGTAAAGTGTATTCAGCCATTTTGGATTAGTGCTCACGTAGCCTTCTGTTGCTTCATTGTTGACGATGTTGTTGAAGAATTTCCTGTGAGTATATTGCCATCCCTCAAAATAACCAGCAGAACAAGACAATCTGGTGTGTAAGGCATTCAAAGTTATAAAGGATCGGTCAGCATACCCGGCATTGAGAACAGCTGTATCCCTTCCCATCCAAAGTACCCGGGCACCAATCAGTTCTCGACTCAAGCGACAATAAGACCCCCACTGTAGGAAACCGCGAATTCAATTTACACTTCATAAAAACCCTGGAAGTAACTTGGGAACGACTAGCGCGGGTCTCCTTGATGAACCGACCCTCGACTTCCATGACAGGCAACCTCGTCACCCGCGAAGGAGGCCACTCACCCTTTAGGGCCCGCCACCCCACTAACTCACCAATCACGACACAGGCAGCACTCCCAGGACCCACACATGACCAGGAAAAAAATTAGTCACCTGTTCTGGTCAGATGCCACACCGTTTCCACTAGTGTCTGCCACGAGCACTTCACTGATAAACCAAGTCACATGCAATAGGGATGCGTGAATGGTGAATGCAATTCAAATGGACAGGGTTTCAAATAAGCCTGTCAGTCACCTGTCTCCAACGAGTTAAATCTCCAGATAAATAATTCCTCTAAAATTATGACCGTGAGGGACTCTGCCAACCATAAGAAGATCATGGATGTACCAGAATCACCAGGAGAAGCAGACAGCTATTCAAATGATGAAAGTAAGGTAGAATGACCTTAAACCGTGCAAATAAGAGATTGAGCATGGTTGTGGACCTCGGGTGTACTATTTGTAATTTTTCTTGGATGGGGAAACAGGAGGGAGAGTGAATGCAAAAATTTCCAGAATTAAATAGCGAAAAGTGAATTTACTACAAATTTTTGAAGCGAAAAGTGTACATGACCTTAAAGTGATCAGTAGACTCTCCTTTTGTGGCGCTCACGCATGTAGCTAAAACCGTGCAAAATAGAGTTAACCCCTAAATGCTCTTGAAAATTTCAGGCTCAAACTGTCTTTTGATACCTCTTTGTAAAGCAAGCTGATTTTATTAATTTCATAACATTCTTTTGCAATTTCAACTGTAGGATCTTATAAATAACTCATCAAAAAGCTATTTCTCAAATTCTTAGAGTCAGAAACCAGACGAATCACAAGATCATGATGTTTAAACTTCCAAGACAAGTTATTTCCAATCCTTCAAAAAACTAAATTCTTGTCTTCAACGAATTTTTAGAAAATATGCTTTAGAATTTTAGAATGGACAATTGCATATTCTATTTTAAAAATGACTTGAGATTCTTCACAAAAAATTTCAAAACATTAAACCTTGATTTTCATCTTCAAATCATAAATAATTAAAATAAGATGTAGAATAGAGGGAAAAACTAAACTACTAATTTTGTCTACATGAAAATAGATATTGTCAGTTCCAAGGGTGAAAATGATGTAACAAGTAACCAAAAACTTTTCCAATTTTTAATTTTGGAAAATTGCTAAAATTGAGTTCAAAATCAATAGTTGAAGTTATTTTTGATGAAGAGTTGACCGAACTGCTTGCATAATATGACATCTCATATCTTTTACCTCACTTATTGGATTGGCATGGCTCAAAGCTTCCTATGTGCATACAAATCAGTAGAAAATGATGATATTTTAATTTATTTTTTAGAAAAAGATTTGAGTTTTTTATATGCTGCCCCCGTTGAGATTTTGAACCTTTAATCCTTCATAACTTTTGCATTACATATCAGAATCATATGAAACAAAGCTTGACATGTACGTAATGACTTAAGGAATCTACATACAAAAGCTCAAAACTTAATAATTATTTTTGAAGGCGTAGCAGCCTGCCCAAAATAGGCTGCGACCACCTTTTGGTCGCCACTGCATTTAGGGGTTAATGAACCATGAATCTATGAACCAACCACCTCCCTACACATGTCCATATCGAGTCACTATTTATGAAATTGTTGTGCACGCAATAAGGTCCATGCCATGGGCGGCTACAGGGGCGGTCTACCCTGCGCTTCTGGGGGGCCGCACGGTTTAAGGTCATTCTACCTTATTGTGTCTCATTCACTAGTTCAAAGTGCTGAATAGGAAATATAGGCGAAGCAGTGTGAAGGTTTTCAAAAAAATTATGTTAGCATCGGTTCAAGGTATAGAGTTCAAGGTATACAAGTCATGTTGGAGCATTCTGAGTTTCTGATTTCAGATTCTATAATGCAGGCTTGTGTTGTTTCTGAGGTTTTGGTTGGTGTGTTTGAGGGAGGGGTTTCAGAAAAAGAGTGTTTGATATGTTTAACTTGTAACTTGGTTACCTGTAGTTGAATCTCCAATTGATCTTGATGCAGGGATGATTTAGATAATTGGCTACGATTTTAAATGAGATTTGCATTGCAGAAATGCTGGGAGTTTTAACGCAACTATTGTATTTTGACTCATAGGATATCAAGTACGAACAGACGTTCTGGTTGCAATACAACGTTGTGTGAGTGTGATTTCTCCGCTACTAACATTGATTTTGCCCTCATTATTGATGACTTCTGCCCTTAAGACATTTTTTTCCGAACTTTCTTCTGATTTGGAGAGGGTAAGAAAAGTACAAATTAACGTGCTCCGGTCATGAATCAACACAGGGGTCATTGAGCTTGGTGTCATGGATGTGTTACAATTGTTTTCTTTAAGCCTTTTACAAGAATGTAGATCATTTTTTTTAAACAATTCTCGTGAAATGTGTGTGCTACCAAAATAGTTTTTTTGGCACCGCCTTTTTCTTTGCATTCCCACTAAACTCTTGGGCAGATGCATCTTCATTGAAAAAAATTTAAAAAAATCAGATGCAAAATTGGCATCATAGGCACTTATCTAAATTCTCAAATGACCTCTACATTGAATATAATACAATCACTTCATCGGTCAAATAGTTTTATAAGTAATGAATTTCATAAAGCATAATTTTAAAATGTACATTAATTTTGGAAGTTCAAATGTTGCAACTTCTAAGGTTAACCCCTAAGTGCCCAAACATGTTTTGGCTCTCAAAACCTCAAAAACAGTGATTTTGACCACCTTGTTGGGATTGAGGTTTGGTCAGATTTTTTACTGATTTTTTCTACTTTTAAGCGTAAGATCTTGAACCTAAGTATTGTCAGTACTTCCTCAAAAAATTTCAATCGTTTGGTCTTTACCAATAGTGAGATTATGACGTTCAAAGTTGATGCGAAATTAATTTTTTGCCTTGGCCGAAAGACATACTCAACTTTGTGCCAAGGGGGATTTGGTGATTATTACTCCAAACATTTTGCTCATATTTTTTTCCATGTAGGTAACTAAGTTGGGCACCTCCATGCAGAATTTTGGAGACTCATTTTGATTTTTTGGCCTTTAATGCAAATTAATTCCAGGAGGAGGTATAAAACCTACAATATGGTCAAACTTAAATAATATTAGACTTTTTTGGTTTGCAAAAAAAGCGAACGCTAAAAAGTTACATCTATGAGTTTTTGAATTTTAGAAAAAACAAATTCTGAAAAATTCCTAAATCTCAAATTTTGATAATTTTTGAAAGGAGAAAATGTAAAATTACAAAAAAATTTGAAGCTTGTTCAAGTAATTTTTGGAGGGTGCCCTTCTAAAATTGGTAAACCTTTTGACTTGGGTCACTTTGGATTTTGAGTAGTAATTTGGTTATGAACATATTCAATTTTTGTTTTTTTTAAAAGACCTAATTTTAAACTGCCCGTTTTGTACTTGTAACCTAAAATTTCTAATTGAAGGTTCTAAAATTGGAGTTTGACTTTGAAAATTTTACCACGTACATATTGTGGTAAAGGGCGCATCCAATAAAACATTCAGATAAAAATATTACTTTTAACCTCTTCATCTAGGCTGCCCTTAATAGCAAAAAGCCATTTTGGCTTTCCTGGGCACTTAGGGGTTAACCTGGAAGTTTTTTACTAACTAGAAATTTATTATCATGTGCACAAGGCATAGCTGCATAGTCGAAGGTTAAGTTACTACTCTTGGTTTTTAGGAAAAAATATTTATTATTTCCTTTTTTTCCACAACTCTTGAAAAAATTCGCCTTTGTTTTTCATACAATCAAGCAAGCCATCCATTAAAAAAACATGTAAATTTAGACAGAAACTATTTTGGGTTGTAGAAATTCATAATAATCTATCAGTTGACCCTAAAGTGATGGGCCTATAACCAACTAAACTTTGATACTTTATACTTTGTAAATTACATTGGTATAGTCAAACTAAATGAAAATTGTTTTAGGTCAATTTCACATCTACTACTACATGGTTTAGGTAAGGAATACAAATTTTATATTTTTATATTGAGCGTTGGAATCACAATGAATGTTTGAAGGAAACATGAAATGAACAAAATTCATCTCAAATATATAATATACTCCAAAAAATAATATTTTCATCTATGTGTATGTTGTAATGGATTACTTCATAGTGTGAACCAACTTTTTGTGGCATCATATATTTAAAAGAATTAATAAACCACGGTAATGAGCCCAAATTTCATTGCAATTGGTAAACTTAAACTCATTACACTACTTCAGCTTCAATTAGAAGAAGATCAAGTTTATGCTTAAAATAATTAAATTTGCTAAAATGACTTCAACTCGATTTGATGACACGTTATGTTCTTTCACAAAACTAATGGATGAAATCCATCTATTTTCTTACTGAAAGTACATTGTTGGACTATCCATTTAATGCAAAATGTCTCCAACAACAATAAAATTGGTCGTTTCTTCCTTGGTCTCCACTTCATGTCTTTGTCTTTTTTTAAATGAGTTTTAGAGTGCTAACAATGTGTTCTTGTGAATAAAAAGTGTTCTTTTAACATTTAGTCTGGTTATGCATCAAATATACAACTTGAGGAATCTAATTGAGTATATAGCTAGTTTAGTTGTTTTTCATTACAGTACATAATTTTCTAGTTTTTGAAAATGATTGAGTATTATTAACCCCCAAAAATCGAGCCAGTTTTGGAGGTTCCAAAACCCAAAACAGCCATTCTTGACCACCTTGTGGGAACGACGGTTTGGACAAAAAAAAATTGCTTTCTTTAGGCATCCAACCATAAGATCTTGTACTTTAACTTCTTTAGAAGTACCAATAAAATTTTCAGCCATTGGATGTTTACCATCTTAGAGATTATAACATTCAAAGTTGCAGCAAAACTTTTTTTAGGCATTGCTCAAATGACATAGTCAAAATGGTGCAAAGAGAGAGTTGAATATTTTTACACCAAAAATTTTGCTCATATTTTTTTCCATGTAGGTAATCAAGTTGGGTACCTCCATGTAAAATTTAATAGACTCTTCCCCTTTTTAGGACCTTCATAAAAATTATTTTCTAGAAGCAGGTCTAAAAACGATGATATAGTTAAACATGTATGACGTTACCTATACTTGGTTTTAGAAAAATCTAAACGATGGTTAGATGCCTTTATAAACTTTTGATTTTTGGTCGAGATTATTTTTGTAAAATTTCAAAATCTCAAATTTTGACAAATTTTGAAAGAAATAATTCAAAAATTTGAAGCTTGTCTTTGTAATTTTTGGAGGTTGCCCTTGTAAAATTGATGTATTTTTTGACTTTGGACTCTTTAGGATTTGAGTGGTGATTTGGTTATGAACATATTTTAATATTTTTATAAAAAAAAACCTAATTGTAAGCTGTCTGTTTTGGATTTGAAACCTAAAATTTCTAGATGAAGATCTTAAAATTGGAATTGAGTTTCAAAAATTTACCATAAATCTCTTTGCAGTATGGGAAGCATCATGTAAAAAATTTAGGAAAAAATATTGATTTTAACCCTTTCATTTTTGGCTGTCCGAAATCGCAAAAAGCCGTTTTGGCTTTCTTGGATTTTTAGGGGTTGACGCAAATAACTAATAAGATTTATACAAGTTCCGAAAGAATAGTTAAGCTAAATGCTTGATAAAATTGTAGATTATTTCAATGATTTTGTTTGGAAAAGATGTAGATATTTTGTATTTATATTGCAAAATTGTCACAAAATTTTGGGATAATGAAACTTCAGAAATACAAAGCCGTAAGTTGTTGGCTGGATGCACTTTTTTTTCTACTTGTATATACTCATACTCCTACCTTGAACACCATACTTTACTTTCGACTTTCTCTAAATTTTGTATTTATAGGTAAACCTTGAGGTCCCATACGTTTTGTTTTTTTCCAAAATAAATAACTATTTTTTCAAGGGTGAATGAACTTGCTATCGACGGAGAGTAGTTGATTGTGCAGATGAAAAAACAGCACTGCAATGAAACTTCTTCATTTGCTTTTAAAAAAAAGATAAAGGGAAAAAAAAAATTAAAAAAATCAGCAGAGTGATCAAGTGCCCGAAGAGCATGTCCTTCGATTTAGCAACACCTGGGCGGAGGTTACGTAGTCTACGCGTACAAACTTCGGAGAAGACGGTTACGGCCGTGGGCCTATGGCTCAGGAGTAGGCAAGGGAAGGTTGGGGAATCGATTCATGGCCGCCTGTACACCAGAGAACGCTATTTCGCATGTAGGAATGGTGGGTCCCGTCGCGTCGTCTGCCGTGGCCCGCCACCGTGGCCACTTGTGTTTTCCACGATCCGGCGGTTCGGGTAATTCGCGAATCCGATAAAATCCACCACACGCCTGACACTATGATCCGTCAAGGCGTCTGTGACACTAAACACAGGCTGACCCCCGAGACACTGGAACCGACGATCTGACCGTGAGCCCGAGAAATATAACGTCACAACGACGTCAGAAACCCGCATCGCCCAACTAGTCCCGACTAGGGTTTACAGTGATTAGGTTTCCAGTGTTTTCGTATTCGCTTCGCTTCTCGTTGGTTGTTGATTGATGGCTTCGATTGTTGTTCTGTGTCGAGGTATTCTTCTTCTCTCATCCCAGGGATGCATTGTGATTGAAATGTTTGTGGGGTCGTTTGGTACTAACGAGATGTTTGCCGTGTCTGCAGATGATCAATGTCACTACGGTTCCGCTGTAGGGTTTCTGTGATACAACCCACCGCCCATTCCTTGGTTGTGGCTTTTAGGTTCCGGGTGATTGTCTACGTCTGTGGACTATAAGAACGTGTACTTGATGGGCGGCAAGGTGGGCATTAATGCGGTGTTACCAGGTGCAACGGAAGTCGATGGTGTGAGGTCAGATGTAGATCCCAATGGTATTGACAACCATAAACTCCTATTAGAGGCAATCGAGGACCGCGTTCAATACCCTCTTGTAGGCATTTTCGGACCACGCGATCTGAGCTAGGAGCTTGAATATCGTCCCCCACGAGGTGAGCACAAGAAATCTCACGTAGTTCAACAATGTTTTGTTCCAACTGATAGGGTTCAGGACTTCATTGAAGGTATGCAGTGTGGTCGAGAAGGTGCATAGTGCAGATTCCGTGCGAACAAGGAGAACCGTAAGCCCAATCTAAGTTGAGATGGACATAAAACTTCAATGGAATTCACCAGGTACTTCCCTAACTGTCACGGTTTATTTTGTCAACTTCGTATATAAGCAGTTTTTGTGAGGATGTTTAAATATTATTGCTCCCTCCGTAGGTTCAGATGCAAATACGGACCGAAGGATATTTCAAATATTGTGAAGCCAATCTCTGAGGACCTCCTCCCTAAGCCTAAAAAAAAAAATAGGGTTCCCGACTGTGTTCCTGAGGGCAACACACTCGCCCCGACCCGGAAAGCTAGAGTGAAACGGACTAAGAGTTCACCGGGAAGAAATCCCAAACACAAATTCAAGTCAAAGACACCTGTCACGGACGCAATGGACTGGATGGTCCAGGACCCGGTTCCGTCTCTGACGAGGAGACGTCCTAGGAAGGCGAAGGGACAGAGTGTGTCTGCAGTGGCATGTGAGGGCACTGGTAAAACTGCTACTGTAGGTGGCATTCCGGACCTGAATGTGCTGCCACTGGACAAAGATCACACCAGTACCGCTTCTGTACCTACGAGGAAGAAGCCAAGTAGGAAGAAGAGTGCACCAATTTCAAATGAGACGAGTATCACCGTTGAGGGGACACCTCCAAGAAAACCTAGGAAGAGATTGTCACACCCGAAAGGGAAGGCAGACGCAGGTTCCAAATGTCCTGCTACGTCGGACTCTGGCTGTGTAACGGATGTCGCACCGCCGAAGAAGAGAGCCCCGAGGAAAAAGAAGGGATTTCTAGACCTTCTGCAGGGAGCTGCAGGGGACTGTTTGCCATGTGCACCTCCTATTGGTAGCACCAACGATGCTTCACTAATTCTTGAATCCGGGGTTTCCCTTCCTTCTGCTCTACCTGGAATTGCGGAACATTGCAAACCTGTTCTTCTCCCTACTGGAATGTGTCTAAAAAACCGACATGGAAATATGCTCCCCGGAAAAAAAAATAGACCCGTGTGACACACATAGACAGGCACCAGTGTCACGGATATAGTCCTCCACAGGGGTTGTCAGGTGGATGTTGTACTCTGGAACAATAACCTGTGCAAACTGCAGCACAGTCTGTTCTATCGTTCTCAAACAATCCCTCCGTAGTCGATTGTACAGGCGTCTACCATGGACTTCCACCACTGCTATCAGTACTTTTTGACACTGCGGACGCGTTCAGAGAAGAGATTGCTGCATCCGTGACACCGGAAATGGAAGACGACGGCAAGGTAGGACCGGGAGAAGTCCTGGACCCCGGTGAAGATGTTGTGGATGCGGAAGTTTGAGATCAAAAAAAGAGGACCAATACTTTGATTCCACGACCAAAGATCAAACCGGATTCCAAGAAGAAATGGGGGAACTCAATCAAGAGGGGCTGCCAAGCACAATTCACGGGGAAGCGGCTCCTTTACTTACCGCACGTTTCGGAGATTTGTATTATTTAGGAGAAGCACGTAAACCGTGACGGTTTAATAGTACATGGAGGTATGAAGAACGGAGATCGGAGCGCGTTTTCTGCACATCTTTCCCCTAAGATTAGATCCTTCGTCGAGGAATGTTTGCGGCGTAGGGACTCTCCAAACCAGATCATGAGGAAGCATATTGAGCTCCTGAAGCGGTATAAGGCTGAAGGGAAAGACATCACGCGGGACTTGTTTCTCACAACCAAGGACTCTCGCAATATTTCAGGTAAGTTGGCCCAAGAAACTTACATGTTGCACAAAAACGATGCTCAGAGTGTCTGTATGTGGATAGAAAGAAATCCCGAGAATGTGTTCTACTACACCGAATCAAATAGAGAGAAGCCCATTACTGTTCCCGGTGAAATCAGTGGCTCGAACATGCCTTTCACAATCGGAATTCAAACGGAGTGGTAGCGTAAGATGATGTTGAAGCATGGCCATCGAGGTGGTATTTCAGTAGACGCCACGTTCGGGACGAACGAGAAAAAGGTCAGCATTATGTTACACACTATGTGATTCGTGAGAGTAGTACTCAATATGCGGACAGTGAAGTTCACACGGGTGACCGTAATCAATCAGAACTGTTTTATGCTACTTTATTTACTGATCTCTTCTTGGAATTTGCCTGAATTCCGGCTGATTTTATTTGTTTTTTTTGACTTAGTTCCCACTGTACACACTCATGGTCTTCGACGAGTGGCATAATGGAGTGCCAGTGGCATTCATCCTTACATCAAAGTGTACTGAAGTGAATCTCACTCCCTGGATGAGAGCAGTGAATGCACGAATGGTGGAAGAGAAGCCAGATTGGAAACCGACTGCGTTCATTGTGGACTGCGCCCAAGAGGAAATCAACGCAATAAAGTGAGTCTACCCTTCCGTCTGTCTCTAAAGCACAATGTCACACATTACAATAACACAACGGTAATAGAAACTTTTGATGTTCAACGGTTAATAGTGTCACGTACTGTAATTTGAATATCATGGGTTTGGGCTCAGTGTCACAAAGTGTTATATTGAACCAATAACGTTTTTCTTAGTAAGTTGATTTTGGTTTCATAAGTGCTACGCGGTTCTATATCCTTAATTCCGTATCGTGACACTGCCTGCACCGAGGTATGGCCAGATACGTCAATTTTCCTCTGTCTCTGGCATGTGTGAAGGGCGTGGCAGAAAAATTCATGTTATAAAATAGTTGATCATGCTAGAAGAGCAGCTATTATGAAAGAACTCGGGGGAATGATGTATGACAAAAGTTCTCGACCTGGGGTGGAGGGACAAGAACGGGCAAAATCACGCATTGAAGAATTAGAGAAGAAATATCCACACGAAATAGAGTTCTGGGAATACATGAAAGAATACTGGTTCGAGAAGGCCCACATGTGGGTTGTGGTGTTTAGGGACCTTAAATACTGCGGTTTGGACACAAACGCTGCAATTGAGGGTTACCACGGATTTGCAAAGTCCATGTTACGGTCTAAGAGGAGTAGGATGATCGGGCGACGAGTCGATTGGTGCATCGCTGCATTAACCGAGGATGTCCTCGACCACTACTAGTTCAAGAACCTTCGCAAGGAGAACGGCTTGGTGGACAATAAGAAACTCTAGGACACTGTAGTTGACTCTATTCTTAAAGCCAGACAAATACTGGATACTGACGTGACACTGCCGGAGGTAGAGGGTGGATTCGCTTTGGTAACCTCCACTGAGCATCGACATTTACGTTACACAGTATATAACCCTGACTCGGAGTGGAGAGTGTGCAACTGCGTTTGGGCACAACGGGGTAACATGTGCAAACATCATGTGAAGGTCCTCACCATGATGAACCCAGACCTTGCTAAGGAAATTTATTGCACGATATTGTGGGAGAATGGTTGGGACAGTGAACGGAGGCCTACAACAGCTACTGACCCCTCGTCGACAAAGTCATGTAGAATCGCACTGCCCTTTCACGCCATCCGGGAATTCGACATCCGTACCTGTTACACCAAATCAAACCCCTCAAAGATGTCGAACAAAGGATCTGCCTAACACTTTGTATCAGCAAGTGACGCTCTTGTCCGAGGAGGTTAATGGGGATTCTTTTATGATGGAGCACCTCGTTGCTGAGTTCAACTTGATACTCGGGCGCTTAAGGAGAATCAAGGCAGAGAGGCGAGAAGGAACAATGCATCCGGTAGTTGGAGAATTGGTTTTCTTCCCTGTAAATGACGGATTAGGGTTCAAATTGGGCCGGAGAAAGGACTTCCTAGAGCATTCAGGTTCCACAATCGCCCGTAGACTTTGACCAAGGCCGCGCAAGCAATACGACTTAGATTAAAACTTGTTAGTCACTCTACTTCGGATATTCGAATTTTCTAGGCAGTTCTAGGGTATTTTAGGGATTCCTCTCCTTCATTAAAGGTTTGTCTTCAAATGTTAGAGTCTTCGTTAGTGTTTTTGATTGCTTTGCCAATATGTTTCGTTTCGAGGTGACGGTCGAGTTTGGTTCTGTTGAGGTCGCATTCTAGGGTGTACATTGCTGTTTGTGTTTGTTTTCAGTGGGTGTTTCCGCAATGTATCCACGAATCGACAAGGATATCGCCCTCTGTGTAACGTTGCGGTTGCTAGTGTTGCCTGTTAACCGGAGACCCAAACGGTCACTCCCTTTAACCCCATCCAGTCCCCTCTCAGTTTCATCCAGGAAGTGTCCCGACAGTCATCCAGTTCCTACGGATGAACTCTGTCAGTCGGCTGGATGAACTCTGTCGGAGCCGACTGGATGAACTCTGTCGAAGCCGACTGGATGATTCTGTCCGTTTTCAGGGGGTTTAAGAGGCAGGTTTAGAGTTTTGGGAGATCATTCTACACTAGAGCAGGTAGAGTCAGAGAGGTCTGAGAGCTGTTAGGAGATGCTGTACAATGTTTTGGGGTTGTTTTGACCCATTTTATGCAGTTTGGACCTCTTTTTGCACTTGTATTGTACATTTCAGCATTCTATGAGGGTTTGGAGCACTTAGTTTAGTTGGGTTTTGTTGGGTTTTGATGGGGTTGTGAAGGCTAGGGTTTAGTGGTTAAATCCTCCCTTTACCATTGGCGACCATGCTTTAGTTCGTACCATGTGATCTCCTGCTGGTTGTAGGCTGTTCCACACACTTGAGAGGTCCTGAAGTACATACATTAGGTCTGCAGAGGTGCAGCAGTGACTGTCAGGAGTGTTTAGGGGTGCTGAACTGCAGTTACTGTAATTCCGAGGTGCTGAACAGTTGCTGGCAGGGTGTAGGGAGTCACTACAGTGTTAAAATCGGTCGGCAGAGTGCTGTCCAGTCACTAGCAGGGTCCCCAGGCTTCTGAAGCATAGCAAGGATGTTGCAGTAGAGAGGGTAGTGGCGGCCAAAGAGTTTCAGGTGTTTTCAGAGGTGGAAACATTGGTGCAGCAACGGTGGCAGTCCAGCAAGTGTCTAGGGAGGAGTAGCAGCAAGGGCGGCTCTGTTGCAGGCTGGTGGGCGCAGGTGCTGTGACGAGGTGGAGGGCCAGATTTGCCTTGGCGTCAATCCGTGTGAACTGAGAGCTGTTCAAGAGCGAAAAAAGGGATAGGGCTGCTACAGGTCAGATTTGTATTCCCACTGTAAAAAGGAGCGAAAGGTAAGTAATTCGAAATTTTAGGAATTCAAATTTCAAATTTCAGATCCAAAAATTTTGGGTCTTAAAAATTTGAATTTTGAATTTTGAATTTGAGGACCTCAATTTGGGATCTGGGTCGGCTCTGCGGAGCTGGATTTGGGAATCTGGGTCGGCGGTGGGACGTCGTTTTTTGGGACATCGGTTGACATTGGGGACCTGGACCTGAGGTTGGCACAGGCCAGAACAGAGTGGTAATTTGGGTTGCTGAGTGCATTTGGGCAAATTCAGGTTGATTTCTGTTTCAAATATTGTTAGAACAGTAACTAGCACTATAACCACTGGACTGGATTTTCTAAGGGTCAATACAGTGTGAAAAAGGAGATAGGAACTAGTTAGGGGCAATTTTACTGAACTGACTTGGTTTGTTCCTATTTGCTAGAAAAAAGTGTCTATAAACACTAGTTAGGCCACACAGCCGTTTGTAGGGTTGCTGAGTGCTAAAGTGGCAGGGACTACAAAATGTAAGGGAAGGAGCCAAGTATTGGTAGCTGACTCATTGGAGGAGGTCATCGCGGAGCTGACTCAGTGGCCAAGCACAGTCACTGGCAGAACCGACATAGAAGCGGAGCCGACCTGGCTACGCAACCGACCAGTATCTCCTGACCACCTGCCAAAAACTCCAGAGACACTGCTAGTCGCATTTCAGAACTTATGGCAGAAGCTGGATGAAACTAGGAGTCGATCACCTAAAGAGCATGGGCAAGTGAACCACCAAGATAGTATACATGGCAGGAATGTTCACTTCTTGGATGAATTTTGACTGTAGTCAGGATGGGAGCTGGAAGAAGAGGACCAATGGGCACAGGAGGCCTTTGCGGCGGACTTACTAGCCAAGAAGGAAAGGGCCAGGCAACACCAAGCAAGTCAAAACCAAGGCAGGCCGGACCCAGGAAAGTACCTCATGCAGCTAGAGGCTTTGCAACAAGGTGCAGCATCGGGAGTGGCATTACTGCACCACTGGCATACAGAGCCACAGTGGCCGGAGAAGAATCCAACACCATAGGAGGCCGACTTTGACCGCCGTGTTGAAGAAGCAATGCAGAGATTGGCAGCACATCAATTGGCAGCACAGCAGTCGGCAGCGCAGCACTTGGCAGCACAGCAGTTGGCTACCCAGTAGAGGGAACAAGAACGGCTCAAACGAGAGCAGCATGAGCATACACGAATCGAGGATTGGTGGAAGGAGCAAAAAAGGAGGCAGGAGTATGAGCGCATTGGAGAGATACCAGCAAGGCCACCTGATTTATCTACTTTTCATTTACAGTCAATTGTGGACAGGAGCGTTTCAAGACCATTGCTTGTAGAGCCGACCTTGACACCATATAAGTTTTCTAGATATTTGGGCAGCCGGACAGGTGCTGTGTACGACACACGACAGCCGACTCAGTCAGTGTGGTATCCTGGGCAATCTGCACAGCCAGCTGTTGGAGACTCAATACCTGGTCCAATTGATGTAGCCCGGTCACTGGATGCTTGGCCTACTCCACCACCTCCGAGCTATAGTTTTGGTGATCTTTTGCGAGCCGACCGGGCAGTGCCGACTGCCACTAAAATACAGACGACTTATCCGGCCACTTTGGCAGGATGTCCCTCTGTAGTACCAGTAGTGCGCACAGCCGACTTTAATTTAGCTCCTCCAAGGCCACCAGTCAGTGCAGAGCGTAAGAAATTACCGTACCGGGCATACAAAGAGGGAACTGACCCTGATGCTCACCTGAGGCATTTTGACAAGTGTGTTTGGTACAATGGAGAGACAGATGAGATTGTCATCATCCTCCTGTTTGGAACAACCCTTGTTGATAAGGCCCAGAACTGGTTTGATGATTGGCTGGATCATCACCCCAATTGTACTTGGGAGGAGGCAAAGGAGGCGTTCAAGATGCGGTTTAGGGAGCAAGATTCTGATGAACATGTGTTCATGACTCTAAGGACCTTCAAACAAGGTGAGGGGGAGAAGGTTCAAGACTATTATGAGAGGTTTAAAAAACTGATCAAGTGTTTGCAAACAGATGTTGGAGAAGGCTTCAAGCTGACCTACTTCAGGGCAGGCCTGCTGGACTACCTGAAGGTCACCACAAGCGCCCATACAGCCAACACTCTGGCTGATTTGCAGGAGGTAGCTCGGCGCTGTGAAACCAACTGCATCAATGCCTTAGGGCAGGAACTGTACTTTCAAGCCCGGCATACAGAGCCGACTAGTGGACAGCCGACTACCTTATCAGCTCAAGCAGAGGAAGCAGAGTCGGATAGTGGGAGGTATTGCACAGTCTGCAAGAAATACGGCCATGACGATGCTTACTGTTTTTTCAACCCTGCCAATTCAAACAATAGACTTCCACGACCTGAAGGTACACCAATTGTGGGGGTGGACGAAGTAACTGCTCAGCAACAGGGTAGCAACTCGAGCCGACCTGTTAACAGCCGACCTGTTGACAGCCGACCTGGAGGGTACCAGCATGATGGCTATGGCCAAATCGATACTTGCTATAATTGCGACGAGACCGACCATCAAATGCGCAACTGTCCTTACAAGTTGAGGTTTGAGCAGTTTGTGGCATCTAGAACACTTGGTAGTGATACTGTGGGTGTCAATAATGTGGAACTGCAGGAGCTAGAAGTGGAGGAGCTCGAACTGCAAGAGCCATCTGAGGTGGCAGTTTCTCTAACCAGAGTAGCAAGACTGGAGGTGGGTCTTCCGTTGGAAGACAAAGAGGCACAGGAGGAGCTTGAAGGGGCCACAACAACCAACTTGGATGCCAACGCACCTACGGCACCAACTCTGGATGGTGATTGGATTGGTTTTACTAACCCTGATTGTCTACAGGATAACCCAAAGAAGGCGCCTGACACAAATATAGAGAGTCTTCCTGGAACCCAGCTAGAAGCTTTGGTGCAGGAGGTTTGCCGCCAAATCCTCGAGACCCCGATTACAGTATCGTTAGGACAACTGTTGACAGTGGCCCCTACTCTTAGAGAGTATTTGAAGAGTCAAGTGTTCGGAGCAAGTGCGTGCGAGCCGACTGCGTCTCTAGACTCGATTGTGCCGCCTGTACCAGCCGACCATACCGAGCCGACCGTGAAACAGGGTTCACTTGAGTTGATTCCAAGGGTCTCCAATGATCCAAGGATACAACCTACGGTGGTTGTTGGAGCTGTGAATATTGATCTTGGTCGCCCTGTGATTTCTGTACAGGTGGAGGATTTGACCTTTAAGAACGTACTTCTGGAAGAGGGCTCTACAGTCAGCTTGATTACAGAAGAGGAGAAGGTGACGGTACCAGCGTTACAGGAGGCCATTGGATTCAAGCAACGGCTGCTATTTGTCAACACTGCATTGAGGGAGACAATCTTGGCAGCAGAGCAGATAGCAGTACAGCAGGAGGATTTTCACTGCCCAACTCTTTTAGACAGTGAGGTCCCATTTCAAGGAGGAAGCTCCCTCGGTGGTTTCTTCAAGCCAACTCCTTTACAGAGCCGACCGCCACAGCCTTCTTCAGAGGACTCTCAGGATGATTATCAGGGCGCCACTTCAGCTTTTACGAAGCCGACTTTTACACAGCCGACTTCTATGGAGCCGACTGTTTCAAACTTAAGCTCCACCAATGAGCCCAAGGAAGAGCGACACCACCAATGGACGACTTCACGGCAACAGCTAGCATCACTGCTACTTAGGAAGGGGTTTCATGTGTTTGATACCAAGGATTAGTTTTCTTCGCCACCATTTACTAGTGTAGTCAGTTTTTTTACTGCAGGCTGCTTAGCCTTCTTTCCATTTACCACCCTCTCTCTTAGTCTCCATGCGTTCTGAGGGCAGAACTACCAGAAAAAGGGGATAATGTTAACCGGAGACCCAAACGGTCTCTCCCTTTAACCCCATCCAGTCCCCTCTCAGTTTCGTCCAGGAAGTGTCCCGACAGTCATCCAGTTCCTACGAATGAACTCTATCAGTCAGCTGGATGAACTCTGTCGGAGCCGACTGGATGAACTCTGTCGAAGCCGACTGGATGATTCTGTCCGTTTTCAGGGGGTTTAAGAGGCAGGTTTAGGGTTTTGGGAGATCATTCTACACTACAGCAGGTAGAGTTAGAGAGGTCTCAAAGCTATTAGGGGCTGCTGTACAATGTTTTGGGGTTGTTTTGACCCATTATATGCAGTTTGGACCTCTTTTTGCACTTGTATTGTACATTTCAGCATTCTATGAGGGTTGGGAGCACTTAGTTTAGTTGGATTTAGTTGGGTTTTGTTGGGTTTTGATGGGATTGTGAAGGCTAGGGTTTAGTGGTTAAATCCTCCCTTTACCACTGCCGATGTTCCTTCTGATCCACCACCCTCTTTGCAATGTTGCTTCTTATGCCGGCAACAGAACCGCATAGAAGACGACATGTGCAGTACCCGTGACGAGGGGGTATGCATTCCAGAAGGCGAGGTCGATCCAGTGTTATTTCAACAGTTAGAAGAGAAGCCTGTTGATGATTCGTCGTGGATTTTGAAGCAGTACTATAGCGGACTAGGCGAGGAGGAGGAGGATAACATCAACAATTATAGTGCTAAGTAGGGAATTGATACTTAGTTCAGTATCTGTGGGTATTGGGTATTTTGAAATACTCAGTTAAATATATATAGTGCCAAGTAATGAAATTGTGACACTGATATTGAATCCCTTGGCGACACTGGATTCATTGCTGATTACCTAATGTATGTTGTACATCGAGGAATTCTGCGATGTTAGTATCTGATAAGTAAAGTTTGCACAAATTTCAGAAGTTGAGAGTATGAATAGACAATGATATACGAATACGAGTCTCACGCAGTCAGTGTCACCATATCAATAGACTTGTCAGCAACACCATGAAAAGCTTATAGATGGGATCGACAAAGAATAAAGAAACCCCAATCTCAAAGGATACTGCATTCTTACTTCCTGAACTTGTCATTTTTAAAAGAAACAAATGCTGGATCCTCCTTTGTATTCTGAATCATCTCACATACTCCACTGCAGAAAATCGATAACTTCTCGAAGTGGAAAACACCCTCCGCAAATACATTGCTCTTATAACAAGAACCCAGTCCTAAATAGCGGTAAGACAAAGGTGAAATACATTTTTATATAGGACGTGGGTCTTATAATGTTGAATGCAAAGATTTTTGAAATTGAAAAAATTAGAAATAATCACATTCCACGGTACATCTCAGAGTAAAGCAATATACCTCGGAATTAATAGAGAATACATATCTGATAGTAACCATATTTACTAAGATGACTAGATATCATTTGTTTTTTTTTTTTTTTTTTTTTTTTTTTTATTTTTTAAATGCTCATTATATTAAGTTGCAATTTAGTTTAAATCTGAACATTGTCTTTTAGACGAACAATAGAATATAATAATATGTATATTGGGTTCTTTTAATCGCGGTCGTCGTTTCACAATATGATTGTGATTTATGAAATCACTATGTTGAGTGTCAACCCAAAATTTTATTTTATTTTTTGTTTAAAGAAAGGGATATCATAGGTATGTTATTTTTTAAAAAACAAATATACACACTTTGTTAAATTTGTGTCATAGATGTTTACATGTATACCCTAAATGTATATTCTATAGAATTGTATTTAGAGAATTAATCATAACTTCAATTTGAATTGTAATATTCTCCATTACACGGAGCGTGGACGTAGCTTGTACGTGAGCAGAGAGCGGTGAGCGCAGATTTGGAGAGCGGAGAGCACAGAATGGGGGATTAAAGCTAAAAATAAAACTTTTTTTACTAAAAATAAAATATAAAATTAGAAGATTTGAATATTCTCAGTATAGTTTTAGAAAGTTACTTATTTTAGTAATTTGATTATTCCTATAACCGTGGACTGATTACAATATTTTCATTGAATTTGTACTTCGTTTTCTCTTTTCTTGGTGATTTATTTTTTGACGTGCACCAATTACTATGCTCCAGCTCCCTCTAACTAGTTCAGGCATACATTTATTCCCCTTATCTCCTCACATTTATATGCATATTACTGCTTAAAATGTATTGGTATTGAAGCTCTTAAGAAGGATTAAGTAACATTTAATATCGTAACATTTTCTTAACATTGCTAGAATTCATCCATTCTTGTCTACATGCCTTTCAACTTTTTTATTTTTTTTATTTTTTATAATTGTCTTGTATTTTTTATTAACTTCCTTTATTCTATCTATCTTGTTACAGGGGTCAAAAGAGTCCTTTCATTTAATTTTCTCTTTCATTTTATTTTCTCTTTCATTCTTCTAATCTCCTCCATATTATTTTCAACCTTAATATTTTTTTTTGCTTTTGTTTACTTTTATTTTTTTAATTTCATTTTTTATAATTTTTTATTTTTTATTTTTATTTTTATTTTTATTTTTTTTAAAAATTTTTTTTATTATAATTTTTTAATAATTTCAATTTTTTTTTTTTTTTTTTTTTTTTTTTTTTTTTTTTTTTTTTTTTAAATTTTTTTTTAAAAAAAATGCTAAATGACTTCTGCTCAACTCTCATCCTTTTCCATTCAGTTTAGGAGGATGACAACTTTTAAATGAATGAAAAGCCGATTTTCAAGGGCGCCAAGCATCTTCTTTAGTGATATTTAAGATAAGATTATGGAATGTCTCTTCCTCTTTTGTGTTGGTGTTTTCTGAAACTCTTTTCCGTAGTGCGGGACAGCGGTTATGGAAGACGTCAGAGATATTGTTGTTTCACTCGCTGACGATGTTTGTCCATTTCAACCATATGTTGAGGTGGAGGACGAAGAAGAGGTGATGGCCAACAACCAAGGGCGTCCTTTGACAACGGATGTTCACGTACAATCGGATGTAAGAGCTGACCCTCCACGTTCAGAAAATTCGGATGATATCATAGTGTTGGAGGAGGACGCATATGTGCCTTTGCAACCTCATGCATACTCCAAGGTTGGAAAGATCCCAAGGGGAATCTATTCCGGGGAATCAGTGAATTGGAGGCGTGGAGGTGGGCCATTGCTGAAACGTTCATACCAAGGATACTTGCCAAGTGTGGGACCGAAAGTGAACGTGAATGTAGTTTGTCCTGTAGTAAAGTTAGAGGCTGGCAGTCCTGGTGATAGTGTAGTGGGCAACCCTAAACGTGTTAGATTCGAAGATTAGAACATCTAATAACAAGTATATCTTGGCTGTAATAAAGGGTACATGTCAGGGGATACGAGGTTTCTAGTGCACTTGTTCAAGATAGATTGTATTGAAATAGAATGCAATTAATGTGAACGACAAAGCCTTTATAATGAAAAAGTCAATACAGCTTCTGTATTGCTGACACACTACATGGGATATTACTAAAATCATTCACTACGAGATCAATGGTCATTGTGGAAATGGCAGTTCTAATGAAGGAGTGCTACCTACTTCTTCACCAAGGGGTGATGCAAGATTCCACTCTCTAGGAGTAGCTTGACCTCGTTGAAGCTGAAGGTAGGCGCATGGATGAAAAGCTCGGCTTCGGGATCACGGTTGCAGACCTTCAAGAGTATGTAGTAAAGGTGCTTACAGTACGTGAAGTGAGTCCTGCCTCGGAACGTAGTCATCGTCTTCTTGAATGTTGGGCAAGTGCAACCAGGGTAAGAACTGATGGTAATCTGATACCGTCTGATGCGCGAAGCAACGCTCGAGTCCAGCCCAATGATGCAACCATGGCCCGGCTCAGGTATAATGATGACAAAACAGAGGCGCGCTTTGAGGGACTCGGAGGAGCCCATGGAGAGTCGCTGCGCCGGATTGGGACGAGTGGCAGTGCGCTTCACCATCTTGCCGTCTCTCTTGCCTGGGTAGCGGTCAGCGACTGCAGGGACTGGCACCGAGCTGAGATTTGCAGGGGGCGAGATAGAGGAGAAGAGCCGTCTTGGGGAGACCGGCTTCTTTGGCGGAAGTTGAAAGCCTGCTGCTTCGAGGGCAAGAATCTCAGTGAGTTTGAGGATTGTACCTAGTTTCACTGGCCAGACCTCTGGAATCGAGGGGAATTCCTGGTCCTTCGAGTAGTGCGCTACCCACTTGCGCTTAGAGCCTTTCACGCAGCGCCCAATATCGTAGGAGCAGAAGAAGAACTCTGTCTTCTCAACTGTGTTCCTGTGGTAGTTAGTCCAAAGCCCAGAGTAGGTCGGGGCAGCTGTGCAATGGGGCCCCCTGACGATTCTCTTAGTGCACTTCTTTTTCGTTTCAGCTCTTTGGGCCCAGCAGCACTTTGCAGAAAGTTTGTGAAGTCTCGAGATGTGCCACTCCTTCACGTCGACCTTCGTTTCTTCAACCGCGTTGACATGGCAAATGCAGCCCTTGTTCACAGGTGAAGGTAAAGGGGAATCAACTTCCTGGGCCCGTCTTGGGTCTCTTGGGCGAGAGAAGTTTGTCTTGTCCGGGCGATGAGACTCCTCGTCAGCTGCGATGGGGACGTCGGCTTTTCGCTTCTGTGAACCAAACACTTCCGCTTCGGGCATGATAGGCTGACGGGTGCAGAACTCATTCGCTCCTGGCATATCGAGCATGGGGTCTTCGAGCAGTTTAGGATTTCCCCATTTCTTCGCGTTGCGTTCCGCCATCCGGAGCCTTAGTTCCTTCTTCGATGGTACTGTTCCGCCGACGTCACCCTTGAGGAACTGGTAGTAGTTAACAACCTGTAGAAGAGCCCGAACAAAATCGTCCACGGTAGCAACGTAGAGGTCGTTTCCGTTGTTTGCTGAAGCTTGGAGCCACTTGTTATGAATTGTTTCAGCGAGGTTACAGGTCAGCATCTCGGTGATTTCTTCTTCCGTGAATTTCTGCAATTTAGGTAGTACGAGCCGTTAGATTCAACGATTAGAGTTTTGTAGGTTAAGGATAGGAAAGCAGTATCAAAAACATCAAAACAAAGTACAGAAATCATACCGTGGTCATGAATTTCCCCCATTGGCGGAAGCGGTGGTGCCAGAATGACTGCCACTGATCGAGTTTGATGAGTCCGCTCTCGCCAACGACCCCAGTGGATGCCCACCATGCTCGCAACGCATGATCCAGAGTGTCCGCCTCTGCCATGGTGGTCGCATTCTTGTACTAAGTACACATCTTCTTGTGCTGTTCCCAGAGTTCTTCGGGGAAGTGCTTCTGCGTTTACGCGACCATGTTCTGTGTCCAGTGGAACAAGCACGACCTCTCCCGGTCCTCCATTGGGTCCTCTTTGTTGCCATTGCCGTATAGGATTTGCACTGCATTCCAATTTGCCTGTGCGTTATCCGCCATGAACCCCTTGAAGTTTGGCGCTGCAACGCCATTGTTCTCCATGACGAGGTTCAAGTTTTTCCAGAAGACGAGCTGGGCCTCCGTGTCCTCGGACTGCATGTCGCAACAGGCGATTGTCATCACGCGGCAGTAGGTGGCGTCGTACACATGGCATGCCATCGTCGACCACTCTTTCACGCGTTTTACATGGTCGAACATGATCCATGCGTTCTCCAAACCTCCACCAGCTTGCATTCGGCTGACCAAGTCGACACCACTTCCCGGCCCGACCTCCGACATCTTGAAGACGAAGACTTTGTCATGCATAGCTCCCTGACCAGGAAACTTATTCTCCTTGACATACGCCCACAGACTGTTTCCACGGAGCTTGGTGATACCTTCCATGATTCTGTACCTTCTGATGATTTTGAAGGTCGCGACTTTGTTGCGGATATTTTGTGACGCCATGTCTTTGCATCGGTCCAGAATAGGAACCTGCTCTTCCATCGTCAGCTTCCTTGGTGGTGCATCCTCGGGCTGTAGCAGATAGCTCCTGATGAGGTGTTTGCTCGCCTCTAAGACAACAACGCTCTTCGTTGCTTTGTTGTTCATCTCTATCTGCTCTTCTATTAAACTACTAATCTCTGCTTTTGAGTCTCTGTAGTCTCCAACTTTCACTGGATGATCATGTGCTCCTATGTGAATACAAGCTCTAGTCTGATTCGCTTTGCCTACTACGTAATAAATCTTAGCCTCGCATGTTACTACACATGATGGAGGTTCTTTACAAACCTTGCACACTAGCGTAGAATCAGACGGAGGAGGCAGATCCATGAGAAAAGATTGGAAGGTACGCCCTTCAATCTCAGTCTCGTTTACCTCGAAGATCTTGGAAACACGCTTCAAGAAGTCACACTCTTTGTTGCTGCAACGCAGCCATCTGACGCAAGTGGAACTTCAAAAAGAGAGTCCGAAGTCGTTTTTGATGTTTGTTGTGATGGTCTTGGTCCACAAGT
This sequence comes from Ceratodon purpureus, assembly GCA_014871385.1. Taxonomy (NCBI): domain Eukaryota; kingdom Viridiplantae; phylum Streptophyta; class Bryopsida; order Pseudoditrichales; family Ditrichaceae; genus Ceratodon; species Ceratodon purpureus. The sequence continues at coordinate 25,071,380 of CM026426.1, forward strand.
GTCCGTCGTATCGTTTGTCCATTCTCTGCATTGACTTGGCGGCGAGCTTCGAGGATCCTGCAGCAGCTGGGGGCAACTCAAAAGGAACCGGACCATCAAACTTCGCAGGCAAGTACTCCACTCTCTTGTGTGTAATAGTGGAATAGTCTATCTTCTTCAAAATGTTTTATGACCCACGCGCCTTTGCAAGCTGTTGAAGGAGCGGAACAATGCTACTTGTGACCTGGGACAATGGAGGAGACACATTGGAAGGAGGAGCATCAGCGTGGACCTTAGGCACCAACTTGACGGGACTAACTTCGTCATCAGAAGAGAGAGATATGACGGTTGGAGGAGGTTTCTCTACATCTGAAGTCTCGGTACTAGGCTCGACTTTGACCTTGACATCACGAGGTAAGGGAGTCTGAATTGTGCAAGTAGAAGAGCGACGGGGGGTGACGATCTCAGTGGATGCAGCCATCAGAGAATCAGTAAGACCGTAGACTCTATAGGATCCAAGGAAAAGTCTCCAGTGCAACAGATTGTTCTCATCTCTCACTCAAGGTTGCCCGAGGGTGTGGGTAACCTCGGCGGTAACGTCATCAAAGATTTCCTCTTCTATACTGATGGTATCCTCACGGAAATGAAATCTGAGACTCAGGCGAAGAGAGGAAACTGTAGCTAGATTATCCTCATCTACGCGAAACCTAAGAGGGATTCCCATGCCTTGGGCATACAGACAGACCATCCCCATGTTCGCAGGCAACTCAGTAGTACTAGTGGAAGAAGGGAGAAGAATGAGTGTACTAGCCAAGCGGTATCGCGAGAGCAAAGTGAGAGGAATGATGCATCGCTATTGATCATTTTATTCAAGTTGGAATGTCCATGTCGACGACTAGGTAATGATTCATTCTGTTACGTAACAAATGTACGATTTAAGAGAGACGGCGCTAAACTAATTAGAATGTTGCTTTTTGCAGGCCCAGGTTTACTAGGTAGGAGTTTTTAGAACTACGCATTTAATATTTGTATCGTGGAACCGATTCTATTTGATGTGAAGTTTGGTGACATTAGAGTGAGCCGTCAGTTGCTTCGATATTTAATACAAGTATTCCAGTGCTTAATTCAAAACTTTTATTATTTTGTTGGCTTCCATTTTTCACTAATAAAATAGATTGATCTCATCAGCTTTAATTCAAAATGCATTTATTTATAGTTTTAATTAATTTAAGGAGGTTAAGCATAAGGTAATTTTTTAAGGCTGAGTCAGAGGGGTTGGAGGTTTAGGATATATAAGATGAAAGGAAGATAGAAGGAGAGCTATATCGTGAGAAAAACATATGGTACAGATTTTACGAATAGGAGAGCGAGGAAGAGGAGAGAATCACGTAGAAAGGAGAAGTCGAAAAGCAACCTCTTGAGTGCACCTCTGAAGGTTCGAGGAGCTAGACTGCCTTTGGCAATTAAATTTTGTAGCATTCGTAAACTCATCCTAGAGTCTATAGTAGAGGTGAAAGAAGAGGATTTAGAGGACAACATAGTCGAGCATTAGGAGCATGAGGTAATAAGTAGCGGAAAAAAACACATAGAGATGACGGAAGAACTAGGGTTTAATTCCAGTCCGACTTTGGAGACACCACATCCTTATTTCGGTTTCAAGGAGTGTTCAACAAGAGGAACGGATTCACTGTCGGAAGACCATTCTAACACGGATGTGGTATGTTTCATGATCGATACATTTAAATATCCTAAAATGAAATTTATGAATTCTTGTGAAGTTATATTAAGTTATATTTAATGTCTCCGCTACGGGTTTAATTTTTTACTGTTTTGAATTATGATGCTGCATCAAACACAATGGTTGTTAAGAATAAGAGACCCGAAGTAGTAATACTCGTCATAGTCTTAAATTTTTGCGCAGATTGTCGATTGGTTTAGGATTGATCAAGAGGTTACAGAGGAAAAGACGCCAGAAGTGGATGCGGGCGAGGAGTCAGATCCTGAGACATTGATAAAAGTGGCTCGGAGAGCGAGACGCAAAATTATGGAGGCGGGCGAAGGTGGGGAGGCTATGGCTGCGAGAAGAGCGGGGCAAGGGGACCCAGGTAGTCCTTCTCAAAAGAGTGTGGAGGATGACCGATCGGAGGATAGCATGGCGGGGCCCGTAGACAAGGATTGTGAAGAGATTGAGTTAGGGGATAGAGGCCGCGGTCGAGGGAGAAGAGGAAGTAACCGTAGGAGAGGGATAGGTCGAGGTGCACGGGGAAGAGGTACTCAACAGGACACACCTCATTTCGAATTCGCGGCCTTGGAGAAGCAGACGACAGGTGGGAGGATGGAGAATGAGGGCGAGTATGTTGGAGTGGCATGGGGCATGGAGACTATGGGAGGCGACTGGATGCGAGGTGGGAAGTGAGAGATTTGAAGGTTGCTGGGTCTACTGCTACTGCCGCGAAACCTTAGATGGGATATGCAAAGCATGTGGTGGTTGTTGCGAGAGTGGAAGACGGGGTTGCCACTGTACAAGCAGTGAGAGCAGCGGAGAGAGATTCGGAAGTTGGGGGGGGAGGCCGTACGATGCACTTAGTGGAAGCTGCAGATTGGGAGGCCGCAAGGGCAATGGGGGATTGGGGGGCACATTCGGTGCCGAAAGTGGGTGTTGAGGTGGGGGAAGTTGGGGGGGGAGGCCGCGCGATGCACTCAGCGGAAGCTGCAGATTGGGAGGCCGCAAGGGCAAGGGGGGATTGGGGGGCACATTCGGTGCCGAAAGTGGGTGTTGGGGTGGAGGAAGTTGGGAGGGGAGGCCGCGCAATGCACTCAATTGATGCTCTTGCTTTCTTCTTGTTATATTTTTTACAATTTTTCTTACAATTTCTTTACTGTCTGTGTTGTAGGAGTTCACAGATCAACTCACTGCGACTGAAGCTGATGGTCCAACTCCTGCAGAAACTGAGGTAATTTAATCTTATTTGCGTTTTGTATTGAACATGGCATTGTAGAAGTTTTGTAAACTAAGATGGTAACTTGACATTGTCTTTGTGCCTCTGCTTGTAGGTATTCTTTGATGCACCCTTGTCCATCAGTTCCCCGATCACAGTGATCAATGTTTCCGACCTCTCGGATTCAATTGATCAGCCCTATTGTAGGTGTGATTAAAGAAACCCTCTAGGTTTAGGTAGTGGTCCTCTCGAGGTCCACTCTTCTCAGTACATGCCTACGTCTCCTGTCTATGAGCCTACATCCCCGGGCTACATGCCTACTTCTCCACGACTTGGTACCCCGCCGATGCTCCACCTTCTCCTACCTCGCCTGTTAGAGTGCAATGGCCAGCCCATGTTGTCTTCGCTCTCCAGGCGATACTGCCTTGCCCTGTCCAAGAGACCAGGCGTTTTTGGAGGAGGCGCCGTCATTGGAACTGTAGACAGGCTAGGGAGTATTATAGCCGTGCTCCACGTATATAGTGGCCTACGTACAACTTACTACTGTGGCTGATGATTTGTTTTTCAAAAGAGATTTATCAGTACAGGAAGCTAGTGTTCTACTATTCTTCATAATTGTTTGATTTCCTTTGATCCTGAGAATGTATGACTTATGGCAGGTAACCCAGACACATGATATGTTGCCACCGCCATCTTGTCCTAGTGAATTGACGAATGCAGTGGACAGTAAATTGGGACATCGGATACAGCACAAAGTGGACTCAATAGGCGTCAGCAACAATCTCTGAATTCTTCCAAAGACAAAGTCGCGTATCCTAGTTCCCCTTTGCAGAATGCTCTCAATGGCAAAAGTGCGACCTGTGGGAGAAATGGGAGTTCAACATTTGGAGCGAGAGTTTGTCAAAGGCTATAGAGATGGATACAGAGTCATGTACATTTTCATGTACAACCACAAAGAGAAGACAACCGATGTCACTGAGGAGACCAAGGCTGACTGGAGCCCTTGTTGGCAAAAAGTGAATGATGCTTTCGAGGATGAGCTCTTGGCCGACTCGGATTGGAAGGAGTTTTCTGGGAAGATGTTCTATGTCTGAGAAGGTAACCATCGCCTTGCCGCATGGTACATACATATCAACAACCATCACAGCGACGATCCAGCGTGGCACATCTCTATGCATTGCATTGTTCTTGGCCCACGCGGTCATGTGGGAAACCTTCTTCATGCCATGCACGACATCAATTGGTGAGAATTTAAACCCTCTATTTTGCCCACACCTCTTGCGCGCCTCTTGCACTCGTACTTCATGCATTTTACTAACTACCGCCTATTCGTACAGGTCTACAGAAAATGATTATGTAAAGAGCAATCTTCCGGCTAAACTTTTTCGAATTCGCTCCTTCGGTGTGATGAAATTGGAGGAATTCAAGGATCTCCTCACACCAGAGGAGTATCAATTATCTTTGAATCACAAACCATCTAATCCATCCTGGTTTACCTTGCCAACCAAAGTCTTCATCGCGTTTCTTTATCGTGTAAGCACTTGATCCTTCCTCCCTCACACTTCCATTCAACAATTGATTTATGTTCGTCTGTGAACTAAAAAGGGGGATAACTCTGTTTTCCAGAGATAAATTGTGGCGGCCTCTGATGAAGCTGCGAGAATCTACAAGGAGAAAACACCCACTGAAGACCAAACCGCAACAGATGTTTGGGATGCCATGAGTGCGGCTTCAAACAACATGGTCAAATCGATTAAAAAGAAGGACTTCACCAAGTACTTGACAATTGCAAATCCCAAGAACGGTGACGACTTCCTCAATGAAGTGAGACCCTTACCGTGGATGAGTTCAGTATTTTGTTTGACTACAACATATTTGTATTCATATTTCCTAAATCTTCTCTACTTGTTGCAGATTAATCGGCATTTCATTGACAACTCTAACCTGAGATGTCACTCGATAAGCTTCAGAAGATTGTTCCAGCAGCCGTTGAGGCCAAATACAAGGCTCGTTGGTTGAGGTGGTGGAACTCATCTCTGAGTTCCCGAATGTCTTATTGATTTATACCACCTGAATTCAAGGATATCGATTTCGACCCCTGGTTGAACAAGGCCTCATTCTGGGCTGGGGTATAGTTTCATCAAAAACCTTTCCAATGACATGATCCTTTCTTCTCTTCCTCAATTCTTTCTCACTGCTAATGAATTATATTCTGTATGATAGTTGGAGGAAGCCGTCATCAACAAAGTCGAGGACATATGCAAGGCAGAGAACCTCGTTAATAATTGGAAGGCATTTCCTGATGTCCAAGAGCCGGGCGATTATGTCGAGAGTTCACGTATTCTGTTATGGGACAAGGCCTTCCCTACGTTCATTGGAAAGAAGGTTGAGAAGGTGTTCGACAAAAAGTCCAACTTCGCTAAATTCCCTAGAACCGCTGAGGTTGTCAAGCGGGTTACTTACCGGTACGTTACTTACCTTTGTACGATTCAAATTCCATAATGAGCTCTCAATATCTTTCTCATACTAACCTTCTCCATATTGGTTTCCTAAGGTACTTTAAGCGAGAGCTTGTTCTGAAGGGGGCACTTAAAGTTCAGCAACTCCCTAAGTTCTTTAGTGCTTGGATTAAGAGAAACTCGGACCAGTGTATGTATTCTCCCCAACAGTCGAAAAGGTACAAAGCTCCTCACTTGGAAGCTGGATGCTGGTATCTTGATTGCTCTTGTGGTTTCACGATTGACTCAGAGGCGGACGTCAAGACTTTACATGATGGAGGTGAGGTTGTGGTCGAAGACTCTGTGGATGATGCAAAAGGTCAGGAAGGAGAGCAGGATCAATCTTTTGCTCCTCCACCAAAGAGAGGGAGAGGAAGGCGACTGAAATCTCTGCGTTCTCAGTCAGAGGCATCACACCAAACTGGTGCGGAGTCTTCCGCGCCAGTTGAGAAGGCACCAGAGCCCTCTCCACGTAATGTTGTTACGAAGCCTTCTCCAACTTCTTCGCCGGCTCCTTCCTCGATCAGTGCTTCCGAGGTCACTAGAGGTCTCCTTGAGCAAAGGAAGGCCAAGCAGTTTCCGCAGACTACTTCTTCCCCTGGAACTCCGCTATCCACACAGGTTTATGTCATCATCTCCTCTGTGGATTCAGTTATGCTTCGACAGAAGGAGCTCTCAGACAGGGGTGGCGATCACGAATGGAACAAGGCTCTAGACATCGTTAGAAAGGTATGATCCGTTGCTTACTGCTTTCCCTTTAATTCGTACATTACTGTAAATCTTATACTGTCTAACTCTGTTTCCATGGTTCCTCTACTTTGGAGCAGGCCGCCAAAACCGAGTTTCTGATCGTTGCAAACAGCAGAATCACTTGGGATTCGACTTGATCATTGCCGACATCCCTGAGAATCTTCCCGTACCTTCAGTGTCCGATCCCCCCGACGTCAATCCACCTTGGAACACTCGTGATAAGGATTATGTGTGGAACATCTTCGAATTCGCGAGACCTTACTTGCAGTACGATGGTGCTCTTTGCATAATCCACAACAACGACCAAGACCTGGCTGCGCATATTTCTGTACAGACTAAGGACAATTCCTTTGTGCAGTACCAAGACTGGTGGGGCTTCAATGCACTAGGCTTGGCTCACCCTACGATCCCCGGCTCCTTGGTATGTACAACATAATTGTTCCTTGTCTTTGCATTCTGCTAAACTTTCTTATTATTTACACTCACATATTCCTGTGTCTCGCAGTCTCTTCGGTTTTGGGTGCGCGTCTTCATCCGTGGTGGCCATCCCCCATCCAAGCTCACTTTTCAAACAAAGAAATCCGATGTCGTATACAGCGACCTCCACATTACCGAGAGTGATGCCATTCTCAACTTCACCGATTTGGAATCGCAGCACATGAATGGGGACGTACCGTGGAGAGGGCCAAGGGAGAAAGCCCATGAGATGATGCAGACCATAATTAAAGAGATGTCCAAGCCCGGAGACATAGTCTTTGAGTGGAAGGCTGCAACGGGTAATCCTTCATAAATTGTTTCTGCAATTCCATTCTTATGATTTTCTTTACAGAGACTCACTTCTTTCTTGTGCTACATGTTTCAGGTGCCTCCATCAAGGCTTGCCAGAGTATTGGTCGTCATATTATAGCTTGTGAGGAGGACGAAGCCATATTCAACGCCCTTCTCAAACCGTATATGGCTACGTCATCCGCCATGGGCCCTCCTAAACATCCTAGACCGGCAGCAGTTGAAGAAGCACCTCCAAAGAGACCACGACAAGATAAGTACTGTAAGTTGTACTTTACATTTTCTAACTTCAGGGCTAGTTCTCTTTGCTTTTTTACTGATTCCATCTTCACCCACTTATTCTTACCACTATCGATTTTCTCTTGTAGAGTAGTTGCGGCAACACCGCCACGTAGGCCAACACCTGTGTGCATTCCATCGTGGTGTCTTCTTTCCAGCCCAATTCAGCCTTATGTACTTCCGGACTACGCAGAGGGCTTAGCACAAGCGCTCAAATCTGGTGCACTTAGATATGTTCCTAGTTGGCCCACTAGTTTTGATCCCAGGCCCCTTCTATTTGTCGACGCAGAGGCTGTAGAAGGAGATTCAGAGTCATCGACCTCTGAGAGTGGAAGTAGCAATTGTAGCATGTTCTCACTTTGAAGGAGGCTTTGGTCTATCATTGTTTTTATTTGATTTGATTTCATTGGAGTTCATTACAGAATCCATCGTCCACTCTATTGCAAACCACTTAAAGTATTTATGATTCTCATTTCCAATTTATATTCGTGTATGTAAAGGTCTATAACTGCAATACTTTTTAGCTCTCAATTCTCATGTGCTTAAAGTGAAAACCACTTCGGTGATGAAGTTATTTTAGTCTGCAAATTCTGTTCAGAACACTAGACAACACTAACATGAACAACTAAAATGCTCAAAATATATACAGTACTCTAATTATTTTCTTTATCAATCAACAACATTTCACTTTGTCGCAGCCATATTATCTATTCTTGGGAGAGATCCAGATACCATCTCTTGGAGAAATTTTCTCTCCTTCCGGCACATCCAAGACCTCATTCCCATTGGCCCATAGCAGTGTCTTCAACTGATCTAACTCAAAGCAACTAAGTTCTCCAAGGGACGCTGTCTCTAACCTCTCATTGTAAATTGGATTTGCAAGTTTCCAAGAACTCCTAAAAACACTCCAGTTGATGTTGAACCGATTAACTTCGTATTCATCCTTCGGACTCCAATGGCGACCCTTGTACGAAAAGAAATCCCACCTCGCTAGTCGAAGGCATGTGTATTCAGGAGTGCTGTCAATCTCACGCTTCCACCTCTTCGACACAGCACAAGCGTTTTTGATGTCTTCAAACGCAATAGTTGGAGGAGTCCAACCCAGCGTTGCACTACTACCTATATGATCCCAGGGGTTAGGCCCATCCGCCATCCGCTTAAGCAAATCTTGTAAAATCGTTTTACAGGCAACAACCTCAAGTGACTCGCCCATACCTTCAAACAACTCCCTAGCAAGTACAAGGTACAGCTCTACAGAAATCATTCAACTAATACAACTTCAAGGACGTCTGCTAAGGTTTATATAGATCGTTTGTTGACTCTAAAGGTAGCAATAGAGTAATCAAAAGACCGAGACATCTTTGACGAAGACAAGCACTCTGACATGGTATACATCTTGGTTTCAGCAGCTCCATTATTGTATACGAACTCTGAATTATTCCACGAAGTTTTAAGACGATTTATTTTTGCTTCTTTTGCATTTCTTTTTTCCTATAATTATCTATATTATCTATTCAATATTTAGTTTTGTGGTTTAAAAACATCATGCTGGAATATTCGTATCTAGATCCGACAAGGGACCGAATCTAAAGGATTTTATGCATGACGTCATGATGACATCAGCCCTAATTTGTACCTCAATAAACAAACGTAAAAAATTCTTACCATTGATAACCCTGAATTCCACGGTATTATACCCTTTTCCTAAAAAAAGTAACTAAATCATGCCTTTTTTAGAATTTTTCCATGGTTATAGGGTCTACTTCACTTTTCAAAACTAGGGTCTACTCCTCTTTTCAAAATTTGGATAATTGTCAATTCTGTGCTCTCCATTCTGTGCTCTCCGCTCTCCGCTCACATACGAACTTTCCCCTCTTGGGACCCTAGTTTTGTACAATCGATGAAGGCTCCCCAGGACTTACCTCTTCAAACTCTGTTCAAAGGTGTGTCTATAGGAACAGGGCATTTGGCTGCAGAAGGTGAGGTAACGGAACAGAATGGAGTGGATGTTGAAGGACTAGTTAAGGATTCGGAGGTTCGGAATCTACATGAAGCCTTTGAGGAGGAACAAAAACTTGAATCAACGGCGGAGCAGCTAGTGGACCTCTCCCAACAGACTGACCCACAGAGTAAGAAGCAGATAACCCTGGACAGTGGAAGGCAGAAAGGGTTCGCTCGTGCCATGGCTCTAGCCCCGTGGGCCGGCGGTGCTATTGTAAGAGTGGAAGATGTTAGTATAATGTCACTACCTGAGGCATATATCTTCTTACACGTAGATGACTTCATGCAGACTTTGCCGGGACACGGAGGTCGTAGGGACGGTGCTACGGAGGTCGTTTTCTACAACGAAAAGCAGAAAGAGGTCGAGGTCCGATTCGAGGCGATTAAGGCACTTAAACGTGTGAGGGATAGATTGGAGAATGATATTGTGGATTTTGCGATGTCCCGGCTGTACTTCCAGTATCCTGCTATTGATCGACACAAAATACTTTTGTGACATCATGGATTAGTTCTGCTGCACGACCCGTGTTGTCTAAGGAAGATAGCCTACTGAAGTGGGCATCAGTCTTTTTGCAGCCACCCGCCCCTGTTCAGGTGCATCAGATTAAGGAGATACTTCTACCTTTGGTAGTGCGGTATCACTGGTCTCTATTAGTGTTTAGATGCGATAGGGTGTTCTATTTAGATTCTAGGAAAGGTAATCATCTCGATCCGAGGTCAAAGGATACGGATTTTGTGAAGGGAATCTATCATGCATGGCAACACGTCAGAGGAGTGGAGTTCTACGAAGTGCCGGTTGTGACACTGGATGTCACTCGGCAGACAGGGACATATGAATGTGGGCACCACACTGTACACAACGCCATGTTGTATTTAAAGGTAAATCTATCCTCCTCTTGATCTTATCAATTGATAGATATGTCTTCCTCTACCTCTAGTGTAATGTCCGGGCACATGTTCACCTAGTAGAGTCCTATACACAGTCCGTGCCTCTATTCTGTGACTCTTATATGTGACACTAGAATGCAGTTCAGGGCATGGCGGTTTGGTGCGCGGGAGGAGTTGCTAAAGGTAGCGCTGTTGGAGCCGTACAAGTCGAAGAAGCTAAACAGGGAGCTTCTGTGCCTACTCGCTCGCAAACTTGACCCCCACAGACGTGACACTAGGTACAAGGCGCCTTTCTCTGTCCCCTGAAACAAGAAGTAAGTAACTTGCTTGACAACCTCTTCCGTCCTAGGGGATTTAGTGAAAATCGTCTTCTTATCAAAAGTCTTAGAAGCCTTGGAACCAAGGAACGCCAAGAATGCTTTGTCCCAAAGGAAAATACGCCAACTCTCCACGTAATTGCCTGGACGCTGAACATTAGGGGTTGCATTCCAATTGATGATGAGCTCCTCAGCCTTACAGATGTCCTCGAACTCATGACTGACCGCTTCTTCCAACTACAAGAAACAGTCAGCAGAATTATACTACGACAATGAAAGTGGTAGAATGACAACGACAATTTTCTGTTTTGGAAATTGGGAAGCATATTCCTGCCCAGAATGAAGCCTTGTTTAGCCAATGGTTGAGGTCAGCTTCCTTGAACTCTGGTGGTGGGAACCTATAAGACTGCCTTGAAGTTGGAGAAGAGTTCCACCACCTCAACCAACGAGCTTTGTACTTGGGCTCCACTGCTGCCGGCACAATCTTCTGCAGCTTGTCCAATGTCATCTCAGGTTTTGAAACATCACTAAAGTGGCGGTTTATCTGCAAATAGAACTAAAGAGTTAGAACTATGTAATTAGAAGTAGAAAGAGATGGGAACAAATTAGCTAAAGTATTAGTGGTTAAAATCTCACCTCTGCAAGGAAGTCGTCACCATTTTTGGGATTTGCGATAGCCAGGTATTTGGTGAAGTCCTTCTTCTTGATGGCATCAATGAAGTTGTTTGATGACGTCGTCATCGCATCCCAAACTCCCAATCCAGATTGATCCTCTTTTGTTGTGTTTTCCATGTAGGATTTAGCTGCCTGATCCGAGGCGACTGCAATCACCCTTTGTACAAAGAGAATGTCTTAATATCAGTGTACAAACTACTTCGAATGCACAAGTTAAAGTAAGGAATATGACGAAGGAACTAGCTGATTCAGGGAATAAATTCTTACTTGGTATAGGAATGCAATGAAAACCTTCGTTGTTAATGTGAACCATCAGTCCTTTGCGTCTTTGTTTTGCACACAGATTTCAAACTCTTCTGGGCTAAGAAGATCTTTGAATTCTTCTAACTTCATGACACCGAAAGAGCGGATGCGGAATAGCTTGGCTGGAAGATTACTCTTCACATGGTCATTCTTAGTAGACCTGTGGACAAAAATAGATGTTCAGAATAAACTTTGTAAGAGAAGGGTAATTAACATTCTCAAAATAAAAATTAAAACATTGAACAACAAAGATTCTTACCAGTTGATATCGTGCATGGCATGTAGAAGATTGCCCACTTGGCCGCGTGGGTCAATATGATGCAATGCACGGAGATGTGCCATGGAGGATCCTTGGCATGATGCTTGTTGATGTGTCGTAACCAAGCTGAAAGGCGATGATTACCTTCCCATACAAAAAACATTTTGCCACTGAATTGGTGGAGGTCATCATCTGCTTGGAGGTCGGCTTCAAAGGCTTCGTTTGCCCTGCGCCAGCATGGGCTCCACTTTGCCTTCACTTCGTCCGTGACATCCATTGACATCTCTTCAGTGTTGAACATAGAAATGTACATAACGCGGTCCCCATCTCTGTAGCCCTTCACGAACTCCCTCTCCAGGTGTTGCACGCCCATTTCGCCAACCGGTCTGACTTTTGCCATCGCAATCATTCTACACAATGGGACAAGCAAGCGAGACTTCTTCAAGGGCTGAATACGAACGCCATTGATGACGTTGATCGAGTCAACTTTATGCTGTGTTCGATGAAGCAATTCTCCTTGATCAGCGCCTTCCAAATACAAAGGCTTTGATGATGATGGCAACAGGTCCTGTGTTTGAGTTACCTGAGTAACCTGCCATAAGCCATAAAAATGAATAACCAATCTCAAAATTTTGGATACAGAATAATAGAATTTATCAATCACTTAGAGATTTTCTCATATATGAAAGAGTAGAACAACATCTCAAATTTCATCTAAGGCACCAAGTATCAATGCCGTGTCACTCTATGAGGAGCCCTTCCATAGTACTCTCTAGCCTCTCTACTATTCCAATGATGGCGCCTTCTCCAAAATCGCCTGGTTTGACGGCAAGCGCTGGGCAGTACTGCCGGAAGGGCAAAGACAAAATCGGCGGGCCTCCTCAACACCAAAGGTGAAGCAGGAGGATTTGGCGAAGACGGCGGTGTACCAAGACGTGGCAACGTTGGCATGTACCCTGGAGAGGTGGGCTCATAAACATGCAATGTAGGCATGTACTGGGTGACTAGACCTCAAAAGGTCCAGTATCTACACCTAAAGGAATGGCAAAATCACAAATACAAAGACGCTCTTCCTCTGGGTTAATCACAGAGATTGGAGAGTTGACTGAGATGTCAGGAGCATCAGAGCCTACCTGCAAGTACAAGATATATAAGAAAGTTAAAATTTTCAAATCATTTCAAAGAATTCTCTATTGCTTGACTCAAGTTATTAAAGAAAACAAGTGCATGAGTAAGAAAAACTATAATCACAACAATAAGTATACCTCAGTCTCCTCAAGCCTCTTGATTTCACTGTCAGTCGTCATGTCCTGCTGTGAAGTATTCTGAAATCCATAAGAAATGCTCTAAGGTCAATTACTAAAATAAATTTTAAAAAAAACGAATACGGATATTAAAAAAAAGCTCGCCCCTGCAGCCTCATTGGAGGCAACTGCCTCCTCGGCCGGGGGCATTGCTTTAAGCCAAGCACTCGTGTCTGCTCCGAAAGCAGACACGGTGCGAGGCCAGATTAAATGGCTTAAAAAAATTTGCTCGCCCTGCGGCTTCCTCGGAGGCTGCTGCCTCCTCGGCCGGGGGCCATGCCTCCCATTCCGCAACCCAACACAAAATCCCCAGCACCGAGAGATCCCCTGTATGCACAACCCGAATCCCCAGGACCAACAATTCATCCCCAGTACCCACAACTTGAATCCACAAAACCCAACATTACTAAACCCAACATCATTAACTCGGGAATCAAAGTACGTTGTCCCGATCCTTGCCGTACGACCTCTTGACGTTACTCATTTTCGTACGATCCAAAATTTAAAAACCCCAAGATTTAAAACACCTAAGATTCAAAAAATCCAACAAACAATTAGTCGCCATCTCGGTAAATAGGTGGAGGTTGAGAGAGGTACCTCCTCTTCCTCTTCATCGTCGTGGACAGGGTCCTCCTCTTCCTCTTCGTCCTCGTGGACAAGGTCCTCCTCTTCTTTGTCCTCCTTGTCCTCGCTCCCCTCGCTCTCGCCTCCAGCTTCTAGCCCGAGCTCGGGCTGGGGCGCGGGTTCTTCATACCCGAGCTCCTCCACTGCCATGCCTGCCCCCCCCCCCCCCCCCCCCCTCCGACTGCCTCCTCCTCGCCTCGCCCTCGCCCGCCTAGCTCCCGTGCCGCCATCGCAAGCCCTCCTTCACCAGCCTTCAAGATCTCTTCCCTCGCCCGCCTTGCGACAACTATCAGATGCTCGATTTCGCTATCCTTTCCAAGTAGTGAGGCTGGTATGGAAACTCCCACCTCCTTTATCCAGTTGTTACTCTTTGTAAAGTTGTATCAAAATGGACACTATGAGTCGGAGGAAGTCTACAGTATCAAACTAACTACTTGAATACTAGTATGACATTATATAAATGAGATATTTTTCTTCAAATTGGAAATAAACACAAGAAAAACATAGTAAACCTGGTCTCAGTATACTTACTTCAACGGAATTGAAATCATGCTCCGATTGAGAATCCGGGCCCCTTGTCAAAGAGTCAATGAATCTGATAGAAGGCTATGGTGATTCTACTCTTTGACTACAATTAAAGTCCAATTTGTCCGTCATCTCTACAAGTGCTTCCCCACTACGGAGTACCTTGTGCTGCTCCTGAATCTCTGTTACGGTGTTTTCGATCACCTCTTCTTTTACCTCCTCTATACTATCTAGAATAAGTTTACATATGCTACAAAACTTCAAAGCTGAAGCCTAAAGGCAATCGAGCTCCTCAAATCTTCACGGGACCTCTCCCCTACTCAACTTTTAAATCAACCTTCCTACTTGATGCTCTTCTCTTTCTCGCTCTTCTATTCGTAAAATTTGTCTTACATGGTTTTCTTCTCGGTTTAGGAGTGACATAAGTGGAGGGAGTAGACCCTCTACTATCCTTCATGTGTCTAAGTAACCTAATGACTCTCCTAACAATAAAGGACACTTTAGAACTTAGCTCTGCTTATATACTCATCATTCCTAACTACTGCTGAAAAACTCCTTCCATCATATAAATAGTGATCACTGACAAGTACCTTTAAAATTAGTCACTGACATTTTACAACTAAAGATAAATAAACTTTGAATTAAAGTTGATGTGCAAATAAATATAAATAAAATTGATCCGGAAATGAATAAAATCTCCACTTAAATAGAGTTAGTGACAAAGGATCACCCATTACTGAGGGCGTGGCCAAAATTCTAGAATGAAAAGGCGGCTAAAGGTAATCCTAGACATGCTCTCTTGAACAAAAATCAAACCACGATCTAAAATAATGCTGACATGAGTTGATATAACAAGACCTAAATTCTCATTACGGCGCCAGGATAACTAACTCTTTTACTTACAAGCTAACTAACTTCCGTTACTCGTGATTCAGATTCATTTACTAAGATGCAACCAGAACTGTATATAATCATTGTACTCGACCTCTTTAGTCTCTCATTCTTGTGCATCTCACTTGATTAGTGTCATATCCTTGAACTCTACGTTTCACTATGGCGTACGCAGCCCCTACGGAAGTCCAAGGCACAGTCGTCCTTTACGCTCACGGCCTTAAAATCCCTCTCTCTTTTCATACCACTGCCGATGGTATGGCTAGCGTGTCCTCCCAACACCTTAGTATGAGATTCACTTTCAGAGAGGATACAATCAGGGTCGAGGAGGAGATTTTTGACGCAATAACAACTGAGGTCACTCACACTCTAGGTCAATTGTCCTAGAGGGGTGAAGATGGAATTCTATACTGGCACTTGTATCCTGGGACATATAGAGTTTATGGACTTACAGAATCTCAGATGCAGACGTCTACAGAGATTCTTACTCCCTGTCGCTCCTCTACTTGCACTGTTTAGACTCCGCTTCCTCGAGACGTGAGAGTCAAAGTCGAGTCTGGCGTGGATGCTTCTCTTCAAACTCCGGTCATCTCCCTCTCTTCAGATAAAGAAACTAGTCTTGCTATGTCGTACCCTCATGTCACGCAGGACGCTGCAGAGTCTAGGCCCGCAGTCCCCCCTCCAGTAAAGTCCTCCAGTCCCTCCCAAATTTCAGAGAATAGTACTATCAGTATCGTCGATTCACTTCGCAAACTTGCCGAGAGACCTGGTAGTAAGAACGTTCTGAAAGAAATAAATTACTCAAGACTCCGACTCGAGAGAGTAGAGTACTTGCCTGCCGTTTTCGATGGACCTGTTCTCTTCAAATTACCCCCTTCCGCACTGGGAGCATCACGGTCGCAAGCAAAGTCCATGCAAAGAATGGACAAAGGATTTGACGGCCACGTCTGGACCAAGACCATCACCACCAACATCATCAACGACTTGGGGCTGTCTTTCCGGTCCTCCACCTCCGTCGGAAGGCTGCGCTGCAACAACAAAGTCTGCCCATTTCTAGAACGCCGGCCTCAGATTCGTGATGTGAACGAGACCGACTTCGACGGCTGCACACTTCAAGCCTTTAGTGTCAACCTGCCACCACCAAAAGATTCCACGGTTGTATGCAAGGTATGCAAAGAACCCCCCGTCTGCATTGCTACTTGTGGTGCCCGAATTTTTTATGTGTCTGGTACAGTCAATCAAACGAGGGCGTGTATCCATCTTAGAACTCACAATCACCCTGTTAAGGTTGGCGACAACAGAGATTCAAAGGAAGAGATCAATAGTTTGATCTCAGAACAGGTCGATAACACACCTCGAGCAACAAAGAGCTCTATGGTGCTGGAGGCGAGCAAGGTTCTAATTGGGAATTACTTGCTACAGCCAAAGGATGCACCTCCCAAGAAACTCACTATGGAGGAGCTTGTTCCAGTCCTTCACAGGTGCAAGGACATGGCATCTCTGAAAATTTGCAACAAGGTAATGTTGTTCCGTCAGTTGAGGAATTACGGAGTTATGGATGCCATAACAAAGCTGCGTGGAATCAGTCTCTGGGCATATGTCCAAGCGAACAAATCCCCTGGCCAAGGGAAAGATCTGGACAAGGTGTTCCTGTTCAAGATGTCGGAAGTGGGTCCCGGAAGCGGTGTCGACCTCGTGTCCAGGATGCAGTCCGGCGGTGATCTCCAGAACGCCTGGGTGATGTTCGACCACGTCAAGCGGGTACGCAATTGGACCACGTTGGCATGCCACGTGTACGATTCAACGTACTGCCAGGTCATGACAATAGCTACCTGTGACATGATGTCCGAGGATTGCGACGCTCAGATCCTCTTTTGGAGAAATCTAAATGCTGTCATGGAGAGGAATGGCATTCCAGCGCCAAAGTTCAAGGGCTTCATGGCGGACAGCACACAAGCCAACTGGAATGCAGTATGGATTGTGTACGGGACAGTAAAGAAGGAGGACCGTATGGAGGATCGGGAGAGAACCTGCCTATTCTATTGGACGCAGTCAATGGTCAATAACACTGCGAGGAATATCCCTGAAGAACTGTGGGAGCAACACAAGAGAATGTGCCAGCAATACTGCGCAGCGAAAACAATGGAGGAAGCGGATATTCTATACCGCGCAATTAAAGGTTGGTGGGTTTCTACTGGAGCTATCTCAGAGAAGGCCCTAGCTAGATTGGAGCTCTGGCTCTGTTTCTGGCACTTCAAATTTTGCTAGTGGGGCGGCTTCATGACTGAGGTACCTTTTTTTTCTCTTACTCATTCACTCCTATTTCAACTTCGCAGTTACCCCCATCGTACTAAATGCCGAACCACATCTCACCACTACTGCCCTTGGATGTAAAGAAATTTACCGAGGAAGAACTTGCAGAAATGCCTACGTGTAACCTTGCTGCAACCGTTCACAGCAAATGGCTTCAGTCCTCTGGTAACAAGTGCGGCGACCTCTACGTGGCTACACTTGATGACTATGTTCAGGCATTTCTTCAAGTTGTTAACTTCTACCAGTTTCTGAAAGGGGAAGTTCGAGGGACGGGTCCATCCAAGAAGGAACTGAAGCTTAGAGCGACACAGCGCAGGGCGAAGTTGGCAGGGAGACCGCATGTGCTGGAAGACCCCATGTTGGAGATGCCTGAGCAGACGAGTTCTGCACACGTCTGCCACGCCTAGCTGGAGAGGAAGTTTTTGGATCCATCAAGCGGAAGCCCGACCTACCCCTTGGAGCTGAGGAAGAATCTCACCGTCCGGACAAGGTAAACTACTCCCATCCAAAAGCACCTGGTCGTATGTCAGGGCTCCCACCTCTCACATGCCCATCGTTGTTGAGGATGACACTGAAGAAGACACGCAGGTCAACGAAGGCAAGTCCCCTACAGAGGATGCCGTGACAATCTCGGAGACCCCACGAAACGAGATCGGAATCCGCTAGGTGAATGCAGTTCAGGAGACCAAGGTTGACGTCAAGGAATGGCACATCGCAAGATTGTTGAGGACTTCTCCAAAGTGCTGCTGGGCCCAGAGAGCTGTCACTAAGAAGAAATGTACAGGGAAAATAGTAAGGAACATGAACGCTATTGCTGCACCAACTTACACCGAAGTTTGGACCAACATGCGCCGGAACACTTCGGAGAGGTTGAAATTCTTCTTCTGTTCTGACAACATTGAAAGGTGCGTGAAGGGCTCAAGGCGCAAGTGGGTTGCTAAGTACTCTGCAACCTAGGAGATTCCTCCAATTCCAGTCGTCTGGCTTGTCAAGCTCGGGACAAACCTGAACATCACAGAAATTCGTGCATTAGAGGCGGCTGTATTCCTGCTCCCGCAGAAGAGGCCGGTCTCCCCACGACGCCTCTTCTCCTCCGCTCCGCCACCTGCAAACCTAAGTTCCTTGCTAGTTCCTCCATATGCTGACCGCTACCCAGGCAAGAGAGACAGGAAGATGGTGAAGCGCATTGCCACTCGCCCTAATCCGCCGCAGCGACTCTCTATGGGCTCCTCCGACACCCTCAAAGCTCGCCTCCGTTCTGTCACCATGATACCTCATCCTGGCCATGGTTGCATCATAGGGTTGGATTCCGGCATTCCACCTAATGTCGCGCACTACCAGATTACCATCAGCTCCAACTCCGGTTGTAGTTGCCCAGCATTTCGGAAGACCATGACTAAGTTTCGTGGCCGGGTCCAATTCTCCTATTGTAAGCACGTTTATTTCATCCTATTGAAGGTTTGCAACCGCGATCCCGACGACGACCTTTTCATCCACGCGACTACCTATAGCTTCAACGAGGTCAAGATACTTCTTGAGAGCGGAATCCTGACACACCCTTTAGCAAGAAACTAGGGGGCAAGCTACTTTTAGTCCATGTTCTTTCACGTGGACGGTGGCAACTAGGTTGCACAGTAGTTGCTATTTGAATTATTCCCTGTATCGAATCAGCAATACATATTTGTATTGTTTTCTTTAATATATAGAGTCCTACTATTCACATTGATTGACACGCCTGGTAATTGGTCCAACTAATAATGCAATGCATGTCACATTACTACATTCGACCACTTGTACCCTTCACCCTGTTCAACACAGAAATATTATAGTAAATCATCACTTTTATTCAACCACTAAACTGCTGCAAATAGCTATTTCATTCTCTGTACTTAATGCGTTTAGCTTTGCCCTTAGCATTCTCAGCATATCTACCAACATCAGACTCTAGTACTTGAGAAGCTACATTCTTGTCCATTTTGGGTCCCACTCTAGGCAATCCTAAACCTAGGTAGGGACGTTTCAATAATGGACTACTCCCACTTGACCCTTTAAGTGCTTCCCTAGAATAAGTCCCGGGTAGGATCTTGCCAACCTTAGAGTATGCATGAGCTGGCAAAGGCTTCTCCACCTCGTCGTTCAGCACTATGATCTCCCTAGGATCTTGTACCACCGTAGAGTCTCCTCCCAACTCCACTCCATCATCCACGACCTCCGGAAGTGTAAGTGCTTCGCCACATCCAAACAGCTCGTCTTCCCCCTCAACCTCCACGTAAGGTTGAAATGGGCACACAACATCACCAAGCGAAACAACAACCACCTCGATGTCCTCCATAATCGAGGATCGGTACAAAACAAAAGTGTCCCTTACACAAAACAAAAAGAAGGCGAAAATGAAGAAGACATTCGTCTCACCTTGAACTTAAATATCTTAAGGCATTGACTTGGCGCCCTTAAATCACGGACATTGCACCCGACACCAACATTCATCCGACGGAATGGGATCAATAACAAGCAGAAATTCACAGGAATGCGTCAATTTTTTTTTCCCCCACCAGAAATATTTAAAACAATAAAACGGTAATGGGATCAAAATGTTGTATATTTTCCTGAATATTTGAAAAAATTCCACGGTCATAGGTCATAAATTCAGCTTTTAAAAGGCAACTTTCGAAGTATATTCTCAAAATATTCTAATTTTCTAATTTTAGTGTCTAATTTTAGTTTAAAAATTACTGTTTTTAGATTTTCAGACCCCATTTTCTGCTCTCAGCTCTCCAAATCTCCGCTCTCTGCTCTCCGCTCTCCGCTCTCTGCTCGCATACAAGTCTCCCTCGGTCCTAAGAGAACCCCCGCGAGTCTTCTTCCACCATGTCGTCACCGGCATGGGCTGTATTGTGAAACTGGCTCAGTGTCGAGAGTGGGGGAGGTCCCTGAGAAGCGTCTGAGTCCTCCAGTATATTTCGTATTTCTGGAAACATAGTACCTACAGTAGTACACTCTATCGGGCTCCTCGTACGTGGTCCACTTGATGTCGTAGGAGATGCACCAGTAGGTAATTTCTCCATACCCGTGGTCCCTACGCAACCCACCCCCTTCACCAAACTATATAGCGTAAGCTCGTCGTTAACTTCTCTGGAATTCCCTATGTGTCCGACCATATCATCCGCCTGACTCTTCACTGTGGTGACCACATTAGTGTCACAAGCTAAAGCATCTAGTGGCCCCTTATCCTCGACATCCACGTGGCTAATCTCTACGACGGTGTCAGAATCACCACTGGTTTTGGCAATCGAATCCGAGTCAGAGTCGAATTTGGTCTCTAACACAGTGTCACTGACCTCCATAGTAACAGTGACACTGCTGGTGTCACACGCGCCAATGTCGCCATCGTCCTGTAATCCTTCATGAACCAACTCATCCCCTTTGACATTGGCCAGCGTTGCCATGGATTCTTCTACGACCTTCTTCGTTGCTTCGCTATTCTTCTTCTTTGCCCCCAACTCTTCTACAATTGAACACACCTTCTCAGGCAATTCTGGTGGCAACGTATCCGCGCCGTTGAACTCCCGAGAATACACTTTCTAGTATGCGCTGTCTTCACGCGTGAGAGCGTCCCTCACCTCGCTGACCCGCTCCTGAATTGCCAAACGTATAGCCCCGACTCGTGGGTTCCAACTGGGTGTGTCTATGGAAGGGACCCAGCCGATGTCATGCTCTTCTCTCGTTCGCAGCACCCACCTCCAAGTTGGTGTTATTTCTAACCACATCTCGTGTCGCACTGTACACCATGTAGTGCTAAATGCCATAGCGTGGCACACTGCGAAGTCCTGTAATGCCCGTAGTTGTACCCTCCTCACCCACGCCATGACGCCCTGGATTATACCACATCCGACTCCTCCTGTTATTCTGTCCACTTCATCTTGGACCCTGAGACGCAGCGTGTCACCTAATCCGAACTGAATCCCAGCGTGAAGATAAGTATACTCGGCTAGAAATGTAGAGAGCGCCCTCTCAATATTGATAGGTCTTCTACACTCTTCTCTAAATACCTCCTCCGTTAAGCCGTGCATAGGGCAGCATGGTAATCTGAACTGTCCGAATTGGCTCTTGAACATTATTCGGAGTATGTAAACCAACGGTTTGGAGGTGCGCATTCGAGTTTAGTAGCACAGAGCACTTCCCTGACCTTCTTGGACTCCAGAACTACAAAACAAAGTTATCAAGAAAAACGTTAGTGACGTAGCAATAATTACAATACGAAGTCGGGAAAAGGGAGATATCGTAAAGATTTTTTTGTGGTAATACCATCTTACCGTCGTGCCGCCAGGGGAGTTGCGGTAGTGTACATAGAATCTCGTCGTCATTAGACAGAAGCCTCCAAATTGGTGACCAATCCCATCTCACCTCCTCAAAAAGCCGTCCATTTTTAGCTCTGAAATCAGGGGGGCACTGGCTTCCCTTTCAGCCTGCGCGGTACACAATTCATCCTTGTATTTGGCAAGGGCCTCTTCGTAATTTTTGTAATCCAATGTCCACTGGACGTACTCTTTCATCGGTTGGAGATCTTCGTAGGGGTAGCCTTTTTCGAGACTATGTACGAGAGCTTCAAAGGCTCTGGAGACTTTATCCACCACATCCGATTGTATTGGTGCATTTTTGTCACACTGCAAAATTAGTGTTTATTGAATAGATTAGTAAGAATTTGCATACTCATAGCAATTTGTATTAAGATAAATAAAATCATAGTGTACGAGAAGTTGTGACACTCACCTTCCGACTAATCCACCAGTAGGTACAATGCATTAGACTGATCTTGAATTCCGTCTCCTTGACGGCTTCATTCCACTTGTCTCCGAATTCATCCCCACTCTGACACGCCCAAGTCCATGGTAGTGTCACGTCCCCTCCAATGTGGCGCTGGCGGTACATGCCAGGCATCGTAGGTTCCGCTGGACACTGGGGCGAAGGTGGTTGACCTTCAGTGGATGCAGCTTCCATACACGATTCTGCGACTCTTATTACCTCCAACTCCGACATTAGTTTAGATCGAGCATTGAATCTGACCAGTGCTTCCGGTTGAAACGCGAAAGGCCCATTGCATCCCTTCCCGTCGGTCAGTACTGCTGGAGACTTTTAGTATTGTGTACATCGCCGCCCCACACTATTTCTTCCCGTACTCTCTCTATAGTCGGTGCGGAAAATTTGGATTCAATAATAGGGGATAGAATTTCCGGCAGGAGAGGATCATCTCCCGGTATCGCCTCAGTGTGACACAGTCCCTCATCTCCGATAGGACAATGTTTCTGCAGCTAATTTCTATCGCTGAGTGCTACCGTAGTGTCACATGCCGAATCACATACAATAGATAAAGTGCAGTGACTACTACAAGCTCAATGTGAACATGTCTTGGTATAGTACCCTGCATATTGACCTCGAACCACATTCTGTACAACTGTATCGAACCTATCACGTAAAAGGTCAATAGTCGTTTGTTTGTCACTTACCTCGATGTCAGATTTACTGGAAACAGACTTCGGTACTACCAATTTCCGTTCCTTGGTCTCCTGGTATGCCACGTGGAAAATTTGGTCTTTTGTTGCAGTCCCTCCCTTTCGCCCCGACAACTCCTGGGGTGCGAAAACAACGTCGGCCTCATCATCACTGGGCAGGGACTCATGCTGAGCGTTAGGGTCACAGGTCATCGGTGTTAATGCATTCCTCCCTTCCACCCGTGTCTTCTGTGATATCGTATCGCCCACCTTCCCCTTTGTTCTCTGTGAGTCCCCGACTGGTAGTAATAGCTTCACCGTGTCTACTTGGAACAAAACTACACGCCTCCTCTTCATTCCGGTGGCGGCCCCGCCCTCTTGTCCATCCGTGCCGTCTTCCTTTGTGTCTGCAATGTCGTGACACTCGTTATCGACCTCCCCGACCTCCGTGACACTACGATCCCGGAACTCCTCTGTGGATGCAAACTTTCTACAGCTACGGAAAGGAGGTGCTGCTCCAGAAACTAATGGTTTACATTTCCTATTTGCCTCAACCCTGCCCTCACCGTCTTTCAGGACGCGGAAGACCCTTTCACAGATAATATCCGGTGATGGTGCAATCTTCAGCCCCTATCTGGGCTTCTCTTCCGCCTGCTACACACCGCCCCCATCATCCTTAGGCATCTTCGTCTTCGCTGGACTCTTCACTCCCGTAGCTCCTCCCTTTCCTGTCTTCGTACTCGATGCAGCATTCTTTTCTTTTGAAGCACCCGCCTCCTTCCCTAGAACCTCCACTTTCTTCCCCTCCTTTTTGTTTAAAATCTGGATAGGGTAGTAGTAACGCCAGTGTCCCATCCGGATGTTTTGCGCTTCTACACCCCTCCACGTATCGATGCATGTTTAGCATCATCTTGTTGCTGAAGCAGTCTTTCCCGCAATGGATGCAGACAAAATACTTTCTATTCTGTCCAGGCTTCTTCTTCCCCTTGCACAAGGTGGCAAACTCCTCCTAAAGATCCTGTACACGCCTCTGACTAGGGTAAGTGACTTCGTACGTTATTGTGGGAAGACGTTCCCACATGTTTCCGGAAGTAAGCATAAATTTCCGGCTAAACCGGAAATTATAGTGTTTCTAGAATACTAGCTAGATAGGAATATTAGAAATATGATAGTTTTAGCTAATAAGACGGTTGGGAGAAACTAGAAGACATAACCAGACATGGTGGCACAAGTCTTTGATATCGGCTAGCCGGACGGTTCCGGTCGGACTGCATGTTTCCAGAATCCGGAAATCTGAAGTCCGGAAATCCGGAAATCTGGACTCCGGAAGTTTGGAAATCCGGAATCCAGAAACTGTTGGACGAATACCGGAACTCAAGAATAGTAGATGGGGCTAGCTCCCACACTGACCGGAACCTCAAAGCCGGTAGGTAGATGTCCAAGATGCCGGAAGTCTGGCTCTTCTATAATTCCGGATCAGGTAAGAAGTAGAAATAGGTAGTTAGAAATCTCCCGACTCTTAATAGCGACTAACGATGGGGCTCAATTGCACCCGGCTATTAACAGGGAGTTAGATATAGTGATTTGTTGTTGTTGAGATCCGGAAGTTTCAGATCCAGAATCCGGAAGTTTCAGATCCAGAATCCGGAAGTCTCAGATCTAGAAACCGGATCTCGGATCTAGAAACCAGATCTCAGATCTAGATCTCAGATCCAGATCTCACATCCTGAATTATAAGATCTAGTGGGCCACTAGGCTGCGAGAACTCCGGGTAGGAGATAGTACTTAAGCCAGAAGTTTTCCCAAGGCTTGCACCTTGTTTTTGTATTCCATTAGCTTGTGAAATTCAGAATATGTTTGGAGAAACTGTTGGAGTTTGAGCGAGTGACGGTTGCATAGCAGGTCCATTGTGGTTCCGGTTGGAAGTACCATTGTTGCCGGTAGGATTCCGGAAGTGTGTATTCCGGTTGAGTGAATCAGGAGAGCGCCCGGAGAGATTGGAAAGGTGTCAAGCGCCGAGTGTTGACGGTTTCCAACGTCCGGAAGGAGCCTGGTGACAGGGACAAAAGCCTGACTAGCCAACCGGAAACCGTCCGGAAGGAGTAACAGTGTAGAAACAGTACTTGTAGCCGGACCGGAATGTCATTGTAGTATAGGATTCCGTCCCTGTATCCGGTATTGAGTAGCTATCCGGCCCGGTAGAGTAGACATACGGAAATCATACCATCCGGTTGTTAGAATAGGACCAGTGGGTGTCTAGCCACTTTAAGTTACGGGGCAGTGGGTGTCCAGCCACTTTAAGTCACGGGACGGTGGACAATCTAGCCACTTTAAAGCATAGACGGATCAGTGGGAACCGGCCACTAGTCTAAAAATCCGGAAGTTTATCCAGTAAACTGTAATAGACGTCCGTCCAAGTACCATCCGGTAGGGGATTTGGGACGGACGGTAACTAGAGTGGACGGATGGAAACCGTCTGGGAGCCGGTATCCGGACGGATCCGGATCTAGAGGGTGAAAATCCGGAAGTCCACACCGGTAGGGAATCCGGTTGGCTAGGTGCCGGCCGTGGAAAGGTAGCTTATTGTCTAATAGAGGGAAAACTATAGGTCTTCGTGGGAACGAACACGGAGTGGTTTACTTTGGAGGGTATTTAGTGTCAATTAAGTGCCTTCTGAAGGAATACGGGTACAACGTCGTGCTACAGTTATCCCATACATAACACTCTTCAGTGTCACTGGCTCCTCTGCCATATCGCTGGACCTGTAAACCTGCGTATCCGACTTGCACCTTGGACAACTGGAAGGAAAAAAGCAAAGAAAGCGGAACTTGTTCACTACTGCAATAGGAACCCCACAGTTATGTTGGCAGTGGACGGGCTTGTAAAACCAATTGTCCTCATTGTTTTCCACGTCATCCCTGCGCACTAAGGGATTAACAGTGTCCCTAAAACCCTCCCAAATCAAACCCTAAACATCCTATAAACTGTCTCCGTAAACGCATGAAAAGAACACAAGCTCTAGAACAGAAGATGCCACGAGGAACACAGGTTCTATGGGATACGCTTAACACACCAGAAACCCTAATGAATTAATTGAACACTAGAAAATGGGAAACGGAGTCCGAGGTTACTTACCGTGGTATGCTCCAAAAAATAGACTCCGATTCGACCGGCGCTTCCGCGGAGCTCCTGCTCACAATGCAGATATCAGTTAGATGGGTAGTGAAGGTTTCCATGCCGCAAAAAAGTAAATCCTAAACCAAAAGAGACAACACAAAATACTTTCAGAAATCTCAGCGATACATACCTCCATACCACCTGTTAACCAGAGATTCCCCAATCTCCCTTTTCCTTAGCTCCCCCTAGCCCCTTTTTAGTTTTCATCCTTACCTTAGACAGTCATCTAGTCGACTGGATGAACTTTGTCATAGTCGACTTGGATGAATTCTGTCACCAGCCGACTGGATGACTTCCACCAGTTCAGGAGGTTTAAGAGGCAAGGTTAGGTTTTCTTGTAATCATTCTACACTAGAGCAGGTAGAGTCATAGAGGTCTCAGAGCTGTTAGGAACTGCTGTACTAGGTTTTGGGGCTGTTTTGACCCATTTTATGCAGTTTTGACCTCTTTTTGCACTTGTATTGGACATTTCTAGCAACCTATGAGTGTTTGGAGCACTTAGTTTGGTTGGGTTTTGCTGGGTTTTGATGGGATTGTGAAGGCTAGGGTTTAGTTGGTAAATCCTCCCTTTACCATTGGCGACCATGCTTTAGTTCGTACCATGTGATCTCTTGCTTGTTGTAGGCTGTTCCACACACTTTAGAGGTCCTGAAGTACTGAAATCGGGTCTGCAGAGGTGCAGCAGTTACTGTCGAGAGTCTAGAGGGGTGCTGAGATGCTATCACTGAAATTCCGAGGTGCTGAACAGTCACTGGTTGGTTAGGTGTAGTCACTATAGTGGTAGATCGGGTCGGCAGATGCTGCCCAGCCACTGGCAGGGGTCCAGGAACCAATCGAGAGGTGATCTCTTGCAGTAGAAGGGGATAGTGGAGCAAAGAAGATGCAAGTGTTTTCAGGGGTGGAAACACTAGTGCACCGACAGATGCAGTCCAGCACGTGTCCAGGGAGCAGTAGCAGCGGATCAGTTCTGTTGCAGGATCGTGGGCGCAGGTGCTGTGAAGATTGAAAGACTAGGTTTTCAGGCTGTTGACCCGTTTGAATAGAGGGCTGTTCACCACTCGAAAAAGGAGATAGGGCGGCTATACGTCAGATCTGAAGTCCAACTCACTAGAGCAGAACAGCATTCTGTCCTGCGTTAAACTGCGTCATCGGAAACGTAAACCTGGATTTATGGAAATTAGTGTGGAAATGTGATTCAAATAAATATACTGCACGTTAAAGATTTTAACGTGCACGCGTCACTTTCGACGTTGCTTTAACGGCTTCTGTCAAAGAGTGTCAACTTGAATTTTGAAGTGACGGTTCAGTGTTAAAAATAACAACATGAGTGACATCGCGTCAACTTAAACATAAACCTGCATTGTGGAAAGTAACTTTTTTGGAGAGTTTTTTACCTCACAATAGTTTTTTAATGGTTAAATTTAGTCACATCCTACGTCAGCACGTTTCTTTTAACATAGAGGGCGTTTAAGGTGACATCGGAAACGTTCAACTATGTTACTAAAAACATATTAACAGATCCTACGTGGAATGCCCTACTGACTTGGAAGAAAGGCGTGGACGATACGGCTGACCTGGAACGTAGGTTTCGGATCCTGGAGGGTGTCAATAGTGACGCCTGCGTTCTGGGTGACATAAAAATGCGTTACACTGTGTTTCAAGAAACATATTGATATAGCTTACGTGTCCCCTATGCGTGTAAGTTAGAGCTGACGTGGCGGCTAGGTTATAACCTGGTCTACATCCTAGGGGTTGTCAGTAGTGACGGGCGCGTTTTGGGTGACATAAAAATGCGTCACACTGCGTTTCAAGAAACATATTGACATAGTTGACGTGTCACATGTGCATGGAGGCCGTGATTGACGTGGCGGCTATGGTTTGACTTGGTCAACATCCTAGGGGGTGTCAATAGTGACACACGCGTTTGAAGTGATATAAATTGAGTTAAATTGTGTTTCAAGAAACATAATCACATAGCTGACGTGTCAGATGTGCGTAGAGGCTATGGCTGACGTGGCGGCTAGGATTTTGGTGATGTGCACGTTAACTCATGTTTCCATTGTTCATTCATTGGTGGAAACATTCATCTATGAAGGTCTTAGATTAGGGCTTTAAGCCTAGGTTTAGGGTTAGGGTGAGCCGCCACTTCGGCAGCTTCTTATCTTGTATTTGAGAGCTTGTTTTCAAGCTTTTTGTGTTTTCTTCTTGATCCCACTGATCCGTCTATCCTTTTAAGTAGCTGGATTCTCCACCGTCCCGTGACTTAAAGTGGCTGGACACCCCACTATTCCTATCTACCACCAAGAGTGTGGAGTAATAATCCTTCCGTATGACTAGGTACCGGTCCGGATAGCTACTCAGTGCCGGTTATGGATACGGAAATCATACTACAACGACATCACCTTACGGTTGTACGGCATCCTAACTATATCATCTCCCTTCCGGATTGGTTCGCAGTAGGAAATCCGGCTTTAATCCCATCTACAGGAAGCGACCGGTCTGTTTCCGGATCCCGGTGTACACACGGCCCTCCGTGTCCTTAAGACTACCAGCCCTGCTGCAGTACGTCTCTTCTCCCCTCCAGGCTCCTTCCGGGACTGAGAACCGTCAACACTCGACGCTTGACACCTTCCCAATCTCTCCGGGCGCTCTCCAAACTATCCCACTGTTCAATACTCCTCTGGAACACTACTTAAGACAATAGTACCAACAAACCATTACGATAACAGACCCGTCAGTCAGCCGGTCGACACAACAAATCCAAAGTGTATTCTCAATTGCAACAACAAAACGGCGTACAAAACAAGGCCCCGGCCTTGGAAAAACGTCCAGCTTAAGTACTAAAACCTATCGGTCCTAAAGCAACCAAGAAGCCAACCGAGATCCAGAAATTCTGGATCTTGGATCCAGGAATCCCGGACCGGTGGCCGCCTTCTATTCCTAGTTAGTGCCGCTATCTACCCGGATTGACAGCCGGGTGCACTGGAGCCCCATCGTTAGTCGCTGCCATTTTATCCGGTCCTTATCCTAACTTCTACTCCTTGTTCTTATCGAACCGTGGGCGGTGCCGGGTTCCATCCGGTCGTTCCTTCATCTGTGCTCCCTTCTTCAGCCTCTTCAGCGAGGGGCCCTCTTTCAAGGTATCAGCTGCCGGCTGGTCGATAGCCTACCGGGCTCGTCCTGCCTGGACCGCCGGGGAGGGAGATCGTGCAGCCACCGGGGTTGCGCTGAGATCTACCTGGAGATGTTTCGGAGATCCCTGTACCGGAACAAAGTCTTCCGGTGGTGGACCTTGGTCCGGTTCCAAAGAGATGTTCCCGGGGTTAACAGTCTCAATTACAGCCAGGGTGGGCAGATTGTGCAAACTGTCCAAGGTGTTCGGGAGAGGATCCTCCAACAGTTGTCCTGGCTCTGGTTGCACTCGCCGGATGGTCGACTGTACCGGAGAGGCTAAAGGTAGTACCTATGCCGGTCCCATGGTTGGTGCCGATGGTCTGGGCTCCTCTCGATCTGCCGG
Organism: Ceratodon purpureus; assembly: GCA_014871385.1. Lineage (NCBI taxonomy): Eukaryota > Viridiplantae > Streptophyta > Bryopsida > Pseudoditrichales > Ditrichaceae > Ceratodon > Ceratodon purpureus. Next base: position 25,100,894 of record CM026426.1, read on the forward strand.
TGGCTCTGGTGGTCGTGACGGACCGTTCCGACGCTGATGATCTCCACAAAGTGCCTCATCTGCAACCAAGTGTCCTTCATCACCTGCGTCTGGTCGTGCATGAATTTAACGATCTTCGTCCGAACCGGATCCGGTTGACGGGTCAAGAAGGCTTGGTAGACGGCGCACTGATTGGCCACATCCACCGGAAGGGCTAAGGTGGCCTTGACCTCGACGACCGACTCGATGGCATGGGCTGCCCGGTCACGGGCGTCATTGAAGTCCCTTTGGGCATCATGTACCTCCTGCTCGAGCTTGTTAATCCTCTCCCGGTACTGCTCCATCTTGTCGAAGTGCTTGGCCTATAGACTGGCTAAGTCCCGATGCTTGCGAAGGATAACCAGGCATTCCTCCAACCGGTCCGAGCCCGTAAGGGAAATTACCTCCTTAGCCAACCGGCCCTCCAGCTGCCTAGTTGACTGTATGAACTGAGCATACGCCGACACCTGCTCCGAAAGGTTGACTAAGTCCTGGCACGGGTCCCCGGTGTGCTCCGGTGGTCAGGTGGGTTTGAAGACTTCCGTATTCAGGGTTTGCTTGGTCGGGGTGGGAGTCCGAGGTGATCCGGACGGCTGTCCCTTCTCCGAGCTGGGACGGGGTTTCTTAGCCGGCGTGGGTGAGACCTCCATACAATCGTCATCATCCTCCTGATCAGACACCTCCTCCCGTTCAACGTACCGTTGCATGCTCTTCAGTTCGTCATACTCCAGGATCTCCTTAGGGTTCAACAGTCCCCTGTGACGGTAGAGGTGGACGAGGAAGGACGGAAGGCAGGTGGCCTGCTTCTTGGTCTTCCAGAGGTTGGCTACCTGCCGGTCGACTATTGTCTTAATCATAAGACCCCAGTCCACGGAAATCTCACCGTCCATGGCTCCAAGGAAGATGGACGCCCATTTGATGGTGATCCGTTTGGGCTTTTCCGGATGGAAAATGGGGTTCATAAACCCTACCACCCTCCGGGCTCTTGCATCCTTGATGTCATCCAGGTCCTACCCCTCCCTCTTGTCTCCGGACCCCGTGATATACGTCCACACAATTTCCCGGGCCTCCGGTGCTGAGACCTCCCCAACGTTGGTGAAGCCGTACGTATCCCTCCAGTCTTGTGCCGTCCACTGCTCCGGTTCTCCCCGGATGGTTCCTCGATTGTCGGGGTTCTTGACGAGGATCTCCAGGGCCTGAAGGGAATGTTTCCAACCCCACGCCTTGTCCAATAGTAACGCACAGCCCATGACATCTAAGGCGGCCCGGAGGAGCTCCATCTCTCCTTCGTCTGCCGACATCAACGGCATGACCCGTTGTACCTTCACCAACTGTCCCTTCTCCGCCGGTTCTTTCCCCTTTCTACCCATCCTGCTAAGTCCTCCTCACCGTCACTCCGGTAGCACCTGCACGCACGATCCTCACCACAATCCCTCAACTAACGGAAACACTTCCGTCTCACCGTCTCTCTCTCCTACCGTCCCAACCCTAACTGCGCACTTCGCCGTGGAACAGAAGGATCCAGCGCGCCACAAAATGACAAAAGAAAGGAGGAGCACGGCTGCTCTTCCTCCTTTTATACCTGCACTCACTCCCGCCCGTTCGTAGCTCATCATGACGGACGGTCGTAGCCTTTCATCATTGGACGGTCGCGACTGGCGGCGCTTTAATGCTTGCAGCCATTCTTCCCGCGTGCATCGTACCCTCCGGCGGTTACCCTTAAGTCCGCGGTGTCAGGGTCTGTCCTATGGACGGTGCTTCCTCTCCTTTGACTCAGACGACCGGATCTCACCCGGTTGACCTTCCGGTTCTCTTATTTATTCAGCCAACCGTCTTAACCGGTTGTTTCATTTATCTTAGTAGAACTTCCGTGTTCTTAACACAAATTTTTTTTAATTTTTATCATTTTTCTACCGGAATTAGTATTCCGGTGTGCCAACCGTGGAAATCACTTTCGACACCATTCTTCCCTTGTTCCTTGAATGATGTGTTGCTATGAACTCACTGTGAGCACAGTGATGTGGGGTGTGTAGATTAAGGAGGGTCCAGCATGAGCAACCCTTTACATTACGTCATCCTACATCTAAAAACGTTTTCCGAAACGCATTAAAATCTGTGACATATGTGTTTATCAGCGTCAAGTTGAACACTACATTGTGTTTCTTTTGACAAAAAATTCAAATTGAATGCGTCACTATTGACATGGCAAACATCATCCTACGTCTAAAGACGTTTCCGTAAACGCGTTAAAATAAGTGGTACATGTGTTTATCAGTATCAAACAGTGTCAAAGTTAACCTCCAAGACGCACTTCCAAAACACGTCACACTGCGTTTACATAAACACAAAATAACACAAATCCCAAATTTGATGCGAAAATATATCTTCAATCCACGATCACTCCACTTGTCACAATCTAGGCCATTGAAAACCTAAATGACACGTCAGATTTCCATGCCACATCAGAATTTTTTTCATCCATCAGGACGACAGAGCCTTGCCCACGTCATATCTGGCTTGGAATTAATTAACATTGGTAAATGTCCATGTCACATGCAACGTGGAATGCAAAAAGGAAGGAACTGCTCACGTGGCAAAAAACTTACTCTCAAAGTTACTTACCCTGGGTAACTTCCATAATCAGTGTTTGCGTCACTTTTGACATAACGTCAACTCCTGTTAAACGGTTTAACATAAGGTTGACGCAGCACGTCAAACCAATGCGACGTCCGTGACCTTTTTGCCATTTTTGCGTCAAAAAAACTGTCCACGTTAAACTGCGTTAAACCGCGTTAAAAACCGCGTTAAACAACGTCACTTTGGACACTGTTCTGCTCTAGTGACTGTACAAGGGGTGAAATGTAAGTAACCCGTAATTCTAGCATTTTGAAATTCAAAATCTCAGATCCAAAAATTTAGGATCTTGAAATTTGAAATTTGAATTGTGGACTTCGATTTGAGACCTCGATCGGCTGTGCGAATTTTGATTTGGGACCTCAGTCGACTGTGAGACTTGGTTTCGGGATGTCAGCTGAGACTTCGCATCTGTACCTGGGGGGGGCAGAACGAGTCAAATCTGACTGAAAACAACTGCTGAGAATATTTGGCAGAAGGGGAATTTCTGTCCAAATTAATCACTGCTGCAACCATTGGACTGAACTCCTACAGATCAGTGCAATGCGAAAAAGGGGATAGACGTAGCTAAAACAACAATGCAGTGAATTGCTGTGATCTATTTCTACTTTTTGGGAAAATTGCTTGTTGTTACTAACCCAACTATACAGTCGACTTGTTGGGTCAGTTAGTGCTAAATTGGCAGGTATAAGGAAAGGGTAGCTGACTGACTGGAGCCTGGAGGAAGCCAAGCAGAGCTGACCAGACCAGTAGCAGAGCAGCAGCTGCAGACATCAGGAAGGAAAAACAGTCGACTGGAGCAGTCAAGCAGTCACATCCATGGAGGACGGTGACCAGACTGACTTGAGAGAGAGACAAGCCATGGAGCGCTACAGACGCTACATGCAACGGGAGGAGCGGACGACAGAGCCGACTCCAGCAGAAGGACAGGGCCGACTTAGTTCGCTGGGCAGTGCGGCTAAACAGGTCGGGGAGCTTATCGACATGGATGTGGAAAACGACCTGTCATCATCCGATGGGAGGACGAGGGAGAGCAGATTTGGAGGAGAGACACAGTTCATAAAAGGAGATAGGCTGAGTCGACAGCCAGACCCGACTAGCATTCCCTGGAGGTACCAGGATAAGAAGCGAACGGCGTCATTCAGGAGGGACTTCTCTACTGCTGTAGACAACTACAACACCTTCCGTGAAGAGCGACGACAAACGCAGGAAGTTTTTGCAGAGCCGACCCAGTGGCCCAGTACAGTCACAGGCAGAGTCGACTTGGAAACCGAGCCGACTCAACTGCGCAGCCGACCTGTATCTCTAGTGCGCCAACCGAAAACTCCAGAGACACTGCCAGCTGCATTCCAGAACCTGAAGCAGAAGCTAGAGGAAACGAAGAGTCGATCAGCCCAGGAATAGGGTCTTGCACACTCGACAGAAGGTGGCCTGGGTAAGCACGTGCATTTCCTGGATGAATTCCGGCTGCAGTCAAAATGGGAGCAGGAACGGGAGGACTGGGAGGCAGTTGAAGCATTCCGAGCCGACCTGTTAGCCAAGCGGGAACGGGTCCAACAGCACCACCCGATACACACTCACAGCCGACCCGACTCGGGCAAATACCTCCAGCAGCTGGAAGCCTTGCAGCATACTGCACCTTCGGGTGTAGCGTCGTTACACCACTAGCATAGAGAGCCGCAATGGCCGCCAAAGCAGCATCGTACTTTGCTGGAGGTGGGTTCAACCGACGGGTACAGGAGGCACCTCAACAGTTAGCAGCTCAGCAACTGGCAGCACAATAGTCGGGAGCACAACAGCTTGCTACTTAGCAAAAGGAACAAGAACGGCTGGAAGGAGAGAAGCAGGAACTAGCACAGCTGCAGGACTTGTGGAAAGAGCAGCGAAGGTGGCAAGAGCAGGCGCAGACTAGGGGGAATGCTGCACGACCCCCCTATTTATCCAGTGCAGCACCAGAGGTGACGGTGGATAAGACTGTACCTGGACCCCTTCCGGCCGTGACTTCCTTGACCGCCCATCGACTTCCAGGATACGTGGATCACCTTACCGACAACGTGTACCAATCTGTGCAGCCGACCAAGTCAGCAATCTATCCCGGAAGACTGGCAGAACCGACTTTTGCAAATCCTATCCATGCAGCTACCCACGTGGGGCGGTCTACACTTGTCCCACCGTTTGCCGCCCCTGTCGGCTACAGTACTGCCGCCATTCCCGGAGGTTCACACACTGCCCCCAGCTGGTTCTCACTTTCCAGTACATTATCCAGCGCCATCGGCAGCACCCCCTCGTACAATGCCCCCGGTTTGCACAAGTGACTTCACCTCAGCACCACCCCGACCGCCGGTCAGTGCGCAGAGGAAGCAATTACCGTACAAGGCCTACAAGGAGGGAAACGACCCCGACGCTCATCTTAGGTATTTCGACAAATGTGCCTGGTTTAATGGTGAGACTGATGAGACAGTGATCATCACTCTGTTTGGGACGACCGTGGTCGACAAACCCAGCGCTGGTTTGATGACTGGCTGGATCATCATCCTTACTGCACCTGGGAGGAGGCGAAGGAAGCGTTCAAGCTACGTTATTGGGAGCAGGATTCTGATGCGTAGGTTTATATGACACTGCGAACATTCAAGCAAGGTGAAGGGGAGAAGGTTCAGGATTATTATGAACGGTTTATGAAGTTGGTCAAATGTCTGTAGACTGATGTGGGCGAAGGGTTCAAACTCACCTACTTTAGAGCAAGGTTACTTGACTATCTGAAGGTGACAACCAGTGGGTCTACAGCCAACACCCTGACTGAGTTAAAGGAGTTAGCCGGACTCTGTGAGACCAACTGCACCACCGCCTCGGGTAAGAAGCTGTATTTTCAAGCTAAGAAGACGGAGTCGACTACCAGTCGAGCAGCCGCTACCTCAGCCCAGACAGAAGGAGTTGAGACTGTAAACCGACGGTTTTGCACTTGTTGTAAGAAATTTGGGCATGAAGGCATTAACTATTTTGTCAACCCGGCCAACCCCAACAATAGGTTACCCAGGTCTGAAGGGAAGCTTACCGTCGGAATCCATGAAGTGTCGACTAGACAGTCGACCAGTGGCTCTGGGAGGCCTGTCACCAGCCGACCAAGAGGGTACCAGAATGGAGGATTGGGCAGGATCGATGGCTGTTTCCTTTGCCTAGGAACTGATCATCAGATGCGTAATTGTCATTTACATTTGAAGTTTCAGCAGTTATTAGCCGCTGAAAAACAAGGAACTAACACTGTGGGTGTCAACAGTGTGGAATTGCAGGAGATCGATGACCCGGAGGTGGCCACGATATTGACCAGAGCAGCTCGAGAACGAGCTGGACTGCCCCTGGAGGACAAGGAGGTGAAGAAGCCAGAGCCTCGACAGCCAAAAATACAAGCTGATTCGGAAAAGGAAGAGCGACTTAGGAAGGACTTCATTGCTTTCACAGAGGAGATTAACAGAGAAAACGAGCTGGCCCGACAGGCTCAAGAGGCACTGCAGAAGGCCAATGCAGCCGACTTGGGGACCAATGCTCCTGACGGGCCAATTCTAGATGGGGACTGAGTCAAATTCCCCGACCCCGACTGTCTACAGGAGATACCCAAGAAGCCCTTGGAGGTAGCCACTAGGGAGCCGATCAATTCACAGCCTCAGGCATTGGCCAAAACAATCAGTCGACAGATCTTGCAGACACCAATCACAGTGTCTCTAGGGGAACTACTGGAGGTGGCCCCCAACCTCACAGAATATGTTAGGGCCAAGGTTTTTCCTCAACTTCAAGGTCCGCCCAAGACACCAACCGATTCGACTCAGCCCCATGTGCTCTTCAAGATGCCACAGCCGACTGCACGCCCGACGTCGACTTCAGTACCGAAGCTGCGCTCAACCGACTCACAGGTACATCCCAACCTTGTTGTTGGAGCAGTGGATATTGATCGGGGTCTTCCAGTTATTTTTGTGCAGGTCGGGCAGTCAACGCTGGAGAACGTGCTGCTGGATGAAGGCTCTGGCGTCAACCTGATTACAGAGGAAGAAAGGATCCGACTCGGACTCAAGGATCCATCTCCAGCGCCTTATCGATTGCAAATGGCTGACCAAGCAGTGGTGGAACCAATCGGCCTGATCCGGAATGTCCGTATTCACATCCACGGCATTCCGTACAACATCAGTCTGACTGTCATTCGCAACAAGGAGGTCAACGAAGTTTACAGCATGTTGCTCGGTCGACCTTGGCTCATTGATGCAAAGGTCACCCACGACTGGAGGAACAAGCTGGTGACTTTTCGAGGCAATGGTACTGTCAAGACTATCTCTATCAATTAGAGGACCGGTCCCCTGCCCAAATTGCTAGAGGTGCTTCTGTGCTATAACTTAGCTGAGGAAGAGGAGGACCGTTTTTTACAGACCGAGGAGGACATATTCGCAGTCGGGACTATCACCATGCCTGAAAATTTAAGAGTGCCCTTACCTGGCCACGCCGACTTACAACGAGCCGACCACCGCCAAGCCGACTTTGCCGCAGCCGACTTACGACCCGACTTGGACACAGCCGACTTAGCGCCCCCGACTCATCTTGATCCCGACACTGCTACTTACCCCGACCACTTTTACACCTTTTCAGAAGGAGAGATGCCGGTCGATGAGACACCAGTACGGGCCAAGTTGGGAGAGATGAAGGTGGCAGGATGGAACTTGACTGAAGAGGAGCAGCTCAGGAAGATTAACGTCGGTACTAAGGAGGAACCGAAGATTCTGAAGATCAGTACACAACTAGAGCCAGCATTAGCACAGGCAGCAGAAGACTTACTGCTTGAGTACACCGACGTGTATGCATGGACATACAAGGACCTGAAGGGGATCCCTCCGTCAGTAGCGCAGCATCGGATTGTGCTAGAGAAAGATGTTCCGCCGATCCATCAGGCCAGATACAGGATGAATCCTCACTATGCCAGCATCGTCAAACAGGACATTGATAAACTCCTGGCAGCATGGTTCATCGTTCCAGTCGAAGAGGCGACTTGGCTCTCACCCATTGTTGTTGTACCTAAAAAGAATGGTCAATTACGCATTTGCATTGACTATTGAAAACTAAATGCTGCCACTAAAAAGGACCCTTACCCTCTGCCCTTTACTGAGGAAGTGTTGGATGCTGTGGCAGGTTTCGAGCTGTACACTTTCCTGGACGGTCGGTCGGGTTATAACCAGATTAGCATCGCCCCAGAGGACCGACACAAGACAGCTTTCATCACTGAATGGGGGGCTTTTGTTTGGCTAGTTATGCCATTTGGGCTGACAAATGCACCCCCGACTTACCAGCGAGCTGTGAACAAGGCATTCAAGGAGTACCTGGGGATTTTCATGAAGCTGTTCCTTGACAACTTCACAGTTTACAGTGACATCCCCGACCACTTGCACAAACTCCGACTCTGTTTTGAGAAGTGTCGGGAGTATGGCATCACCTTAAACCCTGAGAAGTGCGCATTTCTGGTGGCCTCAGGTATCCTTCTCGGCCATGTCGTTTCCAAGGCAGGGAAGATGCCCGACCCAAAGAAGATTCAGGTCGTCCAGGAGATGCCACGCCCCCGACGCACAGCCGACATCCAGATTTTCAATGGATTTGCTCAGTTCAACCGCATCTACATCAAGTCCTATGCCCACATCATGGAGCCTATCACCCGACTGATGCGAAAAACTGAGGATTTTGACTGGACTGACCGCTGTGAAGGTGCCTGGGTGGAGATCAAAGACCGGTACACCAATGCACCAATACTGATCGCACCTAGGTGGGATCTGGAATTCTATGTTCACACTGACGCATCCGACATCGCTGTTGGAGCTATGCTGGCTCAAAACCAGATAGGGAAGTGCGACCAGCCAATCTCCTATGCATCTCGACTGCTCAATTCTGCTGAGAGAAATTAAACTACCACTGAGAAGGAAGCATTAGCTATGGTGTATGCCTTGACTAAATATCGTCATTATCTGTTGGGTAACAAGCTGGTTTTTTATGTAGATCATATGGCCTTGGTTCATTTGGTTAACAAGCCTCAAGTGTCGGGGCGTATTGCACGTTGGTTGTTGCTTTTTCAGGAGTACAATTTCACTGTCGTGTACAAGCCGGGCAGGACGCATGGCGCAGCCGACTTCCCAATGGAGAGCCCCCCACAGGAGTGCCAAATCAACTTCCCAACACAGGGCTATTTTATGTCAAACCGGAATGGCTGCAAGACGTCATCGACTATCTACGAACTGGCGAGCCAACTGCGACTATGACCAAGGATGAGAAGCGGAGGTTGCTGCTGCGGGCCCTTCCGTATACCTTGGTTGAGGGAGTGTTGTACAAGAAGGGCCACGACCTGGTCCTACGAAGAGTTTTTGATCCTGTACAAGCGGAGATAGTGATGAAGGAGATGCATGATGGCTGTGCACGTGGCCATTTTTCCCATGATATTACAGGGGGAAAGCACAATAAAGTGGACCACAAAGTGCAAAATGTGACCACTAACAAGTGAATATGAAGTGTGCTGTTTTTGAAGGCTCAAAGCTGATTTTGAGGATTTTGGTGTAGTTTTTGAGCATTTTAGTCACTTTCTAAGTTGTCATAAGGTATCTTACACACACCTTCATAAAAAGAACATCCTAAGTTGAAACTAAATTTGACCACTAGTTCTAAATTATGAAAATGAACTTTTCCAAAATCTTGATTTCTTCATTTGGGGACCTTTATTGTCTTTAGATGATGTTTTTTTCAATTTAAAAAACAATGTTCGGTGGAAAAAAAGTGCCAAAAAGTATCGCGGAAAAGACCCTCTTAAAAAGCATCCTTGCGATACTTTTGGAACCCTAAATCAATCAATGATTATTTGAAGTGACTATTTTAGAATACCTCTTAAACATACGGAGGGCCCCGCAATATTAAAAGTGATTTCGGACAAAACCCTAATTTGTTTTGTTTACTTTTCCAAATGAGGCCATTCACTTTGCTCAAGTTCGACGTCTCTGTTTTCCATTGTAAACTCAATGTCTTCTCTAGCAACTTTGAGAAGTTGAAGAAGATCAAGTCTACTTTCCGTATCCCAAACTTAATCTTGCATCGACATAACATAGATCCCACTTTCTCTAGTGTTTACGGAAGGGGCTGAAATTGGTGAAAAGATAATCACTTTTTTGGTTCACTTTATTGTGCTTCTTCCCTACATCCAGGAAGATTCTTGATGCTGGTTACTAGTGGCCGACCCTACACAAGGACGTCACAGAGTACTGCAGAGCCTGCGATAAGTGCCAGCGGGTCGAGGGGTTAGCCAACACAGGGCTGGCCCAGTTGGTCACCAGCCTACCTGCGGAGCCATTCATGAAGTGGGGCCTCAACTTTGTGGGCCCGATTAAGCCGGCAGCAGCTCGGACAGGGAACAGGGACATTTTAGTCGCCACCGACTATGCGACGAAGTGGGTGGAGGCTAAGGCTCTGCGCACCAATACGGCGGCTGTGACCGCCAAGTTCCTGTACGAACAGATCTTGACCCGTTATGGTTGTCCTCTGACCCTCGTCAGTTATCAAGGGACACATTTCCTCAACGAGGCGATTGAGTATTAAGTGCAGCATTTCCTTTTGCAGCATTGGACATCCACCACATACTACCTCCAGGGTAATGGGCAGGCTGAGTCGACCAACAAAGTTCTAGGTCGACTGTTGACAAAGTTGGTCAGTGACAATCGAAGCGACTGGGATGAGCATGTGGCTACCGCGCTACTGTCATATCGGACAGCATTCAAGGTCACCACCGGGTATACTCCTTTTCAGTTGGTTTATGGCCTGCACCCTCTCATGCCTACGGAGTATACTGTTCCTACCCGTAGGACAGACGGTGACATCGACTATACTACAACTAGGGTCTTACAGGCCCGCACAGCCGACTTGGACAGTTAGACAGTCATCGACTGGTGGCATAGGAATAGTCGGGAAGTCGACAGTGGAGCCGGTCACTGTGGAGCCAGCAGCATTATAGACAGAAGGATTTTCATGTGGAGGACCATGTCCTCTGGTACCCAAAAGGTGAGAAGGAACATGCAAGGAAAATCAAGTGTCGCTGGTTTGGGCCATATTGGGTGCAGTACCGACTCCCTACAACACAGCATTATTGGTCACGGAAGCCCACTTTGAGCCAAACCCGATTATTGTCAACATCAACAAACTCAAGCCGTACCGGTTTTACTCTGAAGACCAGTTAGTCACTATCGGGCCTAAGCAGCTGCCACGTGGCTTAGCTTCGTTCCCAGCCGACAACGCACAGGATGCTGACCCCGAGCACCCGGGTCCTATACCCTCCCACGGGCCTACTTCTCCTCACTTTGTTTCCGTCGATCCCAGTTTTTTGCCAGTTTCAGCAGCTTGCTCCCGGTTAACAGCTCCTGCACCAACAATTATCCAGTCTCACGCCTCCGCCAGCACTGATATTATGGACAGCCCAGCCGGCCCATCCGACATTCTCTCCATTCAATGTCTGGCAGTCAAGGTTCTCCCGCTGCCTACAGCACGCCGAATCCTATCCAAGGAGAGTTCTGGGCGACTGCCTCATCAAGTCCCTTCACCGACTCTGGAGAGGCAGCCCCCTTCTCAGCCTCGTCTAGCGCCCTCTCATCAGGCAACATTTATTGAGTTACGGTTAGGTCATGTGGGGAGCCCATCGGGTCATCTTTCCTCCGCAGCTCCGCCGTGCTCCCTTTTGCGCCCTCCGCAACCCCAATTTTCTCTGCCTGCGAGCGCTCCGGACTGCCCACCGATCCTTCTCCGCCGACCCGACAGTAGTCGAGATAGAGCGGCCTGCATCACCACCACCTCGCGTAGTGCCTGCTCAGATTCTCTGGGTGGTCTTCGGGGCGTAACACCGCATGAGAACTCGGCCTCTGCTCGGTCCGAGAGAGGCCCTTCTCCGGCAGCCCTAGCGCCGTCGTTACCAAGACCTCCAACGCTCCAGTTCCCTCGCTCACGCCACCAACAGCGACTGCTCCCGCAGCCCTTAGGTCCGATTTCTCCTTGGTTCTCTACTCTTCCAGCGTCTCATGTTCATGGTCTTTCAACCAGTTGTCGTCTTCCCGGTACCGCCGCTTCTCGGGTTGCTACACCCTCGACTTCTAGGGTTTTTCCAAGGTTTGCTGTTTCTGTGAAGACCGAGCCGGGCTTACCCGCGTCTGGTGCTGCTCAGCCCCACAAGGGAGTTGTGTTCGGTTGCGCCCCCACGTCGTGCTCACTGTTTTGCCGCCACTCCGAGTCTCCAAAGTTGCACGTGCCTGCACGACCGACTGCGCAGTTCCCGCCCTCGGTTGGAGAACCTCGGTGCGCCACCAACCTCCAGACAGCCAACTGCGCCTTCACCGCGTCACCTTCAGGTACCTCCTCCGATTGTCTCGACTTTCCGGTCCACTGCTTGCAGTTTTTCGACTGTGCCACATCTGTTCCGCCACAGGTCACGCAGTTGTCTCGTCGTGCTTACTTCACACGCCCTTGCCGACGGGCTACCCGGGGGACGTTGGAGCGTTATTTTTCTCGCGGTGGGCTACCTCAAGCCGGCAGCGCTGAGTCGATGGAGCTTGGAGGCCCCAGTTCTCAGCCAGTCGATACACCCGCTATGGCGGGAGTTGCAGCCCCTCCACCAGAGCCGACGTTGGCACCTGCCCTGCCACCTGCCCCTCCACCACAGCCGAATGAGGCTATGGAGGCAGTTACAGTCCCTCCACCCGAGCCGACGTTGCCACCTGGCCCGCCCACTGCATCCAACCAGCCGACTGCGGCTCTGGCGGCCGTTACACCCGCGACGACAGCCACCGACCTGACACCCCCCGACCAGAGGCGAGGCATCAAGCGGAAGTTCACAGCACTGGATGCGCGGGTTCCGAAGAGTGTACGCATTCAACGGAACCTCCATCGTCGACTAGATATTACATTCGAGCCACATACCCAGTGGGCAGCGTGGAGAGCCTTAGCCGATGACGACTGGGCAGCCGACACGAGTCTGCAGGTATTTTACAATTTCCATTGGCCCGACCCTCGGCCTGAGTTAGTCTTGGATTTTGTGGATGGCTTTGAGTATATTCCGCAGCCCCGAGGCACTAGAGGCGCTCCCGGTGAGCAGACTATTCGGTTGATGGTCCGTGGCAAACCAGTCGAGATCACAGCTTATGTGATCCGCACTGCCTTGGGGTTCGAGAAAGGCACCAGCTTACTTAGTCAGAAGGTGGGCTTTGGATTCCATGAGCGTTACTCACAGCTAGGGCTGACGGAGGCCGATCATGCACATGATGGCAACCAAGTGACAGCATTACCGAAAGCCTACCACGTACGTGTGCGGGCGTTAAGTGACGCCATCGGGTTCAAGCAGAGGTTTCCTTTTGTCAGGAACGATCTAGTCGAGCACATCTTGGCAGCAAAGAAGGCCGGCCGTCGACAGCGCACCTTCGACTGGTCCTATTTTGTCCTTGCGAATCTGCGCCGTCATTTGATCTATCTCCACTCTCAGCCGGGGGAGCCACGTCGACTTCGTGGCGCTGCTGTCATCGATGCCATCCTATCCTACTGGTTTCCAGATCGGGAGGAGGTCACCGACCCGCCAGCAGTTGAATCTAGCTACGACACGATGGACGGTAGCCACGAGGGCATCCCCGTCAGTCCACCGCCCATACACCCTACAGCTGCACAGCTTCGGGATCGGACCAGTGGCGATGGTCACCGCCCGACACTAAGTACCTCGGCCGACCTAGCGGACACCGACCCGGCTTCCCGGTCACAGGAGGGTTCCTCTGATGTCGGCCGCCCCACCCGCCGACTCCTCCGACACAGGCAGCACATTTGCCAGCACGCTTTCCCGAGCTCATCTCCGACCCAGCGGACTCCGCCCCGACGATCTGCTGCCCATGACATTCTAGCATCGCCAAGTTGCAGGTATCCGCTCCGCTCCCGCAATATTCCACGCCGATATCGTGAGGTATCCTCCGAGCCCGATCTTCTGGGTGCTCCCCTGACTGCGCCGGCTGCGCCACCCAACTCTATCATCCAGCTGGGCAGCTCCACCGGTACTCCACCCGAGATTCCGCTCTGCACACTCTTACAGCAACTCATACCAGGTTGCTTAGCGATCACACCAACCTTCAGCAACAGGTATAGGCCTTACAGGTCGACCTGGCTGCCCGCGTCCCGGTCTCACTACCAGCTGTACCATCGATTCGTAGGTTGGAGTTAGAGTCTACCCTCAGCGCCCGTCTCCAATAGGCTGACATTCTCTTACTTGAGTATCAGCAGTTGAAGACGGAGCTAGCGTTGCACACTCTCCCGCCCCGGGAACTCAACCGTGCTGTGAGGGATTATGCTGCTACCAAGCAGCGGGATTTGGAGACTGTGTTGACTGCCTACCGAGCCGACTTGGATCGTCAGCACCTTTGGTTGTCCAAGTTTGAGGCGCGCGACCCGACTTTCGAGCCTTGGCTCGACACCGACGACCCAACTTCTGCACTCCTGACCGAGGCGCCGCCGATTGCACACCAGCCGACTGACTGACTGCCCGACTCCTTCGACTGCGACTTTATTTTTTTAGTTTTCTTTGGGGATTAGCATTTTTTAACATTTTGATTAGCTTAGAAATTTTATTTTCTCTAGGCTGGTTCTCATTCCTCCTCGGTTTTCCTCCGTCACCCACGTTCTGGGGATAGAACTACCGGAAAAAGGGGATAATTTTAACCGGAGATTCCCCAATCTCCCTTTTCCTTAGCTCCCCCTAGCCCCTTTTTAGTTTTCATCCTTACCTTAGACAGTCATCTAGTCGACTGGATGAACTTTGTCACAGTCGACTTGGATGAATTCTGTCACCAGCCGACTAGATGACTTCCACCAGTTCAGGAGGTTTAAGAGGCAAGGTTAGGGTTTCTTGTAATCATTCTACACTAGAGCAGGTAGAGTCAGAGAGGTCTAAGAGCTGTTAGGAATTGCTATACTATGGTTTTGGGGCTGTTTTGACCCATTTTATGCAGTTTTGACCTCTTTTTGCACTTGTATTGTACATTTCTAGCAACCTACGAGTATTTGGAGCACTTAGTTTAGTTGGGTTTTGTTGGGTTTTGATGGGATTGTGAAGGCTAGGGTTTAGTTGGTAAATCCTCCCTTTACCACCACCGGTAGCAGCTGCAACAAGCCTTGGACTCCTTCAAGGCTCTGCCCCAGCGCATTTTCGAAGGTGTCAAATCTGCAGCAATTACCATATTGATGGCGCAATGATGAATTCGTCTCCAACTTGGCGAGATGTGACTTCCTGCGATGAACATTCTACGCTCCTCTTCAAAACAATCCCATATCCTACACCCTAATTGAATGATCCATAAACCCTACAAACCATACACCTCCTGTCTGAACCTCAATGCGCCATGATTTCTCATTGTCCTCCCTCCTCAACAAAGCCCTAAAGAGACACTGGAAACCCTAGTCGGGACTAGTTGGGCGATGCGGGTTTCTGACGTCATTGTGACGTCATATTTTTTGGGCTCACGGTCATATCGTCGGTTCCAGTGTCTCGGGGGTCAGCCAGTGTTTAGTGTCACAGACGCCTCGACGGTCGGAGTGTCTCCGGGCTCATAATGTCACCCGTGTGGTGGATTTTACCGGATTCGCGAATTACCCGAACCGCCGGATCGTGGAAAACGTAGGTGGCCACCGTGGCGGGCCATGGCGGACGACGCAACGGGACCCACCATTCGTACATGCGAAACAGCGTTCTCCCTGTACACCCATGCACAACAGTGATCATGAGCTAGGCACAGTTTCCTTGAAAGTGAAGTGGGCCAGAGCCAAGATCTCATTAACCACTGCTGAGATTGCGGAGGGCTTTAAATAAAGTACGTACAATTGCATTTACGACGGCATCGCAACCATATTTTGTGAATAGCATTCTACTTATGGTGAAACCACCAATAAGCGGGTATTTAAGGATTATATAAGGAATCTATATTCTTGAGTGATGAAATGAGAGGATTACTATTTTTCAGGTATAAGGAATAGGAAAAGACAAGTTTTCCCTTTTTTTTTGATATTTAAAGCACACACATAATTAAGTACAAATTTTCAAAGCCTTAAGAAGTGGAAAGCTATAAGCGGGCATCCTATTTATGTACGCAGGAGGTACATGCAAGGGAGGTTATATCTTTATAAAGGCAAGAATCTTGGTGCACGTTCGTGGGGTGGTGCCCGGTGATAGGTGGTTTCACCTTAGAGCATGTGCACCGCAGACCCTCCAAACAGCCCCTTCATCTGGATAATGGTGGATAATGGAGGGACTATTGGAGGGGTAGATGGAGGGGAGGGAGTTGAGTGCCCTACTCCAAAACTCTGAAATCCAGTTTGTTGCACACTGCCCAAGTCTATTCCCTTGGTACAAATCACAAGGCATTGATTAAACTTGAACCATTCTTCTAGTTTTCTTCCGGAACTACCCTTGGTGAAAAAATTTAGCTTAACCCCTAAAGTTACTTGACTCTATTTCACCAAAAAACGCTCTAAAATTGTAGTTTCCAATGTAAAAAGCTTGAATGACTAAAAAATCATTATTTTCTAATTATAACCGTTAGATCTTCAACTAAATTATTGTAATAGACAGCTCAAAAAATTTCAATATAATTGACCATAGAGATTAGAAGATTATAGCAACTGAAATGCAAAAACAAACTTTTTTGACAAGAGTTTTGACTAGGTTGATACACTCTAACTTTTTTTTCTTAGGTTTTTTGCATTATGGATTTTGGGGGTTTTGGTGCATGTCAAAGTAGACTAAATAAGGTACTTTTATAAAAATAAAAAATTACACCAAAAAGTCAAGTGTAGCATGTTGAAAACAATATTTTTATTAAGTTGAATACATAAGAGTGCTAAATCTTATTTCTTTCCTAGAAATTCCATTATTCATTAAAGTCCCAATCCAAACGGTCAAAGTAAAGATTGATGTCCATATTTTCCCAGAAAAAAATAAAAAACCTAAAATAAGATTTTTTCTAACTTTTATGAAGGAAAAAAGAAGGTTTTTTGTACATTGCCCGAAATGGTGAGAAAATTTTGATATTTTGTGGAGAGAACATTATGCACTCAAAGTCGTTTTGTTTTGGAAACCTCAAAGACGACATCATGAAGTATTTATAGAAATATTCTCAGAGGTAATTGATGTATTTAGCATGGCTGCCCAAATTGCCCATTTAACAGTTTTTTCCACTTCGGGTACTTTAACTTTTTTACAATATGTTCTTAAAAAAAATTTTAAAAATTTACACAAACCTCTTCAAAATACCTACCTACATTATTTTTTTCAAAGATTTACAAATTAAATAAGAATTCTAGGAACCTGCCCAAATTTTAAAAAAGCCCATTCCATGACAATTGTCCTTTAGGGGTTAATTCATTTTTTCAGGGTACTCCTTTGTAGAACTGTGAGGCTTTGGACTTCAATAGTATATTTAAAGACAAATGTATTACAATCTAAAATTATAATTTCATAAATTATCCTTTTATTTTAATTTAGAATTTTAATAGTATATTTTTTTAAATCTATACTACAATCTTAACCCCTAAAGGTCCAAGGTGTTTTAGCACTTCCAAAACCGAAAACTGCAGATTTTGACCACCTTATGGAAATTGATGAATGTTTCCAATAAAAATTGCTTTTCTGGTAATTCCAAGCGTAAGATCCTCAACCTAACTACTTTCACTAATACCTTGTCAAATATTAATTGTTGGATCTTGACCGTTTATGAGATTATAACAATCAAAGTTTACTGTTTGATTTTTTTTTGGTTTTGTCGGAAAGGCATAGTCTAAATGGTGCAAAGGGAGACTTGATGATTGTTACCCCAAACATTTTGCTCATATTTTATTCCATCTAGGTAACTAAGTTCGGCACCTCCATAAAAAAATTTGGAGACTCATTTTGATTTTTTGGCCTTCATGCAAATTATTTTCCAGAAGGAAGTATAAAACCTACAATATGGTAAAACTTAAATAACGTTTCAGATTTTTGGTTTATAAAAAAAGTGAATAGTAAAAAGTGACATCTTTGAATTTGTGAATTTTAGAAAAAAAAAAAAATTCTGAAAAATTCCTAAATCTTAAATTTTGACAATTTATGAAAGGAGAAAATGTAAAATTACAAAAAACTTTGAAGCTTGTTCATGTAATTTTTGGAGGCTGCCCTTCTAAAATTGGTAAATTTTTTGACTTGGATAAATTTGAATTTTGAGTAATGATTTGGTTATATAGATATTTCTATTTTTTTTTTTTTTTAAAAAAACCTTTTTTTAAACTGCTCAAAAATGACTTGAAACCTAAAATTTCTAGCTGAAGGTTCTAAAATTGGAATTTGACTTTGAAAATTTTACCACATATACATTGCAGTAAAGGGAGCATCCTTAAAAAATTTCAGGCAAAAATATTACTTTTAACCTCTTCATCTAGGCTGCCCAAAACAGCAAAAAGCCATTTTGGCTTTCCTTGACTTTTAGGGGTTAATTTATAAATACGTGTATGTTTTTTGTTCTTCAATAGTATATTTTTTTTAAAATGCACTATAATCTAAATTTGAAATTAATTTTCTTTTTTCTTTTTTGAATTTAGATATTTAATAGTTTATCAGATAAACCATAGTACAATCTAAATTTAAACTTCAAACTATGATATTTGTTTTACTTTTTATTTTGCTTTAAGAGATAATCTTCACTTATTTCTATTTTTAAACAATTTGTGTCTACATGAACTTAAGATAATTCTAAATATAAGTTGTGTTATACTTATAAAAACATCTTTTTCTATTTTTTATCGCTTGAGTATAGTTTATCAAGACATATGACTTACTTTTATTTTATTTTGAAAGTCAAATCTTCAATTATTTTTATTTCTAAACAATTTGTGTCCACATAAACTTAAAATAATTCTAAATATAAGCTAGGATTTCCTTTTAAAAACATCTTTTCTATTTTTTATTGCTTGAGTTTAGAATATAAAGACATATGATTTGTTGTATTATATTATCACTTGTCTTCTCTTATATTTATGAGTTGGTCACTTATGATATATTTTCTCTCCATTATATGTATATATATATTTCAAAGGTTTGATAACATGTACTTCTATTATTATATTTCATGACTTATTTGAAGACATATTTGAAGATTGATATAGATTTGAAGAGTTGGCGTTCAAGCTCCCCACCTGGCCACAAATGGACCCCGCCAACGCATAAATCCAGGGCGGGACACCCCTCCAAAGCCAACTTCCGTAGATATTTCAGGGGCCTTGCGGCTCGGCCTTCCTCCCTTCCAAAGTAGCATCTTTGCAATTCATTATGGCCGGAGAGTCAGCTTTTGAGTCAGAGATTATTTTTGATCACAAATGTCTTGGCAACTAGGGTTTAAATAATCGCAAACAAGGGATTTGGTCATGAGGAATTACCAAAAGCATAGTTAAACTATAACTTCTGTAATAAAAATTCTAAAGTTTTGAGCAAAATATTTGAAGCACCTCAAAATAATTGAATGTTTGAAAAAATAAAAATGGAAGGTTGAAAATCATAAATGGAAGATTGAAAATCATAAATGGAAAGTCAAAGATCATACATAGATATGAGGTACATAGACCAAAATCTAACCATGATTTTTTAAAATCCAAAAATGAAAATTATAGATATCATAAGTGACCAACTCATAAATATAAGAGAAGACAAGTGAGATAATATAATTTCAACAAGTCATATGTCTTTATATACTATACTCAAGCAATAAAAAATAGAATTTTTTTTTTTAAAAGTAAAACACACCTTATATTTAGAATTATCTTAAGTTCATGTGGACACAATTTTTTTTAAAATAAAGATAATTGAAGATTAACTTTCAAAGCAAAATAAAAAGTAAAAAAAATATCATAGTTTGAAGCTTAGATTTAGATTGTACTATGGATTTTCTGATAAACTATTAAATATCTAAATTCAAAAAAAAAAATCAAATTACTTTCAAATTTAGATTGTAGTGTACTATTGAAGAACAAAAAACATAAAAGTATTCATAAATTTAGATTGTAGTATAGAATTTTTTATTTAAAAAATCATAAAATTCCTTTATTTACTTTCAACAATATTCACAGACAATTCAACAATGTTCATTTAGTTGTCTTTAAGTATACTAATGAAGTCGAAAGCCTCATGATTCTACAAAGGAGTACCCTGAAAAAATGAATCAAGCTAAAAAATTTCACCAAAGGTAGATCGGGAAGAAAACTAGAAGAATGGTTCAAATTTAATCAATGCCTTGTGATTTGTACCAAGGGAATAGACTTGGGCAGTGTGCAACAAACTAGATTTTAGAATTTTGGGGTGGAGCACTCAACTCCCTCCCCTCCATCTACCCCTCCATCTACCCCTCCATCTACCCCTCCATCTACCCCTCCATCTACCCCTCCCCTCCATCTACCCCTCCATCTACCCCTCCATCTACCCCTCCATCTACCCCTCCATCTACCCCTCCATCTACCCCTCCATCTACCCCTCCATCTACCCCTCCATCTACCCCTCCATCTACCCCTCCATCTACCCCTCCATCTACCCCTCCATCTACCCCTCCATCTACCCCTCCATCTACCCCTCCATCTACCCCTCCATCTACCCCTCCATCTACCCCTCCATCTACCCCTCCATCTACCCCTCCATCTACCCCTCCAACAGTCCCTCCATTATCCAGATTAAGGGGCTGTGTGGAGGGGATGCGGTGCAGATGCTCTTAAGGTATGTTCCCACTTGGCCTTAGAGGGGTCTTAGGAGGGGGTGTTATCTCCATTAAAAAGTGTGTGTTCCCACCTACATGCTTTAGTAATTACCAATCCTACATGGATGTCCACATGGCACACTTTCAAGAGTGGGTATTAGTTAATATTTAAGAAGACAAAAGAGCTTTGAGAGATAGTAGGCAATACTTATGGGGCCACCAATATTGGAAAGATTCTCTAGTTTTCCTCTCATAAGAGTGGTCTTATGTATTGTCCCATTTGGGGGACCATTACATAATCCCCTTCCTATTGATAAGGCCTTTACGAACCTCATTGATTACACCTTTTCCAAAAAGAAGGCATTGCTCCCCAAATTGTGGAGTTGTTAAATTTTTAAGCATGCTCTTTGCTAAGGCCAAGTGCGAATGGGCCTTTACCGTATTGAAAGGAAGCTCAGGAAACTCCTGCCGGACTTGCCTCTGCTTTGCTGGTGGGTCACGGGTTGTTCTGTGTTCATCCTTTTCTGCAAGGTGGCAGGCTTGCTTTCCCCCAATATTCTGGATGCAAACCTCCTGGTTGGCTTGCTTTCACACATGGAATAACTTCTACGGAGTAAATTAAAAGCCGGGATGATCTTACACACTGTTATCCCTGAGCAACACAGGTAACCGTCTCTGATAATTCTGCAATTCTTTCGGGATGGAAGTTCCTCAAGCACAAACCGAATTTCAGCTGGTTGGGGAGATATCGGTTCGTGCTCATTGGCGAAAATGCTCATTGCTCATTTTTTTGGGTTCTTAATATTTTTATCCTTTTTTCAGGTTTTTTTAGTTTCTGTTTGGTGAGTATAATGGAACTTTACTACACCGAATCATGTTAGAGTAGTCCTTAGTCGACATGGGATAAAAAGCTTCACCATTGTTAAGGTAATGCGCTCAGAAACCGTCCGAATTTCAGGTTTGCTCATTTGGAATAGTGGTGGAATTTTTTTATAATTTTTGGATGAAGTGCAAAGCTAGTGCAAAGCCATCCCAAAAAAAAAATCATTTTTTGAGTAAGTCTACAATTTCCTATGAATTTTTGAATGTTCAGCCCTAGGTGCTCCACTAACCGTCCCTAGAATCATGGTTAATATGACCACTTGGATTCTGTGAATAGGACGTTTCTGCACCAATCACAAGCACTCAATTTCTGCAGCCATAGACGGAATTAGAATGATTTTGCACAGTTTCAGGAACAGCCTATGTCAAAGCCTATGGGACGGTTTTTGGGCCGGGACGGTTTTTGAGCGCATTACCTTAATTGTTATCATGCATGCTTTTCTCTAAGTTCAGAATGGAGTGTAACTTGAGGAGGACGGCTTTTCAGAGTGCGTGCTGTAGGGTGCCACAGCATGTATATAGGCAGAACAGGTCGTTGTGTAGACCATATGTCAGGTCGAATATCTTGGAGGGGATGCAAAACAATTGTCAGGATGAATGAAAAATACAGTTTTAGTTCCAGTAACTGCTCCTTTGAGTAGAAATTCAGAAAAAATTAATTAATTAATTAATTAATTAATTAAAAATATTTATTTCTCACAATAATATTTGAACAAATCCATCGAGCGGAGCGAGAAGGGTTTGACTAAAAGCAACGGGTCCGATCGGACCCGTAGCCCGTTACGTCTTAAGGTTATCTCAAAACAACGATTGTGGGGTAGCTAGGGTTGATCTCATTGAATTTTGGGTTTTATAGCTCCTATATTCATTCGGATAAGGCTTAAAATAAAAAAGACTCAAAATTATCAAAACCAACAAATTAAGATGCAAAAAACAAAAATACAACTTCATTTATCAAAGAATATTCACTTATCCAATTAATCAAATTAGTTTTTTTATTTTTATAAAATCATGAATGTAATAATTAAATTTTAAAAAGTTAATTTCTAAATTTTTATATTATAAAATAAATAAATTAAATTATTGAGAAATATAAAACAAAAATCCGAAAAGAATGGGTGAGTTCCAGGGCTTTGGCTTCACTATGGCAGCAGTTTCATTCCCCATTCATCCGGGCAGTACAGCCAGTGTCCTGCAAGCCTATTCACACCCTCTGACTGCGCACTCTGAAAATATTACCTCTAACTTTAGGTATCAGTTAATAAACATTGTAAGTTGCAACCATAAACACTACAGAATTCTCCAACAAGAAATTATGCACGAGTATGCTAGTTGTAGTTCCACAATAGCGTGCTCTAACACCCAATTATTGCAGTAATACTACAACTTACTGAGTTTGATGCAGAGTCGTAGGTAACACCTGGATCTCGCCTGGGTCGGTTCTGCCTTCCACTCATAATTACGTTATCTTTGAGATTAATTAGTAGAATCTCCCTTTTTCTTTTTTTATGATTTGAACGTAAGAAAGCAACAAAGACCTCTTTTTCTTCCGAAATATGATATATTAAAATATAGTTGGCTTCTAATATCATAGGACTTACAATTACAATTTGTACAGGACTTTAGATAGCAATCAACCATTCTATGGGTCTCTTTATTTTCCCCCACCGAGAGGTACTACCGAACCATTTGGTTTGGTTCGGTTGCTAGGCTCGGTGGGTTCCATTTTCTGTCTCTCCCCGTTTTGAGGTCCTGGGGTCTTTTTTTGGTTTTTTTTTTTAATAAATTTGAGGCCGTAGGCTACATTTACTACAGGGAGGTCCCATGAGATCACTAGGACCCCACTCAAGGCAAATAATAGGGGCAAAGATTTGCCCCCTCCCCTCCCCACCCCCCTAGCCTGACATCCGACCCAACCTCCAAGCACAGCTTCATGAGGGAAAATAGACAGATCCCCATTCTATGCGAAGAAGAAAGAAATTGAGAAATAAAGAAGAAACCACCGAATAAACAAAGGAAGAAACAAAGGAAAAAACATAAGAAAGAAACAAAATATGACCCTTCTTTAGATGGGTAGCAGCTCCTATGGTTGTAAATTGTGATATGTGTCCCGTTTTGAACACAAAATAGATTCAATTTCTGATCGCTTTCTAATAAAAAAACAATAATCTAATTCGAAACATGTTTGTGATGGAACCACAGTCCGGGGAGTTTTTGGCTAAACCGGATATTATCCTATACTTTTAGAAACCAACCGGATTTTGGAAAAAAAAATTGGCTAAGCCTTTAGAAAATGGAGAATATTCTCCA
This sequence comes from Ceratodon purpureus, assembly GCA_014871385.1. Lineage (NCBI taxonomy): Eukaryota > Viridiplantae > Streptophyta > Bryopsida > Pseudoditrichales > Ditrichaceae > Ceratodon > Ceratodon purpureus. Next base: position 25,124,518 of record CM026426.1, read on the forward strand.
ATTTTCCCTTGAAATGATCGGATATTTTCCTAAGATTTTGAAATCAATTCGGCAATTCTCAATTTCAACCGGCTAGGTCGTAACTAAATGCCGGTACTCCCTGTTCATTGGATAGAACTATTGCAACACGCAGTCTAGGGGAGTGGGAGGTGATCAATGATAATTAGGAGTCAGGAGGATAGGAAGGTTAGGAGGGCAAACAGTGAGGAGTCGGGACCCTGTGACTGCGGCCCTCGATTCTGGTTGGTATGCACTCGGACGGTTGACATTTCGCAGCCGATAAAAGCCTGTGGAGCCGGCTGTCGGCCCGGGGTCAAAACCTATTTCGGCAGTGATTGACACGAAGACAAGCTCGAGGGGTTCTCTTCTTGTCCTTCGAAACCGGTGAAATCCTATTCCGAACTCGGAGAACAGTGCTGAATAGCGACTCGGAGGGAGAAAGACACTGTACGCGCTCTACGCCAGGAACTAAGCGGCAAATCAAGCCAGGTTTCGATGAATCGAAAGGTGTATTTCCACTCCTGCATTAAGTTACACAACATCGTTCTACCATTGTGTTGTACTACTTCTGCGAGTCGATCTCTGCAAGCTTCCGTTTACACGGAAACCTGCATTGGAGGACAGCTTCTGAGAGTGCGTTCTCTTGCAGTGCGTGTAGGCCCCGTCAGTGGATTCTGAATTCACTGATCAGATCATCTGAAGGATGAAGGCGGACATTCATGGCGGGATCAAATGAAAAAAACACTTTCAGACTATGTACTGTTACTGCTCCTTTGGGGAAAAAATATGGAAAGCAATGAACGGGGGGTACCGGCATTTAGTTACGACCTAGCCGGTTGAAATTGAGAATTGCTGAATTGATTTCAAAATCTTAGGAAAATATCCGATCATTTCAAGGGAAAATTGGAGAATATTCTCCATTTTCTAAAGGCTTAGCCAATTTTTTTTTCCAAAATCCGGTTGGTTTCTAAAAGTATAGGATAATATTCGGTTTAGCCAAAAAACTCCCCCGACTGTGATGGAAAGTAAATAAAATAATTAATTAGTCAATTAAATTAAGTTTTAGAAATAATATATTTATTTCTCATAAAATATGAGCAACATAAAGTAAACCCATCGAGCGGTTGCCCGTTATGTCTTAGGGTTATCTCAAAACAACTAATGTGGGGTAGCTAGGATTGATCTCATTGAATTTTGGGTTATACAGCCCTCATTTTCATCCAGATGATGCTAATAAATAAATAAAACTCAAATTTATCAAAATCAAAATTTTAGGATGCAAAAAATCTTTTACACAAATTCATTTATCAAAAAATATTCACTTGATCCAATTAATCAAATATCAAAATTAAAAAATTTCAATCTAAAAATCACCTAATAAAATTATTCAAAATGGGGGAGAGCACAATAAAGTGGACCACAAAGTGCAAAATGTGACCACCAACAAGTGAATATGAAGTGTGCTGTTTTTTAAGGCTCAAAGCTGATTTTGAGCATTTTGGTGTAGTTTTTGAGCATTTTAGTCACTTTCTAGGGTGTCATAAGGTATCTTATATACATCTTCATAAAAAGAATATCTTCAATTGAAACTTAATTTGACCACTAGTTCTAATTTATGAAAATGAACTTTTCCAAAGTCTTAATTTCTTCATTTGGAGCCATCTATTGTCTTTAGAGAATGTTTTTTTCAATTTGAAAAACAATGTTTGGTGAAAAAAAACGCACAAAAAGTACCGTGGAAGTGACCCTCTTAAAAAGTATCCTTGCGGTACTTTTGGAACCCTAAACCAATCAATGAGTATATTAATTGACTATTTTAGAATACTTTTAAATATATAGAGTGCACCGCGAAATTAAAAGTGATTTTGGACAAAACCCTAAATCGTTATGTTCACTTTTCCAAATGACGACCATTCACTTTGCCTGACTTTGACGTCTCCGTTTTCCATTGTAAACTCAATATCTTTTCTCGCAACTTTGGGAAGTTGAAGAAGATCAAGTCTACTTTCTGTATCCCAAACTTAATTTTGCATCAACATAACGTAAATCCCACTTTCTCTAGTCTTTACAGAAGGGGCTGAAATTGGAAAAAAGATAAGCACTTTTGTGGTTCACTTTATTGTGCTTCCCTCCAAATATATAAATAAAAAAATAAGTGAGTTCCAAGGTTCTAACTTCACTGTGGCAATTCCGTTCCCTATTCATCCATCTAGTGTGTACAGACACTGCTTTGATGCAGGATACAATCAAGCTATTTTACTATAGGATCTGCTTGTAATCCGGCCTGGTCAGCTATGTGCACTGCAAAGGATGCACTCCCAAAAGACTACATCCCTGCATTGCACTGTGCTTCAGGTTTGAAGCCTGAGAAGACTCGAGAGTGCATCGAGACAGTAATGATGTTGCCGAGATGAATAACCTTCCGAACGCTAATTAATTACATTGTACGGTAGAGCAATGGTGAGCTTAGGGTATCCAAAAAAGTTGTCCATGAATAATTACACTCTATGCTGGTGTGTGAAAAAAATCCATATTTTAATTTTAATAAAGTAAGACTTCATTAGATGTGGTTTTAGTTGTCTGTACTTCTAACATATCAAGAAAAAAAATAAAAAAATTAATCAAAGATTTTGGACTTATTTTATTTGATTTTTCAGTTGAAAAAGTAAGTTATGTTCACCTAACCTATAATCCATAGAATCAAGCAAATGGAATATCAAACAATTTTATTTTTATATTATTTTTGAATACATCTAATTGTGTAAAGTACATCTAATTGTGATGTAAAGTACAAAATTATTTATTTAATTATTAAAAAAAATTAGTTAATTGTGCACTATAATGCTTGCAAATCCCAAAATTCATCTTTTTTTCCCTCATCTACAAATGAATACAAAAACTTAATTTTTTTCAAAAAAAAATCCATAGGCATATATGTTTTTATTCCATTGACGTGCATAATTTCTTACTTTCCATTTTAGGGTCTTTTTACTTGATTGAAATGAACAAATTAGACAAACTTTGAAGGTTTTAAACAAAAATAATCTAATTAGTGTGTCCAAAAAGTGATACCCCAAGCTTACCATTGTCACCTAACATGGTTCGTTAGCTGATTTGCAAAGGTTGAAAGATCTTTAGATCACCATGATATATTTGTACTTACTGCGGCACAAAGGTTGTGCGCATGATTTGATTTGTAATACATGTATTTTTCTCTATAAGTAGCAGGTTGCAACCACTTCATTACAACTGGCGCAACCGATACTTAGGGCTGGTTCAGACTATGGCCGAACTCGAGAGGAGAAGATCAGTCCACTATCCAATGGTCCATAGGAGAAGGTTTTGAGCTAAAAAGTAATCTTAAAAATAATCCACTTGGGGACTTTGGCCAAGCATAGTGTGAAGGCCCAAAGGAGAAGGCCAAAGGCCAAGACCTATGATCCGAATATTCAGACATTTACAGAAAATCGAAAAACAATCAAAAAAATCTGAAAAAATTAGGGGAAGGTGTAAAAACTAATGAAGAATGTGTGGAAAAAATTTCAGCATATTCTACATTGTTATGACAAAGTTATAAGCGATTGAAGTTCAGCTTATTTTTGGACAGCATTGGTATAAACCCAATGATTGTCAAAAAATTCATTAAATAGAACATGACAAGGCAAGTTGAGCATGACCAGCTCTTATTAGCCCATGAGCCTTGTCTTCTTGTGCATATTTTAATGAAAAAAAAGTTTCTCCTCTAGACGGAAGTTTGGGTCGAGCATTTTGCTCGACCTAAACTTCCGTCGAGAGGAGAAACTCTTGGCGCCAAAATTTCCCAAAAGTGCTGCCACCTAAGCTTTTTTGGAGGCGACGTCCTTTGGACCTTGGCCTTAGTGTGAAGGCCGAGAGGACAAACTTTGTGGTTTTCTGTAATTTCATTGGTTGAGACACTTCTCCTCTCAAAGTTTGGCCAGAGTCTGAACCAGCCCTTAGGTTCCTCTACGATCTGTTAGTTAGACCGCGTTGATGCTTCTCAGTTCTTGTTGTTATGTTCCCGCGTTTGGCGCAAACGACATGATAATGTCTCTCGTGTCAATTACTGTATGAGATCTCGACGTGACGAGCAAGTGACGGTGTTCAAAGGATTTACAGGTGATACGTTCAGTAAGTTTTAAAGGGTATAAGGTAGGATGGAAGTTATGGAACCATTTGAAAACTTGTTAGCCTGGTCTACAAATTGCTTGTGTTCACTATTTGAAGCAGCGCTACCAATCTGTGTGTGAACACTGTTGTATTTGCTGCTGCGCGCTGTGATGCCATGTCTAAAATACTGCTATGAACAATATTGAACCAACAGTTTCTGAAGATAAGCTTTCAAGAAATGATCAAGTATTTGCGTTTTGTTTCTCAACACTACCAGCTAGCTTGACGTCCGTGACTGATTAATATAGTAAAAAGGACGCTCAGGCGACATAGAATTGACTCAGCTACCTGCTTTGGAGGGCTCCGGGGTCGTAGCGGCTTGGGCAGTCACTCGGGTCACATACGACAAGTTGGGGGCCCACGGGATTTTGAATTGAGAGAGACGCTAGGAACAGAGATGAAGGATCCATCTCGCCCTTCGTGCCATGCTGGACTGCCTCCCCCGTTGACGTGGATTTTTACCCGTGTTGGCTGGGACTTGAAGTTACATACCCGGTGAATTACGTAGTGTTGCTATAGCCGTTCGATATCAATTTAAGTGGACGTTGTGATGTTCGTCTTCGAGATGCAGACCCAAATTTGATATTTTGCACGGCATCTGGATGTCCAAATGTTTCAACGACACTTGGGCAAGTCCCATTGGATGCTCATTTCGGATGACCGGATGATTATTCGTAAATGAAATTTATGGGGCTGGGTTTCCGTCATCCGGATGAACGTACTCGGCAAAGATTGAACGTGGTATAGCCGTTTGATATATTTTGTACTAGACGGTGCGATAGGCTTCATCGAGGAGTTCACCCATTTTTGAGATTTGGCTCGGCATCTGAATCAGCGAATGCCCTCACCCCTCTTCAGCAACTCCCATTGGATGCTCATCTCATTGGAGGGGATGATTTCGTATAGATGAAAAAAAGAGGCAGGGTTTCTGTTCCCTGGATGAACGTAACATGGACTGAATTTGCGAAATTCAAAGATGGAAAAAACTAAAATGGTTCAATACTGTGTAAGAACATGCGTGTGGTTATGTATTGGGAAATTGCCTTGGCGTACAAATCATTATCATCCCCTCTGCCAATGCAAATCAATTAGGAATGTGGTGTTACTACTGTTCTACCTCGATCATTGTGCTTGAATTCTGATTCCTTCTACTCTGGGATTGGCTTCACAGAGATCACTACAAAACACTATCCATATGTACACAGCTGCGAGGTCGCTGTCGCATTTCCCTCACCACACCTGTGATGTAGTATTCCGTCAGTACCTCCTACACGGATAACAGCATTGCCTCCGCCCCTGTGCATTCTTCATTCTACATCAACTTAAACTTGCACATTTGCATTCAGCAACTTCCTGACGTGACTGTTATGAATCAGAAATGATTAAATCCTAATCATGATAAGAGACAACAACCCCTAAAACTCATTAGGATTACCAGAGATTATATGGGATTATCAAAATATGACATTGCAGTTCTTTGGTTACTTAAATCATTAGGTACCTTGTCCGCATTATTGTGACTTATTAAATGAGGTTTATGCTGACTGTACCTCAATGGAAACTTTGAGCTCCTCTGACTGGGTGTCCTCCATTGAACGGTTATTTCCTGTATCCCGTTGCGCAGTATCTGCTGAAATCTCGAAGTGTAGAGAAGAAGAGAACGTCAGTAGTCGACAGATTGCAGTTTCCATAATCTACAGTGGTTCACTGTTATGGCAGAAATGAAAAAAAAAAAAAAAACAAAAGACCATTGATACAAGGGCGTCTCCTATGTCAAACGTAATGAGCTGTCTGCTGTGTCTTCCTCGTATGGGTACTGCTCATACTCTCTCTTTGTATGAAGTGAGAGGTACATCCCTCCACTCTAGAATCTCGTTTTACTCACTGTTCTTACCCCGTGCAAGTAGGAGTGTAGATGCGTGTATGACTCCGTCACTCTTTCCCTAGTACGAGCAAAAACTGTTGCATGGGCATCGCACCGATGTCAGCCCATCTCGGTCATGCACGAATTCCTCCCGCTCCTAGACTCTAGCCTCTTGAGCCCTGATACGGTTGGGATCCTGTAGGGAAAGCCGTCAATGTCCAGCCATTTCTGCAACCATGTCCATGAACCACCAATGAAAAAAACGCTACATTTTTGCATGTTAGGTCAGAACATCATTGATCGAACAACATCAACATAAAATGTAAGTTCCTCAGATCACAAGTGCCATACCCGACTCTGCACCAAGCATATCAAGGGGTGTACAAGCCGCGATGACTTGGAAAAGGAAAAAACGCAAAGTCTGCAAGCTCGGACAATGTAGAACTCGAAAGGATGCACTATTCAAAATTGGAAAAAAAGGAGAGAGAAATGGTAATGGAATGACGGATTGGATGAATTCAGGGCTGAGAGAGGGATTCAGAGAAAGCAGTGATTTGAGCGCTATCTGTATCCAGACTACTACCCAAGCATTGATGAATATTGCGAAAAAAAAAATGATCTTGATGCGTGACTGCATTGAGGGGGGGGGGGGGGGGCACTTAACGAGTCAGCTTCTACAGCAGAAGCCTGTGATTATTGTGATCATCACTGGAAACGTTTGATCACATAGATGCCGATAAGCGAATTGAAGACAAAACCAAGGAAATGGGCATACCTATAGCGTTCACGAAATCTTCTCGCGCAGCTTCCTCCATGGCGACTCCGCAGCAGCGCCGTCTGCAAAAGATTATGACAGCAAGAGTGGCAGCAAGAGTGGCATGGAAGATGGAGAACCTACGTGCACGACTCAGTTGAATATAGAAATGTCTAGTCATGATGAAATATTACCTCTACGCCATACAACAATATGTCACGACGTTATCATGTACTCAATCGGCCTGCATCCACCATCTATTTTGTATGCATGAGATGGGGGCTCCCGTGTACTCAACCGGTCGAACTAAGTACAGCCGTGTGGTTAACAGATATATCTGACGGATCTAGCATAAACACAGGATCACTGACGTCTCTTTGCAGTAGATTCCATTGCGGTTCACTCAAAACATAGCAAAGTCAGCTGAAAAGGTCGATGATAGTTCACCACTGAGATCGAAATTAGCATAACTTTAAATTCCAGTCGAAAGAACTTTACGAGTCCACTTCCTGTTCCTTGTTAATTATGGTGATCAGCGTCTATGCAAAAAAATTTGGGCTTGTATGTCCCATGCACATATTATACATATTATCAACGTACATTCGATATCACTGAAGTTCATCTCTGCAACACTCTGTCTTTAACATTATAACACACATAGAAATCATGTCTATCTATCTACTGAATGATAGCAATTCATGTTCAGTGCTGGCACCCTTGGTTACGGTTTACTGTACTCGTAGGAGGCTCTGAATTCTCCCTTCGTCACCCCATTGTTACTGCGATGAATGCTCGTCTACACTTCGGCAGCTTCTCTTCGACATCTGGAAATTCAGCCATTCCTCTTTGTTTGGTTAAATTTTCTATCTGATACGATCATAGAGCTACAAACGGATATTACTTAACGTAGGAATTACAGCAGTCAATCCTCTTATTGTTATACAGCAATAATAGAATACTGACTTCTCTACTATCTTTTAAAAGAACCGAACTGGGCGTACCATTCAATTGACCTTGATGACCTCAATGTAGTTGAGGTACCTGCTCTGCCAAAGTATTGTTGCATCCTCTGCAAAATCCCCCTTCAATGCATCGCCGATGGTGTTAATGCCTTGTCGCTGTAGATGAGGATATAGTACCTTGCTTTGCGACCATCCTGGGTAAACGTGTATGACGTTAACTTGCTGCATTCCATGCTCCCACGAAACTCCTTCAACTCCAGAGAGCAATTTCTTTTTGGTCGACCTCCCAAGTGGTCCACATCGTCCCAAAGCTATTGTCTTATTCTGATGTTCCGGGTGTAGGATCCATACTGCTTTTGAAGGCGTTAGTGGTGAACACTACATACACATTGAAAGCGTGTAAGACATTGCTCAATGAAATCGAGTACGACAGATTAGTAGACTCCAGCAGAAATGGTTTACCGTATTGTAGCTTACCATCTCCGCTCTTGGTTTGTTTTCCGTAGGGGGTACGTAATCAATGAATTTTGACGGATGCTTTCTCACACGTTTGGGACGGTTTATAGTAGCCGGGTTCGCATCGGATGATGGTGCATTTTGGGATACGACTACGCTGTCTGTAATTTTCAATTTCGAAGAAGCGGGCCTGCCCCTCTTCGACGGAGGGGGATCAAGACATGCTCCTGCTTCTCCTACAGCTGCATATATGAACCTTTCAGTACTTGGATCATTTTACAATTTCAAATAAGTATTTATCAACGTGTACTACTGTATCTATACGTGGTAACATAATAAATATGTCCTACCTGTTTCGTTCGTACGCTTTCCACGCTGGAGTGTCAACTTATTCGCCGGCAAACCGAAGGCTGCCTGCAATCCATTACCTACCTTCTCGCGACATTAGAAGTGTTCCCGTGTACATTGGGGGGACTGCTCATCATATTCGACTGTTTCAAGGCCCCTTCCTTTTCAGATACTGTAGTCATTGAAGGGCTTGTCCTATGACCTCCATGTTCCCAATCGTAACTATCGTCTACGCATGTGGACAAGAATACCGATTCAGGACATTGTCATTGAAATGAACGACGTAATACAACTATGAATGACTTCATCAATAGAAATGATTCTGGAATTGATAGCCATATTGAGGATATTTAGTCATGAATACATATGCCATATAATAAAATTTTATTACACACTCCGTATTTTATGATTAAATGTTGGGGGCAAGCATCCTAGGATGTCTAGGTAGGAACGTCACACTGTCATTTCCTCTGAATTAGAGATTTTTGACCTTGTGATTGGGTTTAGGAAAAATGATTTTTTTTTATCATTGTATTCCAGCAAGTTCCAGCACTCATTGTTTTTGCATAGTATGAAGAGATAATTAGAAATGATTGGTGTTTCGTATTCCTATGAGTTTAGTTTGCTAAAAAATTCAGGAATGTCACAATGTGAAGTCATACAGTCAGGAACTTGTTATAAGTACCCGGTGTGTTAGTTTTTGAGATGCATTGATTGGGTTGGGGCGTACAACGTTAGGCTACTTGATTTTGTTTTTTATTTTGCAATAGGCCAGAAACTATTTTTTGGGGGAATTTTCGAAATGGCCGCATCCTGGAATTATGAGGGCGCTGGGAGTAAGGAAAGGAAATTCGACTCTGATTTGTATTATTCCAGTTTTGGCACCTAGAATTTTCACTCCTCTAACGGCTTGCAATTGCTGATTGCCTGCGACCTATGTTCTCTAGAACTTAACGACCATAAAGAATCTGGAAATAGGAAAAGGAAACGGTTGAATTCCAGTAAAGTCGTTCATTCCTAGGACCCTTAGTTCCTTGGCCACTTTAAATCTGCGCCGTTAGATCGTAATCCAACTGCATGTGACGACACCACGGTTGGGATACCGTCGTCTCTCTCACCTGGGTTTCCCTGTCGACACTGTCCGCGGCTGCGTGAGTTCCTGCGCAGTTGAGTTATAGGAAATTTTGTAAGTATGGGTTCACGACGAAGTTCTTCAACTGCTTCACAAGCGTTGATCACTGATTTTTTTCAACAAGAGAGAGTGACAGAACGTGAGGTTGACGAGTGGTTTTTTTATCAGACGTTGATTACTGACTTCTACAGGGAGAGGGAGGAAACAGTAGAAGTCGGTCAATCACTTTCGGAGCGTAGCTTCACTGATTCAGAGTTCCATAGCGTTCTGGACATAGAGCCACAAACCCCAATCTCACAGTTAAGTTTGAGATACTCAGATTGCACTCATGTTTCCGAAACCCCTGAAAATAGAGTTGCAAGACCGAACTTCGGTTTTGATTCGGAGGTTCAGTCCCAGATGCGTAAATGCCTGTGGTGAGGTAAGTGCCGAATTCATATTTTGGAATGCCTAATGGGTTTTTGTCATATTTCATTTAATTTTGTTTTCAAAAATTTCGCAGTCTCTAATCATGACTTCCTTTTTTGCAGGTAAAAGGTTCGGTACCTAATCAGGAAGGAAGTATGCTTGCGGTGGTTTCTGTATGATGAAGTTCGAAGTAGATTAGAGCTCATGAATGTGCCTGCTAAGTGATGCATACATAGAGCAGCATTATATAATCTTAGATAGGTTGTCAAAACGTTAATGTCGAGTATATGAGTGGCTGGGGGTAGATACTCCACCGTTGACTCTCTTTAATAAACTAGCTACTGCATTCCAATCGCTGAAATCAATTTGTAGAGTTGGTCGACTTCCTATGCAGCCGGTGACTTTGAGCAGGCCTTGTGGTTGTCATCGTTACGATTAATATTTCAGCAATTAGGATCGTTAGTTATATCTGTTCTTCTCTAACAGTTTTTAGGATGGCTCCTCGTAGAGATGATAGACGACTTGGAGAAGGTAGCAGAGCCCGATTAGCTCTTCAGGAAAACTTAGTTTTGAAAAGGGAGAAAGCGGCTCTCAGACAGAAGAAGTGCCGAGAGAGGAGGAAGGAGATATCACAGAGGGTGTGTCAGGATAGTTTAGAGAGTGATGTTAGTGTGGTCAATATCCAAAGGTCATCTACTCGTGCAGCAGAGGATTTAGCTCTGAGATGGTTTGATGAGACAAGTAGCAGGGGAATAGAGTATCAACAAGCCTTGCTACCAAAGATTCTCAAACACAGTATTTGGCGTAGTGTACTCCCTAATTACTCTAACATGGAGGTAGCTTACAGTGCAGTGTCAAATATTTCTCAAGGATGGCAGTATGTTAAAGGTGGTCATTCCAGAGACCAACAACGAGCCAGGAATGTGATCATTCCCATGCTTCTAAGTTCGGGTGGTATTAGTGCTAGACAAACCAGTTTGTTGACAGGAATTCACAGACGAAACTTGAAGTCGGGTTTGGTGAGGAGGCTAGCGTTAGAGTCAAAATCTGATAAAAGTCTTTGGGCTGTTTGTGGACGGCAAAGGCGAGTTGATTGTCTACCTCTTCATGTGACGAAGTTGGTAGAAGACTTCTGGACAGCAAACACCCGAATCAGCCCCAACAGAAAAGACGTCGCAAGGAAACGTATTGGTGTAAAGGAGTGGATTTACCACCCCACACATCATCTCACCGAATCTCAGGTCAGTTAATTGATCACCTTGTTTAGCCACAGTGTATGGTAGAATAATGTCCAAGGTACTAGTATAAAAACTCTGCAAATAACATAGATACAGTGACTGGTCGATGCAGCCTATGTTACTTAGTCTCGGCCCTGAGCTATAATCCGGGAGTAGTAGTCTTTTGAAAAAAAATTGTTGTATTGTTCTAGTCTAATTCGTTTAGACACTACTGCATTCCGTTAGTTTCTAGTTTTATCTCCAGATAATTTATCCACATTTCAGTTCCTCGGTTCATTTTGATATTTCATTGGGTTAATTGATTAACATAATATTTTACAAGCAATTGAAATAAAAGTAATGCTGAAGTACTATCATGTTCACTATGCTCATCAGGAGACGATGCAGTGAGGGCAGCCACTGTTACTTCATCTTGGACACGATCTATAAGAAACGGAAAGTAATGCCGATGAATTATAGGAACAGTCTTGTCTAGGAATTAAAGGAACCGGAACTCAAGGAACAATAATGCAAGGAACAGTAATGTCTAGCTAGGAATTGAAGTCCTCATGTTTAGGAACGTTAATTCTAGGAACAGTTATGTAGTCCTAGGAATTCAAGTCGTCATGTATTTTTTAAATTTTTTATTTTTGCCTCAAAAGAAAAGTCTATTGCAAAAGAACAGTTCATAAGCCCTCATTGGGCGAGAGACAGGGCGTGGGTAGTCGTCATGTATTTCAATTCCTAGATTCATTCTAACTTTTTTTCCTAACAAATCTTGTGGATTTTGGCTCTTCAGCTTTCCTTCTACACGCAATTCAGAGTAGCACACAGTGGCGTCGAAATTGGAGTGCGATCTTTTGAGTCACTGAAACCTTGGTTTGTGCGGAGGATGCGGGAGTTCAACAGTTGCTGCTGTAGGTACCACGTGCAGATGGCTGAATTGAAGGATGCACTGAACTTCATGCGCCGTGGAACAGTGCACAAGAATTGCTCTTGCCAGTGTGAAGTGTGTCGATCAGAGGGTGGACAGGGTGAATGTAAAGCATCAGAGGTGACTTTTCAGTCAGTTACAAGACTCTGTGAAGAAGTTATGTGCCCAAAGCCCGAAGAAGAAGAGTTCCATGCACTCAGTTGCATTCGGGGAGATTGTACGATGTGTGGGGCTACGAAATTGAAGATTTGCCCCAACGAACTGTCTGGATGTACGAATGCTCTGGTTTCCTGGAAGCTGTTTGAGATGGTATTTGTAGGGAGAGGAGAAGACGGAAATGACAGGCATGCACTTCGTCCGGAGCACAAGTTGACCCCACCGTGTGACTTGGTATCATCTTTGCGGTCCCACTTGGAAGAATTTTTGGTCCACAATTTTGAGGCAAAGTGGCAGGATCAACAGTTCAAGGTATGCATGGGCAACTTAAGTCCTGATGCAATTGTTTCGGTTGTAGATTTCGCTGAAAACTATGCATTCAAGTGGCAGAATGAGGTTCAGTCCCAGCATTGGTTCAGTTTTCAGGTGTCAATCTTGGTTCATATTACATTCCGAATTCATCCTGAATGGGACGGGTTGGATCCTGAGAATAAGATACTCACGGAGTATCATTTTTATATCAGCGATGACAAGTCCCATGATAACAACTTTGTCCAATACTGTTTTGGGCTTCATAGAGATTTTTTGAAGGAACAAGGGTTTCTTTTCCCAGTGGAGCACATAGTCTTCTCTGATGGCTGTGCCTCGCAGTTTAAATGTGCGAAGTCACTGTATTTCGTTGCCACGTATCCTTCTCTAACAATATCGGAAGAGTTACCCCTCGGTTGTGTGATGCAATGGAATCATTTTGGTACTGGTCATGGTAAGGGTCAGTGGGATGGAGCAGGGGCTCACGTGAAGGAGGCCCTGCGCAGGGAGCAAGTGAAGCCTGATGGAGTGCGGCTACATAACTCATCTGATGTGGTAACTTTCCTACGTCAAGCAATGAACCGTGAATATGCTGGTTACCACAGTGCTCGAAGATCAGTACACAGACATTTCTATGATGTAAAAGAGGCTGACGTGAACCAATTCCAGGCTCCAAATGCTCGCACTGTAGAAGGTACCAGATCATTTCACCAGGTTAGAAGTGTTGGATTAGAGGGGACATCATTGCAGACCCGGCGACTATCTTGCTTTTGTAAGTTCTGCTTGGACGGTGGCGATGGACCATGCGATAGTGTTGGGTTTGTTGAACCTTTCACTTTGATCAGGCTAGAGCCTTGTGAGCCCCAGACACTAACAAGGCGTGATAGGGCGCGTCTTGATGCTCAGGAGAGTAGACTCCATCCCCGCATGAGTGCTCGAGAATCACTTGCTGCCACGTTGGAGGTTGGTGATCACTTTGCGGTTCTAGCAGATGACGGATCCGGGGTTTCTGAATTCTGGATACTTCAGTGTCAAGAGCCCTTGCATGGCGTCGAAGAGGATAAGATGGAAGATACCTGGGGTCAGACAGTGTATCGTGGGGAGCAAATTGTGATTGGGACTTATTATAAGCGAAGGGGTAGTAGCAGAACATCTTACATCAGGGAAGACCCACGCAGACCCGCTTTCATTTACTCTCACTTGGTAGTGGCCACGAAGTTTGACTTACCAGCAGCCACGCATCGTCAGAAAGGAGGACGTGGAGGTACCCAGGTGTACAAACTCACCACCGAGGCCCAAGATCATATCCACTCTCAACTCTTAGTAGTTGACTAAGGAGTTCAGATATAGTACTCTGGCCAGGAGATTCATGATACGTTTATGGCCAGCAGTTGTTTTAGTAGCTTGCCATGATGTAGTGGAAGTTTAGGTGGCTTAGATTTGTTTAAATTTTAGTTTGGAGTGGTTTGTTTTGGTCATTTGCAACAGTGCTATGTATGTAGGATTACAGTAATGGTAAATAATAATTAAAAAAATGGATTTTGCTACTATCAGTTCCCGTACAATTGCAGTGGGTATTTAAGCAGAATGAAATGACTTCAATGGATTAGGGGATTCTCGTTTTTGAATACAGTACTGAAATTCGGAGAGCGCATACCAGGGACTAATTTCAATACCATATCCACATACAAATGAACCATAAGAGGCCAGCATTGTACACAATCAAAACACATCCAACTTTAATGAAGTACATCCCGTCTGGATGAATTTATGCTCAATCGAATGAATATTGACACTACCAGAAGAATGAAACAATTCCATTCCTACGAGTCCAATACATGATGATTTCCTTGGTACCAGGAAACCTTATTTCCTTTGCAAATGTAAATAGGAAGGTCTTTCGTTCTTAACCAATCTACTTTAAATCCTGATTATTTTCCTCTTATATTTATGTTTTTTATTATATTTTTCTAGCATGTGAAGGGATAGGATGTCATCCTGGTCTATTTTTTTCCTGGTTACATTACCCCGTAAAGTACTATTTTGGGGAATATTCCGTTTTCTAACCAATGTACGAATAATTTTTTAACATTTTTTTAAACTTTCATGAAAAGGTTGTCATCCAAGACTCTCTATTGTTGGTTATATTTTTGCGACGATCAAGATTATAAATTTAATATTTTTTATCCAATATGATATATGTGGACTTATTCACCAGTGTCACATGCCTTGTATAATTATTATGGGCATGAATTAATGAAAAAAATACTATTCCGTAGATTGGATCAGGGTCTTCATCTGTAGATTGGATCAGGGACTGCCTTCAATATTATTAGAAAGAAATGAAAGTGTTGGACATTCAACTCAAGGGATCATGAACTGATTAGGACATTGAAATAAGACCCCCCTTTGAACATACATAAGTGTGAAATTGGTAAAAACTCTACAACTTAGGAAATTAGGAAATGTGTGCAAAAGATAAAAAGTCACCAAATTAGGAAAAGAGTCTGTTTAGGCGAAAAGGGAGTGCAAATATTTTTAAAAAATGGTCCTCACGCGGACATGAAACCGGCTCCTATTTAGTTTTGTATTGTGTCATGTTGGAACCGGTCCCCGCACAGTCTGGGGCGACGTACGTCACTCCACTTGATTTCTCTCGACCCAACTCTGAACTAGGACTCGGTTACCAACTGACGAGAGAGTAACAGTAAAAATCCATTATATTACCGCAGCTGGGTTACATTGCAATCAATATGGGATAAGTTCAATCTAAACGTGGTTTAAGGTAGGATCGAAGAAAGTCAACAGTGTGTTCAAATCTATGCGTGTCGTAGATTCCTTACTGCTCGTTCCTTGAAATAATATACTGATTTTGCCGAAACCTAGATTTACTATCTTGGATGTCTACCATGACATCAAATTATTGACAGTGGGTACATTTCGAGAAATCAGTGTATGTAACTATTATTTCGAGTGGATAACTTTTCAATGTAAAACCAGTGACCAATAGTGCACTCAGATTTGCTTAATGTATTAATCCAATTTGTATTTACTTGTTTCACAGTATACAAAGAATGACCTTACAAAACTTAAGAATAACATAAGAAACCATAACAGGATTATGTTGTTCCTCTTTTTGACTTCTCAATTCTCTTAGTTATAAATATCTTTACTACTTTCTAAGAACAAACCTAGAATTATGTGACTCTAATCATGGGCATATGTACCAATATTGTCTAATTTTACAATTATTTATACAGTCGTTTATCAACCTCGACACTTGGTAATATTTTTATATTATTTACCTTTGATACTATTTGAAGGAATATTTTAATTACGAGCCAGTATAATTTTGCCACCTCACATTGTTTTTTTTTTCTTATATAACAAGGGGAATATGATTTCATTATTAACTCTATATATTCTTAGTGTATTGTCCACTTAAATTACTCAATAAGAATATATTCTATTTTATAGCCAATCTAATTATGACATGTGTCTTTTTTATTCTTATTTTATTTTATTTTTATTTAGGCTTCCGAAGGTATGATGTCATCATTTTGATATTTTTTGTGAAGACATTGCGGGATATGATGTCATCGTTGGCGCTCTATATTGGTCTTCTATTGTCCACCTACATTACTATTAAAAGGAATATAATATACGAGAGTATATTCTATTTTATAGCCAATCCAATTATCACATGTGTCTTTTTTATTTTTATTTTGTTTTATTTTTATTCATGCTTCCGAGGATATGATGTCATCATTGTTTATTTTTTGTGAAGACGTTGCGGGGTATGATGTCATCGTTGGCGCTCTATATTGGTCTTCTATTGTCCACCTACATTACTATTAAAAGGAATATAATATACGAGAGTATATTCTATTTTATAGCCAATCCAATTATCACATGTGTCTTTTTTATTTTTATTTTGTTTTATTTTTATTCATGCTTCCGAGGGTATGATGTCATCATTGTTTATTTTTTGTGAAGACATTGCGGGATATGATGTCATCGTTGGCGCTCTATATTGGTCTTCTATTGTCCACCTACATTACTATTAAAAGGAATATAATATACGAGAGTATATTCTATTTTATAGCCAATCCAATTATCACATGTGTCTTTTTTATTTTTATTTTGTTTTATTTTTATTCATGCTTCCGAGGGTATGATGTCATCATTGTTTATTTTTTGTGAAGACATTGCGGGATATGATGTCATCGTTGGCGCTCTATATTGGTCTTCTATTGTCCACCTACATTACTATTAAAAGGAATATAATATACGAGAGTATATTCTATTTTATAGCCAATCCAATTATCACATGTGTCTTTTTTATTTTTATTTTGTTTTATTTTTATTCATGCTTCCGAGGATATGATGTCATCATTGTTTATTTTTTGTGAAGACGTTGCGGGGTATGATGTCATCGTTGGCGCTCTATATTAGTCTTCTATTGTCCACCTACATTACTATTAAAAGGAATATAATATACGAAAGTATTTTCTATTTTATAGCCAATCCAATTATCACATGTGTCTTTTTTATTTTTATTTTGTTTTATTTTTATTCATGCTTCCGAGGATATGATGTCATCATTGTTTGTTTTTTGTGAAGATGTTGCGGGATATGATGTCATCGTTGGCGCTCTATATTGGTCTTTTATTGTCCACCTACATTACTATTAAAAGGAATATAATATACGAGAGTACATTCTATTTTATAGCGAATATAATATTTTCACATGTGTCTTTTTAATCTTCCATTTATGATTTTCAATCTTCCTTTTATGATTTTCAAGAAATACTTTCACTGATCTCCAATCATATTTTTCTCCACCCCTTTTGCAATAGATTGCTGCAACAATAAGCAAAGTAATTGGGAATTTGGTGTCATTCTTTGCTTTATATATATATATATATATATATATATATATATATATATATATATATATATATATATATATATATATATATATATATATATATACTTACAATTTATATTTGTAATTAAAATAGTATTTTATTTCCTAGCCAATCAAATTATTTCATATTTATCTATGTTTTCTTAACCTTTGGGAATATTTATTTCTTTTCCTAAATTTCCCGCCATGTCGTCCCTCTAATTAGGAACTGCCACCTGTATCTCCCGCGTACTCGTGGGCCAATCAGATGGTCCCACTGTGTTCCCGCGTTTTTTTTTGGCGCACCAGCCTCACTACAACGTCCATGTCCACGTGATACCCCGAAGATACTCTGCCGGTACCATCCTAGTACTTAGACAACACCTAGGTAATACCCGGTTCTTTTTCCCCCCCAATACCCGGTTCGTCTTCCCCCCCAATTGGTTTCCCAGGATTCCACGCAGTAGTGTTCCTTGTACACGCCGTTCTCTCTCCCTAGGGTTTTGTTTAATTGTTTCTCAGAGTCTGTGTTGGGTTTTGGGCGCACTAGATTCTCTAAGTGTTTTAGCTAATTGTGAGAGAGGTTTGTGGGTTTGTTGTGCAAATTGTTTGCTAGATTCAAACTGTTCGTGTGAGTTTTCTAAAGATTACAGTTAGGCATCAAGGCCCAAGGAATAGGTGTTTGTGTGAGTTTGGTACCATGGGATCACTTCAGGGGCCACTACTTCTGATTTCTCGTGGTCCGTGTGTTTTACAAACCTTACTAGAGATTCCGCATGCCATGGTGGACAGGTACGTGGAAGCCGATTTTCAAAACTTTCACATTTAATTTGTACTTCATTTGCACTTGAATCGCTGGTTTTTGGGTTTCACTTCATTCCTAGGATTTGGTTCTAATCATTGCACTTGGATGTTGGGCTAGAAGGAGGTACGGGTCAATGGACAGCCCAAGCCGTGGCAGAATTAATTGGATGCGACACTTTGGGTGTCGGCATCCATTATTCCGTGGTCGTCTCTCTCTTTGGATTCTTGGAAAGGAGCTGGAGTTCTTGGCCACATTGATGTTCTTGTCGTGGTGTGCTCGGTTAGTGCTCTCGAGGTTGTGTTTGATTCCAAGTGATTCATGTTAGTATTTCCAGGACCTTGAGCTTTGTGTATCATTTCGCATAGAAGATGTATTGCTTTTGGGCCACGATCCTTGTGTTATAGTGCTTTCATTTTGAGTAACACTTACCTTTTTCCTTCACTGTCATCGTTGGCAGGGTCTGGAGTCACGCATTTCTCCACTGTTCACCAAATGCTTCAGCTCCTAGTCATCAGATAGTTCAAGGATTACAAAGGTGAGTTTGTAAGTCCACATGTTAAGTTTTCCTTTGAGGTTATGCACTTTGGAGAAGAAGTCCTTTAGCTGTGACCTTCCAAGGAGATTTTAGCGTGGAAATCTCTGTACTTCCGGGTCTAATGTGATGCAATAGGAAAACAGTACATAAAGTAGGAGATCAGAATAGCATCAGTAAACCATTGTCGTGTCCAGTAGCCATTCCTTGCTCCTGATATGAATTTTCGTTGGATTTTCCTCTTGCACTCCTGGATTTGCAGTGGTGGTCCTGTTCCGGTGTATTCGCTGGAAACGTTGTCCGGGTCGAGCATCCTCCACAGTTTGCAAGGAGTATGCAATACTCCTCCTCCTTTTCAGGTTTTATTTTTTCTATCAATGTCCTTCTTTTGATGTCGATCTCCTGGCTTTCATTTTTTATTTATTGGTTCCGGTTTTTGTCTTGGAGTTACTGGTTTCATCCTAGGAAGTCACCTCCTTCTCACTTCCTACTGTTCCTTCGTAGTCGTGGTTTGCGGTCCTTTTTCCTGAGCATAGCCTTTTCACAATTAGCGTTCCTTTTTCCTTGCCAAGGTTTGGACTTGTATCCGTGAATGCGGTCTTCATTTCCTAAGTCCTTAGAATTCCAGTGTAGGAGATGTTCACATTTTCCTTAGTCCTTTTCCAGCACCCGTAACTCCTGTTCTAGATTACTGAACTCCTGTCACCAGATTCCGTAGCCTTTATTTCCACGTTCCTTACTATGAAAGTATTTCCTGGCTAGGATCTAGTCTTTTCTTTCATGTCCTAAATCCTGGTCTAGTATATCCTAGCTAGGTTCCTGTCCTATCTTTCCAAGTTGAATACTTTACATGCGAATGATACTTCTGATGTCAATGTTCTAACTAGATGAAATGAATTCTCTGATTTCTTACAGTATTCGTTGCCCCTGTTTCTTACACTATTTCAGGGCTTCAAACGACATCAGCATGGAGACTTTCTACTATCCCAAGAAGGGTTGGTTCAAACACGTCACCAAGTTGAATGCGACTGGACTCATCCCTGGTAGCACATTGACTGAGCAACATGTTAGCAAGAAAGAATGCAAGCAGATGTTTCATTACGGTGGAGATCGATCCAACAACGGCTACAGACTCAACCCTCACTGTACCTTTTTCAACGAAAGATTGCAATGGCTTTGGCTTCGGGTTCATCAAGTGGAGAAACCTGCGAATAACGATTTTGGATTTGCATTTGCCCAGGCCTTGATTTATGAGTATAACACTGGTGAAGAAGTGGACTGGGCTGAACTTGCATTTCGCACCGTGATACGTTATTGCAAGACAAGGGGAACAAAACAGGTTCATCCTCTTTGGGCTTGGGCCCATCCCAGTGTCACGGTTAATCTACAGACTGGTGTCCCTGTTGGTACCAATTACCACTTCCCCAACACTCCAGGCTCCAGAATAATTCAGCTGTCCTCTTATCCCCCCGCAGTAATTTCTCAACTCACTCTCCTTGGTTTTCTTATATTCTGTTTGCCTTTATGAGTAAGTTATAGATTGTAGAAATATAGAAAACCATGTATGAATCTATTTTTTAGGATCTTAAGTATGAACCTAACTGAAGTACACATTTACTTTTCAGGATCTTTCCACGCCCAGGCCTGTAACACGTTCAACACAGAAGGTAAAGCGAGAAGATCCTTCTTCAGCAGAAGACTACTCTGACGACGACAGTCACACGGGTAGGCAAAAGAAACGCAAACGCAAGCAGATGGCAAGATACGAGAGCCCCTGTCAAAGATCTGGGCAGCCTTGTGCTCTAAATATGGGGTCCACATCTATGCATGTTACACAGTCAGCACCGGAATCCCCTCCCAAGAGCGAGACAAAGGACACGGATCAGCTCCTCACTACGCCTACTGAAAGCAATGATCTGAGGTGAGTTTAGACCGTACTTAGTATCCTGTATTATCATGTTTCACAAATTCCATTGATTCCCAACTTGTATTACTGTTTAATGTTTATTCCATTGTTTTCCATTACTTAGTTTAGGTGCCCATGTCTTTCTTCACAAATAACATAACTAACGTTGGGTGTTGTGCAGATCTGGGATTTCACGTGGAGAGACGTTTGAAGCTCCACTACCTCCAACAGTCGTGGCTGCCATCATGGAGTTCAAGAAGGAGATTCTAAACATGTGTGAAACAGTTATTAAGGACCTTGATCTTCGAAGGTCAGAGCTCCAAGTGAAGCTGAAAACTTTGGGCGATCAAGCATCCTTCGCAAACTGGACTCAGAGCGAGCTAAACACTGAACTGGACCTAGCTAATCGGGCTCTTGTTGAAAAAAATGATGATGCGACCCAAGGTGAAGTCCGGTATCTACAGTCAGCTCTCAGATGTGCAGAGAGCAAGCTGACAGTCGCTATGGAGAAGGAGAAGGAAACATCAGACACATTGACAACTTTGTGTAAAAAAATTGAAGAGAAGCGCAAAGCTAACGGGATACTACAGGAACACTTCCAATCCTGTACAGGACCAGGTACGTATATTTTGAACTGGTTCTGAATTATTTAGTGTCGTATGTTGCCTTGTATAATTCTGCCCATCTACTTACAATTCAGTAGAAATTCTTGACATACGTTTGGTTTCGCAGTTCTTCGTTGAAGTTGAAGATCAACATCAGTCACCGACATAGGCACATGCCTGGGCCAAGGATTTCAGTACTTGTTACAAGTTCGTTTGTCGTGAAGGATGTGATTTGTAACTCATTTTTGATCTACAGACAGAGGGACCCTTTGTTTCTCCTTACGGTTTGTAAATTTTGAACTCAGCATGACATGAGTATCTAGTTCCTTTTTGTTTTGCTTACATAGACTCGGTTGGTGTAGTACATAGGATATAATAGGCTAGTCAGTGACAGATACTGTGTGTTCAACTTTTATCCTAGAAAAAGTAAACAGTATAAACACATTTCAATTTACAGTGGATGCTTATTATGAAAGCATAAATGTTTGGATATCTAATACTCTGGACAGTCATGGAGAATCTTCTCTTAGATTAGTATGCGTTTACTGATTCTGTGCAAGTAGAGCTTACAATTCTATTCATGTGTAGCTGCCCTGATGTCTCATTGTGCTTGTAGGGAACGTGTGTTTTTTTTTTACAGTTGGGTGTGGGTTGATCGTAGACTTACAGTGCCCTATTGTACTTATGCTGAGTGACAAGGAAAGTAGCATTGGACATTCATTTCGTTGATGATCTGATTAAACAAATACAGAACAGTCTGATGCTATTAGAAATTGTTTAGTTGTAAGTCTTGCTCTCATGTTATGGACTTGAAGTCGAAGATTTTAGATCCTTACCTGATTTTCATTAAATTGTGACATTGCAGTCTTGTGCAATACAAACTTCTTTGCATTTGTATCATGCTCCTTGTTTTTGAAGTTTAATTTCGCTAAATAGAAATGCTTAGTGACAAACAGAACATAGAGGCTGACTTGTATAAAAAACCATTGAAAACATCAAGCGCTTCTACCAACGAATTCAGAAAACAATAGCACTGTCAGTCTTGGGCGTAGACATATCAACAAAAAGTCAACGGTTCTGACTTACCAAGGAGCAGGGATGGTTTGCTTCGAAGTGGTACGACAAGTCACTAATATTGTCAAATGAATTAGCAGAGAAAATTGTGTTGTCATTGGCAGTGTGTTGTACAATTTGCACAAACAGATATGCAAGAAATTCTTTACATTTTGAGGAACACACCCAAATCACTCTCAGCTGTGGCTGGGCTTAACTAACTATACATTAATAAGTGTACACTCCAATAAAAGAAACTGCCTCTTATTAAAAATGTGGTCTGTACATGGCCTATTCATTTTCAAAACATCAAACAAGTCTTTCAAACTTGGACGTTATTTCTGAACCAAGTTAACGTGAATAAAAAACAAACTTTGATTACACCAGAATTAGCTAAAATCGAACAATGAACCTGAAGAAAGGTTCTTCTACTCACTTTCGATAACTACTCCTTTTGCTTCTACCAGCCCCAGATTCTTTCGTGATCGACTGGGCTTGCTGGTCAGCCAGAAGTCGCAAAACCTCTTTCTTCTGGGATGTCACCAAGACATCAGTCTTTCCATCCTTTCGCAAATTTCTCTTGGGACAGTTACTAGGCTCAGTCGGGTTACGTCGTTTTGAGATGATTCTCGGTCGATCCTCCACATTGCTATTGTCTACCTTTTTAGTGAGTGTTGGACAATCACCTTCTTCATTCTCTACATACTCTGGAACTTCCTGGACCACTAGCTCCGCTGGACTGACTAGAGTAGGTGTTGACTCGAATTCTAATCTATCGTCAGCCCTCGCAGAACTTTCTAAATCCAACACTTGTTCAGTTTCAAAAATTTCTTGAGCGTTACCCTCCACAAACTGTACATTGTCCTCCACAGGAATGTCACCGCCACATGTGTCTTCAGTACTAGGGCCCTGTTCACCAACAATTCCTTGTCTTTCTACACCAGCAGATAAGCGTCTTGGTTTGTTTAAAACAAACGTTGATGGCGTGCTCAGTAGAGCCTCCTCATCATCGGAGGATGATTCATCAGAACCTGACTCCAAATCCGGTTCTGTACCTCCAAAGATCTCCATGCTTGCATTACTTTTTAGCCTAGTACCATTAGACCTACTAGGTGTAGCCTCGACGTCAGGATCGACACTAGAATTAAAAGCGGAACCTAAAGCCAAAGGTTTCAGCTGACATCTCATTTGCGCATCTTTAGATCCCTCCACGGTGGTTGAGCACTCAGGACAAACCAGAATTTCATTTGCACATGTCTTGCAGATTCCATCGTGCCCACAAGGCTGGTTCAAGAACAACAGTTTTTTGTCAAAGGACCACAAATTATTAGTATTTAAACTTCCATGTAAACAACAAAATAATACCACAACTAAAAATATTGTAAGCTTTGTAAAGTCCATGATATTACCTCTAGAGCAAACATGACAGGGTCAGCTTGGTGGCATATGGAGCATGCAATCTTGTCTTCAGAATCTTGCGAATTAATTGGTGAAATAAGCGAACTGTTCTTCTGTCGAGCGTCCCCCCAATCTCCATCAGTATTAGGTTGTTGTAGAGCTGGCGAAGCAGATTGTATATCGCCAGCGTGTCCTATTGGGTAGTCAGAATCCGCTGATTGGACATCTATACAAATCAGTGCAAAGCAATGCCACATCAACCACTGTCAGTGAAAGGAATACGTATTTCCATGATTTAATTCCTGGAATAGGAATCTAATATAAATCACTATAAATCAAGTAAACAAGTTCCTACTACAAGTACTTATCCTTTTCGACTAGGAGATTTGACTCCTGGAAAGAAAGAGTTCTAGGAATCCTAAACCATACAGGACATAGGAACCAAAACTCTCGCAGGAAGACAAGGAAAATAAAAAACATAGTACTATTAATCTCCTGTTCCAAAAAATACTTCCAAGCACACAGGAAAAATAGCAGATACGGAAATTATGCTCCTGTGAATACTGTAGTACCCAAGGAGACACTCCTTCCGTAAAAGGAACTGATCCCGAAGGTACTCATTTACAAAGGAAAGTCTGTGAAACATGAAATAGGAAAGGAAGAAATGGGAACAAGAGCATGGAATGATGCATTCGCCAGTACCACAGTTCCCAGGAAAGGAAGGAAAAAATCATGACCGAGTACTAGTGAAAGTAATCCAGTAAGGAAAGAAAGGAACATCTAAAGTTTCTAACAAATTTCAGAGTGGGTTCAGGGAGTTACCGATACTACTGGACAGGATACCTGTTATTATCCTTGGAAATACATCGTGATGCAAGTACTTGAAAAGAATTCAAGGAACATGGCATAGGAATCACTAGGAATTCCATTCCTTACTGTACATATAGTAAGTGTCCGTTCTAAACGTCCCATGCCTCGGTACAGTCAAAGAACTAACAGTAATGAATGAGAGCGGAATAAAAAAAAAAAAATCTTTAGGAAAATTTTTTGATGCAAAGAAGAGGCCCTTGGTTGCAGTAGAGGAGTCTTACCAGACATTGCAGCAACGTTTGGGCTTCCAACTGCTGCATCGGTAGAAGAAGGTGGAGCCCTCTCTGGTTCCGTAAAGCCAAACGATAGTCGCCACTGCGAATCAAATTCCTCGTTGCAAAACTTAGCTATACAGGTTCTAGACTTCGAACAAAGTGAACTAATGCAGAAAGGATGGTAGCAGTGTCCACAGGAGGCAACAACGATGTCATTGCAGTGAAAATGTTCCCCACAAGCAGGACAGTTTTCCACGTACACTATGTTGGTTTTCTCATGATCTTTGAGCCTCTCTATTGGTGTCGGCCTGAAACTATCCAAAATACCTGCCTTGAGTCTAGTAAGATACTCGGATACAGAGACAAGAAACTTCTTCGTACAAAGCTGGCTCTCAAGTAAAGAATCATATCGCTTTTGAAAAACTTGCATTCCCTCGTTACACCTCTCATAGTCTGCTACAGTAGCTTCTAATTTCAAACGTGTCTGTCTACTGTTCCTTTCCTCACATAGAAGTTGTTGCTGCAAATCTGCAACTCTAGTTTGCAAATCCTCCTCACTTTCCTCTAAACCAGAAGTAGATGATAGGTCTAAACCTTCACTCCCTAAGCAATTTGTCCACTGGTCGACATACTTAGAAGACTCCTCTAATGCCAACTTGACTCGCTGAACCTCCGCCAATGCCTCGTCAGACAGACTCTGCCTATCATCCCGCATTAATTTAGCACGCCTAAGCTCTAACTCCTTATCGTCCCTCTCTCGTTCTAAAACCTTCAACCTTTCTTTCCTTGACAAGTAGTAATTTTGTTTGTCTACTAACAAGTGGTGTACCCTTGTGATAGTCTTCTCCACTGCATCAGTGATGGCAGTTTGCTCTGAAGCAGTGAGTAAACCGCTAGGAGAAACTCTGACACGACGTCTGCTAGAAGACGCAGACTCCATCCTCCCCTTCAAACCTAGAGGACGACCAACACGGGATGGCAATGGAACCGATGGACAGGGAGAAACACAAATAGGTGGAGGTTCTCTAAAGCCCGAATGGCTTCCTATACCAACGTCAATAGTCACGGCAGAGTTGGGCTCGGAATTTACAGGAAGTGTTCCTAATCCATTTCCTGGGACTCCTACACTGGGGACTTGAGAGACCACAGTAAAATCCGGACCAACTCTACCGTTCACTCTCTTCTGGGGAACACCGAGTTGTTGGGACCTGGCCTTTCTTGTTAATATCAAATTCCGTCGCTTGGAACTTGCAGCAACGGCATAGGCTGCCCAGTTAACTTTGATTTTCTTTGACTCAGCAACGACACCCCTTGCGAATTCTAGAGAGATGGTGTCATTCATAGAACGAATGTCCTTTCGAAACACTCGGCGGTAAAGGTCACCAATCCACCGCTGGGACTCGGTAGTCACACGAGGAGGTAAGATCTTCCACCCATTCTTATCAAACCATGTGCCAAGAAACTGTGTGATTTCTTCTATAGTTACAACAGTATCCAATGTCTTCACGATAAGTCCATCCCCACGGAGACCCTGCCGTTTAGTGAAGTACTCTAGGTCGTAAACAACCTACAAAAAGGCACATTAAGCCAAGCAGTTAGCAAGAAGTATGTAATGAAAACAAATCTGTGAACATAGTAACGAAGCTGACTAAGTCAAATAAAAAAACATATCAGAGAAAATGCATGAGTGTTACACGTCATTTTCAGAAACACATCGACAACAGAGAATATTTAAATTATACCCAGATTCCTTCCTTCGAGATGACATTAATTTCAGTGACTCAGAATTCTAAAGACTACTCTGAGCCTTTCTAAGTGACCACGAGTTGTAAAAAAAGGCTACTCTCTATAACAGGTTTGCAACCCACTATATAGACCATGAAAAACACAAATTCGAATCAGTACCCAGTACTTGGCACCAAAAAAAAATTCCACTTTCTCCTTCACCTGCTGTTATTCATACAACGTGCATTGTTAAATCATTACTAAATCGCTACAAAGGCTATCAAGTGCAGGTATACAAGATAACGAGGGACGACAATACTGCTCAATTCATCTACATTCTGGGACAACCTAAACCGAAAAAGAAAACAACGACAGCTTCTGATACAACCCAATGCTAAATCACTGTGTACTACAAGGGGATCTTTAAAATGCGGAATTGAGTCATTCCAGGCTCTCAAAAAGGAGTTCACATTTATGAAATTGACGTGTAACATGTATCCACACTGAATTCTGGACCTAACCATTTTCCTTTGATTCTTAACCTATCAGCAGTATGAGAGAAAATGGGAGGTCTAAGCAAACGAAAAAATTCGAGAACCCACTGGGTCGAAAAGGGTGAAAGCAGCAGGCATCGACAAGAAGACAAAGAAAAGACCCACTGCTTCCCCTACGTTTTGTGATTCGAGTTCTGATCTTAGAACCCAACAAGATATCGTAAGGAAAATTCTCAAGTCAGGTACTGAAAAGCACAAACAACAGAAGCAAAAGATTACCGAATCCATTGCACATGAAACAACGCACAAAGCTTGGATATGCAACTTTGTGAATTGAAAAGATAGTGAAACATTACCTCTTCGCTGGGGCTCTAATATCGAAGGTGCTTAGAGTCGTTGCTACAAACATTGAGAGCCGTAACAAAAAGCCAGAGAACTGTGATAGAGAAGGAAAGAGCCGATGCGACACCTACGGCAAAGGGGAGCAAGCCAAACAATGAAGCACAGCTTGAAACCCTAGACATGCCTGAACCGTTTCCCAAGGATAAAGTTGAGACTTCCTGGTTTTCTAGGTCCTGGACCAATAGAAAAATTGCATTTTATTGTTACGTTTTTATCACCAGTACCCCCAATTTCCTTGGTTCCTTGGTTCCTAGTGGGCCACCTCAAGGATGCTTGCCCCCTGTTCGCACATGTACCTCCGGGCGCCTGGACGAATAGAATTACATTTGGTTACACAAATTTCAAGAGCAACGTACCTTGGGTCAGAATAGAGGGGTTCTGTGTGCACATGACTTCCGACACTCCAGAACCACATCCAGTTCGGTATGTAGGGGTATTAAGTTGACTAGGGCAACGTTCAAATTCCTCCATATTCGATGTATGCCGCAGTAGGTCCTCAGCGTGACAGGCAGGGTTACTTATTTCCCCTACAACTGACGGGAGGGTGGTCTCTTTTTGTCCAGGAGGCAACATTACATTTAGAAGCATATCCAGTTTTTTACTTACGGAAACCATGTGGTCGTCTACACCTTCGTGCTACGAGGCCAATACCTCGACCGTTTTCTTCACTGCATTAAGCTCCCGTCCTATTGAGCGAGCAACTCCCTCTCCTCCATTTGGTCGAACAATATTCTCAGTCGCGTGACTCGGTGTGCCTCTTCCTTCCTCTGGCTCCTACATTTTTTTAATTCAGGTCATTCTACACCTCACAAAGCAATGTATTCTCCTAAAGCATCGCCTACTTCTACAATACAAAATACATACAGGGGGGCACCATGCCGATTTACTGAGAAATATGAAACTTGCAAATTACCGTGAAAACGTCATCTGTATAACTGAAATTGCAATTACAGAAACATAAGATAGTGCTCAATCAATTATACCTGGACAGAGGCGTCCCCCACTTTTGATCCCGGAGTGCCATTACTGACAACATGTTAGCAAGATTCAATGCATTCAGTAGATAAGTATAACGTAGTTTCCCTTACATAGGGGTATTATAATGAAATGTACCTAGTAATTACAGAGGCTGCAACTCTTTTCTCTGCTATTGATATGACGACCATAGATCCAATCTCATGTACATCTTCTGCTGTCGGGTACGTAACAAGGTCTGATTTCCTCTGGACATAGAATGTATTTGAAATTCAAATGGCATACATTTGCATTGTTGTTGTGTTCCCCAGTCGACGATGCCAAAACTGCGTCAGACGCAGTGTCATCGCCTGAGTCGTTCTCGTCCCACAGTATGTTGAACAAGTCTTCGTCCACTAATGGCTGCCACATGAGAACATACTTGTAATTAAAAAACGAGTAAGAAATGGGGGAATTTCTAATGACAAAGAGACACCGGACAGGGTAATGTACATCGCATATCCTTCAATAACTCTATACTGTCGCAAATTTTATTTGAAATAAATTATGAAGGAAAATACAATGCAGACAACACTGGAGTCATTAACAGATATAGTAACCGTCTTACATCCCACAAATCTTGCTCCTCCTCTGTACCGTCGACTCTTCTCTTTAGGCAGTCTATTTTTTTTTTCTTGGCAGCACCTCGGGCTTCCTTCATTCTTTTGCTCTCTTCCTCAGCTTCCGCTCTCTTCCAATACTTTACGAGTGCAGGGAAAAAACGGGACGGACAGAATTTATGCTTCTCTCCTCTACCTGTATTGACCCAGTGCTTCCTCCAAAGATAACGTGAGGTACGCACAGACATCTCCATGTAAGATAAAACATAGTCGCTCCTTAGTGGAGGGTCAAACAGAAATCTCCTGTCGATATCGTCTCTCAACACTTTAATATCAGAGTCCGGGTGGTCTCTGAAGTGAATAACGGAGAGCTTCAGAAATCGCCGTGCAGTAGCTCTGAATTGGTTGTGCACATATAATCGTACATCCTTCGGTAAGTCACCTTCTCCAGTGCAGGCAATTTGCATGGGCCACTCCATGGATTTTTCCGCAAAATCCTTCGCTCTTGCTCGTTGGATTTTTCTCTGAGCCGTTTTCTTCGACTCCCCGAGTTTAAGCCGAGCATTTCCCCGTAGATCCGTTTTAGCATTATCTTTATCGGGTTCCTGATGAAGATAGCCGTCTCCCTGAGCACTAACAACCGGGAAATGCGTTCCTAGACTTTGGATGCAAAAGGGTGACAGAATGGAACCACCACGCCATACGGGCCACACATTCCCCTGGGAAGAAAATGAAGGTGCCTGAGGTATTTGAGACTCGGATAGCTGACTGGGAATCGGGGAGCTCTGTGAGTGCGACTGTGTTGATCTCGATTGCACGGGGCGAACACCGAATTCTGTACTTCCTCGATTGTCAGTGGACATTCCATAAGGAGGCACCTGGGAGGAGCGACCCTGGTGCGGTGACAAAGCTGACTGCGTCGAACCTACTTCTGCAGGCCTATATCCATGAAACAAATATTGCATTTGAGTGGAAGAGTCCATGACAGAGGAGCGCGTTCCTCCATATGTGACTTGAGGTCCCCACATACACGGAGGTCGCTGGGTGTACGTAGACATCACGGGCATTTGAACAGTAGCTGTACCCTGAAATGCAGTCGACATTTGAGCATTCATCGTCCCGTATAAAAAAAAAACGCAACATAACAATTACGGTCCTTCTTACATTCTGATACAGAGCAGTATGCACTTTTGAAAAAATATCAATTATTTAAAACAAGGTGTGATACATGAACCTGGGAAACATTGTTCGGATGGCTGATATTATTCTCAGACATTTTCCAATCCCTAACAGGATAGGTTTGATTCTCTTCAAAGTAGGGGACACTGCGAGCACGAGAACAATCGTGGAATTCATCACCCATTCTAGAAGTCAGGTAAAGTGTAATTGAATACGATAGAAAGGCAACTATTACATTCAAGGACACCAGATGTTGCAATGGGCATACTACATAGCTTATATAATGAAGGGTGTAGAACATACATTGCTTATGCGATTTTAGACTACAAATTTAACCGTCTACACGCATTTTGTCCACGGCTATTCCGAATACAACATAGTGTGAAGTACAAATTCTGTCCACTACTTTCGGAACTGTCGCAGTCCATACTTCATAGAAGAAACCTGGACGTCTGGCATGCTAGAGCTGGACTGTTATTTCTACTACCCCTCATAAGAAGTACAACTGTCGTTCAACGAGTCATTCCTCGTCCCAGTCCTCACACCCCCAAGCCTCATACCCCCAATCCGGGTCAGATTCACAGTCTGTGTCCAGAAACGGATTAACCTCATATTCTGAGATATACTGATGATCCCCCTTCTTCCACGACTCTAAAGCAAACGGCCATTCCTTGCTTCCCTCCCCGTAATACATCCAAGCCTTGCAGACGCATCGCACGAGGCATAGTGTTTTAAAATTGTCATGAGCACTGGGGCCACTCATAAGTTTCGGCCACAGAGACTGCTTCACTAAATCCCCTGGAAGGCAGTCCATGAAAGTCTGTGCCACAATTGAGTTATCAGACGTGGAACAGGGGCATCTGCGGTCCACTTCTACAGTCCAGGGAAAGACGCGCCCCGACACCTCTAACCTGTACCGTTTGTGGAACCTCTGTGAGCGAAAAGTGGCCATTTCAGCCACATTCAGCATTGTGTCGTGAATACCGTCGGGTCCGTCAATCCACCTTCTCTCAGACATTCGTTTTGGTCGAATCATCGGAGAGGCCATTTCGGAAATGGAAAAACCGCCCGGGGAACTAAACACTCTAGACAGAAGCTCTTGGATAACCACGATTACATATCCCGTTCCAGACGTAACGAACTATATAATCTCGAAGTCTCTTACCGCACTCCACTACATACAAAAGAAAGGTGGCATGGGAGAGAAACAGACCTGAAGTGAAATTCCGGAGCAGTAGCAACGAAGGTGGTGTTCATGGAGTTCTTCGCGCACATTGCATGATATATATCCTGGTGATCTCCAGACGATGCCTGCGTCCCGTTGCTCCAAACAGATTTCCATTTCATCCAAACCCTACAAACCGGTGGAAAAGTTAGCCCCCGATTAGGAGTAGGACAAATCCGCCCACAACGTCACCGAACACAGCGGGAGAACAATAAATCCTGCGTCGCCCTAAATGAGGAAAATCCGCAACGTGCCCCCTCAGAACGTCACCTCCAAATCAGTCGTGGGTCGCTGTTGAAAGCAGAAGATGTCGACCTGGAAGTTTTATCTCAGGGAGTCGACTTAGCGCTTAGAAGGTCGCGCACTCCCACCCTCAGACGTTCATTCGAAGAACCCTCATGCCCCATCACTTGCGAAAAAGAATTCTGATTTAGAAGTATATTTGTTGTGACACCCGATACTTTCTGAGCCACCATGTGTTCACTTTCCGCCTGTATAGGATTCTAAAGTATCTAAAGCACTTTACTAGCAGAAGCTATTTCGTCTAGCGGTAATCTCTCCCGGCTACAATACCCACGACCACACAGTGTGCAGGACAACCCTACTACATCACGAACAGTTTTCCTGCCTCTCCCACCTAACAATGAACGCATCTGGCAAATCTATCATCATACCACTGTGATAGTGTTTGTAATTAATCCTTATAAGTGAGTGCAACAGCAGAAATCATTGCGAGAGCTCTGTAAAACGCAGGAGACTTTGGTGAGTACTTGCGAACGATGCTGCGTTCGCTCACTTGAAATTCCTTCTTTTTATACCACATAGTCCTTCTAGCAGTACAACATATTAGGGTTGAACATTACATGTTCTGATCTATTTGATTTATCTCATACCATTTGTTTTCCTAGACTCTAACAGTCTACTGTAGTATTCTCTATTTTGGTTCGAAGGGTTCATGGATAGCGGTGGAGGTGTTTTTAAGGCTGAGTACAGTACTGAGCCAACTGGGGAAGAACGCTCCAGTGGAGGGCCTCGATGGGTGGACAGTGTATTAACAGAGTACGAGAGTGGACCTTTCGGACCCAATCATGTATGTTTAGAGCCGTGTCTTTGCAGTCGGTGCCAGAAACATGTTTGGCTGCGGAAGCCACTCTGTCATTGCAAATTAGGGTATCACTGCCGACTTTCCTTCTCCTTGGACGCAGCTATGAGGAGGAAATGGCTACTGTGTCGCTGTGGCCCTGCTCAGAGTACTTTTAACGATGCCGATTTTTGTCCTTGCCTTATGTTCCTTCCGACCCAGAAAATCAATCTTGAGTTAGTGGAAGGGGTAGATAGCAGAGACGTTTCAGAAACCTCGACTGCCGTATTGGAAGAGGCAAAGAGGAGAGTCAATGGTCGGGAATTAGAATGGTCACAGCAGACCGTGAGGTTAAGCGATCCCTAAGAGTGGTGTTTTAGGGTTTGAAGGAGAAGTGGATTGTGAGTTCGTAGATAACATCCGGAAAGCGATTGAGGGGAATGATCCCATCTTTGTCTATAAATAAATTTGCAATATTCGTCTGAAGCAATGTCTTCGTCCTTGATCATAGGTTATGTCTCATTGTATTTGGTTGTTGTTTTATCGACTGTTCCATTAGTTTCCTTGCAGCATTAGGTAGAGGATTTAATAGAACTGTTCTACTGGATAATAATTGAAATTGTTTACCATGAATTGGTTTATATCCGCGGATTATACTTCTGAATGCTTCAATTTGTCATTGTACTCAACAGGTATTAGTTTGTAACCCGACTCTATTACATCACTGAATCAATGGATGGGGATATACGACGTGAACCTCCGGGAGAAATACGGATTTGGCGACGAGACACGAAGCTGGTTGACCGTGAGATAGAAATTGCGACACAGAGGGGTGGGAGGAAGCTACCTTGCCCGTGTCGCATACACATGCGCGAAGCAGAGTTAACTCTATCGTCTTATCGGAGGTGTCTCCGGAGAAACTTGCGACACCCCTGGTACTATGGGGCCAGTGAGGTACAGATTCAACCCATACTCCACTCAATATCACCGTCTCATGGTCCACACACGTTATTGTTTCTATACTTTCGCCTATCTGTGGCAGTACTACTAAACAATTATGTAATGAGGATTGTTACATTCTTAAGTACCACAGCCAGATTTCCATATTTGACGGTGACACTACTATGCATAATGTTACATAGAAATGAACAAAGTGTTAAAGGCGCTTGTTAACGTGATTAATGTAAGAGTATATCCTTGTCGGTAGGGACACCACCGCCGAGGTCGTCATCAAATGCTGCGATATGCCTTAAAAATTCCAGCGTGGAGAAATACTGTTCTGTGAATGTTGTATATGCTACGCTATTCACTATTTTTCTGTTACTCTACTCAGTTGCAGTAATGTGTTAAGTAATGTGTCTCTCGCAAGGAATTGAGTTAGATGAATCTGATGGAGAGTAGGAAGACCACATCACATGGTACTACGGCGCCCAGGCTAGAGCAAGACCGAATGCATTACGCAACCGTCGACTAGATCCTGGGGCCGACATGAACGACATGGTGGTGGACGCTTTCGAGGTTGCGGACCGAATACGTTGCGAGGCCGCGGAAAGTATGTCTCCCAGAAGGCGTCGGGAAGGGTCTGCACCCAGTTCAGACGCTGTTGACACTGGCCCGGTCGGTGTTAACGAGCATGACTCTGGGAATGTAGGTGTGCAGAGTGATCCAT
Source organism: Ceratodon purpureus (assembly GCA_014871385.1). Taxonomy (NCBI): domain Eukaryota; kingdom Viridiplantae; phylum Streptophyta; class Bryopsida; order Pseudoditrichales; family Ditrichaceae; genus Ceratodon; species Ceratodon purpureus. Next base: position 25,158,888 of record CM026426.1, read on the forward strand.
CAACCCCGTCGTCTACCGCGGATCTCTCAGGAGCCGAAAGAGGAGAAACATGGGCTCCTAATTCAATTCCAGAAGAGAGTGGACCTGCTGAAGAGGAACCGCATTCGTCGCAGTCTTCCGATGGCGAGGATGGAGAGGACTCGGGACAATCAGACGATGAAACTGATGCAGCAGTTACTGCCCTTGAAGAAGCCGCCACCACCCCGTTATTCGCCGGCAGTGAGTACCCCATGATGGGTACGACGTATGTTATTCTAAGCTCCGCAAAACTACACGGATGCACTGACACATATCTGAACGAGCTATTCAGGATATTTAGCAACTTCCTTCCTCAACCTAATTCCCTATCGAAGACATACCGCGAGGCATCCGAGTACCTACGCACGCTTGGTCACTTGTATAAATCCTATGATGCGCGTCCAAACAACTGCTGCCTTATCCGAAAGAACTTGAAAGATGCGAGAGTGTGCCCGGTTTGCAGGGCTCCTAGAAAACGACGTGCTGGTAGGTCGGAGGTTCCATACAAGGTATGCCGCCATTTCCCAATCATTCCACGATTGATTTGCATGTTCAGAAGTCCCCTTCAAGCAGCAGCTATGACCTGGTGGGCCATGTTGAATAGCCCAGAAGGAGTAATGACACATGTTTCAGACAGTGCACAATGGAGGTGGATAACAGAAAGATTTCTGGAAGAATTCGGTTACGACGATCGTAACGTAAGGATGGCACTGGTGACTGATGGATTCAATCCTAACTCTGACAAGAGGGGGACATATTCCATATGGCCAATCCTGCTCATGAATTACAACATCGCTCCCTCGTTAACCACCAAGAACTAATTCATTATGTTGTCGACCTTGATACCTGGACCAAAATCGGTAACTGCCCAACACTTTGACGTGTTCATGGCTCCCCTTATCGAAGAAATGCTGGAGTTATGGACATATGGTGTGTACTGCAGAGACATTGCTCGTTATAAACAATCTTCGCATTTCATTTTTAAAGCGATGATCATCTGGACAATTGGAGACTTCCCGGCGTATGGGATTCTAGCCAATTGTACAACAAATGGATTCGTTGGTTGTCCTGTCTGGGGTGAGGGTTTTCGCTCTCGCAGGTCAAAGGTTCTTCATAAAAATGTTTTCTGCGGTTGTGCTCGCCGATGGCTTGTAGAGGAGGATCACCATTTACGAAGTGACACCACTAACTTTGAGCATGAAGAATTTCGTGTGGCACCGCAACCTGTATCTGGAGAAGAAGCACTGGAAAGGGCCACTGAGCGGGTAAGGTGGCTGAGGGAAGAGGGAACTCCCAAGAGCAACGACCCGGTTCGCCGATTCGGGATGAAGCGGGTCTCTTCTCTGTACAACTTACCGTACTGGAAGGTATTCCACGCAACCAGAGATTGAATTGAATATTGTCACTTATTTCCATACATAATGTCTGTTCACTAAACAGTTACTACACAGTACGCCAGGTTCTCAAATTCTAAGCTTATGAGATCATTAAAATTTCGGAATTAGGAGTTGTGTATATGATTAGATGCGGAGTGACATTATAGTGTGGTACTCTTTTTTGTTCCGATGTCATGCCAACTTAGGCATGTCCCCTGATTCTGGTATAAGAATGGCCTGTAGTTAGAGACTTGTTTCCGTTAATGAATTCGCATTCACTGTTGGAGCGGACACTCTGAGCTGTACCTGGCAGATTAGTTTCATTGCGTCGGTAAGTCATTGTTGTTGATAGCAGATTATGTCTTAATATCCTCACTTTACTATTCGAAAATGTCCTCATCCCGATCGTTGAATATGCAGCAAATCATGCGACTGCATTAGGTATCTGATACTCTCTTATGCTGATATGTCTGTATGGGGGGATACATCTGGGATTAATCTTAAGTGGTACGAAGTATTGAGACATAGTACATATTATAATCGTAGTACGCAGTCTCCTCAGACTTTCATATAAATCCAACCACTGGTGTAGTCCTTACCCGTTGACGCAGTAATGTACTGCTAACTGTATCACGTGTACTTATGTTTAATACGTTTCGTTTTTAATGTCATTCGAATTCCTCTAAATCCATTCTGTCAGTATCTTCTACTATTTTTTGGTTTCATGGATTCCTGAAACGGTGACTTGGATTGTACTAATGTTCCGTCGTAAAGAGGGTTCTATTTGACTGCGTCTTTGCTTATGTAATCTGCCCAGAGCCAGTTCACGATATTCAGTGCGAGAATCAGTTTGCATGAACTGTGCCTTTACACTCTCACAACGTAGCATGTCTATGAGTTTACAAGTGCCCGCAGTCATATGTAGATTTGGGAGACCTCTATTGTGGATATCATATTAATTGTTCATTCGGGGAGCTATGACTGTCTTTCTCACAGTGAGGAATGAAATGTGACTTCTTCTTGCAGGAACTTCTAGTGAGGAATACTCTGGCATTAGGTGTAATTTGGGGTCTCCAAAAGGCCGTGTAAGTCTGCCCTTTCTAGGTGAACTCCCTACTTTGGGCACCTCTGCCGCTGGCAGCGGATGCCAGAGTTGCTGCCCGCACAGAACTGCGTGGCGCACTCACAACAAAGGTCCTCGGAATATTAGGTGAGACATGAATGCCTCGGCTCGGGCTTTGGTCCCAAGTAGGCAGGTTGTGTCAGCCCGATATTGTAGATGTGCCCTCCACATGCCTCGCTCGGAGGTCATTGGTTCGAGCCCCCGTGGCGGTTGCTGGCACCACGGTGGCACCTCACATGCCATGTCAAAAAGTTCACGGGCAGCGCCCGTTTTTTTCTCTCACGTGCCGCTTACACGGCCTTTTGGAGACCCGATTTTGCACCTAATGACGTCATGCACGTGGAGAAGAACGTGCCTCCGACCTTGACGGGATTTATTTTGGGAGACGAGGACACCATTGCGGTCAGGAAAGATCTGCAGGAGCAAGGCATCATGCATGGGCTTCACTTGGTGAGAGACGAAGAAAGTGATACCTATAGTAAACCTCATGCACCGTATGTGCTACGCCCAGATGAGAAACGACGTGTACTGGAGACAATTGCCTCTGTCCAAACCCCTTCTGACCACTGCGCCAACTTTGCGAAATTGGTTAACTTGGATAAAGGAAGAATGCAGTTCATGAAATCACATGACTGGCATGTTCTGATCGAAGAAATCTTACCAGCTGCTATTAGGGGTTCTATGTCCGATGGTCCCCGACTGGCGATAATTCGACTAGGCCATTTCTTCAAGAAGGTCTGCGAAAAGAGAATACAAGTAAGTGACCTTGAAGCGTTACAGACCTACATAGTGGAAACTTGTTCGATGTTGGAAATTCACTTCCCCCCTGCATATTGGAATGTTATGGAACACCTACCTCTACACCTTCCACGCGAGTTGTACTGGTGCGACCCAGTACATGCTCGCTGGATGTACAGTGTAGAGCGGTACTTAGGGCACTTGAAAGGCCTGGTCCGTAACAGGTCAAGACCGGAAGGAAGCATTGCACAAGGTTACATGTATGAGGAGGCCATTGGTTTCGTCACCGCATATTTCCATCTGTATCGAGGGGTTGCCAGGGTATTATGGGACATGGACGAGGTAGAACAGGACGAGGGTGAGGTGATGGAGGGCCGGCCACGAACGCAGTTCTGGGGAGACAATGCCCTGAAGGCTGTTCACGAGTTTGTTATTCGCAACGTCGAAAGTACTGATGCCTTGTACAGGTGGGAGACTTTTAATTTCGGTTAATCATAACTTAATTTGCCTGAAGAATGTGCGGGACTAGTATGTACATCGTAGGACCTACATCACATACTGCATGTTTTTTGACAGCTCTGTTGATACGTTTTTTTTGCAGACAGTATACTGAAGAGAGAGTTTCCATGAGAGGATACAATCCTCGTAGGTTGTCTTCATTCGCGGATTGGTTAGAAAACAGGGTCAGGGAAATGGGCATAGCCGAAGACGATGTATCCGCAGACGTTGTGGCAATGTCAGGATTACCATCACCTTATGTTAAGCATCACCAGCCCATGTGGTGCAGAGGGTACCATTTCCGAACGGATGACGAGCAGGGAAGACAACATATTTCTTTCGATGCTGGAGTAGCAGCAATTATAACCCTGGTTTGTCGTAGTTCCACATCGGATCTCCATCCGGTCGAAGCCGACTTGCAGTATGTGGGCATCGTGAAGGACATATTTACAGTAGATTATGGGCACCTCAAGTATAATGTTCTGAAATGTTCATGGATCAAGCCGGATTTAGCGGGAGAGCAAAGTATAAAACAGGACAGGGACGGCTTCTGGCTAGTCAAGCACAATGCACGGCAAAGTCCAGAAGTGGAGCCGTATATCATGGCTGTACATGCTCGGCAGGTACATGTACTGTTCAATTTTTTTTTTCCATTCCACTGCGTCTAGGGTAATGTATGCAATCGACCTTCCACTTGAGCAGTTCCCGATGAGTAATGTCTATAATCGTTTTAACAAAGACGAATATGTCATATGAGTGCAAGACTTCTAAAGTATCATAACTGAAATTGCAGGTTTACTTCGTCGATGCCCCCCTCGAACCTGACTGGAAAGTAGTCCGCTATAAGGATCCAAGGTCAAGACGAGTAGTTGGATGGTTAGCCGAGGCTACATTAAGTGCACCCGGTCGTGATGAAGCCACTAACGTTGAAGCATTGCCTCCTGAATTGGATCCGCAGCCGGAGGCCAGGGGTGATCCAGTTTTGGAGGCGGATGTTGTCCACGTAATGGCTCATGAAGAGGACGACGACAAAGCAGCCTATGAGGACGACGAGCAGTTGCAGTCAGACTCCGATGACGAAACATCAATCACACCTGAGCGACCACCCTCGGTGGAAGAGGTCAGAGAAGTCTTAGATGAGAATTAATGAGTGTTTGAGACAAGTTCGGTTGGGAACACGTCGTCTATGACGTGGGGACAGTTGAATTTCTGCTTCAGGTAAACTACCCGTTCCACCATGCGTCGAAGTTTAATGTAGGTGCTTGTTATTCAGTGCTCATAGTGTTCGAGCATGTCCTTGACAGTAAAGTGTTCTGCTATCCCACAATTAATCGTTACTCATGCACAACATCTCTAAATCAATGCCGAGGTATGAAGTGTATTTTTTGGAATAAAATAACTATACTCACATATATATCACTTGAGTAATGCTTAGTTGATTCAGTGAAGTTACAAGTCTCCAGACTTAAAAACTGCATATTAAACCCAGAAACGGAATATGTTTAAGGCACATAGGCGATGAAGTGTTATATGGTGTTAGTTCTTATATCGGTGACATGAAGGGAATGTTTCTAAGTGTCGAAATCACTGTGTATTACTTACTCTGAACGTATAATTTCACTTAAGGTGTTTTCAGAGTATCTGTGATGTAAATTCTTTTAAGACACGTGAATATCATAACGACAATGCTTCAGCGAAATACATGAATTTTCATGTACTTAAGTAGTTGTTGAATTAACGAGAGTATGAACTTATAACAGTTGCTTTCGTTATACACTGTAGAGCACAGCATAGAAGAGGCAACTGAACAAATATTGACATTATTGGATCTAGCCCTATGTCTTCTTATAAAGCAAACAGATGATATTCCACTCACAGTAGTTACAAATTCTGTCAGTACTCTTGAATGTTCGCATTGTAATGTGAGAGAAAAGACTTCCAAGTACTGAGGGTAATGGGTGCATGACTAATACATAATCACATGAATAGACAAAGTGGTGTATTATATTTCATTTTCACATCCTCCATAGCACTCCCTGTCTTCCCGTCAATAGACTAGACCGAAGTAGGATTACTGATTGACATAAAGTAGAGTTTGATGTGGTGGGCTGTGCAATCGATTACGAAAAGACGGGAAGGCCGTGGGAAATCATGGGGGCATACATGGTATCCTTCACAGCTTAGAAGGTGGCGCATTACCAGACGGATTGGACATGTCGGTGATGTGGAGTCCACTTCGAATGATCACACTTTATGTTAGGAGGTAGTGGCTTGCTTTTACAGGAGCAGCAGGTATTGCAGTCACTGAAATCTACGTCGTCATTGATGTACATGCACCCGCACCTTCTAGTCCGGTCCACCGGGAACCCCAATCGGTATCTATAAAAGCCGCCTCTCTTACTCTCGAAGCATCCCTTTCCGTTTTCGCAAGGTGAAGGTGTTCTTCAGATGCGTGATGTAACTGTGCTTCCTCGACAATGCAGAGAGTTGGCTACTCCTATGGTGTTCTGTCAGTGGAGGAGCATTCGGATTGCGTTACAGCGCCATTGTGAAGCAGAGATTAGAGGATATAGGTTCGTGCGTTTTCACTTCGACGGAACGGAACTCTTCCTATGAGTTCAGGAAATGCGCTGTTTCAAACAACGGATTGTTCATATCGGCGGTACTACCAGGTGATATCACCTACACATTTTTGGGGATTTGTGACATGCACCGTTTACAATCTACAGGAACTAAGTACCGCAATTCTATAATGTGTTGGACTTTTTGAGTAGCCATACTAATGGGGTATCGAAGTTCTATATTTGTAGACATTGAAGTAGGTGGAGTTCTTCATCCGATGCATGGGTGCACAGTGCCTTCTATTACATTTCCAGTGGAAGTTTAAAGTTGACGGCCTTCTAAACATTCGGAATACTTCCATCAGTAGTAAGTGCCCTTACAATTTTCCGGTACTGTATGCGAATTCAGCGAGGTATCCCCCCCTCACTCATTGTTGGAGACGCTTGTTCCTTTGGTGACTGGGCTCGAAGTAGAAACTTCCTCCATTGTTATCTCTGAAATTCTTTAAGGTTTACATGTGGTATTCCCTTTTCTTTGCCGTCGTTAAATATACTGAACTTGTGATGTCCGGTGGATATAGAAGTACGGAGCGTGAACAATCTGTAAGCGCTGGGCACCACGCTCAGATGTCCCCCTTAGAAATTGTTTGTGGTTTTGTTCAGGGTATTCTTCTAGGGCAGACACGGTTCAGGAGAGAAACGCAACAACAATCTCCATACCGTACACAAACATCATCAAGGGATGGCTTGCCGACAGAATCACAGCTCCGGGGATGCAGACCTTGGCTCGCCCATTTGGTTCTGTGTGGAGAAAAAGTTGAACCACTATGGCTACGTACCTGGAGCTCCTAGGCGGGAAAGTGATGCGCTACCGGATCCTGTCTGCAACGAAGCCAAGGTAATTCAACGCTGGGGAGAGAAGATGGGCGGAAAATTTTGGTACGCGAAGAAGGTGTGCTCTGAAAGTCCTCGGATGCGTTATCGTGTTGAGAAGCTTTATCAGGTTACGCACCAGAAGCCGATTGGAAACCAACGCGGAATATCCTTGGGTTTCGCTCGAGGTTTGATTGCGGAAAATCTCGGGTATGCGGTGGACTGGGCTACATACGCTGCGAGACAGTGCAGGAGAGGAAATAAACCATTTCATAGTATTGAAGACTTGAAATTGAAGACAAGGCTGGAAAATGGCGGCTGGCCATCCAACGAGGTATTTCTTGAGGATGAAACCCTTTTCGAAGGCTCACCTGACGACTGGGAGGTAAATTGCAAGGTGGAACATCATAATCCGCAATTGGTAAACGGGTACAACCTTAAAGCAGCGCTACCGACGGTACCTGAGGACGAGGTGGCACCGCCAATGTACACCAAAGGGCAGAACTTTAGAGGTCAGTGTCGAGTCCGACAAGTTCAGAAGGGTTTGTAGGAATGTATCAAAATAAATTATGATATTCCGTCCAGAATCTGTCGACAAAACACTAACTCAGAGGTCGAAGCGTGTGGCAGTGACGTTGGAGAGGGAAAGTCTTACGGCATCCTCGGAGTCTGAATCGAAGGAGGAGAACTACTCTGGGGACGGTGAGTCATTATCAAAATTAGAAGATATCATAGAGTAGAAGCTTACTTGACATCTCTGTACCAGTTGTGGACTGTTTTTTTGCGTTCTGAGTGGAATAACTTTGAATTCTTGAGCATGAACAGCTCTTGTATGCGCAGATAAACATAACGCCGTAGAAGAGGAGAAAGTATCAATGTGGCAAGGCGAGTCATCAAGAGCAAGATCTCTGAAAGGAACCCCCTCTCACAAGTGGGATGGGTGCCCTCTTTCTCCAGACGTGTCTGTAGGATTTCCCGAGGGTGCTCGCGGAATTGAAGATGACAGCGACGAGGAGAATGCAACGAAATACATCCGATCCCGACATGACATAGAAGAAGGTGTGAATGAGAGAACATCAGGCTCTGGATTGGAGAGGAAGCTGACGTATGTGACAGAGACTCACGACAGAACAACGTCAGAAGATCCTCCTGCAGACACGGACATGTTTCTGGAAGTATACGGGGCAGTATGTGTTGAGAGTGAGTTTACACTTTACCTCAAATCATGCATCATATGTTAATGTAAATAAGTGAAATTGTAGGGTACACCAGTATTTCATTAATGATAGCCGGTTGTTCACTGTGACGTCTATCTGATTATCGTCTTCTCTGTGCCGCAGTGGACAATGAGGCCAGTCGGCAGGGTTTCGAATCTTTCACCGCAGATAAGAAGCTTGGTTACCTACGGGATTCGGAGATTAAGTACGAGCGACAGTGGAGAAAACGTCGTGCAGAAAAATACGCACGACTGCAGTGGATAGCTTCCAAGCGGAGGATCATACATTGTCTGAAATCTTGTCAGACCAGATCTAGAACAGACGTGTCCGGTAGTCCAGGAGAACAGAGCATTTCGGACGACATTGATATGTATGAGCGACCAGGTACTCTCTCAAGACCGATACATTAAAATAAAAGAATTGTATAATATAAAATGACAATGCTCGGAGAATATTGAGGTCACAATGGCATTAACGACAAATGTTTGTTCTGCGCAGGAGCTGTAAGCTGCAACTACGCTCGCTACGAAAGAGGGGCTGTATCGGCTTCAACTCAAGAGGATCATCTGCAGGTGTCTGGAGGAGCAACACATCAACCTCAGATGAATTCGGTAAATGAAGAGGTATTCGGGTTTCCTTTGTCTACGACGACAATGTCACCATTAAGATTCGCGAACCGCCCATTGGTGATACCTGAAGGTACGAAACGGTATTACAGACCTACATTTATTTTCCGGTAGAGTACTTGGACATCGATAATGCACCAATACTATTTCCGCAGAAAGTAGTAAACTTTGACTCTCTTCTGCTATGATGGCGAATATGTGCTAATCACCGTAAACCGTGTTGCAGACGTTGGTAATCACAGTACCGGTTCAAAAGAGAAGAGTTCAGTATGGGAAGACAGAACAAACAGGATCATCATACCCGACAGCGACACAGAATGAAGGAGCGACGTGGAATGGAGTTATCCGCAGTAGAAGGGAAGGGAGTGTAATAAGATTAGGTGGAAAAGTATTACATTCCTAAGGATAGGACCTTACCATGTATTAGAAGAACCAATCATAAATTCACTGTAGAGAAATGAACGGCATTATGCAGTACGAAGTGTAGAAATGTTTTGAAAATTAGTGTGTAGAAGGAGGGACACTTCCGAAGTTACAGTCAACACAGTGAACGGAAGACAGATTTCAGTCTGTATTTTGATGTAAATATGGGGGAATTTAGAAATACATATTGGAGTTCCGAACATCACTATGATGAATATGGTGCGCTTCATACAGTTTTTCATAATACCGCAAACAATTACAATTTACAGTGAAAGTACTTGTTGCAATTTCTTAACTCTTTTTGACTGGGAAAAAAATGCTCAGTACGAGGGGGTCTAAACAGACTTAGTGGATCCGTATAATGTTAGTTCCTTCGCAATTGAGGACCTCGAATGTCACGTGAAGGGGGATCCTGAAAGGGTTGACGTTCCGCGTAAACCCCAACGCACCTCACCCCAGAACATCCCCGAGACCACGTCGACGCGGCTACAGTAAACCCTCTCTCATATATCAAAATTTACAAATCCGTGGAGTAAAATTCCCACGTGGCCTGACGACTGAAATTTCCAGATAGCCAGGTTTAGAGGACAGTAACTTCGAGATGGAGCTCTGTTAGGATTGGGCAGAATGACCGAAGGGCCCACATTTATCACAGAATGCGGCAATTCAATAGGAAAAGTGACTCATACAAGCTTCAAACCTCTAGGAGAAGACGCCTTCCGCTGGATGCGGAATCACGGACGTCAAGCTAGCTGGTAGTGCAAGGCGATGAACTTTGATTCTAGGGTTTGAAACGTGAGATCCTAACTTACTCTCCTTGCGCAGATCATTCAGGTTGTGCTCTTTCAACTTCAGATTCTATACGAGTCACCTTCGGCTTGACTTCTGAGAAGTGTTTGCAGGTGCAGCAGCATAATCTTTAAAGGGCAATCCATAAGGTCCTTATAATTTGCAAAAAGAAGTGCCTTCACTTCCTGCGGGAGCAGAAACATGTCAATATTGCTTTCCAATCAGGTATGCACGAAAATCACCACTTCTGATATTCGCACGCTAACTTATGATCAGTATGTCTAATGCGTGAATAAGATCTTCCCGTGTAGTTGTGTGATCACCCGTACATCAGATAAACCTCAAGTTTCCAATTGGTCACTCTGTTTGAAGAGATCCTCATCATATTATTCTTAGAGTTAATTTTCCTCATCCATGACAAGGTAGATTTGAGCATGCTGGGAATGCGAGGCTTGTTATCGATACTTGATCATCAGAATTCTTTGACACATGTAGTACTAAATTCTTTGACATCTGAAGAAAGCCGCCGAGAGTCATCTTATCATTCGAGGGAGCACGCCAGTTGGATTCTGTAGCGCTTCATCAAGTTCGCCGTCCCAACACTGAATCGTTTATCAAGCTTTCGGCTTGGAGTGCCCGGACTGTAATTTACAGAAGTGGTACGATGTTGTTGCTCATGCTGTCAAAGCCTGCGACGAATCAAATTTTGCAGATTAAGTTTGATTGTGCCAGTTCCCTAGCAATGAAGCCGTACGAAGCCTTTTAATTTCTTCATCGGTGAAGAGCACCGCACTCAAACATACAATGAGAGAGGAAGGTGTTAAAATTGATCAGATTCTCCCAGCAGGTTTTGTTCCGAAGTTAGAGCAGACGTGTCCAGTAACTCGTGAGTGTGCGGAGTGTGGATACAGTGATACTTTCCCCGCATACTTGAAAAGTGTCCTTGGTACATTTGTGAAGTCTGTTCAGACTTTCCAAGTTCGCTTCATATTCAACAGGGCCAGTAAATCTATAGAGCTGTTCATAACCCTTTCTTCCAACTCGCGGGGTAGTCCAGAGCTAGAGTTACACTTAGAGCTTCGTAAGAGTCCTGCTCGTGCTTAATTAGACACTTTCAGAACAATAGTGGTTAAATATGCGATATTCTAGTCGTGTGAACACGACCAGTTCACATAAAGCCACCAAATTTCAGATGCAGCTTGTACTTACTGTGATCTTGCGCAATTAGGCGGAATACGTTATTGAACCATTCCACTTGGTGAGGTACAACTTCGTAGTGGCTGCTGACTAGCTGATTGTCCTCCTACTCGAGCTCTATTTTGAACTAGGTTAAGGTCAATAGCCGTCCCAGCGATAGCAAAGAGGGCATTGAAGAGGCATCAGAAAAGAAGCAGAGCACTGCAACATACCTGAGAACTTGCCAACAGAGGAAGAAAGATAATATTACATCTTTTAGGTCTGCTTCCTACTTAAATGTCAAACAACGCTGATCCAAACATGTGGTCGCTGACTAATTCTCGTGCTTCTTTTTCGGCTGGACCGTGAGAAACTGTCCGGGAGTATGTCTACAGCTTTGGCAGAGGAATGTGCATATATATCTTGCAGTCTGATAATTTCTTTTATGATGCCCTCTTTGCGATTGCTAAGATGGCTACGGAACGTTCTAAGAAGACACGTTCTGAGAGCTGTAGTCGAGGAGGTCAGTACTAATAAGGATTTTTCATCATTCGAGGATTAATATATAAGAGTCCAAGGACGACCACTTATTAGGCATCTGTCATGGTCCTGACGTCTTATGCCATATATCTTAAATTCTCTCTGGTGAATATCTTGTCCTAACATGGCGATCACTCTTTAAGCGTGAAGCAATTAGTTCAATAAGATTGAGGCAATTACTTTATCAAAAGCGTGAAGCAGTTCAGGAAGTATTCAGGACTTTCTCTTGCTTCTTTCTTTCTTTCTTTCTTCTCTTCTCTTCTCTTCTCTTCTTCTTCTTCTTCTTTCTTTCTTTCTTTCTTTCTTTTTTTCTTTCTCTTTTTTTTTTTTTTTTTTTTTTTTTTTTTTTCTTTCCTCGAAAGAAAGAACTTTCATTGCAAGGAATAGATTACAAGGCCCCCATCAGTACAAAGCTGGGGCAGGGGAAGAACTGATTACACTAGTAGAAATGAAATACAAGAACACCAAACGAAAACATCGAAATTGGCAAATGGTGTAGAAGTATTTTGAGACTTAGACTCTGATTGGCTCCTTTTTTGTTTTGGTGTTCTCTGCCAAGTTGACCTTTTAGAGCATCTCCAATAGTAGGTCGCCAAACCCACACTCTAAAAGGACTTTGGGGGGTCTCTGTATCATAGAAGGTTGGCTCTAGAGTCCTTTTACGATGCCTCACCCCAATGGACACTAGCTTGGAGTTCCCGGGATCAAGTCCTTCCCTTGACGTGGCAGTCGGGCAGTGGTTTATTGTGTTGTGGTCCCTAAAGCCATTTATGGGTCCTCCTCCATGTCAGACATATCGGATTGCTCATTGGTGGTCGCACTTTTGACTGGGTATAGCGATGACTAATGCATCTCCCTGCATATATCAAAAATTTGAGAGGAGAGGGATATGTGTGGCATGGCTCGCTACGTTGGCGTGAGACTTGCAATCTCCATTGGGCCCAAATTTTGTCTGAGGGCTCGCCATTTTCTGTTGGCGTGTGTGATAGCTGTCCCTATTAGGGATGCTCTTATGTGATTACAGATTTAGGAGCTCTGTATACTTGATTCCCGCTCACTCTCTCTTTGTAGGGCCCTTGTCTACTGTAATTATAGATTTAGCCGCTCACTCTCTCTTTGCGGGGCCTTCTCTGAGGTGGTTACAGATTAATTTAGTTGCACCTATATAGCTCCACCAGCGGCCTGTTACCTAATTGAGGTGGTTACTAATTTTGATGTGTAAAGTGAAGTATCTTTTAAAAAATAACGTGACATCAAGACGGTTCCAGCAGCTTCGGTGGGCAGGCCGAGGTCTCAAATTAGAAAGCAGAGAAAAGAGATGTGAGCGCATTACAATTTACTACAGCCAGACTGTCCATGAGCTACAACAAGCCAGACTGTCCATGAGCTCTCGAACCTCATCCGTTGGACTCACCCTCACCCTCATGATCTTGACTTTGAACTCGGGGTGGAAAACCGAGCTAGATCTGTTGAAGTCCTCTAAAGCACATGAGATTAGGTTAATGGTTGCAGGTTGCCTGGTTTGGATTCAAGAGGGAAGGGACCTGTGGGCAGATTGTGTTGTTAGGGTTACGGCTCTTGGAATGTGACTGAAGTGGAACTTTATTTGCGTAAGCAAAGCCGGTGTTTTGTGAGGAGAGTTTAGGTAGGACTTGAGAAGAGCTTCATTACACAGTTGGGTTTTAGGTATCTTAGTAGTAAGGTTTGTGAGCCAGGTCGTGATGGCGTTTCCAATGAAATTGAAGCAACTTGTTATCACCATTCAGGTCCGCGATCCAAATATGTTTGTATGAGAGCAAGCATTGTGATGGATTAAGTTTGAGGGGTTAATTTTGTTGAAGTTTCTGTGCATGAATGGCTTGCTGTGCTCATCACCAATCGTGTTTATGTCGTTCTTTAAGAATAGAGATCAGCAGAGGTAGTTTCTTAGGTGACATGGGATTTAAGAGAAAGTGGTTTGCAGCCTCTCTTGCGTTCTTGCTTGACTAACTTTGGCTATGGTGTTGGGGTGGGGGGGGGGGGGGGGGAGGGGACGTGCAGGGTGTGAAGACGGAAGTGGTGCAATGTGGTTACGACGATCATCTTTTGGTCAGCTGAATGAACCCAAGAGCTTAGTTGTAGACATGGACCAAGACATGGACCGAGTACCGCAACAAACATCGCCTATGCACACCTCAGGAAAACCCTCATCCACTGCAATTAAAAAAACCCTCATCCACCGCAATTAAAAAAGTCCTCATCCTCCGCAATTAAAAAAAACCCCATCCACTGCAATATACATCATCCACCGCAATATACATCCATAGTTTTTACATTTACATCAAGGAGGTAGATTTACGCATTCCAAAGTGGAACATGGCCCACATCACAAGTCCACTTTTCTCTTGGACTCAATTAGACTTGTCAAGTGTCCAACTACACTAAATAGTATTTTATGAACACCATTTCCTCAAACCTCATAATAGGCTTGTTCTTGGTGTAAATTCCGGTGTTCTTGTATCTTTCTCATAGTGTTACCACTTTCATTTGCTTTGAGTGTATAGTTTCATAAGACGCCTGAATTTATAGAAATCATAAGTAGATCAGTCAGGTACTTAATTACGAGTAGATGAAAGTGGAACGGATTAATATTGAGTTCCAGAGTACAGACCAGAAAATCGCAATTATCATCGTTCCGATCGAGTAATTTACAAATTCTTGTCTTGCGGTTGTATCCGCGTCTGAATGGCCTTGTTCTTGTACTTAACCGGTGGAGTGAGCACGTCAGCGACGCTGCTTTAGGCCGAGGACATACTAATCGCATTCAACATCCAGCTGGAAGCATCAACCTGGACTGATTCAGTTTCCCAAAAATATATTCTGTTAAATGCAGAATATTTCGCTATTTTTATCACCTTTCGTGTTTCTGCACATTCCTAAATATCCGAGGGGTGCTAACAACCGCCACCATCTCAAGGGCCTTATAATCGCACCAATCAAAATAGTCACGATTCTAACTTACTTCTAGCAGGCGCAACTTCTGAACGTCTGCTGAGTGCCCTCATGTCCTCTGGTTTAGGGAGTGAAAAACAAAAAATATTCGCATAATGTGACTTGAAACCTTTATGAGCACGAGGCGCATAAAGTATATCGAGTATGAACCAATAGCGCGTTGTTTAGCGTTTGGCCTGGGCCCTTGCAACCCGCGCGAGTGGGTCCTGTACCTTGGTGATCGAGAGTGACAATGCTTGATCGAGGACTGAGCGCCCAGGATTCAGGGCAACCACGTTAGTATTGCACATGTGTCCCTGACGTTATTCTTCTTTGGTTTCCAATGCCTTTGGATAATGGGATCTCAGTGGGTCACCGTGGTTATTAATATTGTTCTCTTTCAATCGCTTACAGTAGGAGGCCGCGGACAACCTGTAGAACACATGTCACCGTAGGAATGAATTGTCGGCGGGGTAAGGGTCATCGAGGCCTGAGATTGGCTTGGGTTCCCTAACCCTAGCAGAAGTTCGTTTGCCGATACTGAGTTTTGTTGCGTTTCTAGAGAGTCGGGGACAAACTGCTTCTGAGGATATCAGACGCGGTCAGGGCCGTATGCTTTTCCTGTGCCCGCTTTTGTAGGGTATATAACTTGTGACCGGCACTTACTTCGAAAGCAGTTGAGTTCCGTTCCATCTCGTAATCAGTTGAGTTTCGTTCCATCTCGTAAAGAACTGTCTACTTGCTTGAAGTTCGCCAAGCTCTGTTGGAGTATGTAGAGTCTGTAAAGCATGTCGTCAGAACGGGGAGCCACATTGCTAGTTGTTGGATTACTGGGGAGGGCATGGGGAGATTTTCATCCTAAGCTGATATTAGAAAGACCATCTCCATTCGCGTTTCATTGGATCACTCCTTGGTTCGCGTAGGTAAGAGACACATACCTAATTGGATCAGCCACCAATTCCTGTTGTACCATTCAGTTTAATGTTCTCCATAGTGTAAAGATGATAAATAGAATATTAGGAGGTAACCCTTGCACTGAAACTGAAGGTCCTGGTCCCTAAGACGTTCTAGGTTTTTAGGCTGTGCATTGCCTTAAATCTCTTCATTGATATTCTACTTCGGTTTGCGATTGAGCTTTAATAGTTCATTTAAGTCAGTGCATTTCATTAATCTGAAAAGTGTTCAACTTAAACTCTAGGAGAGTACTCTGGGAGACTTCCAATATGTATTATTTCCTTACCAAGATAAAGTTCAACACTTATTCATGTATTGTCAGCTCCTTGAATCACCAGTAGTTATCTTATACGTAGGTTTACATTCTGGTCTCGTTCACGTGTTGCCTCTGTAAATTTTCAGCTACGAACTCTATCAATCTATAAACTCATTTTAAAGAAGTATGCACGTTGCTCTATTTTGTGGTATTTTGGTGGTTCATCTGACACCAATACTGCTGTTTCTGATCTAGAATATTCTTGAGATTTTAAAATTCGTGTTCAAATCTATTTCATGACGTGTAACTTGTTGTTTAGAGCTTTTGATTACAGACAACTAGAGGCTACTGAGCTAGTCGTGATACAAGTATTAGCTTTCGTAAATATTGTCAAAGAGCACGGAAAGCTGTGTAAGTGGTGAAGAGGCAATAAGCAATCGTGATCGTATGAGCCGGGTACTCACTGTCTTCTATCTCCAGACATGGCTCAGAATTCGTTACACTTCAACAGGTGGAGCTGCTATAATCAAGAAGCTGCCAAGTCTGATACTGGTGATAGTAACACCATGCTTCCTGCTGCATCAGCGGATTTGGAAGTAGCACTGTTGTGGCCGCCGCAGCAGGAACATACCAGACTCCCTCTTCCAACAAAAAATCATTTTCAGCACTCGGACCTACAACTTGGGTCCGGTGATTTACTATATAACAGGGAACAAGTTTTGGAGCTCCAATCTGATGGCAACAGAATGTTCTTTGGTGAGATTCCTGAAGGTTCACCATCTTTAGATGCAAACGAATTTTCTGGGATTTATAGAAGTATTTCCGATCCAACAGGAACCCAGCTAGACGATGTCTCCCTGGGTTTGGAACACCAACAGACGGCAACTGGGAAGAGAAGGGGCAGACGGCGAGCTTCTGAGAGTTCCGATAGCTGGGTTGCATCCAAGAACCTCACATCCGAAAGAAAAAGGCGAGAAAAACTCAAAGAAGGTCTGCTTGAGCTGAGAAGTTTGGTTCCAAAGATCACCAAGGTAAGAATCACATGCTTAATGAACATGTTCAAATTGCCCAATTAGGAATGCCAACATTTTGAAAATATTTAGCAACCCAGTTATGTTAAGATTCATGGCACCGATCATGGTCTGCCTCTATCGATATCTTTGTGAGTATCTCATGTCAATTAAGTCTCAGAGCTGTTTGCTCATCCAGTATCTCCTTAACAGCCAGAGATTTAATATGATGCTCCAGAGGACCGAGATACACAAGATTGCCAGGGATGCTGATTCTTGAATAACACCCCGTAGTCCTGTTTACAATGAGAAAGCCACCAGCTTAGGATGTGTTTCAATGATCCTAACTCAACCACTATTCTTTACGAACTAAGGCCCAAATCTGACTCAGATAATTAACTCGAGCATCCTCGACGGTTCATTTCCAGAGTGTAGTGGCTGACTGGTGATCATGAAAACACATCCTTAGTACGCCCTGGCTATTACACATC
The DNA here is from genome assembly GCA_014871385.1 of Ceratodon purpureus. Taxonomy (NCBI): domain Eukaryota; kingdom Viridiplantae; phylum Streptophyta; class Bryopsida; order Pseudoditrichales; family Ditrichaceae; genus Ceratodon; species Ceratodon purpureus. The sequence continues at coordinate 25,176,527 of CM026426.1, forward strand.
ACTCGACCACTTTACAACCTCAGGCTCTTGATAGAGAGGACGTACATCTGATTTATAGTTGCCAGGCTCATCTATTGAAATCAACTCAGTCAGAGAGTTAGAGTCTGGCTAGAAGATTGTTTGAGCATGATTTAATACATGTTATATGAGGATACATCTCAGATGTCGCTGACGGTGGAAGCCTGATGATTGTTGACTTAAATTCACTCCTCGTCACGTCATGCAGTACAGTCTGATTGAGTTACTCAGCAGGTGCTGGTCTTTTGCAGATGGACAGAGTATCGATTCTTTCAGACGCAATTGACCACGTACAAGAACTCAAGAGGAAAGTAGAGATGCTAGAAGATTTAAACAACGCTGCTGAAGTTGGGTGCATGGGTCATAAAGTCATTGACCATAGCAAGAGTTCCAGCAAATACTTGGAAATCGGTGAATCCGGAAACGAAGGTACCGAAGACCAAATTAACTCGTCAACGAATGCATCTTCTTCAGAGCATTTTGACGAGGTCGTGCGTTATGATCGTCAGATATCGAACTCTTCGAGCAGGGATTGGAATTTACAGCAAGTAAGATTAAACATTCCTCCTCTCTATTACCTTTTAGACATTAAAATGAAGCCTGTATAACACTTAGAATGATAACAGGTTGTTTCAAGGAGTGCCGTTCGAGATGAGTAGAGTCATGAATCTAGGCTGGTTTTCAGTTTGTTTGCATACCCAAATAAACACTGAACAAGCACACGGCCTAAAAACCATCTAACTTTCTAAATGAAAATGCTAAATAATGAGGTCAAGACTCAAGTGGAAGGAAGAAAGTTTCAAAAAGATTCCATTGGCCCACTTGTCCATCGGTACTGCTGGCCATATGGTGGTAAGTTTGTGGGTACCACAATAATGATTAGTCCAAAGTGATCATCACAAACTACAAGTACTTAACCTTTCCAAAGAGTTCAAGACCTATTACTTGTGGCTAAGATATTCATTACTTATATGGATGCTGTGCAGATTCATTTGGACGTCACAAAATTGGATCATGGGATTTATACATTGAACATTACCTGCAAGCAACAGGCTGGTATTCTTGTACAACTCAGTCAAGCTATAGAGTTATTTGTGCTGGAGATTGTCCACACCAACATTGTAGTCATCACATCTACCAAGGTTACCTGCACCTTTGTTGTTAAGGTAAATCTCCATATCTATACTCTCAATGTTTGAATATTGTGGTCTGCAGCTGAACAGGTGCAGTTACCAATTTGCATGTACTAAATCTTTTCCAAAGTAACATGTTGTGGTTGATTAATTTGCATGGTTATGAGTGAGACCAAGTTCTGACCAACTGCAGTGAATATGATTTAATCATATATGCGCATGGCAATTCCTTTGACAGATGAGCAGCTGGAACGACATGACACTCGAGAATGTAAACGCTGATGTCAAGCAATTGTTAGGACAGTCTGGATTGCAGTTTTAACATTTAGGAGGTGCTCTGAAATTAAACAAAGGTGAAAAGATTATTTTTCACAAACTAGGCAGTATCTAGAATCTCACAATCATGCTACTTGTGCTAGAGCTACAAACTTTGAAATTCAACATTCTTTACATTTTACTGAATGTTACGTGGACAACACGTTCAACTGCCAAAATAATAATTAGGTCTATTCTTCTTTGTTGAATCAGTGATTGAGGTAGAAGTAAGACTGGTTAGAATAAGCAAATTCTCTTATTAGAAAATAAGATATAGTCTTGAGAATGACTTACATGTCTCTTTTACATGGTTTAGAAGTCAGAAGTCTGTCATCGCCCTGGACATTTGTCTGATGAGGGTTGTACTTTAAATTCTTTGCAATGAAATTCGTTCATTTGCTTCAAAAAAATAAAAAAATAAAAAAATGACTTACATTTGTTAGCATTGGAAAATAAAGGTTAGCATTATAAAATTTTGGAGTTGATAAGAATAAATTATGAATTTAAATTAAAAGAGGTAAAACTGTGAAAGTAAGGATATCCAAAGTAGACATGATAATCTCTGCATCCAATAGTCAATCTAAAATAATTGTAATGTAAATTAAAATACAGATATATTATCATCCATTACAAATTATACAACCAAATTCTACCATATTCAATTTGCCACAAAGCCATATTACGACGTTTAATCCCTACCTATCCTTAAAACCCCAAATGGATTTTTGCAATTTTGAGCAGTCTAGATGGGGAGGTTAAAAGTAATATTTTTTTTCAAGATTTTTATTGGATGCTCCCTTTACGGTAAGGTCTATGTGGTAAAAAATTTGAAGCCAATTTCCAATTTTAGAACCTTCATCTAGAAATTTTAGGTTTCAAGTCCAAAATGGGCAGTCTAAAACCAGGTCTTTAAAAAAAATAAAAAAATAAAAAATGTTTATAACCAAATCACTATTCAAATTCTATAGTGACCTAAGTCAAAAAGTTTACCAATTTTACAAGTGCAGCCTCTAAAACTTACAAAGACAAGCTTCAAAGTTTTTAATAGTTTTTGAATTTTTCCTTTAAAAATTTGCCAAAATTCGAGATTTTTGAATTTTCAACTTTTTTCTTTCAAAAAATCACAAATTTATAAAGGTACCTACTCACCGTTCATGAAGAAAGTGATTTCCATGATTGGCACGCCGGAGTACGAACTCCGGTAGAAAAAAATTATAAAATTTAAAAATTTTGTGTTAGAAACACGGAAGTATTAAGTAGATATAGGTAACAACCGTTTAAGACAGTTGAAGGAATAAGAGAACCGGAAGGGCAACCGGTTCAAATCCGGTCGTACGGAGCCGGATAAGAGGGAGCACCGACTATGCGACGGAACCCTGACCAAGCAGACTTAGGGCGACAACCGGAGGGTGTGATTCACGAGGAAAAGATGGCTGCGATAATTAAAGCGCCGCCGGCCGCGACCGTCCAATGATGAAGGGCTACGACCGTCCGCCATGATGAGCTACGAACGGGTTGAGGTGAGTGAGGGTATAAAAGGAGGAAGGGCAACCGTGCTCCTCCTTTCTTTTGTCGTTTTGTGGAGCGGCGGATCCTTGTGCTCCTCGGCGTAGTTCGCATTTAGGGTTAGGACGGTAGGAGAGAGACGGTGAGACGAAAGTGTTTCTGTTAGTCGAGGGATTGTGGTGAAGATCGTGCGTGCAGGTGTTACCGAAGTGACCGTGAGGACGTTTAAGTAGTATGGTTAGGAAGGGGAAAGAGCCGGTCGAAGAGGGACAGTTGTTGAAGGTACAACGGGTCATGCCGTTGATGCCGGTAAATGACGGCGAGTGGGAGCTCCTCCGGAATTCCTTAGAGGTCATGGGTTGTGAGTTACTACTGGACAAGGCGTGGGGGTGGAGGCAGGCCCTTCCAGCGCAATCGAAAACCCCGACAATCGAAATACCATCCGTGGGGAGCCAGAACAGTGGACGACGTAGGACTGGAGGGATACGTATGGCTTCCACAAGGATGGGGAAGTTTCAGCTCCAGAGTCCCGGGATTTCGTCTACAACTACATCAAGACGACCGGAGACAAGAAGGAGGGGTGGGACCTGGAGGACATCAAGGACCCGAGAGCCAAGAGGGTGATAGGGTTTATGAATCCAATTTTCCATCCGGAAAAGCCCAAACGGATCACCATCAAATGGGTATCCATCTTCGTTGGAGCCATGGACGGTGAGATTTCAGTGGACTGGGGTCTTATGATTAAAACAATAGTCGACCGGCAAGTAGCCAACCTAAAGAAGACCAAGAAGCAGGCCACCTGCCTTCCATCTTTCCTTATTCACCTTTACCGTCACAAGGCGTTGTTGACCCCTAAGGAGATCTTGGAGTATGACGAACTGAAAAGCCTCCAACGGTACGCAGAACGGGAGGAGATGTCCGAGAACAAGGACGAGGACGATGTGATAGAAGCCTCGCCCACTCCGACTAAGAAACCCCGGCCCAGCCCGGAGAAGGGGCAGCCATCTGGTTCTCCCCGGACTCCCACACCGGCTAGGGGTAATGTGAACACGGAAGTCCTCAATTCCACTGGGCCACCGGTCCACACCGGGGATCCGTGTCAAGACTTGTTCAACCTGTCGGAACAGATGACGGCGTATGTCCAGTACCTAAAGGAGAATAGGCAACTCGAAAGCCAGTTGGTGAAGGAGGTAATTCAACTTACGGGCACTGACCGGTTGGCAGAATGCATTGCCGTTCTTCACAAACATTAGGGGAAAAATCAGGTCTCCAACAGGCCTTGTAAGACAGCCCGGATTAGGTGAGCTTCCTGCCCACTGACACTTCTCTTCGAAATCTCATTGGTCGATATCCTGCCCGCTGACAACAAAATTCGCCCCGCTGACAACACGATTCGCTGACAACAGGATCCGGTACTGTCCAATGGGGTGACAGTAGTGGGCACACGGTCGGTGACAGTGTCATTACTGCTTGTATTGTCCAATGGGGGGGGGGGGGGGGTGGGGTGGGGTGGAGTGGGGAAGGGAAGCGATTGGCTGGCACTGCTGGCAGCATTTGGCGACCTGCTGGCACCATTGGTGCCAGCAGGTAAAGTGCACGGGCATGGCAAAAATTCAGGCACAGAAAACATGGAAAAAGCCCATTGGAGACCCCAAACTTCCTCTAGTGCACCGGGACCTGGCCAGCGTGCAGGCCCAGCATGTCGACCAAATGGATCAGTACCGGGAGAGGATCATCAAACTCCAACATGAGGTGCATGATGCCCAAAGGGACTTCCAAGACGTCCGTGACTGGGCAGCCCATGCCATCCAGTCGGTTGTAGAGGTCAAGGCTACCTTAGCCCTTCCGGTGGATGTAGCAAATCAGTGCGCCGTCTACCAGGCGTTCCTGACCCGTCAACCGGATCCGGCTCCGACATTGATTGTGAAATTCATGCACGACCGGACGCTCGTGATGATGGAGACTTGGTTGAAGATGAGGAACCTAGTGGACATCCTCTACGATGGAAAGGACGGTCCGTCAAAACCACCAGGGCCACCGGCAGATCAAGAGGAGCCCAGACCATCGGCACCAACCATGGGGTTGGCATAGGTGCCACCCTTAGCTTCCCCAATACAGTCGACCATCCGGCCAGTTCAACTGGAGCATGGACAACCATTGGCGGATCCTCTTCCGGACACCTTGGACAGTCTTCACAACCTGCCCAATCCGGAAGGAGTTGAGGTTGTTGACCCGGAGAACATCCATTTGGAGGGGGACTAGGGACCACCACCGGGAGCTGGCTTTGCTCCGGTACAAGGATCTCCATCCCCGGAACGTACGCGGGTGGACCTCGGTGTAACACCGGTGGCTGCACGGTCTCCCTCACCGGCGACACAGGTAGGATGAGTCCGGAAGGCGATTGACCATATGGTACCAGATACCCGGGGGGCCGGTACCTCACTGAAGAAGCTGAAGAAGGGGGTACAGAAGAAGGAACGACCGGATGGAACCCGACACAGCCCAAGGTTCGAGAAGAATAAGGAGTAGGGGTTAGGATAAGGACCGGATAAAATGGCAGCGACTGACGATGGGGCTCGATTGCACCCGGCTGTCAATCCGGATAGATAGCGGCAGTAACTAGGAATAGAAGGCGGCCACCGGTCTGGGATACCCGGGATCCAAGATCCGGAAATTCTGGATCTCGGTTGGCCACTTGTTTGCTATAGGCCCATTAGGATTAGTACTTAAGCTTGACGTTTTTTCAAGGCCGCAGCCTTGTTTTGTACGCCGTTTTGTTGTTGCAATTGAGAATATACTTTGGATTTGTTGTATCGACCGGCTGACTGACGCGTCCGTTACCGTAACGGTTTGTTGGTACCATTGTCTCTAGTAGTGTTCCGGACGAGAGTTGAACAGTGTGGTGGTTGGGAGAGCGCTCGGAGAGATTGGAAAGGTGTCAAGCGCCGAGTGTTGACGGTTTTCAATACCGGAAGGAGCCTGGAGGGAAGGAGAGACGTACTGCAGGAGGGCCGGTAGTCTTAAGGACATAGAGAGCCGTGTGTACACCGGAATTCGAGAGCGGACCGGTCGCTTCCTGTAGATGGGATAAAAGACGGATTTCCTATTGCGAACCAATCCGGAAGGGAGATGATGTAGTTAGGATACTGTGCAACCGTGCGGTGACGTCGTTGTAGTAAGATTTCCGTATCTGTAACTGGTACTGAGTAGCGATCCGGGCTGGTCTCTAGCCATACGGAAGGATTATTACTCCACTCTCCGGGTGGTAGGTAGGTATAGTGGGGTGTCCAGCCACTTTAAGTCTCGGGACGGTGGAGAATCTAGCCACTTGAAAGTATAAACGGATCAGTGGGAACCGGCCACTAGTCTAAAAAGCCGGAAAATAGGAACGAGGCAAAAACTACCGGTTCAGGACAACCGGCCGTGGGATGGAAGATGGTTGGAACCGGGTGGTGATTTCCGTTATGGTCTAAAAGGAGGAAAACTATAGATCTTCGTGGGAACGAACACGGAGTGGTTTACTTTGGATGGTATTTAGTGACAATCAAGTACCTTCCGGAGGAATACGAGTACCACGTCGTGCTAGAGTTCACTTTTTCTTTAGCTCACAAATTGTTTTTGTAATGCATGTTTTACTATTTTGTCAATTTTATACCTTCTTATCTAAAATAATTTGCATGAAGGTCTAAAAAGCGTTTTGAGTCCCTAAAATTTTGCATGAGCATACCTAACCTAGTTAGCTACATGGAAAAAAATGTTACCAAAATGTTTGAAGTAATAATCATCAAGTCTCCCTTTGGCCCATTTGCACCATGCCACTCGGCCAAGGCCCAAAAGAATATCTACTGAAATTTTGAACACTACGATCTCACTAATGAAAAACATCCAACGGTTGAAATTTGGATCAGTTCTTTCAAGTGGGGTTAGGTACAAGATCTTAGGGTTTAATTTCCAAAAAAAGTTAAAAAATTTATTTCATATCCTCGGGAGGGCATAGTGGTAAAAAATCGGAGTTTTGAGGATTTGAGCTCTCAAAAACACAAGGAAATTTAAGGGTTAAAGGTCATCTTCTAAATGTCTCATTCTATCACTATAGAGTCAAGATCTACATTCCACACTCTTTTCATCATTTTGGAAAAAGATTGAAGTACAATTTTACAATCTTATAGATTTAATAAATGAAGAAATTTGTTTATTATAAGTTTTATAATTTTTGCTAATTTGGGTGGAATACTCAAATGATTTTAATAATTTCAAAAGACACTAGAAAAGAAAATTACTTGTATTAATATAGATATGTTTTTGAACTCTAATTTTTTAATCTTATATGTATTGTATTTTAAATGGATTTATTTACTACGCTTGGATCCAATTTGCCATATTGTGACAAAGTGTATTCTCGTATTTGTGTTATGACATATGCATGTTCTTGCTATAGCTGATTTAATTAGTCTTTATTTTACAATAATTTGAGTCATCTTTTTAAAATATAGCTATATGCATATTTGGATTCTATATACTTTTTTAAGGCTAGTACACCAAATCATATTCTTATCCACTATTGGATTTCTTTAGACCCTAATTATATCATTATCATAAAGAAATTTTTAGATTCCTAATACTATATTGGACACTTGGATTCTTTGACAAATTTGATATGGATTCATTGCAAATTCTTTGTTATGTCACCAATTTGTTTTAGACTAGGTAGAGAAGCGTAGGGCGTTCAATTTTACATTTGGAATTGACCTCTGCCCAGCTCACTGCAAGATTTTGTTTGATGCCTATGACATTGAGTATTCTTCTTTGGAAGCTTCTTTAACAAAAACGAAAGCGCGGAAAAAGTTGAGCTCAGAAATTCTTGGTGAATTTACCAAGCCTACCAATTTAAAATGTTGTACGACTTATATGATGAAGAATGGAATGTACTATCTTTTGAGCATGCCCAAATTTTTCTTAAAGAAATGAACGACTCAAACACTATATCATCGAAGGAAGAAACTACACCAACTTTCATTGCAATAAGTTCATCTCAATTAGAAGAATTTCAAAATTTTCAACCACGTTCTAAAAGATTTAGACATCAAACTTAAATAGCCACTATCTTCTAAGTACACTAGGTTTTTTTGCTTGTACGAGTGACGAATGTTCCAAAAATATGTTCTAATCAAACTTCATTGATCAATTTTGTAAACAATTTTGTATTTGTAATTTGTGTTGTGTAATTTCTACCTTGTGATGTTCTACTTCTAATCCTTTAAACACAAATCTATTGCGTTGCTTCAATTGACCATGCTACATGATTTTGCCCATATTTGATGTTGGCTTGATGCAGTCCTTTCTTTACTTATATATGCCTTATATTCCTACCTTGAACCCTGTACTTTAGTTTTGACTTTCTCTGAGTTTTGTATTTGTAGGTGAACCTTGAGGTTCCACACGCCTTGTTACGAGAATGGAACCAATACAATCAATTGGAATTATTTTGCGTAGAAAGGGACGCCTTCAAAAATGGATATTGGTAGGCTCATGTAGCCATCTCATAATTCTTGTAATTAGAAATGAATGTAAAGCTTAGGGACCTAACTAGAGAATAATGTAAAAGTTATGGACCAAGTTAAGGAACTTGTTCCATAGCAAGAAATGATACAATGACATATGGACCTCAGGGTGGAAGTGCACGTCAAACAAAGAAACACTAATTTGTAGATCATACATGATTTTATAATTTTCTTAGATTTGTGTTTTACTTTTAGCGTTGAAGCTAAAGTAGTTCTTCTCATTTTTGAACTCCTATCTATTATCCAATCCTTCATCGAAAGTTGGAGCAAAGAGGAAAGATGAGTAGCTAAGGAGCTCCACGTTTTCCGGTGAGGAGAGTCTCTAGGAGTTAGGCATAGGAGATGTGTGCACCGGAAGCTTAGGGGCTGGATTTGCTGTGGAGTCCTTTGTGCACACAATCGATCTGTGTTTTGTGAGAAAGTAGAGGATGTCTGTTGGAAGGGACTCAAGATTGACATAACTAAGGTTGACACACCTATAGTCGACACATGACCAATAGCCGATATCTTCTAATTCCTAGATTATGAAAGAACAGATGTACCTCATTTGTATATATCGGCTATTGGTTCGGAAGTACTTTTCACTTTGAAAAATTGTACAAATTTCAATATTGGGAGATAATTCATGAAAAAATGCTCATTCTTCATGAACATTATTTTCCTATGAACCAAAAATATCTCCTTGTCGATAACCCAAGCTTTGATATGCTAAACTGCTTTAAGTTGTCGGTTATAGGTGTTTCTACCTTAGATCTGATGCATCATTTGTGCTGGAGGTACCAGAATCAAAAACATAGTGGAGGGCTGGGACATGTGTTGGGGCTACGTTTTGACAATGCTACAACCCACAAACTTGATTTGCATCTCACATCTAGTTTAGTTAGTCTAGGACGGATATGTGTATCCCATGAAACCTTCTCACAACAACTCAAGGAATAAGATCCAGAAAACAACATTCAGATGGCAGATCGTACTCACAAACAAGGGCAGTTGTTCTTTTCACTCTTTGTACTTTCATTCCTTTGCTTCACAAATGTTTTATCCCACTCTCTCACTATTAGATCAAACACAGATCTCACAAACCATCTGCATGATCTAGCATAGTCTACACTAACAGTTACAGTAGAAAAATGCCGTCACTGTGTGTACACACTTGCAGCAGAGTGAGTCCAAGCGCCAACAACAATTTCAGTATAGTAACGGGACGAATAGGACCTGCAAGGACAACAAACACAAGCGGTGTCATGCAGCAGATACGATGTCAAGTAGTCAACATACACAAGCGGAGTCAAGCAGCCTACCAGTAGATACAGATCCATACAGCCACATATGAAGTGGCGAACAAGATTCAACAGCAGCGTATCATCTCGAAGCCACATCAAGGGACCCAACTTCTACATCAAGCAACGCCGGAGCAACCGGACAATCAGCGCAACCATGAGCAACAGTAACTACCAAAGATGCTTGAGCTAGTACCAAGACCTGCACACATCACGACTGAGAGGTATGAGCTGCTTCCTGACATCTCAATCCATGGAGGTAGCTGCGCATCAACCAACCACGACACAGATAATGTCACACAAATCACCTTTGCAGTAGAGGTGGAAACAACATGAAACAGAACGATGAACCAAGTCCTCAGCAGCATCAAAATCAGCAAAGCAGTGCACGGGCTGAGATATACATTGAGGAAGCAGGGTCAGAGACTGCTGTGATATATCGAGAGGATGGGGACAGTATTCCCGTACCTGAGGTGCTACCAGGTGAAGTCTTAGTTGGGGTCAAGGCTGCAGCGTTGAACTCAGTGGATGGCAAGCGAAGGATAGGGATCTGTGATCTGTCGAGGCCCTTGGGTGATAGAAATTCATGTATGTTAACCTGCTTTGAGAGTGAATTATATGTTCGGTTGAGTTTGGATTATTGGGCCCTTAGCCCTAGAATAGTGAGAGAAGGTAAGTATTGTGCTGAATTACATGATGGATGTATTTGCATGGGTTGTTTAGAAATTGATGTTATTGTGCATACTTTGATTAAGTGTAGAGTGTGGGATTACAGCCAGTCTGTAAAACTCCTTTCTTTTACTGATATTGCTTCGAACTTCTTCTCTCAAAGAAGATTAGTGGCAGTAATCAATGCTTGCAATAGTAGCAATGTTTGTGTTAGCAAATTAAGATCTAAGTTATGCAATGAATGTGTAGTGAAGGAAAATTGTAGAATGTTTAGGAAGTGTGATACTTTTGTATGAAATTCCTTATATAACATTTCTCTCAGCTGGCCTACAGCTTAATCTTTGGAGGAGAAAATGTTTAAAGATGATAAGGAACACACTTTTCTTTCACAAAAATGCTCATAGAAATTTTGGATGTGGTAAATAGTAACACCCCACATCTTCAAGAAAATTGTTTGAAAATGAAAATGTAGAATGTGAATGGAAAAAGTCCACTCTTGGCTGTGGTTTTTGTCAAGTCAGAAGAAGGTGAAGGAGATTGTATGTACTGAGAAATAACGCCTTTCTACTATCTTGGCTTTCAAGCTATGAACACAATCGCAAAGTTTGCCAATATGTACCTCATCCAAGCACCCTCCTTCTCAAAGTTGGTCAAAAAAGGTGTATATGAGTCAGAAGCACATGAAATGGTGGAGTCATCTCCATCTTTTCCATACGTTGTTCAAGGAGATTCAATAGAGTGACCTTTTAAACAGACGGATGGAAAAGTGCGGATGCACTTAAATCTCTCCCAGATTTTTCTTAGATGTGGAAGTGAATGACCATGGATTTACCTTAGACTACCACATAGCTATTCATTTTGAAATTGAAGGAAAGGAGGTGGACAAAGATGTGGAATTTGACTTAACCAAGGAAAGGTTAAAGGCAGTGAAGATAAAGGTTGGGAAAATTCTTGGGGAGCCTATAACTATCCTTTGCTTTCACGGGACAAAAAGATGGAGTGGGATTATCAAAATCCATTTTAAAAGCCTTATAATGGATGGAAAAGGCCTTCTCCAAGGATTAAGACCTTTAAACTTCAAGATTAGCCGATTTACACCTTACAGTGGCAAAGTGTGTAAACTCTTTGATACAATTACAATTGCTTCCATACTATCCTTTAAAATCACAATTCCATCAATTAAGGGCAAGGAATGGTAGAAGTTGTTTGAAGAAATAGTTGGGGATGGATTTCGTTGTGGCATTCAATTTGAAATAACGAATGTGCAAAAGTCGACAAATATAGAGTTTGCTTGGATCAAAGCACCCTCTCCACAGCAAGCCAAAAGGTTTAAAGGTCACAAAATTTTGTTTTTCAATGAAATGGTGGATGTAAATTTTGCAAGTAACCAAAAAATGTCGGAGGATGACAAGGCTAGAAAGAATGCAGTCATCTTCATTGCCGGTAACCTCAACAAAGTAAAAACAACTAGACAAATTGAGGAGGCTATCCAAAAATACATGGGGGATGGAAATGTCCTCGGTTTTACTTTAGGCTTGAGAATGGTAGACATACGGGCTCTTGTAATGTCTTAATTTGTTTGTTTATAAGAAATTTGTGATTAAAACTGAAAAAATTCTAACAAATTTACCCCCCCCTATCCAAAGATTCTTGATGGCACACCATATTTGTTAAATTGAGACTTTTCATAGTCTCAATTTAATTCTTGACTGTAGATTTTTAATTGATATTTTGATGGATTCTATATTTATAATAAAAATTTTGACTACATATAGAAAAATTACCCTTGAGTCGAGGATAATCTATAATTGGAAATTCCAAAAAAGTTCAAATCATCTCAAAACAATTGTTGAAATTGTTGGCCAAAAGTCTCAAAGTTTAAAAATTGTTTCAAAATAGCGAATATACTCCATGGGAGTCAATGCATCTAGTAAAGAAGAATTAGTGAGGCTTGGATTTATGGATGTTAGCATCGCTCTTACCAACACTATCCAAGCTTTGGAGAATAGATCACATCAAATCAACTCCAACAAAGATTTAAACAAGATGGTAGAAGAGACGGTAAAGAAGGAAACGGATGAAATTCGAAAAGAAATCAGATGTCTAAAAAGCGAAATTGTATAAGAGACAAAAGTTTATGCCAACCATATACAATTAGAAGCAAACAAGAATTCCAAGCTCTAAATGCTACTTCTTCAAAGACAAATGAAGAAAACATTGGGTGCTATTGCAGATTTTGGAAATTGAAGGAAATATGAACTTGACAAACTAGTTTGACAAACATCCCAGCCGTTTATTATCTTTAGCTACTAATAGTATATTTTTAAACTAAATATAACAAAAATATACTTATAATATTAATAAATACTAAAAATAAAAACATATCTAAAGTATTCATAAATACTAAAAATAGATATGAAAAACTATTAATAATATCAATAAATACTAAAATAAAAAATCCAAAAATAACTACAATAAATAGTATAAAATACATCTATATATAGTATTGATAAAAACTGAAAATAATAATCTATATTTGGTATTTATAATTCCAAAACTCAAAAATCAAATCTAACAACATATATATTCAAAATACATAAAATACAATACAAACAACACTCAAAAATACTCTAAAAACCATATAAAACACCTCCAAACTACCTCAATCAATCACATAGAAAAAGCCCTTACTTCTTTTCCATTATCTGCTAAAAAAAATAAAAAAAACAAATAAATAGCCTTGGCCTGCCAGCCTCGCCACAAAATAAACTGCAAATATCAACACGTATACAACTGGTATGCCTCCACAACCACTAGACATACATCAAAATACACTAAACTATCACACTATCTTCTCGAACAAATTATAAAAACAATTCCTGCTTTACCTAATTTATTTTCCACAAATAAATTTATAATTATAAGATATTACAAAATAAATAAGAAAAAATCCAAAACACTTCAATATAGTGGATATTACTTCATCAACAAATTAGCTCTACTTCAATGCGGGGACATAGAAACCAACCCTCGACCAATGCCCAACATACTACGCACACACCCCGCCGATCACGAAAAACGTGCTAAAATATATTTCATCCTCAACACAATAAAATTCCAACCAGAATACCAATATATAGCAAAAACATTTGCCCCTATTTTAAAAATAGACCATCTACTAAATCACCAAACGACTATCTCATTTCCATCTCTCCACCAATACATACAAACTCAATACAACTCACCACTCTCTCACATTCTTTACGCACTAGTCATCACAATAAACCCCTCAATTAACAAATTTAATGATATATTAGCACATCCACGTATAGATCACTTTAATGACATTTAGACTAATACAATACTCATTAGACTCTTTAACCTTAACAACCCCCCAGAACGCCACATCTTAACGCAACACCCATATATCAAATTCATAGTAAACAATCAAGACTTATTACACACCAAAAATTCAATACACTTGGAACTATACAAATTCATTCATAGCCAAGAAACTCTGCCTACACCAATTACTCTTCAAAGAAAATTTCCATTCCTTCCAAACAAATTAATATTAAAATCACTCCGCTGCTTAGATAACATAAACGAATATGCACACCCCCTCCACTCCCAGATATCTCCACATCAACATCAAGAATAAACAGTACAACAAACCATAGAACTTATATAATTGCTTGAAATGCCTCATCACTTAATACAGCCTTACCAAATTTACATAATCTAATAAATAACAACCGAAGAAATACAACAATTATAATTATCCAAGAAATTAAACTCACAGCAACGAAATCTACAAAATACATACAAAATCTATTTCCCGAATACAAGCTCATCTTTAACAACACACATGCTCTAACAAGATGTATGCAACAAAGAATGCCATACACCCCCGGTAGCGGAGGCCTACTCACACTTATCCACAATAAATACGCTTTTCCCGGAAACGTCAATAAAATTCCCGCACTAGCAAATATTTACAAATATTTACAAATAATAAAAATAAATAATCATCCACTACTACCATGGCTAATTTTACACATATATATGCCCACACACTTAGGAGATACACGTCTCATCTCCCACCTCAAAACCACCATCATCAACCAAATTGCCACACATCCAAACCATACATACATCCTATGTGGTGGTTTCAATCGCGACATCGCACTTATTTGAAGGCAAAACAACAACACTAACACACCACCACAAGAAGAAGACACTCAGTGGAAAAACTTCACCGAATCCCTAAATTTTGAATATATTCCAACAAACACCAATTTCTCCAAACAAGGTGGCTATAATTATACATCAACCAGCCTTATAGATGGCTTCTACATAAATTCACCTGACAACAACAGATTCACTTCTACTACAAACATAAACACGAATCTAAATTTAGACCACTATCCAGTCACCTTATACATCCCACAAAATACATTAATAGCCAGACCTCCACCGCCAGAAACTACCACTCAAACTAAAATACTTAATCCGATTCCACCAGAAAACTTAGAAAAATGTAATATAGAATTCTTTGAAGGAAAATCTACAAGAATAAATGAATTAATACAATTATTAGAAAACCACGACCACCTCACACTTGATCAATGGGAAACAACTTGTACATCCCTACACAAAATTGTCGAAAAAATCTCGGAAATCATCGAAAAACTTGTAAAGCACCTCAACTACCAAATCTCACAAATAGAACCGCACAAGAAGATGGTTTTCTACCCCGAAAAACTAGCCAAAGAATGGAAAAAACATCTTGCCACATACTACCTCATTAGAAAAACTATATATATCGCACAAAACGACCCACAATGGCAAACACATCCTATTCTTAATATCATCAAAATATACAAATCCCCCATCCGCCAATGATAGACACCATACTAAATGAATGGATTGACGTCATAGCTGCTATTGCAAAAACCGCCAATAAAGAAGCGAGAAAAATTACAACAAAATACACTAAAGGTTGTATTCTTAAAGCAGTCTCCAAATACTTCCAAATGTATGAAAAAAGTCCCAAGAAAATAAATAGGAAAGTCTTCAAAAAATTTGAAACTTCACCTCTTGACTCTATCATTGACAGACATAACAACATTCTAACTAGTCCTAAAGATATTGCACAAGAAATACACATCCAACAATCCATTAGTAATCGGCCGAGAGTACCCAGATGCCACTATCAAAACATTCACCAACCACACTACACATGCAGCGTTAGAAAATATCTGTGGCACGGTTTAGAAGGACTTACAATTGACCAACGTGGCAAACCTCAAATACCCCTACACACATACTTTGGCCAAGAAACATATGATTTCTGCCTCAAAAACTTAGGAAATAACAAAGCCTTAGGCCCTGACAAAATCCCTAACTCAATCTTAAAAAATATGCCACCATGATTCCACAAGCTACTAAACAAAAAGGCGACCCAACATAACTAACTAACCACAGACCTATTGCACTAGCTAATACCATATATAAACTTTATACAAGTACATTAACCTTTATCCTTTCTCCTTATGGTGAAAAACACCAAATCTTGTACGATAGCCAAGAAGGATTTAGAGTTGAAAGAGGGACTTCCATACAACTTCAACTACTCATTGCAGCGCTTGAAGATGCGAGATTCACAAATCAAGACATATACAGCCTATACATAGATTTCAAAAACGCCTTTGGCTCCATTGATCACGCAAGACTCCTTGCCATAATGAAAGACCTTGGATACCCAGCCGACGCAATTAATCTGATTGGAAACATCTACTCACAGTCTTCCACTATATTCTCTGGAGAACATTTTGGCCAAACTTTACCCATTCCTATTCAAAGAGGAACAATACAAGGTGATATACTTAGACTTTAATTCTTTATAATATTTTTAGAACCCCTTCTCAGATGGCTGCAACAAGGAGATATTGGATATACCTTTGGCACTTCCAAAGTTAAAATCTCATTCGCAGCATACGCTAAGGATCTAGCAACTATTACTAACAAATTAACATCTGTACAATTTCTACTAAATAAACTAGACAAATTTTGCGAATCGGCAGGAATGGACCTTGGAATATCCAAATGTGCAGTAACCGGATGCCTTAACAAATCCAAAATAAACCCCATTGCATTCAAAGCCCAAATCCAAGCTATTAATATAAATTTTAGAAACCAACCATTACCAGTTTCAGACCAACACAAACCATACACTTATCTTGGAATAAATTTTGCGCCATCTCTAAAATGGAAAATACAAATAAATACCACTACAACTAAAGTCATCAAACAATTCCAAGCTCTTATATCATGCCCCGCCACTATGAAACAAAAAATCAATATGGCAGATACAGTGATACGCACAAGAATAGCATACAGCTTCTACGCAGTGCCATACTCTATACCGGCTATCAAAAAACTCGACAAAAAGATCATAGTACTACATAAAACAATATGTGGCTTACCAAAATGCACCTCCAAGATTGCTACACAACTCCCACATGATCTATTTGGAATTGAAGCCTTTTCATTAAAAAATGCCTGTCTACGCTGTATTGGAGAACAATTACAAAATGTCCTCAATGATAAAGGTAGAATTGGCAAATTATATCATGGCTTGATACAATTTATACTTGCAAGATTTGGAGGCTTTGAAGAAATAGCTTGCATTAAATACCAACATTGCGTGAGATCACCTATTACTAGAATACTATTTCTATACAAACATGAAGCTGATGTCCATCTTAAAAGTACATTAGACAGTTTTCTATTAAATCCATCCCAACTAGAAATGGCATGGATGAGAGAAGCACAAAATCTACATGGCCTAAACCCCAACACCTCTTTTAAATTACTACAAAAACTACTATCACATAATATAATAAACTTAGAACAAATAACCACACCTAATGGTTTCTCATTAATGAATCCAGACAAATTAAAACTATACCACTCAAACCCCACAAAATTCATCAAAAGTGCCTTTAATATTGCTAATCAACTATTTTGTCACCCCTCTTGTCACCACGCATGGGGTCTCTCTATTTACCCCCATGAAGTGGTGCAGCCGCCTCGCTTGCGGGCAGGGGCAGCGCCCGATGGGGGCTCCTTGCGTCGTCCCCTCTCCGAGCTGGAAGCCGGCTCCCCGCGCTCGTTTTCCCCGACCCCCCGCGCCCATGGAACCCCCGCGCCCGGGCTGGGGCCGCCTACCCGCCGAGGCCTGTCATCCAACCCCCGTAGCTTCTCATCCCCGTCCCCCCCTCATCCGTCCTTCTTGTCCCGTCGTCTCTCCCCCTTGCGACGCCGGTTTTGTGTCTCCGCCCCATTACTGCCGCTGCCGTCGAAGAACACTATTCTAGATTGTTTGAGTGGGGCTGCGATGTGGAGTGCGCTTGGACAGGCAGGCGGCGTTGCGATTCCTGGAATTGGTGATGGCGGATCGGTGGAGGAAGGATGGGGATAAGGAATTCGAACTGGCAACAAGATCGACCTGGAAGGGTATTTGATATTGCGATTTAGTCCATTTATCTCATGTTGTAATTGTGAGGTCATGAAATGGGTTCGGGAGTGGATGCTAAGGGAGGGTTCAGTGCTTGTGGGGACTACGAGGAAGAAAGCTTAGGAGACCCCCCACCTTGCCTCTGGACCGGATGTTCATGGTGTTGAGCCTTCCGGAGGTGGTGGGCTGCGAGACGATGAAAGGTTGTGTCCAGATCAGGGCGGCATTCGGTTTTCAGGCCGGCATGCAGGACCTTCAGGTACCGTAATTGACCTCTCAATGGTTAGAGAGGACTGGAGGTGGCTGGGCGACGTCATTATTCTCGATTCTTTAAGATAGAGGAGAGATGAATCGCTCCAAGAGAAGACCAAGTATGCTCCATGCCCTCCTACCGGTATCTAAACTTCACAGTTAGGGCGGAGTGAGGTCGTGGTTCCAGATGGTGCTCCAGTCCGGATAGGTGTTCATGGAGAAGCAGAAGGACCATGTACAAAGGATGTACAGGTGGTTGGCGGTTTGCCAAGTGCACTCACTGATCCGCCACCCTTCGATGAGGTTGGAGGTTTAGGGTTGGGCTCAGGTCAACCCCAATATATCCAGAAGAAGAAACTCAAGTTGGATCTGCATTTATAGGGGGGGAAGGCGAGGAGATAGAGTTCAAGGAATCACTTGTCCGGATATGTGAAGTAACTGGACATGACCGGGAATGCGATATCCAGGTTTCAGACGGCTTGACAGTAGGGGAGGGCGATAGAGAAGCTTTACCATTGCTTGAGAAGCAAAAGAGGAAACCTTGGAGGAAGATGCCGGAGAAGGTAAAGGCTTCAATGCAGAGACCACCCCCGGGACCTTTTAGCCGGTGTGACCTCCTTTGGAAAGGAAAATCTATCGGTGGCAATGGAAAGCAAAGAGAAACGCAGACAGCTACCATCCCATGAGATCGGCTTGAGGATTTTTTGGAAGGGAAGATGTCTTGCCGGCAACATACCTGCACATTCGTGGAGTTGTCCGGGCAATGCATGAAGAGGGATGTCCGGAAACACGTCGCACCGAATCTGCCAAGCAAGAAATTAGGTATGTCATACAGAATTGCTTCCGTGTTCTTGTCCAAAAATGCCTGCTTTGTCTATCTAGGGAAGTGATTTGGTTACTGTCCAAAGTTATTCTTTGCTGACCTTTATATGTCCTCCACAGCTATTGGTGCCAATACGGACCAGAAGATTACAGTCGCAGTACAAGGCTGAACTTCTGAAGGTGTTTTCGCATGTCCTGGTTTAGGAGACGAACTCAACAAATCAGAAGAAGGCCGTAAAAAAGGCTCAGAAGCTAGTGGAAAATTCTGCAAAGGAAGCTGAAAAAACAACCGCCCCAAGAAGAAGTCTAAGAAGCAACTTGTTCCCAATTTAATCCAAGAGGCAGAGGGTGAGGACAAAGAGGAGGTGGCACGGATTCAAGAGGCTCAGCAACAACTGCTGCAAGTCTAAGCATTGATATAGCAGAACTCTAAGCCGGGCACGAAAACCAGGTTGTCCAAAGTTCAAGCTAGCTTGTCTATAAAACGGGGCTGCATGTGTAACTTTGTTGCGAAACAATTAGTTGCAGATGACTCCCTCTGCACTATTCAGTTCCATTGTATGTCTCACACTAATAGGGAGGAGAAGGCTTGCCATGGAGCAAAGATTGGGGGGTAGCGGGCTGGCTTGTCCGGGAGTCTTTCTGCAGCTACCAAGAAATGGATCGCGGACACCCTCGGGTGAAGGAAGTCCCAAGCCCAAGTAATGGCTGATCACAAGGCTGAAGTCCTGCGATGTGCCAAATTGAATATTCTAGCCACGCGTGATACATTCATCATGCCATCTGATGTTTATAATATGGCAAACAAATTGGCCAAGGAGTTGTGGGAGAAACATCCCAGCAATGCCATGACAAACTTGGACAAATGAAAATCCCGATTGCTGGTACCATTATAAGGAGTATGGGATAGTTCAGCTCAATGAGCCCTCTCCACCAGAGGATGACCCTTTTTGCCTTGCAATACAGACAGAATGGCAGCTAGAGATGATGATAAGGCATGGTCATGGGAGGGCCCTATCCATGGACGCCACTTTCTCCACCAATGCCCCTAACGTATCTACCTTCAACCCCCCCTTTTTGTCATTACATCGCCTGTCTTTAAACATTCAGCCTTCTCACTGAATTGCTGTTTTGTTTTCATGTCTGCTCTGACAGTGTTTTTTGCCTGTCCGGACTGTTTTCCAGTACCCTCTCTACACAGTGATGGTGTTTGATGAATGGGAGCAGGGCATCCCGGTTGCGTTCACCATACAAGGAAGGTCCCGCGAAGTGGACATTGTACCTTGGTTGACCAAGTTGCGGGATTGATGTATAGCAATTAAGCCGATTGGATACCGAATGCATTCCTTGTTGACAATGACGACGCAAAGCTGAATGCAATAAGTTATGCCCCTGCAAAATGGTGGACCAGGACAAGACATGAGCTGTCATTAAGTTAATTTTGTTCAATTGCTTACCTTCATCGGCTTTGTAGAATGGAGTCTGGGTCTTACGTCTTCTTACTGTATGTGCAGGAAGGTGTGGTCGGAAGCAGAGTCCCTCCCTGGCCAGAAAAAAGAGGAAGTTGCCATTCTCCTGTGCTTGTGGCATACGAGGACAGCATGGCTGGTGAACGCCACTTAGAAGATAAAAGCAAATTACCTGCGGGCACAGATTCTAACTGCATGCGCTGATCTTATGTATGGCAACGGGATTCTACAGGGGGACTTGGCTGTCCGAGCTGCTAGGGAGCGTTTTCAGTTCTTGAAGGCTACATACTCGCAGACAAAGGCGTTTTTTAAATACTTCGAGAAGGAGTAGATTTCAAAGATCAAAATGTGGGTGAAGGGCTACAGGAACATGCCTCATGCCAACTAGGATACCAATGCTGCAGTGGAGAGTTACCATGCTAATTTGAAGGCAATTCTCCGGATGTCAAGAGCAAAGTTGGATGGGAGAAGGGTGGACTGGCTGGTGTACCATCTGCTCAAGGAGGTCCTAGTATACTACTGGTACGCTGTCCAATGCAAGCTCTACAAATTTATCAAGAATGGAAAAGCGGATGGCATCGTGGCCAGCGTAGTGATCCGGGCAGCTGAGATTCCAGAGGAGCATGTGAAGATCTGTCTTGAACAGTTATGTAGCCTACGTTGCCTCTCAAACCAATTTCCCGGCTATGTGGGTTGTGACCACTCCTGACTCGGACTGGGCACAATGTAATTGCCCATTGGGATTGCGGGGCAACATTTGCAAACATGTTGTGAAGATTTTCAGAATGATTAATAGGGATGCACAACCTGGGGACATCATCAGGTACGCTGGGACTTTACGAGGGACTATTCAGCTTGGCTGTGCACCAACTGGTATTACGTAGATTGCCGCAGTTGGATAGGTTAAAGAGACTTCAGACGGGGGAAAACGACAAGGGTTGTCTGATGACCCTGATAGCAAACTATGAAGCATGAAGGCTGTTTTGGGAGAACTTGAGTGTTTAGAAGTAGAGAATCCTGCGTTGATAGATAGTTTTCTATTGCGTTTCTATTATGTTTTCCCACCTGTCCAAATTGACTTATGAAAGTTACCTCATGTAACATCTACCCCATCAACATGCACTCCTGTCCGAAACACTTCCATTTCACTCACCCCGGACACTCCTCAAAGAGACCTGCCTTCCCCATCCTCTTGTTATGACATACCTCCATTTTCTTTTTCTTTGCACCCCTTGCCATATCCACCCTCATTGTTCCATCCCTATTTATTTTGGTTTTGTTTAATTTTTTAATTTTTATTTTATTTCTCAATGAATTGTGTTTTGTGTCATCTTCCATTAATCCTTCACATATTCCATACACCCCAATCCCCGTTTTCTCTCCCCAACTACTCTGTCTTGCATTCTTTTTAATATATATATATATATATATACATATTTTTGTGTTTTTTCCCTTTGGTCTTACTTGCCATCGCGCCTCTCCATACACCCCAATCCCTTCTTTGTCCCCCCCCCCCCCCTTTATCTGTCTTGCATTTTTATAAATTTTTTTTTGTCCTTTGGTTTTGCATTCTAATCTACCCTCAAATACACCCCAATCCCTTCTTTCTCTCTCCCCCTTTCTCTACCTTGCAATTCTTTTTTTTTCTTTTTTTTTTTTAATTTTAATTTTTAATTTTTAATTTTTTTTGAATATTGGGTTGCTCTTATACCCATAATTGATTTAGAATTTATTTTCTGGCTAATAAATAAGGTTTTTATCACAATGATTTAGACAGAAGTTGTACTCTTTAGTTATGTAGGCTTGCAAAATTAATTTGCACATTACTTGAAAAAGTTTGCAAGCAATTACATAGTCACTTTATTATGGCATGATATGCTAACTAAGGTGTGAATTACTGAAACCCACCCACCTCCCTTACACCTGGCTTCCTGTTAATTACTCCAAACTTGAAGCTTACTTTACTTGGGACTTACTACAAGCTTGAACTTTACTCTTTGGGAGGCACTAATCTATGACCATTTGATCTAGGTTAACCTTCATCTAAGGGTCAGAGATGATTGGTCTTGCAAGGCTGTTCATTTATACAGGCTGTTTATTTACACAAACTCTTCATAAAATGAACAAGTGAATCTCTAGAGACTCCTTTGAGGGTATAAAACCATGGGCGTTTCTTTGCCATATGCATCTGTTTACTTGTCTACTTTGCAAGGAATTCTAGTTTGCTACATGTGTGTGAGAGATTTTAAGAGCTTGTGAAGTTTTGATTTATGGTGGTGTGGAGCTGAAGCAAAGTGCAACATGGCTGAGTCTGGTGGAACTACTAGTCAGGTCCTCTAATTTGTGTTTGCAATTAGACTCTTTCATCTCTCCCTTTGATTTGTAAGTTTGGTGTAGGGTTTGATTTTTCTTGTGACTGCAATAACAAGCTGTAAAGGGCTGTTGACACCTTGTCTACAAACATAATCCTAACTATGGTTTTGGTTGTGTTTATGGGGACAGGTGAGGTCCTTTACCTCTGGATTTTTCTTACTTTACTACACCAACATTCAAATGATGAGAAGATTTCTAGAAACTCAAACTATTTTGTGTGTGATCTTGTATTGTCAGTTTTAAGACAAACTTTTCTTTACTATATGGATTGTTTTATCATACACTACTATTTGTAAGTAGTGAATTGATTGAGAATTCTTTGGTGTAAAGCACTATGTGACTATTTTGGAACTACATGAGATTGTTTTGTCATACACTACTATATTGTAAGCAATGTGTTGATTGAGAATTCTCTAGTGAACAACACTATGTGATTAAACTGGTAATTTGGAATTATAAAAGAGTGCATAGACTTGATTTGGTTTGAATTGAGAATGGGCTGATTAGAAAGAAATTTGGTGAGGAAGGTGATAAAACCTGCCCTGTAAAGGGATGTCTCGCCCACCCACCCTTAGGGGTAGGGAAAGTTTATTTTTTTATTTTTTTTTCCTTTGGTTTTACATTCTAATCTCCACTCCCATACACCCCAATCCCCTCTTTCTCCCTACCCCTTCTTGCATTTTGCATTTCTATCATTTTTTTTTATTTTTTTTGTTGGATAGGGTTTAACCTTCCATCGCCCTTCTCCATACACCTCAATCCCCTTATTCTCCCTTTCCCTTTCTATTTTTTAATTTCTTTTTTTCCTTTTTTTTTTTTTTTTTTTTTTTTTTTTTTTGGTTTAATCGTCCAATCTCCCCTCCCATACAACCTAATACCTTTATTCTCCCTCCCTTACTCTGCCTTGAATTTCTATCTTCTTTCTTTCTCATTATCACCTTCCTTTTTTCCCCTCTTTTTTCTTTTTTTTTTTTTTTTTTTTTTTTTTTTTTTTTTTTTTTTTTTTTTTTTTCTCTCCTAATTCAGTGCCGTGCGGTGTCTTATGAACACCAATCTTTCACATATTCATTTTTAATTTCCCCTTTTTCCGTTCCGGACAGCCAAGACAAGCAAAAACTTGAGGCACTAACAACAGACATGAAAGGTGTTTCTCTCTGGGGAGGGGGTGGGGTTCTGAACTTCTGGGTTGGAGGGGGGGGGGGGGTGGGGGGGGTAAGGATATAAAGCATGAACCAACAGCCACAAGCCTCAGCTGAATTAAGAGTTTCAAGTCTAGGGCATATAAAAATGAAACAAAATCAAGGGACAAATAAAATGCAAAGAAATACTGGAAACCAATTGAGTAAGTTCCGGATAGTATTAAACAAGGTCGACTCTTCCAAATGTCAATAGAGTTCCAAAACGGACTACAAGAACTAAGCAGTAGTGATAATTAAGCTGGGCAAGTGACCGGAGCTAGTCAAGACAGGGGTTTTGCAAGATGTAGATATGAACTAAACTTGCATGACCAGGAGAGATTCTGGTTTGGATCTCATGGAAAAACTCTGGAATAATTACACTGCCAAAGTCTAACAATTGTCTAACAAAGTCTAACAAAGTCTAACAATTCTCTTCCTACATACCCTAAACCTAAGGAATAAAATCCCCTTCACTTGAGACTAGGTAGGACCACCACTCATGTGTAGGAGTTGGTCTCGGCTCTTAAGTCTTCAACTTCATCCCCCAAGCGCCTGTTCGAAATAGAGTGCTCCTCTGATGCCTTTGTAGAGAGTCGATCCCATCGGCTTCCCGTGGAGTGCTGAGGGCTCCCATCCCCCAAGCTGTATGGATCCTCCTCTTGGGCTGGGAAGACCCTTACCTAGTCGATAGTGCACAAGACCTGAGAGGCACGAAAGGCATCCAAGTCCACCAAGTCCTCTGTCACGTTCCAAACCTGCAATTTAGCGTGTAGGTGGTGGAGAGAATCAACCAAGAGGGCCTTGGCTGCCGCGAAAAGATCTTCACCTACGGCTGGCCAAAATCCTATAGCCTCCACTGCCCCAAAAACGTATCCCAGGTCTATGTTCTCCTGATACAAGAGAACGTTTCCAACCGCATTCGCCACCCTCGTTTTGTCTACCCTTGCCCGGCTAACCCACATGTCACAAAGCAAGTCCTCCTTACCTAGAGCAAGGGTATTAAGACAAGCGCTGATGAAGACATCCTTGCGCCATGCACAAAATGACTCCCCTTCACCTCCATGGTTCTTACCAGTGTCCAAAACAACCCTGAAAGTCTCGAAGCTCTCACTTCCAGTGTCCATGACTGGGAAGAAAACTTTACCAACCTGTATAACCTCCTCCATCGCCAAGAGGATTTGATCGGCGTGGGAGGTGAGGATATCTTCGGTCAGCCTCAACACTAGGTAGAGCATTGGAATCTGCCCCCTGACTCAACTCCTCGCAAACAACTTCATCGCATATTCCATGTGGGGTGGATTGTTCCGGTCCCCAATTCTCTTCTCCTCCAGCTCCATCCATTTGAGAAGCCCCTAGAACTCCTCCTCTGAATGCTTGAAGGGTCTACTGATGTAAGTCGGGGGAGGCGCACAAATAAGATCCATGAACAACGGAGACCAACACCATTGTATGTGCTCTTCCATCATCCTGACCCCAATGTCGTAGCGGGCCATCTCCTCAACCACAAAAGCCTTCTGATTCCTGTCCACTTGCATTATTCTCCTCTCGAACTCTCGCTACCGCCTCTGGAAGGTGAAAACAACGTCATGGTGTAGGTAGAAATCATGAATCTCCCTGTTAATGTCTTTAGTGGACTTCCTCGTGAAGGCAGCCTTGCACCTGTCCAAACACTTAATAACCACTAGGGGAAACAAGTCCTGCACAAAAGCACAAATTTAGTGAGCACAGCCACTCAACACAAGCCACACTAAACCGCACAGCTAAAGCCCACCGCAGGCAAAGGGGTGAAAAGATACTCACCGTGAGCTCGGCATCAAATTGTACCGCCTCCCAAGCCAACGAGACCCTCCCCCTAGCTTACCTTCCTCCTGCAGATTACAAAGTGCCTCCACAGGCGCTTGGAGATCCCCCATCAACTCCTTCGGGACTAAACTCTTGGTACACTCCTACAAACAGTAAAGTCCTGATGGGTACACCGGCGGTACAGGCGCTGTGCTCGGGTTGACAGCCGGGAACATTTGAACTGCCTTTTGCTCCGCTGCGGCCTTATTAAGCCCCCTCTTTGCCGACGGGGTCAACCTCCTTGCAGCCCGGGACTGCCCCGGTCTTTTCTCCCTTGCTTCAGTGCCCGGTCCCGGCATCCCCCCCTCCCTTGCGGTTGGGTATTCCATCCATCCAATGTCCACCAAACTCTCATCGTTCCCCCCCCCCCCCATCTCCTTAGTTACCCCCTTCCCCTCCGCTGCTTTCCCCGGCGCTGTCCCTCTTCCTCTCCCCCCCCTCCCCCCCCCCCCCCCCCCCCCCCCCCCCCCCCCCGCTTGTCCCCTCCTGTCCACCCTCTCGGTGTAGTCTTCTTTCTCCCCCGCCCCGGACACCCGGACACCCTTCGCTCCGCGTGCCCTGGTCTCGACCCCTCCTCCCAGCGTTGGTCCAGCTCCCCCCCGTGTCTTCTTTCTCGCGCCCCCCGTGTACGCTCCACTGCTCGCACTCCCCTTCTTACCCTTCTTCTCCTTCCTCCTGTGTTCATCCCCCCCATTGGCTGTGGACGCCAAATCCGGCCGAGATCCCTTGCCTCTCCCCTCCGACGCCGTCCCCCCCTTGCCCAATCTAACCTGGTGCCTTCCAAGTCCTTCCAATGGGGTTTTTTTAATCCGAGTCCCCCTCTCCAATGTCCCTCTCTTCTCATGTTTGTTCTTGAAACCCCGCAACACCTCAGCCACGCTCGGGCCGTCTCTGAGCAGCTCGGTGACTTCTACGCTAAGTAGACGTCGCTACGCTCCTGACTCGTCCTCTCTTACACCCGCCCCTTCACTCGGCCCTGCACCCCCGGTCCTACCCAACCCCTTCTCAATGTCTAGGTCCAGAGCCTTCCCCTCCTTGCCCCGGGCTCGTATCCTGTCCGGAGTAGTGTCCGAAAGGACTACTCAGGTCGACCACCTCCTTCCTTCCCCCACCCCCCTCTACTGCTGGGTCTGTATCCACCTCAGCCCCCTCGTCGTCGCCTTCTTTTCCGGAATCTGTCCTCCCTTCAGCCATTTTCTTCTTCCCCTTCCCACCATCCATTCTTCCTTCGGGTCTCTTCCCTAGCATTTGCTAAGGGATCTTCGAGTTAAATTTCTTGAAGACCTCCCTTGATACTCTATTCCCATCGATCCCTCTATCAGGGTAGATCTTCAATGGCCCAAGTCCTTGGTAGTCGTAACAGGGGCAAGACCCACTTTTCCGATGCCAACCCAACGTCGCTTTGTCTACCATCTCTTGATCGCTGTATTTGCAAACGAATGGTATCTTCAGCCTAGTTTTTCCTTGTACCTGCGGTGGCTCTTCTTCTTTCCTGTACAATAATTTAACCTCCACCATGAGGAAGTCATGTTCGCTCATGGAGAAAGCGTCCCTGTTTGCATCGTATCCAACCGCAACGCTCGTACAGACAATCACTTCCTCTGGCCCAAACTTACTGTCCATCAATAGCTACAATCAGTGCAGAGAACAAAGTTAGACACACACGATAACCCAACATCCTCTCTTCTCCCCCTTAGTTCTAGAACAAATTCTTAAACAAAAGAGAGACAAAACCGTCTTACCTCCTTCACCATCCCTGGTTCAGATGTTCTTGACTTGCGATTTTAGCCAGCCGGTCCTTGGACAGGCTCTTAACGTCCAATGGCGTCGCTCTAGACTCAAGGACATCACAAGCGTCTTGCTTGGACAGTCCCAAGAGATCTTGAGTCTTGGGGTCCTCTATTTGCATGAATCGATTTGGACAGGTAAGTGAGTTAAAGAAAACAAGGATTTTCACCCTAAACCCGAAACCATAATTATGGACAGTGTATGAGAGTTTGATTCTCAAAAAATAAAAAAATGAGAGACTATTAAACCCTGAACCCACGGCAATTGAAATCCAAAAGGACCGAAATAGAAAAGGAAAGGAAAAAAAAATAAATAAATAAAAAAAATAAAAAATAAAAAATAAAAATTGAAAGGGTGATCTCAAGAAAGATAGAAATAAAAACATAATGAAAACAAAGACAAAGAAACAGTGGGCGGAGAAAGCTACTGTCCGGAACAGGAGAAAACGAAGTAAAGTGAATATTGCCTAAACAAACATACGGGCGTGAAGAGGAAAAAAAATTAAAATTAAAATTAAAAAAAAAAAAAAAAAAAAAAAAAAAAAAAAAAAAAAAAAAACAATACGAAACACTGCGCATAGGTACGTTCTGTCCAGAAGAAATGATAAAAGGAGAGAATCAGGGTTGTCATAATGGACGGACATGGGCCAAATTTGGCGGACTGGACGCCACTTCGCACGGACAAACCAGTTGGTCTTTGACATTTATCGGACATAGCGGTCCGTCAGAAAGAAAATTAGTAGGTATATATTTTCAATATGTGCAAGATAATCTTTAATATATGCAAGATTGGGATGGTCAACCCTAAGTTTTGGTCAAACGGACCTCCCCTGACCCCTAACGGACGGACGAGCGGACCGGACGGCACTTCAGACGGGAAGGTCCTGTAAACAACCATAGAGAGAATGCGTGACCAAAAAAAAAAAAAAAACGAAAAAAAACAAAAACAAAAACAAAAACATAAGAAATAGTGGACAGAGAAGCTACTGTCCGGAAGAGGAGAGAACTAAGTAAATCTGCAATTAAGAATAATAGGAAACAGATGGGAAGAAAGAGAAAAGAAAACAGAAAATAATTAAAAAAATTAAAGAAGCAGAACATTACCTTAGAGTGGATAGAGAGGTACACTATGTTCGGAAAAAATGAAAAGGAAAGAATGAAAAGGCAATAAAGTAGGACCCAAATTAAAAAATTTAAAAAAAAAAAAATCAAAGGAGAAAAAAAAAAAAACAAATAGATAAAAAATAGTGGATAGAGAAGCTGGAGGACGGAAGAGGAGAGAACTAAGTAAAGCGGATTTTTTTTTAAAGAAAACCATACGAGAAGGAAGAGAAAAGAAAACAATAAAATTGTAAAAGAAAAAAAGGAAGCAGAACATTACGAAAGAGTGGATAGAGGTACGTTTTGCCCGAAAAAATTGAATCGGAAAGAATGAAAAGAAAAGAAACTATGAACCAAAAATTAAAAAAAAAGGAAAAGAAGGGTATAACAATAGAAACTAGACAGAGAAACTTCCTGTCCGGAAGAAGAGAGAAGAAAGGAGAGCTTGAAATCCGAGAAGACTAGACACAGCAATCTTGTGTCCGGATAAACCCGAAAGCAAATAAAACGTAGACCATGAAAATAAAATTAAAGAAATTCAAGCAAGCAAAGAACGAAGGAAGGGATATATAACACAAGACACCCTCAATCTACTGTCCGTAAGAAATGAAAAGGAAATGAACCGGGAATAACAAATACAAAAACAGAATAAAGAAAAAAAAAAAAGAACAACAAGACAGCAAGAATTACAAAGACCAAACAGAACCTAACTGAGTAGAGAAAGAGGTAATGTTTGGGAGAACATAAAGGAACCCGAAACCCTAAACTCAGATAGGAGAAAAACTAACCAGCATCGTAAACATCATAATGTAATGGAAACAAACAAAATGCATAACATAAAAAAAAAATAGCTAATTGACAATGAAGACACTACTAATCGAAGAGAAGCATCAAGACAGGCAAAGGATACTCTCCTGGACAGTGAATGGTGACAACAAGTATTGAACAAGTAAACTGCATTACGGTAGGAGAGTAACAAACTTGATAGTACTAACACATCGCAAAGAGGAACAACAGCAATTGACTATAACCAGCATCCACGAAGGGTTCGAAGAACTCACCAGGTCTTTCAGCTTGTTCTTCGTCATCTCCAAAAACCTCTGTGAATCCGATCTGCTCTCCCAACGTCCTCCGCACTCCTTCCGCCCCGTCGATTAGAGTGAAACCGAGGTAGCACTAATCTGCGGCTAAAATCCTACTTCTCCAAGCGGGTTTAGTTCAGCAAGCTGCCGTCGACAGCTCCGCCATTGCTCCGTCCACCTAAACCCTAGCTAGAGTCTACGTACTACATCGCATTGCACTATCTACCCGCACTGCCCAACCAACACGTCCTGTGAAGAAGCTAATCCAACCCTACTACACCTCCTCCACGTAACCTCCATGCTGCAACTAACCCACATTCCCTTAAATCCTATGCCCAATTAACTTGGTGGCGCCCCATGCTAACTACTCCATCAATCCTAACCTTTTAATACACAACCTGTCGGAAGCACAACTCCTGGACATTGCAAAACCTGCAAGACACAACGGCGCAACGTAGACACGAAACCGGCGTCGCAAGGGAGAGAGACGACGGGACAAGAAGGGCGGATGAAGGGGGGACGGGGATGAGAAGCCACAGGGGTTGGATGACGGGCCTCGACGGGCGGGCAGCCCCAGCCCGGGCGCGGGGGATCGGGGAGAACGGGCGCAGGGGGCTGGCTTCCAGCCTGGGGAGAGGACGATGCGAGGAGCCTCCGTCGGGCGCTGCCCCTGCCCGCGAGCGAGGCGGCTGCACTGCTCGATGGAAGTAAATAGAGAGACCCCCACGCATGCCACCTACTATGCCAATTCCACCATCCCCCACGCACTTTAAAAAAATTCTACACTATACTAAACCACAACTTTATACTGCAACAACCAATCCCCCCAATACATCCTTCAAACCCCCTTATTCTCCAACTCCCCCCTCCTTCCAACAATATGCTTAAATACCCCCAACAATTCCGCATACACACAATACTAGACCACAAACAACGAAAAATCAAAGACCCGAACAAGATACAATATACCTATGCAAATGGACCACACTATATAACAATACATACAACAAATGACTTACGTAAAGAGAATTATTCCTTTGGAGTGATGTCAACGTTTGTCACCACAATACCAAATTACTCACCAAATACTATATGAAACAACAACACAAACATTTTTCAAACATCATTAAAACACATTTATTTATAGAACAACAAAGAGACACAAGATACGTCACCCTGGCCACAATTATCCTATTAGCACATATCTTCATTAATGAATGCAATCCTGAAAATGACATAGAAACAAACTCAAACACTATCCAAACACAATTTGATGTGGCACATATATACGAAGACAATGGCGGGCACCTCATCACCATCCCAAAAACTAGATTACTATGGTTATGGAAACGATACCAACATGCAAAAAACACCCCTTACGGCCAAGAACCACCGACACAATCATTTGAAACCAAAATTGTATGGCTATATCAAAGATATAAATATCGTATCCCAAAAACGATCCACTTAAATGTGCTCAATATACAATACCAACTCAAATATTAGACTTTCTTAGAACAACATTCAATATTCAACAATCCTATTTTTCATCCCCAATCACATGTCCTACACAACTTAGCCAATTTTACTTGCCATTCTCACGAGACATAATATTTGGCTCCCTAGGAAAAGCTTTTGACCATAAATGGAAAGGAATTGGCTACGCCCACCCCCATAATGAAATAGACCTACAACAAGACATTCACTAGGCCCGACTTGCAGCAAAAAACGACCCAAATACTATCACTATACTTATTTCTCTGGACGCTAATTGGTACAAAAATTTTAATCCATACATTGGTCCATTCCCGGATACACATGTTATTACCCACTTTGCGGCAGATACCATCACATATGAAGAACCTACAATACCTCCTAAACTTAACATTGAGAGAAAACAATTGTCTACCCTACGAATTCTTTGCATCCACCACCAAAACAACAATATCGGAAGCTATGAGCAAATGAATCAACTCACTTACATAATAAACAACCTCCAAATATTACAAATCCATACAAAAATTGCACCTCCCACCCCTCTAAATACCTTTGTTAATCGTAGCAAAATATAGTCAAAATTAGATTATCCAAACACATCTACAAATAATCCTACAATTATTCCACAACTTCCAAATTACCAAAAACATTTACCACTCAAATTTCACCCTCAATTCAATTACTACATTGATGGCTCTTTTAAACCTCCCAAAGAAATTAGACCCGGCGAATGGCCGAGAGAAAGGGCGGGATATGGAATCTACAGCCGTAAAGGCCTCAATATCCCCAAAGACTCTACGGATACCAAAATATACTATGTGCAGAAATGATAGCAATATATAAAACACTGAGTATTATCAATACGCAATATCCTAATGAACCAACATATATATTTACTGATTGTCTAAACGTACTATACTTAGTCAACACACAAATAAAACACCCCACACTGCATAGTAGCCACCCTAATCAAAACACACTTGCCTCCATGGTAGAATTGCTCCAACGAAGAACACAACCAATTACATTATACAAAGTCAGAGCACACATTAACATCGACGGCAACAAAAAAGCAGATTACTTAGCAAAACAGGACTATACCTAGCACATAGAAAAGTTGAACACTCATACAAACATGCCCATGCCACCCCGTTTTATTTCCAAAAAGACGGTTGGCCATCCATGACGGTTGTCCCAGACAAAGGACCAGTTAGAAATTTAGAAAACAAATCAAGAAATATGACATAGAAAACAATCTAGAAATCATGGCCCTACAAACCCCCAACATTTGTAAATAGACGAAAAATGCAAATATAGACAATGAACTTTCTAATGAATTCTGGAAAACCCTGCTATCACAGACAAACAATTATCATGCCTTAGCAAATTCCGTACGCGAACTTACATGGGACATGCTAGAAAATAAATGTATTTCGGAAGAGAAAGATTCCCATCTATCACATGTGACATGCCCCATTTGTAATTCACGTGAACCGGATATGTGGTTACATGTATTACTCACATGCCAACAACAACACATACATTCACTCAGAGTCAAAAGACACAACAAAACAGTTTGGGAAATTAGAAAATTACTAGTTTCATCCAAAAAATCACGTAGCTTTATTCTCATGGATGCTGGCACCTTTAATGATAAACCCCCCGAAAACATCGTCCCTAATTGGCTACTTCCATGCACATGCGGCGCACAAAGATGCCATTGTAACTCATGATTTAGACCCGACATCCTCTGTGTCAAAGGTTTACTATACCAAAGTGACTCCCCTACAGAAATAAACCCTAATCTTACTATACAATTTATTGAATTTACATATTGCAATGACAGATTCTCCCCAGAAACACTTGAAGCTATAACTAATAAATACAATCCATTAATTGCCAGTATCGTTGCTAGAGGATGGAAAGTCGACCTTCTTATTGTCATCACAGCAGGCGCGAGAGCCACTACACACATTCCATCAATGATACTACTTGTAGACAACTTTAAAATACCTATGACTACCATCAAAAATACCTTCAAAAACATAAATACTATTGCCATACAATATGCCATGTCCATCCTCTTTCTAAAAGAAGAATAGAAAACCACCAACCATTATGAGTAACATCAAACCCCCAATAGTTAAAAACTCCAAAACAAAATACTAAAAAAAATTTAGTAGCTCGAGCTACTTTATTGAATGTTAGCATACGGGTGTAAAGTCTTTTGTCACTTCTCGTATGAGGGGCTGTTGGTTGGCACAACTCATTTCCTGCCTGGGATCGCTCACTCAGCAGTACTAAACCACTTCATACCTCACATTTGCTCAAACGAGTCCATCATTGTTTGAATCCGGACCAATTATATGAGACAAAAGCTCATCACCAACCAACAATGAGTTTGTGGCTTGGTGTCCAAAGTCACATTTTAATAAATCTTATAGAACTTATCATTTTTTGTTCTATGTTACTGGTTATTGGTGATTAAAGTGTCTACTCTCAAAAGGGAGGAATAGATCTTTACTTCTATACCTTTGTCATGTGGGCATTGGACTGGGAGTGGATTGAACAGACACTTAATTCACATCAATCTCCTCCGGAGACCAAAGTTTCTCTCTCTCTCTCAATCCTTCATCTTTCCAAGATGTGCGCATGCCATTGCCCATTGACAGGCTACCTCTTGGAACTCAATACCAATCCGCATCCTGACACTTGACTTCCACACCCTGTACACTCTAAATTGCAACTAAATCAAGTTGCGCTAGAGCACTAAATCAAAAAATAAAACAATGGTATCCTATTTCTGATCAAAGTGCAAGACCAAATACTAATGCACCAAACTCAACTGTAGAATCGGAACAAATGAAGAAATTACAATAGCTGTAACTATCCATCCATCAAATTTTCATTGTGACCTTCAACTATCTCACTCTTCTCAATGCATTCCAGTACATGTTATAAATTACATTTCCAAACTCTGCATGGAATGCTTTCAACAACGTTAACCCCTAAAATTCCTTGACAATTCATCCCCTACAAGTCTCGAAATCTGCCCTTTCCCAAAAGTATAGTATAAAGTTTTTTGGGGGATTTATTGGAGAATCTAACTGTAGGATTTTGAATATTACAATAACTGGAAGGGTCACTATTTTTTTTGGAATTTTATACCGTGCGGATTAGAAGATTATAGCAGTTGATGTTATTATTCTTAATTATTTTGAGGTGCCCGAAACAGTAGTGTAGGTTTGACTGCTTGTAGAGTGAGATTTCATCAAGTCGTGATTTGGATTTTTCCACATTCAAGAAGTTGACATTGTAAAGTACATATGTATAGGAAAAAAATATTAAAAAATGAATGTATGTTTTATCATTTATGAAACAAATGTCGCTAGTTATTTTGGAAAATTGTACTTCATATCCAAGGCTTTTATTCAATGAATTTTTGTAAACCAACTTTTCATAATTGAGACAATCCCAACTGTAAAATTACAACTCTACATGTGTACTTCAGATTCATATAAAAAAAAAATTAAGAAATTAAAAAAAACTAAAAAAAATATCCAAATTGGAATACAAAGTTTTTCCATAATGGAATTCGTTTGGGGCAGGGGGTACAAGCCCGAAGGTGATAGGTGAAGCAGATTGCTTTGAATTTTTAAATTTATATATATATATATATATATATATATATTAAAACCCCATCACCCTTCCTTAACCACCCACTCCCCCCCCTTCCTCCCTGCTGCCTTTATTCTCTCCATCCCTCAAACCGGTCTCCAGTCCCCCCCCTCCCCCCGACTCCCTCGCCCAATCCCCTCATTGACGCCCTGCGTCGCCTTTGGCATGCCCCGCCCCGCCATCACTACCTGACCCCCCCGCCACTGCCACTACCGCGGGCCCATCTGTGCGGGGCCCAGTTGCTTGGACTTCCCTCCATACCCCCCCCCCCCCCCCCCCCCCCCCCCCCCCCCCCCCCCCCCCCCCCCCCCCCCCCCCGCCACTTGTCCATGTGCCCCACTGCCCTCCTATTCTCTTATGCACCCTTAACTTCAAATCCCTCACAATGGACCTAAATCTGTCTCTGTACCAAAGGACCATTATTGTGAGCATGGAGAAATAAAGGAATTTTGACTCTCTACTCCAAATCAAAGACATTCTTCTTTATCAAAAGGAAATAAAATACTAGCAATTTTTTTAAAGCCTCTACATAATGAAGTTATAAGGATTGTAATGTTATGGAAAAAATTATATAAACAAAGTGGGAAAATAATAAGTTTCAAATTATTTTGATCTTCGAAAAAAAAACCTACTTTGAAAGAATTTGCTCCCAAACCTAAATGTTAGAAAATGAATGTACACAAAAAAATGACCAAATAATCAACTACCAAAGAAATTGCAACACTTACATGTAGCATTCAAAACACACATGTATTTGTTACCACATGAGGGGCAGTAGTAATGTGGTCTTTTTCCCCCACGGGTCTTTGCCTTATTGCAAACTACACAAGCCTCTCTGTACATTGAGTACATTGGAAAGCATATACCTCGAGTTGGAGGAGTTGCCGCGATGCCCTTCCGTTCCCGTCCATCCCAACCCCGCAATAAAGCCTCACACAACTCTGTTCTAAATTGGAGATGTGTCATAGGTTTCCGAGATGGAGTCTCATGTTTACATTTGTCAATGTAAACCAAAAACACATTGACCACTGTCATATCTAACAAAGAAAAGAAAATCCTACACCACCATTTGTGAGACCGATACTGAGTACAATATAAAGCTCTAAGTTGATTAGCAATATCAACACCTCACATATGAGTAGTGTACTTAAGGTGCATGGGAGATGTCGGAATGTTGTCAAGGGATGCTCCGTTCTGCCACGGTATGGTTTGGATTGGTATACAAGGTGCTGTTGTAGGTTGGACATGGGTTGATAAAAGAAGTACAAGTTTTTTATCCTTCCACAAAACTGAAGAAATGGACCTTGATGTATACATTCTCCAATCCATCCACCATTGTTCTCTTTTCATAAAAATCTTTGTATTTCAAAATATGTTAGGCAAACATATACGGTTGGAACGCATAGTGCATGTAGCATAAATATCTCTCGATAGTAATTCCCGAAAAAGTCGTATGCTAGTGAAGAATTTGTCCAGAGCAATTACATGTCCCTTCCCACATATGTTGATAGTGAGATCTAAAACAACCTTGTGAGCCAATTTAGGCTCACCTCTAACATTCCGGGGCCACTCACCCTCAGTCAAGCATTTTCCACAATAGATAGAGAAATTCCAAACATATTTGGATGTGGAACACGCTAAACACCATACCTTTATGCCCCATTTCTGTGGCATATATTGGCGCAATGGGTAATAAGACCCATTGTAATGTATCATCATTCTGTCAATCGTGACAAACTTCCTTGACGTCTGCGAATGTGAGTCATACGTAAAATGGTTTTTGCTCCAAGTCTCTTCACGATAAAAATACTTTACACCGGTTTGGTTTTCCAGTCTTGCATCCTCATCTTCCATAATGGCATCCTCATCATTGGAGTCATGACTCCTACTCTCAAGTGTTGGTACTTCGTGAATATTCCTCCTTTTATAATGTTCTCGAGGTCTTACCAAATCATCCTCAACTACCCGTGCCCTACATCGAATATGTCCATGAGAAGGACTCCCAATAAATGATTCTTCATCTTCACTAAGGTTCATTGCTCCAACATCTCTTTCCGTTCTAAAATCTTCCTCACGATATCCCTCCTCCCTTTCCAACCCTCCCAATTCCCCGGCCCCAACAAAATCAAAATCCCCCCCTTCCCCTCTCCAAACCCCTACCCCAACCCCGGC
The DNA here is from genome assembly GCA_014871385.1 of Ceratodon purpureus. Lineage (NCBI taxonomy): Eukaryota > Viridiplantae > Streptophyta > Bryopsida > Pseudoditrichales > Ditrichaceae > Ceratodon > Ceratodon purpureus. The sequence goes on from CM026426.1 coordinate 25,213,784, forward strand.
TCCTAACACCCCCCCTAACCCTCCCCTTACCACTGCCCCATCCCCTCCCTCCACCTTGCTTCCTATCCGGCCCCCCTGCCCTCCGCTTACCCTGATCCCAACCCCTTTGCCCTCCCTGACCTCTTCTACCCTGACCCCAAACCCCTCTCCCTCTTTGACCCCCTCTTCTCGCCCAATCCCCTCTCCCTCTCTGACCCCTTCCCCTCGCCAAATTCCCTCTCCCACCCAAAACACCCCAACCCACTTGGCACGACATACTATTGATAAAAATTTCAAAAAATATCCATCCAAATTGAAGTCACAAGTACATGTCCAAACTCCATATGCGCCCCTAGTGGGCACATTGTCCTTTAGGGGTTAAATTCAAACTAAACATCCTCAATCTCTCATCAAACAACAAACCTCAATCAAACCCACACACATCTACAACTTCATCTTGACGTCTATGACTGAAACTCAATTCCAATTTTCAAATAGGCCTTTATACATACATGGTCACTTATTCAAAGAATTGCCCATTGCAAGCAAAATTGTACTCCCTAAATAAATAAAACATCTATATATCATCATTGATTCTCGTTCGTTTTGTAATCCAATCTAAAACCACCTTACCCTCCCTACCTGTCTCCTGACTCACAGGAACTAAGTTCACTTGTTCGTTGATACCGGTAGGCATAGGCCTTAAAGCCGCAGGAATTCGAATCCTAGTCTCTAGGGCCACAACGTGAATCAATTCGCCGCTCCCATGGCTTTGGGACCTCTTGGAACGTCGGCACTTCCAATGATGGGAGCATAGACATACCCTAGAAGTCCCATAAAAATATATTTTCATTTCATTCAAAATATTTTAACATTTGTTTATAATTTAAAATTTGTTTTATTCATCAAATTAATTCAATCGGCTATAAATGTTTTGTAAATAGACAAGGCTAACTTTGATAAACCATTTGATGAAGTTGAAAAGCTCATTACACATAGATTATATATACATCAATCAAACTAATTTTACTGTATGTTAAAGTCTTAAACCTTAAATTTTAAAACTTAATTTATTATAGTCTTTATGATTTAACGTTTGGAATAAAATATAAATATTTTTTAATCCATAAAAAATGATATTTAATAGTTCAGACATAGGCACTAACATTTGTGAAGTCAAGAATTAAAGCAATTTCTAAGATAATTTTTCAATTTTTTTAAATATCACCAATATCAATTGAAAAAATAGATTTTTTTTATATTGAAATCACAACTAAATTAAAAATTGTAGTTTTAACTTTAGAAGTAATGAATCTATTATGATATGTCAGTTTTTTCTTAGAAATTTATCTATTTTAATGGTATACATTAAAATACATGACATTGAATATAATACCTCAATGTATTTATTAAATTTAACATGTAAAAAAAGTTGTTTATATAATATCCTATTCAAATCTACAAAATCCAATAAAGAATAAAGTTTCTAAAAGAAGACAATGTGGATAGTTATATTTAGATTCTAGCATGGAATTTAGAGTGCAAAATATCTATTTCAAAAACAATACTCGTATAGTTATCATAAACTCAAGTACAAACTTCCTATACAAAATAGTAGTCCTATTATCCACATGAATACATCTTTTATGGAAATAACTTTTTCGTAAATTTTTGGGTGTAAACCAACCTCCTCTACCAGACACCAGAGCACGTATTTCACCTTAGAACATGTCGACCTAGAGGAAAATTCCATGCAAAATCGCCCTCCTCTAGCATAGCGATATATTCCACTGCTGAACACGCCCAACTTCAACAACGATTCCACAAAGGATCGCCGTCCTCCAGGAGAAACACGCCCATCTACGACGACAATTCCGTGCGAAATCACCCTCCTCTACCGAGCAGAGGAGAAGCTTGCGGGGCCATAATTGAATTTTATTGAGTAGTTTTGGTTTTGCCGTAACCTAACATGCACCCTATTTCGTTGGGTACAAAGTAAATCCACTAGTGTTTGAAGAATTCCTCTATTTCATGTCTGTTTTCCACCACGGCCACACCGCCTGCTTCTCGTCAATGGAGCTTCCTACCAACCGTCGGCCATCTCTTGCTTTGTCAAGGTCGGAGATCTTGAAGCCCTTGAGCCCCGTTTTGAGAGGATTTACTGGCCTGCGAACAAGAAGGCCGTTCCATCTCCATGCTCTCCACTTGTTGCCCTGACGAACTGAGGCGCAAGCCCTGAATCTCTTCCTCGTCCATATTGGAATCATCATCAATATTTTCATACTCCTCGCCACTCGCCTTCGGTGCCTGCACAATCAAAGAACCATACAATGCTTGTCATCATTGGCACTCTAAAGCTCAAAAGTGAAGTACATGATCAATGCATTGATCCAACATTGTGAGAAGATATGCACAACGGAGTCCGCTCTGGAAAGGCATCTAGTCATCCGTTTTGTAGAGAGCGCTTATGTGGATACCATTACACTCTTCTCGCTGGCAGGTATTATACTTTTTTTCCTCAGTGTGAGCTGCAAGGCGATGCATAGCTCGTAGTTTCCTTGTGAGCATACGTCACAGAGAATAAAGAGCTGCCTTGCAAGCTGCAACATACATTCAGAATTTAGTACACATGCCAATATGCAACAACTAATTTCCAATCGGATAAACAAAAGTTACCTGGAATCAAACAGCATAAGCATACGCACATGCACACCTGGGTTCCAATTACGTGCCAAATCACCTGCCTCTACATAACGCACATTAGTATGAGCACATAAGGCACAACTAAAATACCTGGTATGTACTCTCATCCTCCACTTCCGTATCAAATTGGATTAGCATGGAGTGGTTCAACAGCTCCTCCAGGTCGCTCCAAACTTGCCTTTCTGATAGTAACCAAAAGAGCAACTCGTTGTGATCAGTGCACAATGTGAGTAAGAAATTGAAAGATTTTACAACTAAACCAGGCAGCCTGGGGAAAGGGGTGCATGCAGCGGTCTCACCTTTGGAGTGGACCAACCATGCGACGACGTAGTTCGCCAGCTCCACCGCTTTATGGCTGGCGCTTCTGCCGCCAAATCCATGCTTCAGGGCAAGCTTGAGCGCAGTCCACATGCGGCAGCACGCACTAGTAGCGAACTTGACGTCCGTTACGTCCACAAATAGTATAAAGGTAGTGAAAGCGACATGTTTTTCACTCTTCAGAGCTGTTCCGCGAGGGGGGTCGAGTCCGCCAATTTCTGAGTGCACAAGGTCACGTAGGACAAAGGATGTCCACGCTGGAATTCGGAAAATCGCAGGGATGAGCTGCGAGGTTGTGCAGCGATGAGCAATCACGGTTGCTTGAAGTCGACGTGGACAGGGTCGTCCGACGTGGAAGTTGGGAGGTAATGTGGGTTCCGGGCCGGGTGAATTCAAATGACATGCTGATGTAAATCCCAATCGAAGTGCAGTCCGAATGCCATTGAAGGAATACCGTTGGATCTGATGGGGCACTAGCAATTCGATTGGACAATCGATGTGATATTGTGTGGGAATGTGGTTCTCAATTATCAGCGGCACGTCGGGCTTTGTTGACGTGCGTACATGTGGCCCAATCGGAGTCGTGGTCCAGTACGGGATTTTAGGGTCCATTTTACTGTCACGCAGTGGATTAGCAGCATCGATCCTAATTTTTCCGAAGATTGTGGAGTAGGTATTCGTTCTCTAAAAATAGGAGCCTGTGTAAACCGACATATATTTTGAATCTTATCCGGGTTTATGCATTCCGCGATGCTATAAGGCAAGAATATGATTCCACAATTGGCACTGAATTTGTATTTCGAGTTTCCAAAGCACAACGACATATGACAGTGGTACAAAGTGTCTAAAGTGTTCGCAAACTAGGGCATTCCCTAACATCGACCTCGGTTCACAATACATGACCACCGATGCATTGAAAATCGAGAATTTGATTTGACGACTAGTTACTGTACAGACGTACTCTACGTCGTCTACAAGTTCGGAAAGAAGTAAAAAAACAATCCTCTTGAACAATAAAAAAACTACACTGAATACATATGAACATCAAGACTCATCCTCCTTCGTGTCTTCTTCATGTGACAGAACTTTGACGGGTGTTGTCATCGAAGACGAGGGCGATGCAGTGCCATTCTCCGTTAATGCCTTCTGACAGGGCTTCAAATTTTCAGGGAGTAGTTGGCATACAGATCAACGGTTATCATCTCTACGCAGCCACCTCCAAAGCAAGAACTATCTGCCTTGTGGTTTAGCAAAACGGCGTATTTCTTGAGAGAAAGTGGAGCAACCTACAATTCGGTCACTGAACGATACCGGATGTCATCAGAGGGTGTCTTCACAGCGCCGAATTCTGGTCACTCAATTCAACAGGCACTTAGTCGAACTGAGACTACCGTAGACACCTGCAACACCTTTGCAGTTGCTCTCTTTAGCACCTGGGAGCACGAAAGAGTATAATACGTTAGAAGCAAAATGTTTAATAAAGGAAAGGAAAATGTTTACGGTTCCGAAGGGTCGACAAATGTCCATTGCCATTCAAAATAAACTGGGATGCGGTGTTCCCGCGAGAGGACAGCCATAATCTGTATACATTATCCGAGCCAAGAAAAGATAATACCTTCTGTGATATTAAAGCTCGAAACCAGACGCACTTGCGTGGAGTTACAATCGGATTGAAATAATGATAGCAATGGACAAAGGTTATTCATATTGTTCATCAAAACTCATACCTCTTAATTTATTCTGCTAACTCCCACCAAGTTCAGATATCGTGTATGCCATAGGATTGTTGCGTCTTTCTTAAAGTCCCCCTTCAGCGAATCTCCCACAATTACGATGCCTTCTCTCTGATGGTCTGAATACAGCACCTTTGTTTGAGACCATTCGGGATATACATGCTCGATAGTAACCTCTTGCATCCCCGGTTCCCATAACACCCCCTCCACATTGGGGACCGCCAATTTTTTTTTGTATGTTCTCCAATGCGGACCACATGTACCCAAGGAAGGAACAGCTTCCGATAAACGAAGGAGAAGCATCAAAATCATAATGTAATTCAACAATTTGCAAAATTAATGAGGCATATTTCTTACATGTTTCTGGAGGACGTTTCAACGTCCGTAATGCTTGGCGGCCGTCAGACAATCCAAATGCTGCTACAAGTCCAGAGTTAGAGGTCACCTGGGTTGGACAGACTTCCGTTTCATTTTCAACATTGCAAATCTGCACTTGAATGTTCTCTCCAGCGCAGACGTTCTGTTCATCGAATCTTGGTCATCAACATCTACATAGATTAATAACCGATAAAGCGGTATTACGGTGTGTAAGCGTGGTTCGATTGAATACTATCTCCACAAGAACGACATGCAATGACGTACCTCCAAATGGTTTACCTTGCAACGCCTGGAAGCCGACATCCGAAATCCCTGATGCCGAGTGGGTCCTCTCACTTCCATTGTTTGTATCAATGGTGATTTTCTGGTTAGATATGTGATTTGGAGTCTCAAATGGAATGTGAACTGGTTGGTTTGGGGTGGGATTAGGATCCAGAGCTCCTGTGCTTGCACGTACTGTCCCCGTTGGAATCATCACCTGAAGTATCATGTCGAGTTTGTCGTTTAGTTCTTGCATGTCCTTCTTGTTCTCTGTCATATGTTGCTCCACCACCTCGAGACGTCTTGACATATTCAGGACATGGCCGGAACCTCCACCTAGATCGCGGCCAAGTGATCGAGCCGAAACATCGCCATTCTTTCTGTGGCTAACAGCCGCTGTCGCGTGGTTTGGAGTACCAACCGCTTCATTCAAGTCCTGCCGGAGTAGGTCATGTAATTTGTTAGTTGCAGTGACCATGTACGGGTGATACATAGCAAATACTTAAGGCAAACCGCAAACATGCATGTCAGTGGGTCCAATTCACTATCAATACGAGGATATAGGTTATGTTAGATTACAAAATGTGTAATGCAAAGCAACAGGGCTTCAGTATTGAGCATGGGTTACATGTTCTAGTTATCTGGGGCGAATTTTCCATGCATTTTGACGCAGGTGTTTCGGTTGTCCCGACCGTGGAGACTTTTTGAAACTGTTACAGTGTTATTACTTTGATTTAGCTTTCGGGACAACATTGCGAGCTACGTTCCAGAGAAATTGCTAAGTACCGTTGACTCACTATGATTAGTACATCCTTTGGGGATGATAATAAAATGCGAATAAGTGTTGTATGATGTTTAATGAGAAAGGAAAAACCTGTAGCGAGCATAATCGTACATATGGATAAATCATGGACTTCATGAATCATTATGAGGCATAAGCATACAGAACTGCAAAACTCTATTTTCAGAAAGCTTAAACTTCTCCGTCAGGTTGAGAAACGGGAAGTACTCTATGGGGGACGATGGCAGGGTGACTTACAGTTTCATCTGCATCAGTGAGCTCTGTGGAGTCATGTGGCTCTTCGCCCAGGACAGAGTCGTCGCTGTTTTCCATGTCCACCCACTCAGCAGTCTGTATGTCCTCGTCAAGTAGAGGCTACAATGAAGTCCAGAAGATCAGAGATACATGGCCATTTGAAAAACGAAGACAGATCTAGATGTACGATGACCGGATCCTATGTGATGAAATTCGAAATCAAAGACAGTTAAGTCACATGTGAACACATTGTAAGGTCTGGATTATACTCACATCCCAGGTTTCATCCTCATCTCCATTTTGATCGGTCGCGGTCAGTAGACGCTGCTCCTTGTCCTTCCTTTTAGCCTCTCTCCCTTCTTTCAGCTGCTTGTCCGCCTCGTCAAATTCCTTCGTTTTCCAGTACTTCACCAGAGCCCGAAAAAAACGCGTTGGACAGCATTTGTGCTTATCCCCCCTGCCTGTGCCTATCCAGTGTTTTTTCCAAATGTAATGAGTTGTTCTCAACATTCCCTCTATGTAGAACAGTATGTAATCTTGTCTGAGTGGGGGGTCGAAAGTGAAGCGTCGCTCCAGGTCTTCTTTCAATATTTGAATGTCAACGTCGCAATGATCTCTGAATTTGATCACTGATGAGTCAATCAATCGCCGCGCAGATGCTCTGAACTGAGTGTGTGCATATGCTCGAAATTCTTTCGGTAACTCACCTTTCGAATTGCATGCAATCTTCACAGGCCACTGTGCAGACATTATTTTGAACTGCCTCTCTCTAACACGCTGGTTTCTTCTCTGGGCTGTTTTTTTCGATTCTCCGTGCTTGATAATATCCGTTTGAGGAATTACTGGTGGTGTTACCACCACTGTCTGTGGCTGGCCGCTACTTGTGTGGTACGTCGAGGTATTTCCCTGAGTCAATGGCGGGTTAAAAGCTGGGGGTAGACTCAACCCCGCAGCACCCATTGGGAAGGAAAAAGGGCTAAGTACAGAGGGTCCATTCCAAGCAGGCCAATTTCCACCGTTAGGGACAAAGTACCCATTGTTTCCGTTCTGCATGGGCATGGAAGAGGAATGCTGCTGCTGCCTCGTTGCAGATGACTCCGTGGGAGCAGTATATCCGTTTCCACCGCTGCCAGTACTGGTGTTTCCCCGCCCAAGTGAGCCCGAATGGTTGCTCTGAGACGGTACGTGACCATGGTTGTTTTGTGGAGGAGCTACGTTTGGCAATGTCCGCTGCATTTGGGCAGGCATCAAGTACTCCATATTGATGACGTTGGTGCTGTGCATGTTAGAAGGGTTTCCCAAAGGTGGCATCTGCAAGTGGAGACCCTGCATCTGTGGGAGCTGGAATCCATTATACATGAACTGCATTTGAGATCTGGAGTCGACCGCTGTGCCACCACCGGTAGGGTACATTCCTTGTTGAGCCCAATGCTGTAAATAAGGATTTCCTTGCGGAAAAGAAGACATACTTGGTAACTGAGTTGAGGGCGTACTCTGTAGTCATGCAATCTCTCCATATTAATGTATGTCGTGTGTAAATGAATTATGAATTCGGAAACGGGAGATTTACAAAAGCTATGGAGATATTAAAAGAGGTCGCGGGCAACATTTACCTGAGATGAGGAGTTCCACGACACGAATTCATTGTTGCTCATCTTGTTATTCTCCACTCCGGAATTGTACGGTCGATGAGCATATGTAGAAAGAGCCACAAAAACCCCGTCCTGATAAGATGAAGAAACGACAAACACCATTATTCAGTAAAACATTAAGTGACAAAAATAATCAGCAGGACAATGCTGAAATGCGAGACGTCGTCACTGGTTCAAAGATACAACATAGACAGTGTGTAGTATATAGTAAATAAAGGATTCATTAAACGTGCAGTTTCTGCGAAGACAACATGTCACGACCACTACTAAGGTATGCGCTTAAATAGAGTCGTAAGAGTAACAGCTCTCTTCCGAGTATAACTAAGCTACTCTTTGCATCTGATTAACTGCCAACTACCATCGGTGGCTACTCAATGCCCGACGAGGCACCGATGTCCAAGCTTCCACTCGGTTTGTGCTTCGACGAATTTAGCCCACCCCTTAGACACGCATCTCAGCTCGCAGCAAATCTGAAACTTCTGCACATCAGAAGCAGCCTCCATCTGAAGCGGCCACACCGAGTCCAGTTTCCTCTTTAGTAAATCCTTCCATGAGCTTCGGCCATAATGATTCCAACACGACATCCTCAGGAAGCATGTCCATGAAACTCTCAGCGATGTTTGGCGGGGGTAATCCACTTGATGGATAGTAGGGAGGCTCCCGTTGCTACTCGAACTGCGCCACATAGTACGGTACGCTTCGCCCTTTGATTAACCCGTACCTCCGAGCTCTAAGACGCTCGCGTTCAACTACATATCGCATTTGCTCGTGCAAGGAGGAATCGTCGACCTCTAACATGTTGTAACCTCGAACCAGATATTTCTCTATGGACTTGGATATTACGCCACTGTATTTCTATGCTGAAGACGAGGCAACGTTGTGAACACTGTCTCTAAACCCTTAGAAAACAAGACATTGAGATAAGGAGAGAGAAAGATATCATTGACCTCTGCACATAAGGTAATGCGGAACTGGCTCTCTGGGGCTTAAATTGAGGCTATATCCGCCCGCTGTGGTGAAGTTCCCCTACTGAAGTGGGTAGGATTGCGGCTCCGGGGCTCCATCGTCAGGCGAAGTCTCATTACCCTAACTCTGTCGTCACAAAGCGGAAGCCAAAATTGCAGGTAAAACAAGGGCGCCCACCTCCTCCCCGATTAGTTTGCGAGACCATTAATTCTCCTGCTACCCTGATTCAGGACGGTTGTGTACGTGCCTCGATACAAGACACTCTGATATGGGTCGTGGGTTGTGGAAGCAGGAGTGACGAGCTAAAACTCAGCACCCAGAGGTCATCTCTGAGAAACATCCGCATCAACTAGGCAACTGGAACCCCCATGTTCCCGTCATCGTCATAACTCCGCCTGTGATATGTAGACACGTGTAGATAAAAGTGATGGCGCACTAACGGTTTTCCGATGACTACAGATATCGAGTGCTAAATCTAGTCGCATAGGACCAATTTTAACTACGTGTTGACAGCTACTTTAATTGATTCGCGATCTTTGTGATGTGCACTGTGATTATGTTGGAGACTACTTTTGTGTAACACACTCTGTTTTTAGTTATGGGATACTTTCTGGCTTCCAAAACCCCAATTTCCATTCGGGTGCGCATCCGAGTCTCGGGGGGTATCGGAGGCTCCATTTGCAAGCGAACCAGTTCTCTTCGAGCAAGAGCAAATGCTGCGTTTCGATGTCCAAAACACTGAGAGGGGGCTAAGGTGATTGTCGGAGCTGGTTCAGCCGTGATGCCAACGCGGATATCACTGTGAGTGACTACTACTCCAAACCCTAATCTCTTTTCGTAGCTGCTGTTCTATAGTATTTTCAATGTCGCGTCTGTCTTCGGAAGTCATATATCGCAAAAACTATGGAGTGAGGTCCAAACAGTCTGATAGGTTTGGGGGGGAACCCCGCTGGTTAGAGTCTGTAATCCGCGAATACGAGATTGGGGTTCATGGTCCCCGCCACAAATGCCCTGTTCCCTGTAAGTGTGACTCGTGTTTCAAACTTGCATGGCTTTGTAATCTAGTGTGTAATTGCAAGCTCGGGAATGTGAAGGGAAATAGTTTATCATTGGAACATGCTATGCGGCGTAAATGGGAACTGTGTCGATGCAAACCCACAGAAGTACCAGAAGTAGAACTCTTTTGCCCTTGCTTGCAGCTTCAAACAACGCAGGAGTACACTTCTTCGGAGGGGTTAGTAGTTCCTACCGAATTGGAAGGAACCAACGTCGATGCGAATGAAGAAAATGACTGCGAGTGGAGTTGCGACTTAACCACGAATTTATAGTGAAGTCGATGGTTACCCATTCGTTTGGAAGTGGAAAGGATTGGACATGCGCTTCATTTTTTGCTTCCCACACTGTCTGTGTTAGGGTCTACTCTCCGGAGTAACTACAAAGAGTTGTCTTAGTGGACGGAGTAGAACGTTGTGACGTTGAACCGCCACACGGAGATGCAATTGTAGACTATATCATTCAAATAAAGCGTGGACGGGTGTACCCTGCCATGAATTTCTGAAAACCCATAGTTCTAAGACTCACTTTTGTAATTTGAATGCCTGGACTCCAAGCTTGGCTTATCTGATCGATTATGATTTACTTCTTCTGTTTTTTTTTGTGGACTCACATTGAGTTCCAGCGTCACAACTTACTTGATCAACAATGAATCCAAAACTCTCATGTAATAATCCAGATTGTGTTCTTGTCGAGCTTCCAGGTTGCATAACTTATAGTTATCTTTCATTTTCCAGAATGTTACTAAGACGTTGCCAATTTTTATTTCAGTGTTTCCGCAGCATGGAGGGTATTTGTGGTAGAGCCCCCGATGAGAGGAGGATACAACGGCGGGATAGGAAACTTTTGGAGAGAGAGATCTCTTATGCAGCTGCCAAACACTTAACGAGATTGCCGTGTCCTTGTCGGATTCACATGCGGGAAACAGAACTCTCTATCGCTTCATATAAACTATGTCTACGGAGAAATTGTCGCCATCCTTGGTTTTATGGCGCTACTGAGGTACGCTCCTGGTCTTCTGCCTCAACGACCAACTCGAAGTTCCACATCCGATCATTTTGTGGCCGAAAATATTATACCGACTCTGTAATTCGCAACTATCCGATCAGTTATTGGCATGTCTTACATCTCTGCTTATGAGGAATGTGTTACTCTGATTGGGTACTACTTCTCTAGAATCGTAGTCTCACTGTGCACGGAATTGTTAAATTTAATATTTCCTTTCATTCGTAATCAGGGGTTCGACGTGGATGAGTCAGACGATGAATGGTAGGGTCACATTACGTGGTATTATGGTGCCCAGGCCCGGGCTTGTCCAAACTTGCTGCGGAGGACAGATATGGATCCGGATATGGACATGAACAAGATGGTTATACGAAGTCACGACATCGTGGACCGTGTGAGGGAAGAAGTAGCCAACGATCATGATCTAGAGCAAAGACCGACTCAGCCAGCCTCCCCTCCACAGGCTACTACTACTGATCACCCTGCGAATGGACCGGAACATATGGACATTCGAGAAGAACGGCAGCCGTCGCAACACCAAGCAGAAATGCCAGAAGGATCGCCAGTCCATGATGTACCACTATCACGGCCCTACACACCAGAAGAAGCGAGAAATGATCCTAACATGCATGGAGTGCCCGCGGGTTACCCAACTGAGGTAGAAGAGGAGCCTCGTCTGTACGAGTCAGAGTCGGAGGATCTATCCGGCGATGAAGAGGCCATGGATTGGGGAGAGTCTGACGATGAGTCCGATGCCGCAGTTACTGCGTTAGAGGAGGCCGCCGCGACTCCATTGTTTGCAAGATCTCAGCATTCCAGCATAGGCACCACTTACGTGCTTCTCAGTGGGGGGAAGCTACATAATTGTTCGAACACGTACATAGATGAGTTTTTTCGAACATTGAGCAGCACCATACTTCCCCAACCCAACTCGTTACCCAAAACGTACCGGGAAGCATCAGATTACCTTCGTAGAGTGGGCCACACTTACAAAACGTACGACGTCTGCATTAATAACTGCAAACTCTTCAGGGGGGTGTTGAAGACTGCAAGAGTTTGTCCAAAGTGTAGGGCTCCGAGGAAGAGGCAGGTTGGGCGATCACAGGTACCGGAGAAGGTTTCAAGAGTGTTTCCAGTAACACCCCGCCTTAAACGGATGTTCCGGAGTCCCATGCAAGCTGCTGCCATGACATGGCATGCAACTCTCTTGCATGAAGATGGTGTAATGAAACATGTTTCGGATTCAGCTCAGTGGAAATGTATGTCCAGCCGATTCAGGGAAGAGTTTGGATATGACGATAGGAATGTGCGGATGGCACTTGTTACTGATGGATTTAACCCTAACTCTGACAAAAGAGGGACGTATTCAATCTGGCCCATTTTACTGATGAACTACAACATAGCTCCATGGTTAACTACCAAGAATTACTTCATTATGTTAGCCGTCTTGAACCCAAGGTCCTAGGTTAGTGACGGCAGAGCACTTCGACGTATTCATAGAACCACTGATAGAGGAATTAATGGATCTTTGGACCTACGGTGTATACTGCATGGATGTTGCCCGGTACAAAGAGTCCAGTTACTTTGTTCTTAAAGCGATGGTAATATGGACGATTGGTGACTTCCCTGCGTACAGGGTGTTGGCTGGTTGCACGACAAACGGTTTCGTGGGGTGCCCTGTATGTGGGGAAGGATTCAGATCCAGAAGGTCCAAGGCGCTTCATAAAAACATATTTTGCGGATGCTCAAGGAGGTGGTTGTTGGAAATGGATCACTAGATGCGGTATGACGAGGAACGCTTTGGTGTGGTGGAAGACAGGGTCGCACCAACCCTTGTGACCGGAGTGAATGCTTTAGCCTACGGCATTGAGAGAATGCGGTGGCAGCGGGAGGAAGGAACTCCGGCAGAGGAAGATCCTGTAAGGCGCAATGGCATCAAGCGAGTCTCGGCCCTGTTTAGGTTGCCTTATTGGAAGGTAATGTTTTAACGATTGGCTAAGTCGCATCTTTCGATCTTTTATGTCTCCTTATCTGGATATTGTGTGAATGATTCTGTCTATCTAATAACTACCTCATTGTCTCTGATAGCGAGTAGCCTCGTAGATGCGTGGAACACCGAGTAATTAAGACTTAACTAAACTTATGCTGAAAAGTATCCACATAAATCGTGGAACCTACTCTCAAAACCTGGAAATGAAGTATGGGTGCGGGACTATGATATTCTTTCAGTAAGATTTGGCTATAGATCACAATTGTGCATGTCGCACTAACAATAGTACTCGCTGTAAATTCGTTTCAAATCCAAGTTCCATAACTTAATAAGCAGAATGAAATGCGACTATGTGACACTGTTCTCATACGCAGAGACCTCCATAACTCAACTCAACCGAACAATGCATTCAAAGAAAACGTTGAACCGTCCCACATAACCAGTAGAGATGACGTTTCTTTCGGGGAGCTTATTCGTGATTACTTAATCCCATGCCTCTCCATTCTGTGAGCGTGATTTTCTCTGAATGAATAAGTATTCAATAATACGAGTTTGCATCACGCCGGCAGTTGAACCTGGCTTTCGGTTGATTATGGAATGGCACTTTACGTGGTCCACTTGATAAAGGAATTTGTACTTACCATGATCATTGTTCCTCCAATTTTGATCATAGGAGTTACCGGTGCGCCACACGCTGGATGTAATGCACGTTGAAAAAAACGTAGCTGCGACCATAGCCGGATTTCTACTTGGGGAGGATGACACCATAGCCGTGCGTCGTGACATGCAGGAAAGCTCGGTGATGCCTCAACTTCACCTTGTGCGGCAGGATGATTCAGATAACTACTTGATGCCTACAGCACCATACGTACTGCGCCCAGAAGAGAAGAGAAAAGTCCTCGAAACTATCAAAAACGTGCAGGTTCCCACGAGGCACTGTGCAAACTTCTCGAAGCTAGTTAATCTGGAGAAGGGAAAGCTTCAATTTCTAAAGTCTCACCACTGGCATGTCTTACTTGAGGAAATACTCCCAGCGGCACTTCGGGGTTCAATGGGAGAGGGTCCACGGGTAGCTGTTATCCAATTAGGACATTGCTTCAAGAGATTCTGTGATAAGGTGATCCTTGTGAGTGACCTAAAGCACCTGCAAACGTATGTAGCAGAGACATTTGCGATGTTAGAGCTCTATTTTCCGCCAGCATTTTTCAACGTCATGGAACACCTCCCACTACACTTACCTAAGGAGTTGTATTGGTGCGGACCAGTGCACGCACGTTGGATGTACAGTGTTGCAAGGTACTTGGGTCACTTAAAGGGTTTGGTCAGAAACAAAGCTCGACCGGAGGGCTCCATGGCCATGGGATACATGTATGAAGAAGCCTTGGGATTTGTGACGGAGCACTTCAGGATGTATCCAATAGCGGCAAGGCTCATTTGGGACATGGACGAGGACGAGCAGGACAGCAGAGAGGTTCTCCAGGGTCACGGTAGAAAGGAAACATGGGGCGACGAGGACCTTGATAATCTGCATGGTTTTATAATTAGAAACTGTGATGTCACGGATGGCCTATACAGGTGAGCTCTTTGTTTTGAAGATCATGTATGACACCTATGCTGCATCGTTTGTATACATCGATGCCAATGCTGATTTATTGTGTTCATTAGCGTAGGATTTTTTCATCACACGTTACCTTGTTTTGTTCTGATGTAGTTTCTCATTTATGTCCCAGTGAGTACACCGCGTTGCAATCCGCTCCAAATCCACAAGAAAGGCGCAGTTTCCCTTCTTTTTTGAATTGGCTTGAAGATCATGTTAGGTCTCTGAGTAGCACGGGGCAGAATCCAAGCAATACTCTGAAGACTATGTCCCGCCGTCCATCTCCGATTGTAGAACACCACCCTTCAATGTGGGCTTACGGCTACCACTTTTGAGCCGAAGACAACAGTGAATCAAACAATGTCTCGTATGACTCGGGAGTTGCAGCAATCATAAGTCAGGAGTGCCGCTCCTCTAGGGCAGATAGACATCCAGTGGAAGCCGAACTCCTTTATGTAGGTGTTGTTCAAGACATCCTGAAGGTTGATTATGGCCACATCACTCATAACGTCCTCAGATGCTCGTGGATAAAGCCTGACTTGGAGGATGTGGCCACGAGCATGGACGTGGATGGCTTTTGGTCCGTCAAATTCCATGCCAGACAACCAGCGACTTCAGAGCCGTATCTCATGCCTGCTCATGCCAGACAGGTGCTCATTATCGTTCGCAGTTGTATGTTTTTTTGTAATTGCTATTAGCGTGCATTAATTATAGTGGTCAGCAGTCTTTCACGTTGTATCTAAGACGCTGACCATACGTATCTCGTTTGTAACATTGAATTTGAGCAAGTATACTTTATCGACAACCCATACAACCGAGAGTAGAGAGTCGTGAGATACAAAATGCCACGTTCGAGGAGAGTGACTGACGCATTGTCGGAAGGGTCTTTGTCGGCTCCGGGTCGACCCTATGCCACACCTGTATTCAGTAGGTTCCACGAGCCGAACGGGCCGCGTGACAATGTGCCCCCAGGTCATGTTCCGAATAGAGATGTGCTACATGCTTTGGCCGAGGAGGAAGATGACGACGACGCAGCACACTTCGAGGTAGATCACCCAGACATATCAGACGATGAACTGGAAGAACCATCTGCAAATTTTATGGATACCGAGGTTCCAGTCGAAAATCCAATTGACGATGCATAGTACATAACCGTGAGTGTGTACTGCACTTTAATTCCATTAACTTGTATTCTACTGAATATCATGGATTTATTCCTTCCAAGCATGTCGTAGCACAGATTATAATTTATCGTAGATACTCAACGGCCATTTGTGAAACAATCTGTAGAAGGTGTGCATTATTTACATCGAGGTTGAATGTAATTTTTGAATCACTATCCAAGTATGACACGTCCACCGTATCTTGTACGTGCTTGATTACAAATATATAGTTAACCGGAATTGATTTTGCGTCACATCCTTTATTTTTTGTTAATAGCTAAGCATCCCGTATTGTAATATCCAGATTGACAAGGTGTCTGTGCTGCAGGTCAGAAGGACGGACTTTTCCATGGTTCGAGTCTAACTCCTGCCTTCATACCGTCTGAGATACTTACAGTGATGACGTCGGATAACATACACAGCTCCTTTGAGTTGTACAAGTCAGTGGAGCATGGAATGTGGATGATTTCGATGACACTATGCCATTTCCCATCATCACCGACCCAATGATGATACCCGTTATACTCATGCGACCTGCATGTCTATGACTACAAAACATTCTCAAGAGTTTGCCCTGTATCCAAAATTTCCCACACTTTTTTGCTTCACTCATCTGTTACCAAACATAGTAGTCTAAGGTTGGAGTATCCTGCAGTCTCTTGTTTCTCTCTTCATTTTCCTCCACTTACTTCTCACCAGTTATTCCTCTGTAGCTTGCTTTTTGTCCGTAATTTCGGTGATAGCTCGTTTCAAATAAACCACACCTGTTCCCCTCTCTCATGTCATCCCATCATTTTAATTTTTTAATTTTTGAGTCAGGTTACCGTACCGCAGTTCTACATTTTGGTTGGTATTAGTCGGTGTAGTTTTTTCCCTTTATTTGATCCTCGACAGTTTCATTACGGGCACGAATGGATACAGGGGCTCCTGAAGCTCGTGTCTGAGGTTACGGTAAAATTTTCATACCTGATATGATGTCTTCTATCAAGTCTCTTACATGATGATAGCTTGGTGAAATTACGTGGTATTATGGTAAGTGCAGGTTGAAGAGTGTAAGGGCTAGTTCCGAATGGAGTGATGACACACAACCGTGTTCTGCTACACTCCGTGATCATGCATATTCTTTCAAGGTTTAGCTTTGAAAAAATCCATGATTTTCATGTGTTCGTATGAAGTAGCGTGATTCTTATAATCTGCTGTAACAGTACATCTTACTAATGTATGTTATGCATCTTTTGTTTTTTTGAGTGTAGGGGAAAATTTACTGTTTCCCTCCATTACGTTTCTAACTACGTCTTAGGAAAATCCTCTCAATGTTGAACATATGAATTTACTTTTATACAACATAATCATCTACCAGTTCTGATTAACACACTCAGCGGACAGTGGCTATTGATAATTGGACGTAATTGTGCATTTAACCTGGGAAACTTAATCCAAACCCCTTGAATGTTAACCACACTAAAGCGGACTCTGTACTATACATTAACGTATCTCTCATGAGCTCTGTAATACTGCTGTCCATATTATATGTATGCAGCTTCAATATGACGACTGTATTAGAAGTGGTAATTGAATTGGTGCTGAGAACTTACTAACTCCACTGATTTGAGGTCCAGTTACCATGACCCATGTACATCGAGCAATGATGCACGAGTGTCACCGGATGCGACGGCATTGGCAAACGTGAATTCATTTCAATGAGATAAAAGGTGATGGGACTTCATGATTGGGATCCTGAGGTGATTGACTTCTTACTAATGAGCCTGTAATGGGGGTGGCGGGAGACAGCTGATTAGATGGTGTAGGCTACGAGTGGAGGCACCACGACGCTGTCAGTCATTCTACAAGGTAACCCTAATTGGCTTTCCCTTAAACTGCTATGTGTTCCCGAGTTTCCCCATTCTCCATTGCTAACTTAGTTTCCCAGAGTGATATGTGCCGAGATTGCTAAGCCATGCCGGCGCCTGTAGCTCTCAAGGAGATACACCCATTGTTCATGTAGTTCGGTTCCGTGAGCGGCTGGTATTCATCTCCCCAGTTACGTGAAGGTCGTGTTTATTGAGTGTTTCAGATTTCTAGCAAATTTCGACAGAGTACCGAGCTGCTTCCTCGTATAGTAGCACTTGATCGGCGCCTGGACAGCACCCGCGCTTCTTCCCGCGGCCCCAAAGGTATGTCTCGCTTACTCGTCATGGAACTCTAACCTTCAGCGTTTCAATTATGTAGAACCCAAATTCCTCGTCTTTGCATATTCTCCGGCAATTTTTAGGTTAAAATGAGTTCAATTCTGCGACAGAATGGGCGAATGTGCATTAGACAACAACGGAAACGAGTGTCCATTCCCCGGATGAGCATATGTGAAATCGGTGGTACCAAAATGTTATTCAACTTCTGCTAGTAGCTGTTGGAACACCATGATGTACTTCGTCTCAGTGACTTGCTGCTGAGACATAAGTTGGAAAAATAGATAGTTTGTCCAAGTGTGGTCATTTGTTAATCCAATTTTATGTGCATATTGCTCGCGGTTGAGCTTTGTGACTCATTCCCTTGGTTGAATCTTCAGTAATTAACTACAATGTGGTGTGTCGATTGTGAATTAGATGTCTCCGTCCTGTTTGCGAGGTAAAACCGCTCCAGCTGAGGGCGATGCCAAATGGTTCCATGCAGAGAAAGGATTGAACAACCGGGGTTATGTGCCTGGAGCGGCAGCAAGCGCGAGTTTCTCTCTACCCCGCGACCTTGTGTCCAAATCCATGTGTGAGGATCGTTGGGGACCACTGAAGGGCGGGAAGTTCTGGTACGCGAAGCCCGAAAGCAGTGAAAGCCCTCGACAGATTTACAGAATTGAACGTCTCTATCAGATTACACAATAAAGACCAATTGGAAAATACAAATACATTGGACTAGCATTTGCGAGGGGGTTAATTGCGGAGAAACTAGGCTACGCAGTGGACTCGGCCACTTTCGCAGCAAAGCAGGGCGACCGCGGAAGGAAAAACTTCAAGACACTTGAGCAGCTACGACGACACTGTCGGGAAACTGGTGAGCCGTTTCCCGCAAACAAAATTATGAAACTGGATGTGAACGAAGACACGATGACTCGTGCTCCTGATGATTGGGTGGTGAATCGGGACCCCAACCTACTCAACCCTAACCTTCTACAAGGTTACGATTTGAGGTTGGCGCTGCCGGAGGTTCCGTCCAGCATTGTCCGACGACCGCTCTATGGTACTCAAAGTAAGAAACAAGGTAAATTACTCCACCCTATGTCGTATTACATGTGTTATCATATGAAGGATGTGCCAATTTTGATAGTAGTTGATCATTAGTAGCCTACTTCTATGCAGACAATTTCAGCGAGAAAGAGGAGGACAGTGTTGCCAGCGACGACGAGCGAGTTCCCGTTAAAACGCCCCGAGGTACCACAACCTCGAGCTGAACTCAGAAATTGATTTATATTAAGACTCCATTCGGTTCTGCTGTTTGTGCGTCGTCTGCTCCACTGAATTGCCCAATTTAACGTATGTAATGACTCGACCCTCCATTCACATACTCAGGGTCCTCAAATACAACACCATACGGGACAGGAGGGGATTTCAGCATCGACAGTGCACGCTGCGTTTCAGACCACGACAACAATGCTTCAATGAGGAAGGGGAAGCGTAAGCACGATGAGGAAGTCTGCATCGTCGAACAATGTAAGAATATGACAACTATCCTTGCACTTGGATGTTATGTTCTCATCACCAGAGTCCCCGTTAACCACTACTGTCTTTTGTCCACGCAGTGAAGGATCGTGCCGAGAACGATGGCTACCAAGAGATGACAAGTTACCAGAAACTGCATTACCTCTACGACCGTACGGAAGAGCTGGACGAGGAGAGGCGTAAACGGAAAGCGATTGAAGACGTGCAGGAAGGCTGGTTAAAAAAGGAAAGAGCCAAGGCAGTGCAACAAGGAATCAATGAGCTCGACCCAATTCAGGGACCAAGCCCATCCCAAGCCAAAGCAGATCCAGACTCTGACTACGGTATGTTATTCTTTTCTTGTAGTCACTAATAGCGAAACCGTATCACATTTCCTTCTTGTTATTGCCCTTACTGTCGTCTATGACATCGTTGATTTTACTCTTGCAGAGGACGACTATTCACCACCACGAATGACACACGCATCGAACCAAAACCCTAACAACGATAGCCATGCAAATCCAGCTTCACCGATTGTCCACATCCCCTATTCTCCTCTTCGTTTCAAATGTCTTCCACTGGATCTCCCAGCAGGTAAATCCCTGAACTATGTCATTTGGTTCCTTGTAACCCTAAACCTTCCAGAAATTCATATTCACATTCCTTTTCAGAGATTGTCGAACGCACTTGCTAATCGTATTTTTTGGGACCATCGTGTGAATGCCATAGGGTCGACAGAACCAGACAGAAGCCGTCCCATGGTATTATCAGACAGTGAGGATGAGAGCGACTGAACTTGGTGAATTTGTCATCAACGATTCCAAGATGATATTGAGTTGTAGTGGAAGCAGCGACCTCGGTGCGTCTTCCTCGAAAAAGGTGGATTGCATAAGGTAGCAATAGCAAACACGGTGGGCATGGGTGTTAATAGTACCACTGCGGTAATACTGCTCGGTTGTGGTTGCTGGGTGCCATTTGACGATAGTGCATTAAGGACATCTATTACATATGGATTGCAGAGTTTTACGTACACACGTTTTCTAAGGAGGCATAGTACCTAGGTAGAGTTTTGAAATGCTGCTACCAAATACAGTCCAACATAGTTTTGACTGGATTTCAGGGCAGGACTTCATGTCATCTGGGGCAAATGCTAGACTAGGAGAAACCATTAGATACGTCTTTATGGAGAACTCTCACCCGATGTGCAATTGGAATGGTGAACAAGGAAAGGATTTCGTACCCTAAATGTTTCAGACACTTGAACAAAACAGTTTATTTTCGAACTCCATGACTGCTACTTACTATGTTGTATGCAATAACTTATCGCATTTTAAGAGTAATGTAACTACGTAGTCAAAGCCCTGAGCATCAAGTAAACGTCCTTTATCTGGGGATAGGATAGAGTAATGGTAAAAAAGTCGGAATCATAACAGCTCCATATTTACCCCGGAATCAGGCTACTGCAGAAAAACGAGCGTAGCACTTCTCTAAGTGCCAATTCGGGGTCCCAAACCACATTAACTTTCAACTCACTCGTGTGTAACGAGGGACCGAATTTACACCAACTAAATGACGAAGTAAATTCCTAAATTCCGTGACGTGGCCGGGAAAATTAACAACAAGGACACGGTGGATTACAGCAACATATATATAGTTTACCCCCGGAATTCCATTGATCAGGGTCCCGTAAGTGTCGAGAAAAAGCACGGGCGCTCCGCGCGAGAGCTTCGACAGGGCCCTTATGCTCAAAAACGAGTGAAGAACGTCAGGCTCCATCAACGCCGGAGTGATGGACGTCAGGTTCGCTACTAGTGACGAGTGCACTCCAACAGCCAGCTTGGCCGCGGCCTCCGCGCTTAGGTCGAGCCACGGCTGCCTCCATGCTCTCGTCCATGTCAATAGCTTTATATAATATAAGGGCGAGTTTACACGAACAGGGGCCAGCCCAAAGGCGGTCCCGATTTGGAGACCTTCCAGCCCCAAATCGGGCCTGATCTTTGGAATCCACCCCAAGGGGCATGTAAACTCCTTAGGCCATCGCCACCCCTTTCCTCCAACGCAAACGGGGGAGGGTGCCAATAGAGTGGCCCGGCCACTATGCCGGGACCACTCCCTCCCACTTTGCCAGCGGGCCCGAGCAGTGGCCCGCCAACGTGACACATGGCGCACTTTGGAGGGGGTCCACTGACAAGGACCCTTCCTTGTGCTTTCCAACATCCTCCCTCCCCTTCCCTACACTTTCCTCTCCATGTATTTTCAGTAGATTGTGTTATGTTTTTTAAATAAATTTTGAGAGTTTATGTCGGAGGAGTGTCAGTCTGAATTTAAACGATGAAAAAAGCACACACCAAGCTATCGTCCAAGGCAGCTTGAATGGCGTGAACGGCACCAAATTTGGAGTTACAAGGAGGGCGGTGGCAAGTTTAGAGGGACATGCCTCTGCCACCCCCCATTAACGTGGCCATTGGGGGATCAGTGGCGATGCCTTTAAGCACAATTCTTGGGTCCATTACTTGGGCCTAGTTTATGAATGATTTATGATTTCTAATGGTTTATAATTGTGAAGTACGTTGTTTTTCTTGCTAGGTTGTGTGAATGCATGATGTAAAAATAATTTTAAACAAACTAAGGACTTCTACATTGAATTGTTAGTGTTCGGTTTCATGTTGAAATGATTAATGTGAAGTAAAAATTTGACATCTTTTCTTAGGACAACAATGAATTTCTTTGTACATAACACTTGAAAATAGAAGGTATTTTTAATATTGAATTGTAATGAAAGACTTGGATTAAATTATTAAACAAATTGTGCTTAATGTTTTTGAACTTGATTTTTTAATTTTATAATAAGCCTTTATTTTGAATTTTTTATACCTAACATTCTAAATATAAAACATAGACCTCAACATAACATAGCATTACATCATGAACTCTACATATGTTTACATCACATAATATACTTTCACGTATTAAATTCATATACGTATAACATTGAATAATGTCGTTAAAGAAGTATATTTCTCAAGTTATCCAATTCAAAAATAATCAAATTACTTATGATGGTATTTTTTATTTTTTTAACTATCTATTTTTATAATTCTCCAAGAAAAAAGAAAATTCCATGTGTATATATATATATATATATATATATATATATATATATATATATATATATATATATATATATATATATATATATATATATATATGTATATGTATATGTATATGTATATGTATATGTATATGTATATGTATATGTATATGTATATGTATATGTATATGTATGTGTATATATATGTATATAGTTTTGGAACTTTCAAATCTTATTTTTTTGTTATTTTGATAAATCTGCATGTGCTGTTTCTCAAAGGGTATTGAAATTACAGGAAAATAAAATGTGAAGTAAAAACAGGATGGAAACAGACTGCATTGGCATTATAAGAATGGCCTCATGAAGTCAGAATTTTAACTTGGAGGAAAGCTTCAAATTCTCTCCACAGACCGTGAATTTAAACCAGTCCAGACTGACTGACAAACAAACTGCTACGTCATCCAATTTTGCATCAGAATTCAAGCAATGCAAGTTAGTAACTTCCTTGACTTCAAGTCAGTGAGTCTGAGCTTCCGGATCCTAAAAATAACTTTAAAATATCTCCTAAAACTTATCCAAAAACTCAACACAACAATGGTTGGAGTCAAGAAGCAATTGGATATGTTGATTGTTGTTCCAATGGCATTGTATTACTGGAGGCATCCAATAAAATATGAGGTTTGAAAACCAAACAGATGTTGATGAGAGTTTCAGTTGTGAGGACGATCCCTTCTCCAGCAAAGAATGTAGACCCTCATGAGTTGAAAACTAGCTCAACAAGCTCCAGAAGTTGTGCCTTATAGCTTGGAAACAAGATCCTCTCCTTTCTCACTTTCGGTGAACACCCGTATTGATCCTTTTGGAGCCATCGAAGCTACTAGCTGCACCCAGCAGCCAACACACAACATATAGCACTTATCAGACAAAATTGTATTTCAAACTTGGTTCCTATTTGGGTTTTCAAAACGCACCACACCACACATTCTACCAATCGCAAAATACTTCGCAGCTCACTTCCATCTCCTGTCAATATGGAACCATCCTTGATTCGTTCATCTGGCTTTGGACCGCTCTCACTGTCAGGAACTTTGTCATCCGACGTTGTGCCAGCTAATGAACCGGAATCTATCACTGATTTACAACAAAGGTCCGATCCCTGGAGATGGCTATTTCCCCCGTAGTGGGCGCTTACGTGGCCGGTCCGCCCGCTGGACCGAGCGCTGGACCCGTGCCCCCCGCCCCGGTTTTACCCCGCCGCCGGTAGGCGGGGTAATTTACCCCGCGCTTTAAAGCCCGCCCCTCGGAACACTGACGTGTGTCCCGAGGGCATGTGTTCTACCCCCTCCCGAGACATTGGGCATGCCATGGCCATCATGGCCCAAATGCTACGGCCATGGCCATGGCCACTGAAGCCCCCATACACCAGCGCCGTGACACTGCTTTTTCAGTAGCGATGGAGGGTGTCTGCAGCAGGTTAGGGTTTAGGGTCGTTTTCTTTTTCCAGTTCTGCTTGTGTTGTTTGGAGAGCCTAGAGCGCACTGAAACCTCGCGAAGTTGATGTCGCATTGAGCTGCGAACAACCAGTTGTTGCAACCGCGACGGTCTAGGGGAGGTACCGCGGACGTCGAAGGCTGCATCGATTGGGAAGAAGAGTGCACGGGTTCATTTGGGGTCTGTGCTCAATGGCAATGGGGACGGACTGTTGGTCGAGCAAGGAGAAGTCGGTGCATATTGTGATGTTTTGGAGAGCGGACCTGCAATTCAGTTACGAAGTTCGTGTACGAGGTGAGCATTAGGTACTTGTCCATGCCCAGCAGCACCTTGTTCGCCACCTCTCAGGCTGTTCTGAATTTGTTGAGGTCGTCCGGGTTATGCTACACCTTATCTGTTCTAGTTTCTGCGCACTTAGGATTTTAGATGAAAGTGTGTCTCGTAACCCTAAACCGAAATGCTGATTCAATGTCTCGATTAGGGTTAACGTTTTCCCTAATTTCTGGCATTGCATGTTCACTATGTTGGAGAGTGCTAATGTTCAGGGCGAGAAGAAGCTCTGCGTCTACGAGGTTGCTGATTGTCGCTGCTGGTCAGGGCCGCAAACAGGACAACGGTGGTCACTGTGATATCATCAGAGAAGCGCACGAGGTACTGTTTGATTACAGATTTTGTTTGATCCGGTAGATCTTGCTGTCGGCTATCCAATGTACTGTACCTTCCATGGGGTGGAGTTTGCGCATTTCCATTCAGGGTTTAGTAATTCAGTTTTTGGACAACCTAGGTTTAGGGTCTTTGCATGCTTATAGTTCTCTAGAAGGTAGAGGTCACACCTGCGAAGGCGAATGCTGTCGGCCGTAGGATTAGTGTTTAGGGTAATTAACAAGAAGTGCAGTATTCTGTGACATTGATCCAGGGTCCGGGGCTCCGCTATCAGCTGTGACATTTGACTCTCTCGGCTTCTACTTCGAGAAGAGATGGGGTCCAAGTCCGTGACATTGCCAGTCAACATCTACCATCGCCATTACGACGTGCGATACCCTAGCCAGCGCAAGGTGGATGAGTTGATGCTGGAGTTTGCTACCCATTGCAAAGGGAAGTTGAAGCCACCTCCAGCAAACCGGCGTTACTTCGTCTGCATACACTGCGGGAAGGACGACTTCTCGGGTAAACTGATGCTGAATCAACATAGGTACGAGGAAGGTTGCGACGGGGCGCTCTACCCAGATGGATCTAGGGCCCTTCTACTTCCGTACCCGGACTTCCTTCCGGGACAAGGGAAGATTGTCGAAGACATGGGCCGGACCTTGCACCAGTTGCTGGGTTTCTCGGAAGGGCAGCACATTGGAGACAACAATGAAGGACACCGTACTGGAGGAAGTGAAGAATTGCTACGTGACAGTGACCCTGCTCCATGTCGAGATGCTGCGCCAGTTAAGAAGAAGGTGAAAACGAGGGTAACGGAGGCTCCTGACGGTGGGACCTTCAAACTCGTGACACCCTCTACAGATATCTTCTGTGGCCGTGCACCTCCTAGGAAAAATAGGAAGAGTCCACAGGGAGGGCAGAGAGCGGAGGATGCTGCAGCGAGGGAATCACCTTCCAGGGATCCGGTGAAAGGCAACATTGCGGGCATGGTTGAAAAGGATCCAGTGCGGGGTGGCGCATCAAAGGGAACCGTTCAGCAACGCATTGCTGCCGTTGAGAGACTTCGCGTGAATTGTAACATTCACGGGGCATTTCAGGGGGGGCCACTGGGAGGGACTTCTACTGACCACCACCCGAATCTCTCTATAGATGACAAAGCGCAGACTGACCCACGTGGAGAGCCAGGGGGGATTGGGATATCTACAAACGACAACAAGCGAAAACGAGAAGGCAGGGGGGATGTTAGTGATGTGATTTTCCCACCTGACGTGGAGCCAGCAACGGAAGATCCCTTGCCTATGTGCGGAGATCCCGTGACACCATCCGCCGAAGAGAACCAGTTTCGGCTACAGGTTGAACCGTCCCCGTACCACGATTTGCGGGGAGCAAGTCCAGTGGAAGCGAAGGATGGCTCACCGAGTGTACTGAAGACGAAGTCTCGGTCGAAGGTTACAATCCGGGAGTGGGCTGGCGACCTCATCCGGGTGCATCAGAAAGAGAAAAAAACATTGGAGGAGGAGTTCCAGATTGCGGCAGGTATGGGCGCTGCTCGGGCCTTGGAAGAGGAGTACCGCCTCCACGAAATGGGCAAGCAGGTGGTGGAGGGGTTCAACGAATGTCGTGACGTTGACGCCGACTTCGTGAGTGATGGACTGGCGGTGGAGTGTCACGCCACCGCTCCTATGTTGCTACACGGAGCAAAGGAGGACACGCTGGTCACCGACTCACTGAGACAGACTGAACTAGAACATACTGTAGAGGATGAGATGCATATGGCTATTGAGGATGAGGTCAAGGTCCTTGGGGAGAATTCCGGAATTGGGAATGGACAGGAGACTATGGATTCAGCATCCGTGCCACTCGACAGTACTACCACTGAACCCGGAGTGTACAACAGTTGCTTTGCTGATGTTATCGCCGCCGTGACAGTGTGGGAGAGAGACAGTGACAGAGGTTCACGGATGGGTACGTGGTGGGCCGAAGGTGAAGGGATCCCTATGCCGTACTTTTATACCGACTTGGTCCAGGGCGTCCTTGATGCTAGACATAGGGAAATGGAGACATTTGAGGAGACGTACGTACAGGAAGTTCGATCTGCCTTCGATGAAAAAATCAAAACTGTGGAATATCCGCCGCCTCCACAGAGGCCGCTTACACCAGGTTTAGGGTCTCTACATATGTTCACAGACGCGGTCCTGCCTTGGACTTGGGAGGCTCACGATGAAGAAGACTTTCGGAGGTGGTGGGAGGAGCATTACTGGAAGCCGGAGTTCGAGGCTAAGCTCAGGGATTGTCTGTGGTGGTGGACAGTCAGAAAGGTTAGTCCCGAATCCTCACTGGAGACCGTGCATTGTTTAGAGAGGACAACCCCATTCGTGACATTGAAATCCGGACTGTGACACTGGTTTATGTCTACAAGGCTTTGATGTAGGGCTGAAGGAGTAGGTGTTCTATAGAGACGATTATTAATTCTACCGCACAACCCCCCACAACCCCCCCTCCCCCCCCCCCCCCCCCCCCCCGGTTGACATTTGCATCTTCTATGTGTAGGGAGAGAAGGCCATGACTGAGGAAATGAAGGCCGTGCGTGAGGAGGTCTCCGTGGCAATTGAGACTCTTGTTGCTTGTCGGACAAGGATGGAGCCATATTCACAGCTTGGAGGGTTGTGCAAATTCTTCCAGTACACCCGGGATTTAGCTGCTTACGAGGCCTTGATGTCAAAACGGGTGGAAGCGGAAGAGAATGAGTGGAAAACCGTGGTCGATCGAGCAAGGGTGACTTTCCAAAAGAAGAGTGCACGGTTAAGGGAGAAGACTGTTTGGGATTGGTCTCCGCTCTGGCAGGTTCTCGCTGCCAGTGATGACATGTACAGCAATCTACCGGAGACTCCTTGGTGTCACGACGGTGAGCGCGATGACTTGAACCTATGGCGTGTAAATGCAAGGACACTATGTTTGCATGGGATACAATTCTTGATTGCTAATTTGACTTTCTCTCCACTTTCAAAGGTCAACTGTCCGTCTTCAACATCGACTCTCCAATTCTAGTCTCTCATATGCACGTCAGTAAGCTGAAACTAACACACTTTTGTTTCTGTCCCTGCTGCCAGGAATAGAATCTCGGGAGGTGCGACGACGCTTGCTTAGGGATCGAGTGACTGCTGTTGAGCCCGTTCTATTGCTTTTCGCCATGAAGATGTTTTATACGACAGAATACGGGATGTTCCGACCTATCTCGTGTCCAGTATACGGTATCACGACAGACTTAATCCGGGATGTTTGCATGGACGAGTTCAGGATGGTCGGATTCTACATGTCCTTGTCACTCACGGCCCTTACTTCTGCGCTTTCCTAGGGAGGTTCGAACCAGCCGATCTCCTTCGCCGGTTACAGGTAGAGGCCACTCTTGTCAGACAGGGACGCGGTGACTACCTCTTCAACGGGATGCTGACTTGGGTTAAGGTCACTCAGAAGAGGGCATTGCAGGACTACGCTGCGGCTAGCCCTGATGACTTTGACGAGGCGTGGACGACAACGAAATACGTTGCGTGGGAGTCGCAGGCCAAACACTGGGCCAGAACTCTGTTGAAGCGGGAGGATGAGGATCTGGAGTGGATTGCATGTCCAGTGATGAAGACGGGTAGTGCAGAAGTAGTGTCGCTACGGAGGACGATGCGTAACACAGCGGAGAGGCTTGCAAAGGCGACAAGGGATGAAGACAGCATTGAGTGGGAGAAACGGCATGAAGACAGAGAGTTAGTGTCGGGGGGAGCTGAGCGGCGCGACGGTTCCGACCAGCAGGGCATTGGAGGAGGAGTGACACCACTAGTGGAGGGTTACGCGGTCGTTGGTGCAGTGAGTTCAATCCCATTCGGGATAAGTGTCTCGAGAAATGACCACGAAGATCCAGACGCTCCGAGGGCGCCACATACGACTGTGGATCGGATGCAGGGGACGGGACCATACATGGGGGTCTCAGAAGGAGGAAGAGCAGACAAGAGGTGGGAGCAGATGCCCTTGGTCGCGGAGGGCAGCATTGCGGGTGGTACTGGCATAGTGCAATGTACCACCTCGGTGCAGATTGGAGAGGTGGGTGAGAGTACTGGACTTCGTCTTCATTTTGAAGAAACACAGCGCGGGGCCAACGAAATTGGAGTGACGGACGTCCCAGCAGAGGAAGCTACCCTAGCGGACTAGGTGGTTTCAGTTAGGTCTCCAACGATACAGACGAGCTTGTTGAATGCACCCGGCGATCTTGGCATAAGGGGCAATGGCAATGGAGGCGATGAGGACGAGCGCTTGGTAGAAGTGTATGAGTACTTAAAGTTAGAGAAGCTACTGGCTGAGTTGCCGTGGCAAGGACAAGGTGCCGTTAGAAAACCAGAAACTGTTTTCTACAACCACTGTAAGAAGGAGTTGGAGGTCACGCACGAGGCCATCCGGGGGTTGAAGAGGCTTAGGACCCGCCTGGGTAATGATATTGTAGACTTCGTGATGTCACGAGTATATCTTACATACCCGGGTAGGCAACGTCACGAAATACATATAGTCAGTTCCAGGGTTAGTGGGCACTGGCGAGGGTCGATACACAGCCTTGCAGATGTTCGGAGGTTTGGTTTGACGTGGTTGCAGCCGCCGCCGGGTGTAGATGCCACACAGGTCAAGGATGTAATTCTTCCCTGGGTTTGCGAGGGACACTGGTCCGTCCTAGTGTTCCGGACTGGAGCCGTTCTTCATATGGATTCCACTGCCGGCAGTAGCCATCATCTGAATGGAGAGCACGCGGATTTTGTCAGATGGATATCAAATGCGTGGCAGTGCCTTCGAGGTGTGCAACCGGACCCTGCTGAGAAGGTCGTCACTGTACTAGTGTTCAGGCAACCGGAGGACTACGAGTGTGGGCACTTCACCATTCGGAATGTCATTATGTATCTTAAGGTAAGGGACTACTACCCGTGAATACGCCCTTCCATCTTATCTACTTTGTATCCTCCCCTACTCGAAACATATTTCAAATCGGCGTGACATTGGAAACCTGCTAATGTGACCATCAATCGGGACTATTTTTTTTTTTCCAGTACCGGACGACGATATCGACGTCAGTGGATGGGTACGAGGCATTGCTTAAGCCAACCTCTGCGAAGGAGATGAACATCGAAATTTTGGTGTTGCTGTCCAAGGAGTTGAGCCCCACCCTCCGGGACAAACGCCTACCGCCTCCCTTCTGCCCCCTTACGAACGCGGATCCACATTATGGAGAGGACTGTACACTGTTGATGGAAGGAGGACAACTCGCAGTCCGTGGGGGAGAAGAGTAAAAGCCGCGACGGTATACTTTCAACAAGGGAGTGCTTTGTATGGAGTGGACCAACCTATATTTAATTTCTAAATGCGGGATGAGAACCCACGAGGTGTAGGGCTGTGACATCGATTTAGATATGTCTTTTCTTTCTGTATGACTCTGTAAATCCCACGAACGCTCTCTTCGAGTGGTGTTTCGACTGTTGTTTTGGATGCGTCGGATATGTGAATGGCTAATACGCTCATGACAGTGCAAAACCCAGACGCAAGATATATGTAAGAAACAGTTCGACTTTTGGGCTGAGTGTACACGACAATGTTACATTAGAGTCTCGCACTATAACATTGTCAAAGTTACATGGTGTCACAGTCCCGTCGGTTGAAATGTTTAGGCGGCAATTTGAGGGTGCTCAGGTTGTTGCCGCTTTTATGCGAGAGGTGAAGCGGATAAGAGTTCTCATCTTCGCTCTATCTATGCTCGATTGGAGATGGGAACCTTGTTATACATGTAAGCACTTTGTTACATCTTGTGCATGGTCTTCTCTATCTTCTGGATGGTCCACGGAAATTATTGAAGAACACAAAAACCTTGGCGTCAGGCGGAGGCCATCTGAAGATTTCAGATGACATTGTTGCTTTAGGACCTGGTTTCTACCTTTTACGAGTTTGGCATGCTTGTATCATGTTATTTTCAGAAGACGGCGCATCGTATCACCCAATACTCATTACCCATTATTCATCTCAACATTTCCAGTGCATTGTTTGCTTTACAACACTTTTCAAACTACACATCATTTGAACTTTTTATGGTAAGTAGAATGCATCATTCACAATCTTGCGAAGATGTTGGCGACTCCCACTTCAGTCACAAGAAGGATGATTGTCCTTAAACCATCCCTTCCCCAATAACAGTACTCTAGACTTCTCTTGCGGCCACCATTTGCAATACTGAAAACCAGCGCAATTTTATTAATTAGAAGGACTAGTAAAAGTTAAGCATGTCAAGCACTGGAACGAAGTAGATGGCAGGTTTGGGTATCAGAAAGAGTATCACAAACTCTGGTTATGTAGAAGCATGTATGTCAAATATGGATCTGATAGTACTAATTACTTTGAAAATTAGTACTCTGAAAATAGCAAACCATTAGGCTATTTCAGGATTCCTAGAAAAGTATATCTAAAACTTTTAAGAGTTGGTAATTTTCGCATTTTTGGAAAAAGGTTGAATGGTTGAAAATAATGTGTCATTTACGTAGCCTAGTAAATTTAGCACAAGGAGTTATTTTTTATTTAAAAAATCCATTCCTCATTATAACCATATTTCTAGAACGAAAATAGATGCTTTTATAAGCAACCTTCCTCGTATGTTGAAAAGATTGTTGACAATCGTGGTTAAAAGGATGATCAATCAAAGTTATTTTTATAAACATTGATAAGGTCGATTTTAACTAATTTCATTTATCTTATGCTCTCATTTCTTATAGTGTGTATTTATAATCAAATTCTTTCACATATATTTTACTTGAAACAGAATGAGAGTTTGTTGTATGGTAATCTCGTAATTCAATGGATGATTTGATTGAATTATAGATTGTTTATTTCATTTGAAAATGTCCAATGTTAATATTGATTGTACATTTTATTCATTTTATTCTATAGTGTACAAAAGGAGCTCGTCTTTTTGATCTATTGAGAGACTTTCAATGGAGTAGATAACTTCAGTGGAAAACTGTAAACCAAGAAAGAAAAAATAAATAAACTATAAAAGGAGAAAAGTTTATAAAAACGATTAAATAACTAATAAAAATAAAAATAAATGGAATAAGAGAAGGGTTCTTAAGAGAAACTTATTTAATATAAGTGAGAAATTATTTTCAAAAATTGACTGAAAATATATAGATGCTTAAATACAAAAAAAAATTAAACAATCGGTACGGATAAATAAAAGACTGTTGTCAGTTACCCAGGAGGAACTAAGTAAAATGAAATCTGCGCATATTTAATACTATGCTACTAGAAAACAAGAAAGACAACAAAGAGAAGAACAAAACAACAGTTAGACGTGATATTAGGCAACGAAGGCAATATCTAGGTTAGAGTGTACCGGTTACAGTGTTTACAGAACTCTCATGTTGTGGCTCTCAAGAGATGAGCAATCAGGTACTACGGGACTTGAGGGAATAAATTATGAGAGCATAGGAGGGGTTATACAAGAATCAAGGAAATACTAGAATAAATGTTTAAACTATCAACGATGGGACTTCCCTTTCTAAGTAATTTACTAGAATTTAAGTGCAATGGATTCAAGATAGAGGATGTAGTGTGCTCTTTATAGTGTTTTGCGGAAATCTTATGATGACTTTCCCAGAAAGATAAGCAATCAAGTACCACGTGAATTGGAAAAAAAAAATTAAAAAAATTCGAGGGGTTATATGATGAAAGGGAAAACACTAAAATCAAAGGATAAGTTAGCAAGAGAATAGCATTAAACAAACAACATAAGAACAAGAACAGGGACAATTAGGATTAAAAAATAAATAAGAAAATATGGACCCTTCTTTACTTGTAACCTATCAACCTTATAGTTTATTAGCCATCAGAATAGATTATAGAGTGTACTTTATACAGTGTTTCGAGATCCACATTTTGGTCCCAAATTTCCGCGGCGTTGCAGATCGCTACGGTATTGTGCGGTGTTGTGGCTACCTCCACCTTCGGTCCGGGTGCTGAGCAGTTGTGGCTTTAGAAAGGTATATTATGGTGGGTATCTGGCTCTTGCGATCTCCTTCTGCAGTGTCTCGAAAGCGGACAGAGCTGTGGTCTATGTGTTTTGATGAGCAGAGGCGCAGTATGTAGGAACACCTTGTGTGTTGATTCTTTCGCATAATGTGCCTCGCAAATAGGGCGTAGGCTTGTCATTCATACGTGTGCTTCATGTCATGCGCCTTTTCACTGCGATGGGACCTTTTCCTATGTACCTAGTGTTTATATGGATCCGAGGATGAAGAGAATGTTGTGACATCGATCTAGAGATCTGAATGGCAGTGCTTGAGTGACTCATCTTCTACATGCATGTTGTGAACTTTTGGTCTGAGGGGAGCAAAAGATAGGCGTAGGCGCATGTGAAAGCAAGAGGGTTGATATGATGTGGTTTGCCAATGTGGGGTTCGCTGGGTTCAGCTTGTATTTGAAGAGTACTTAGACAGAGCGAAAGAGAAGGACGAGAAGGAAGTGAAGAAGCGGCGTAGGCTGGTAGATGACTTCACAAACCCGTTGCGGAATAACAAGGTATGTGAGTTGTACTAGAGCGTTTTGGCTTCGTTGGCTTTAGTGTAACCGTGCTTTGAGGTTGGTTTGCGGTGGTTGTGGAAGTGGCAAGTACCACACACGTGAGTATGCTGCTGGTTTCTGTTCTGGGGGAGGGTTGTGGGGTGCGATTATTGTCTTTTCTGTCGAGTTTCTCAGGTCGACCTAACTGCGGTGCGTGTTTTGGTTGTGGGGGACACAGGCCGTGACGTCATCGTCAAAATGGGAAGATGTGAAGCCCCTCATAGAAGATGCTCCGGATTATAGGTGCATTGTGGTGCCTCTGTGCGGTCGGATTGAATGACTTGTTGAGGCTCTTGGCACGTGTTGCTGACTGGGGACTTTGTTTGTGACACCCAGGGCTGGATCTGGGAATGGCCTTGTGCTCTGTAATGACATATCTTTAATCCAATTTCCTGCAAGCTTCGATTTCAGCGGCAATGGTGGGATCACAGATGACTTCGGCAATATTTGGTGTTCATTAGGCATTAGAAACTTGTGCAAATTGCTGTTGTGTTTGTTACTTCAGAGAAACTGACTTGGTGTATTTTATAGCTGTTCACATCTACGCGGGTGTACGAGCTGTTCCACTTTTGATGCGAGCTGGAAAATACAGGAGATTCAGTTGTAGGTGGTTTGTACAGCCTCTATTCTGTTTTTGCTCCTACTTGTTGAATTCTCTTCACTAGTGCTTTTTAGGGAATACGATCACTCGGTTTTGGTGATAAGTTTACCATTCATTCAATCCGGATTCTTCCGGTCAATTTTGAAGGCACTTGCAGCAGGTTCTTCATAATCCAAAGTTTTCGCATTGGAGGATGAAGGAAGATAAGAGAGTAGTCTGGTTGTTATTGTTACACCTTGTTCTGTCAATGTTGTGTTCACTGTCAGTCAGGAATTCCTTGGCTATCAGTGTCCATGGTCACTGGTATGGTGGTCTTCGAGGTCGATTTTTGTGCTTCGCGAATGGTTAGAAATCTACAAGTTCGAGACGCTTTTTCTGCACTTTCAAAGTCTTTGATTCAAGAATGTGTTCATGAGTAACAAGTTCTGTGTTGATTTAAACGGAAGCAGAAGATTGTACCCGAGGAGTGGGACGCGTTTATTGCTACATTACGAAAGCCCCTACCAACAACGTTTCGTATCAATGGCAGGTAAATTTTTGGAGATTTTTCTCTTTGTTTTATAAAGTTTGATGTGCAAATCTGTAAAAATTCTTACAAGCCAGTTGTGCTTATTTTTTTAGAATTACTGGCACTGCATTTATGATGGTGATTTGGGGTTCCTTTAAATTCATTCTATTTTCTTCGTGGGTGTTGTCTGAGAATGGTATCATGTATTGATGTTGTACCTGTTTATATTTTGTAGTGGACAATTCGCACATGAGATTAGAGATCAGATGCAGCGCGACTTTTTCGACCAATTGAAGAGTGGGGCTGAGGTGAGCTTGAGTGTTTAGAATGGAATAAGGTGTTAGTGATAGGGGGGAAGCACAATAAAGTGGACCACCAAGTGCAATATGTGATCACTAGGAAGTGAATATGAAGTGTGCTGTTTTTTGTAGCTCAAAGCTGATTTTGAGCATTTTGGTGTAGTTTTTGAGCATTTTAGTCACTTTTTAAGGTGTCATAAGGTATCTTACACACATCTCCATGAAAAAAACATCTTCAATTGAAACTTTATTTGACCCTAGTTCTAAATCATGAAAATGAACTTTTCCAAAGTCTTGATTTCTTCATTTGGGGCCCTCTATTGTCTTTAGAGGATGTTTTTTCCAATTTAAAAAACAATGTTCGGTGAAAAAAACCTCACAAAAAGTTTCACCAAAAACAGTGTTTTAAAAACGTCCCGGGGATACTTTTCGCCAATCTAGGATTTCAAACACGGCCACCCGGATCATTTCTACAATCGTAATGTACAAACGAAGGGCCCCACAAAGTCAAAAGTGATTTCTATCAAAACTACAATGTAATACGGTCACTTTTCCAAATGACTGCATTCACTTTGTTCAGCTTTGTCGTGTTCATAGAGGTGTCTCAAGTCAACAACTACAAACGCAAATTTCGGAAGTTGTAGTACATCAAGTCTACTTTCCGTATCCTAAACTTAATTTCCCGTCAAGAAGTTTTAGATGCCACTTTCTAGCGTGTTTACACAACAGGCTGA
Source organism: Ceratodon purpureus (assembly GCA_014871385.1). Classification (NCBI taxonomy): domain Eukaryota; kingdom Viridiplantae; phylum Streptophyta; class Bryopsida; order Pseudoditrichales; family Ditrichaceae; genus Ceratodon; species Ceratodon purpureus. The sequence continues at coordinate 25,249,310 of CM026426.1, forward strand.
AATTGGCAATGAGCTAAGCACTTTTGTGGTCCACTTTATTGTGCTTCCCCCCGATATCATTGGTCGAAGTCGCTAGAATTGGTCTGGATTCAAGCACGGGGGATTAGAATGTATTCAGCTGATCACATTTAAGTTTCAGAATCCACTAGCATTATACACGCATAGTCAATTGGAAGACAATTCGTTTAGCTTGGGCAAGAGTAAACTTTTCAAGTAACACAGTGCTCTGCTTTGGTGTCAGAGAGAATGAGCAGATGAAAGTATGATTTCCTCCATGCATGCTTCGCACTTATATCATCTTTCTATCATGTAACAGGTGGATGGAGAAGTCATTGAGCCTGTACGAGCATTGCCTTGGCAGTGATATCTGTAGTTCCCTATGATGTTCGAAATTACCGTAGTCTATCACCGTAACAGTGTAACAGAAAGAGGGAATTGGGAATAAAAGGTGACCAAGCGAATTTACATCGCTGATATGTTGATGTGGTCTTTTACTATGGATGATTGCCATGTGATTGTATAGTGGATCGGTTGAGTTCTTAAGTGTTGAGGAACCTGATTATGTGAGTTGAGAATGTTGATTTTAATATGAAGTTATTTCACTTAATAATTGTGTTTTACATTGTGGTTGTTGCGGTCATGGGTCCATTTAGAATCTCGTGGATGCTTTCAAGCATTCTTGTCATTCTGGGTGGGCTTCCTTGCGTATTACAAATCCGTCCACATTCATGTGGTTGTTTTTGTTTCATGTGAGGGAACATGATATGCTCACCAAACCACATTGATTTTTCAATCATACATTATAATGATACATTAGCCTTTTGGATTAAATCTTTTTGGTGTGTGTGCTTGAGCTATTTCAAATTTCCATTGGAGGTTACTAGTTTCATTTTGTGAATTATCTGTTAAAAAAGTTGCTATACTTGTAATCACCAACTTGGATGCTTGTTGTGGCTGTGGGAATTTGAGGTGACTTGTGGCATTGCAATAAATTACTTTTTAATAAAGACACGTCAACATAAATATATTCTGGTTGGATTTAAATGCACTCAATGGAGTAATTCGCCGCTGACTTCAGTTCATTTACATGGCTTCTTGTTGTTGTCTATTGTTGCAGATTGGATTTTTGTTAAGTAATTGCATTCATTTTAATACAAATAGTAGCTACACTGCTACGCTCAACAATGGTGTTTTTTTAGAAGGCATGGGTGTAGAGCAATCAGCAGGGACTACTGTACGAGCACCAACCCCTTGAAGCTTTCATGTTATCATGGAGTAGAACCCTGGTAGCGCATGCATACCATGATCATCTTCGGAGCTAAGACTGTGCTGGTTTCTCTGTCAATGTAGGGACTTGAGCCACAACAAATTGGGGGGATATTTCCCAAGCAACTTTTCATCAAAAATCAATACCATGTGAGTCCCATCTTTGGAGAGTTTGCAACTGATGTGATTTAAACATGAATTTTTAATAGTAGAATATTAGTCCAATACACTAAACTTCACAGTGCCATCTGCAACGATAATGAGTATGCCACCTCATCACTGTCCACTCCTCGTGACACAAGAGCCCACTATTCGGTCAGTAGTGTTTCGCGCGTGCCGGAGGACGAACGCAGCAGAGGAGTTGTTCCAAGGCACGCGAAGAGGAGATTGCTTGGTATGCTCGACGACCCACTTTCGATTAGGCGGCAACTATGGACACGGAGACGTGGGGTAGGGAATTTGAGGGATGCATCCGCCACCAAATCTGCACGAGGGTACCACAGAGCGACCAGTAGCGTGTCCGGCACTTTTCTCCTTCGACTGCTCTGCTTGTTGTGGATCATCGTGCGAGGCGACGGAGGCCTTGGAGGCCGCGACCCTGCTGTTGCACTCAGCCGTATGCTTCGGGGCGTGGTAAGCTACTAAACTACTCTCCGTCACAATCTCGGTTTAAAATGCTTAGAATAATGGGTTTCCTCTTTGGATGGAGTTAGGTTTGTGGAGTGCTAGAGTACGTGCATACAGAATACGAAGCGAGAATCCAGAGGAGGCTCATTTGGGTTCTCTCAGCACGGTCTGAATAATGCAATTCTATTGTGTGCTCTCCTTATTTCATTCTCTTCTACGAAGTCCGGGCTTGTCGTCTTCATTAGAGCGGGAGCAAATACCCGTGTGAACCTTAGGATTTGGCGGCAGTCGAATTGCGAGGACCCCTGATAAAGAATTGTACGCTGTACTTCTGTTGCGGGGGAATTCCGTTGTAGTTCAAGGTACCCGTAATTGCATATGACACCGGCCCTATGGCCGCTACTCTAAGCGGTTGAGTATGTGAATACTCGCTTCGGGTCTCGCCGTAGCCACGAGAAGCGCAGAACGCACTTTTCAATATATGGTGAAGTTAGCGTATTGTAACGCCGTGCGGTAATCAGGTAGATATATCATATCCTTACGGAGGTGGAAGCTGGCTTTGCTTATTCTGATATCGTCATTGTTAGGAGGGCTTATGGCATTGTTGCAGAAATCGATACAACTTTTATTATCTGTGACACTGGTTCGCTTAGGGTCGCATGCCATTTTTAGGTTTATAGCATCATTGGTCTGTACTTCCGGACGTTCTGAGATCTCGGATATCCCGTCCCAAAATATTACGGTTTCAGCAAATACTCGGTTTCTTTATATGACAGGGGAACACGGAGTAGCAAGCTTGCTCTATCTATCTCAGAGCGGGTGCGCAAATGGTACGTTGCAAGGAGGGAGACATGGTGGAGACGGGTTCCGTGACACTGCCGGTGAAGATTTACGAACGATGTTACAACGTTCAGTATCCAGACCAACAAAAAGTTAAGGAGCTCATGCTTGAATTCGCAACAAAGTGCAAAGGGGATAAGAAGCCAGGTGCTAACCGTAGGTACTTCGTGTGCATTTACTGTGGTAAGGACAATTTCAGCAATAAGCTCAGGCTGAACCAGCACAGATATGAAGACGGATGTCCAGAAGCAAAGTACCCCGACGGGAGGCAAGCACTACTGCTTCCATACCCAGATTTCTTACCGGGAGAGGGGAAGATGGTGCAAAGCTTGGTGAAGGGAGTTACGGGACCCTTGACGATCCCGGAGATTCTACAAGAACGTACTATCTCTGAGAGAGTGGGAATTCCAGTGCAGCGGGATATTTGTGATGATGCCTTCGATACTCTTGATAATTTACAGAACGCCGTGTTGGCCACGAGGAAGCGGGGCAATGTCACGGGACCAGGAAGGGAAATCTCAGGGCCGACTGTTGGTCCAGGAGGTGATGTCCTCTGTGTTCTCGCACCCCCTCCCAAGAATGGCAAGGTCACTGGGAGGACCTCTAAATCCGGTTCTGTGGCTGTGCCGAAGGGCAAGGGGAGTCACGATGGGACGCAGGTGATGCAGCGCGAAGGTAACGTGAAGGATATTGTAGAGATTGGTGGAAATCGACAAATGCTCACGGGAAAGAGATTAAGTGGAGACGACTCGGAAGACAAGGCGGAACCGGTGCGGAGATCCAAGAGGTCTCGATGTCACGGAACATTCAAACCAGACAGTGCGCATGTTAATTCCGTCATTGAGCGTCAACACACGGAGCGGGACGCGATCCCGCCTTGCACCTTGTCACGGCAGACGACGACCTTCGACTGCGAAGGGCTTGACACTTTAGCCTGGGTGTCAATGCCGTTGTCGATGGGTGCTGCTAATCATCAGGCCAAGGAGAGGACCCTACCCGTCACAGCACCCAACAGCAATCACACCGCAAAAGCTGAGCCGCCGGAGACACGAAGAGGGGGTGCGATGAAGCTAAAGCTCCCTAGGAAGGGCAAGGGAGGTGGGAGCAGTGGAGTTGCCCACCTCGTGACGGTCCCTCCTGCACAGCAGGGGAGGCGTGGAGCGGATAGGAAAATAGGGGTACCGGTAAAGGCGCCCCTTCTCCCGCGAGACAAGCTCGGAGAACTTCTGGCCGCCACAGGCAACGATGAGTATTGCCAGGCCGAGCCTTTCTTTCAAGAGTATGTTGCGGGAACGAAGCAAGCTGGAGAAATGGTCGCTTTCACTGGCAGAAACGATGCAGCCGTGGCCCGTGACACTGCAAGGAAGCTTGCGCAAGACGTCACCATCGAGGAAGCGATTTCCAGCATGGTTACATGGGAGGTTGAATTTGCAACGAACCTACGGTTAACGCAATATTGGATCGAGGGGCATGGAACACCAAACCCGGCCACGTTCCATCCTGAACTAGAAGGTACTTTACTGGCGCGAGGAAGTCCTCCGTGACTTTGAAAAAGTACATTTGTCATTGGCACAATCTAAATCCGATGATAGACTCTCAAAATTACAACCCCCCGCACCGCCAATGGAACCACCCATGCCCGGCCTGTATTATCTACGCACATTTGAGGACGCTGTGAAGCTGCCATGGTCCTGGGATTGTGACGGGGGGGACGACTTCAGACGGAAGTGGGATTCAACCTTCTTAAGTGGACCATTCCAAGAATCGCTCATGGGCTGCCTTTGGTGGTGGACTGCTAAAAAGGTAAGTTACACCAAGAACAACCCCACTGATTTAAAAATGAGACGGGGACACTAATTTTCCAGGCCCCATATAGCTCTTCATAAATTCAGCATGCTTTTGGTGGTTGGCCAGACCTCGTACAAATGTGTTCTCGTGCCTTGGGCTTAGTAGTATTTCCTTCTCTCCACATGCAGGCGGACAAAAATTTACAGACCAACTTGAAGGCAATGCGGGATCGGATTTCCAAAAGCATGGAGAAGCTCGTGGCAAGCATGACCGCGAAGGAGCCATATCCAGAGCTCGACGATCTCTGCGCGTATGTCCAATGGGTGAAAGACTATGCAGCATACGAGAAGGAGAATTTGGAGTTCAAGGAAAGAGTCGAAGCGGAGAATAGAGCCGACCTTCAAATCGCTATGGCGGAATTCAGGGCGAAGCACGCCTGGACAATAGAGCAAATTCTATGGGATTGGTGCCCGTTTTGGCAAATCCTCATGGACAACCCGGATGTTTTGGGGGATCTACCGTCTCTGCCATGGGCACACGACCGTGAGTTCTCTACGCCGGTTGCCTTCCTTGGTTCTGCTGGTTTCACTTCTCTTGCTTGCTTCCGTCCTTGTATATCCGGGATACGCAACGTGACATTTACACCCTTATTTTCCACAGTGCCTGAGTCCCGAGTAGTGCGTGGACGTCTTCTGCAGAGGCGAGCATGTCCAGCGGAACCTCCATCCCTTGTTTACGTCTTGAAGATATACTTCTTGTATGAGTACGGTCCCTTTCGTCAACTCGCGTGTCCTTTGTACGGAGTGTCGGAAGAGATTATCTTTGACGCCTGTAGAAAGGAGAAGCGGATCATGCGGGCCATCGCCATGTTTGCCTATCAAGGGCACATCTACTTTGCAGATGCGGGGCTCGAGGGAAGACAAGTTGCACTCCATCGCCTGAAATCAGTGATCACTGCAATCCGATGTGGAGAAGGCGACGACTTCGTACGGGATGCGATGAGGTGGGTCAGGAACGTACAATTCCGGGCACTACAAGACCACGCCGCCATTAGCTCGTTTCAATTTGACCAGGCGTGGTGTGCAAAAAGTCTATGTCACTGGGCTGAACAGTGGGAACCTTGGTTGACGACGCTGCGCACGAGAGAGGAGCGTGATATTGGGTGGGTGCCCGGACCTTACACTCCTTCTTGCAGCGGTGAAGTGGCATCCCTCCGTAATGACATCCGTTGACTTGTTGGTAAAATTGCGGCGACAACAAGACAGGAAGATGAGGCACACTGGCAGTGTCACGAAAGAGGCCATGTCGAAGCAGGTCAACAGTGGCTCTCTTCTCATCAGCCGGAGGAGACGCGCATTTCAGAGTCGCTGGATCCGAAGTTTGGGCAAAGCAATGAAGACGGTTGTGCACTGCAACCCAGCGACGTCCCTCCGCGTCTTGTAGGTGTTGCATCTGACATTTCCTTTGAAGTCTCGAGACACCTGCCTGACATTCATCCTTCTCAGTCGCTCGAAGGCGCCACCGAGGACGACAGTACCCCCTCTGATTTGAGAGAATCAGGGACGATAGAACCGACATTGACTGCGATACTCTCGTCTCCAATACGCACGGCTTCGTCTCACATATGTGAAGAACCCGCCGCTGTAGAGAGAGATAAGGATGGCGGTGTCACAGTTGGGGGGGCTTGCCCAACCGACTCGCAAGTAGCCATATCCAGCGAGGTACATCCTGTGAGACCGGTGGTGGCAGCTACTGTGACGAGCGCAGACGCTCTACAAACAGAAGGCCGTGACACTGATCCGGGAGCTGGCGAACCTAGCGGTGGAGAAGCTGACAGAAACAATCCCTACACCTTCGAGGGACCCGGATACCTTGCGGATGTCCAGCAGGGTACCTGTGCCAGCGCGGAGGCACGTGACAGAGCGACTGATACGCCAACAGCATCCGATTTCGTTGTAACATTACGCAATGTCAATGATGACCGGGTCGAAGTGCACAAGGGACACCATTCGCAGCACTGTCCCGTCGCGACATTGTTTCCCGAGATAGAGCATGGCATGGAGGCCAAACGTGCATCACCGATAGAGGAACCCTGTATGACCGTGACACAGGTGATGCGGAGCGTGGAAGGCGTCGAAGGGGTCGATGTGGTGGCACCCAAGTTTGAGGGCACGTTGTCCCAGTGGATAAATGGAAATTTGGCTCCTGTTGCTGTTACCCCTGCCAACGGAGTATCACTCTTGTCCGCACGTTCCCCGGATATAGTCTCTGGCGATGAAGGTTTCAACAATTGCCCTCTGAATTTGTCCGAGAAGTGTCAGAAAGACAGCGCTTGTGAGGCTGTCGAGCAGTTGATCTGCCTATCACAACCTCCCGACGACGTGCAGACGATCGTCAAGCCTATCATCACGTCCTCAGGTCAAACAACAAAGGAATCACCCAAAAAGAGTAGGCCGTGCGGACCACCTTCCGGGACTGAGGGCAGTGTTGGCGAAGTTCAATTCCCAGGTTCCTCTTTGGATGAGGTTTACCGGACATTGAAGGTAGATGACCTCTTAAAGAGAGTACCGCGAGGTGGAGAGGGTTCTATTCGGAAACCAGAGACTGTATTTTTCAACCAATGCGGGAAGGAGGTAATAGTCAAACACAAGGCTATCCGAGACCTGAAGCATGTTAAAACGCGCCTTGGAAACGACCTTGTGGATTTCGCAATGTCACGGCTAGTATGGGCTGCTAGTGAGAACTTGCCCGCCCACGTCCACATTGTTAGTTCCTATGTCAGTTCCACCCTTCCCGCAATCATGGACCGACCCGATGAATTGGAAAAGATTGCGCGCAAATGGATGACGCCCTCGGCAAGTGTGGATCCACGGAGTGTCACGGACCTCATAATACCGTGGGTGGCCTGCGACCATTGGTCGGTTCTTGTTCTTCAACCGACTACGGTGCTTCACTTTGACTCCTTTAAAGGTAAGTTCTACAAACCGGCAGGGATTCATTCGGACTTCTGGCGTTCCTTGTCACGGGCCTGGCACTGCCTTCTTGGCAAACCTAGGCAAGAAATTGAAGACGTCGTCACGGTCGACGTCACCCAGCAAACCGGGAACAACGAGTGCGGCCACTTGTCCATACGCAATGCCATGCTATACCTGAAGGTGAGTACTTCTTAGAGGTGGGACGTTGAGAGCGATACATCCTTCCAGAATTATCTGTGACACTGTGGGTCCATGACACTAACCTCTGGCCTCTGTGGAATTGATTGCTTTATAGGACCGAGTGAAGGACTCGACAGCGAAGATAGTGCAACTCTGTGAAGATTATTTGCAACCTTACAACATTAGAGATTTCAACGTCGAGATGATGGTGCTACTCGCGAAGGAACTGGACCCCACTGTTAGGGACCCTAGGTACATTCCTCCTTTCTGTCCCTTGAAACACAAAAATCCTACGCAATGGGATGACGCTGGCCTCCTCATGAATGGTGAGAGTGCCCCTGCACCAAAGCGTAGAACAAGAGCACTGAAGAAGCTATAGCGTGTGACCACGGCCGTAAGACAGGCTAGAGTTTCGCACGAACTGTAGGAACAGAATTATGATTCTAGAGCAAGATCCCCCTTTACGTAGGGTCAGGGGAAGTAAAGTTGTAATGCCACTATGTCATCGCGGTAATTGCTTTTATAAAATACTCTATGTCATGACTCCATTTTACTTACTAAATATTTATTCACGTTAGATGACCAAGATCCCGGGGGGTCGTTGTGACACTGATCGAGATGCGTCTACCCGTATGGATCATTGTGAAGACGCATTAAGACAGTCATACTATACGCATGTTCTTGCATTTCAAAACTTAGGTCCTTTCATTACAAAACTTAGGTCCATTCATTACAGAACTTTTGCCCTACAGAGGCTAATAAACCGCACTCTAAGCTGCGATTTCCGTAACACAATGAACTGCGGGGAGAATAATCAGTTTGAGCTGTGGTTGCTAAAATCGCTGGCCTATCCTTTGCTGTGGTTGCTAAGATTATCGGCTGCCTCGTTGCACATTCCTAAGTAGAACTCTTCCCATAGAGAAGCAGTATCTGCGTTGGTCCATTCCTCGAGACTGAATGATCCGTACTCCAGCTATCGAATATAATTACCCTAAGAGCACGCCTCTATATGAAAGCACGCCACAAGTATGTGACATTCTCCAATAACATGAGGGGTGAACTGAACCAGATAAGGCCTCTATGGAATGCAAGCTTGTCAATGTCACAAGCACTACGCTGACTTCATCCTAGCTAAATCCGTGTCACATTTCCCTGACTAAACACCCATTTTCAACCGTCTGAATGCTGGCCTGAATCCCTTTTCAAGGAAGTCCTTGTCCCGCACCAGGCTGAAATCCCTACCGTCTTCGACAGTCTGTAACACTGGAGTGGCTACAAGTGGGTGTAGTGTCTCTGACCGCATCTCTGCTTTCAGGGCCTTAACTCTCCCCACTGCCTGGTTTAGATCTGCAACCAGATGCTCCATTAGGAGTCGCTCCCCGTAAACTTCATTGGATAGTGTAATGACTAATTGCACCAGAGATTCGCTTAGATCTTTATTTGTAGTCGTAGTCCGCGCCGGAGTTTGGACCGGAGTTGCCAGTGGGCTTGAGTCCTACAAAGGCGAACTTGGGAAGGATTCCTCGCATTGCAGTAACCTTTCCATGCCCCCTGTGACATTACCTGCTTGTTTGCCGCAAAACCGTGCTATGGTCCTCTCCGCAATGTCCGGTCGTAACATTAGTAGGACCTTCACTACATGCTTGCACAAGTTCCCTCTCTGGGCCCAAATACAGTTACATCCTGCCCACTGTTCACCGGGATTGTGAACGACATAGCGTATGTGGCGGTGCTCCGTAGAAGTTACTAGCGCGCAATTCCCTGGCTCCTGGTCAAACGACACGTCCGAGTCAGGAATGTCACGAGCTTTCAGGATTGCAGATGTCGCGTAGTCCTGCATCTTCTTGTTATCGATGAATCCCTTCTCCTTCCTCAGGGATTTGTACCAGTAGTGGTCATGGACGTCCTCGGTGAGAGCAGTAACTGTCCAATCAACACGCCTGCCGTGCATACGACTCCTTTCGGACTTCAGCATGGACTTGAGGAAACCATGATATCCTTCAATGGCCGCATTGGTATCCTGTCCTGCGTAGGGCAAGTTGCGGTAACCAACAACCCACATCTGGACTTTCCCCAGCCACTGCTTCTCCATGTACTTCGAGAACTCTATCTCTGCTGGGTACTTTTTAGATAAGGCGTCCAACTTCTCCCTTGCCCAAGTCTCCGAGGCTTTCCCAGGTGGAGCAGTCCTGTCATACATAATTTGCCCAAGCTCACGGAGCACTTCCCCACTTCGTGCAATGTTTGAAATCTTGTAACAGGAGTGTTTTTGCCATGCCCGGCGAACATGCCACAAGCACAAGAACACCGGTGTTTGTGGCCAGACCTTCCTGCGAATCCATCACAACACGGACGTTGATGTCAGAAGAAAAAAGCCCTAAGAGAGAAAGCTCTTGAGGATTTATTCAAGAATTAATTCCAGTACGCCACAGAGGTCTAGATTCAGCAAGCACGGGTCGCGACACAGCACGCTTCAGTGGTGGTCAACTTCTGTGCGGCTAGCATTGCTACTTTACAGTGTCACAAGCAGAGCCGGGATCCAGACGTGATGTGACGGACGTAGCCTTTCGCATTTAGTGTCTTCCGTTTCACTTAAGAATTCTGGCCTCCTCTACGTAGAAACAGTAATACATGTACCCGGGAGCAGTGATATGAGATACTTACGTCAGCGCGTTGATTTCACCGGGGGCGCAGTCAACAATAAAAGCGGAAGGATTCCACCCCGGGCACGTGGTAGCCATCTTCTGGTTAAGTGCGGTCATCCATGGCGTTAAGTCCTCCTCTCCGCACCTTGACGTTAGGACCCAACCTACTGGGATCCCTTGGTGCCACTCATCAAACACCATTAAGGTGTACAATGGGAACTGCATTAGTGTCACAGCACAGAGGAATCTTAGAGTGCATCAATATCTCGTATGTAAGGAAACTTGCGAAGGTCTTTGCAGCACAAGTAAAATAGTACTCAGACAGGCGAGAAGGTAGTTATCTGGCAGAATGAAGTGCTCACCTTTTTATCGTTTGTCCCAAAGGTAGCATCAATTAACACACCGCCTCCATTCCCGTGCTGTGCCATCATTGTTCTCTGCCATGGTGTTTGGATTCCAATGGTGAAGGGCATATTGTCCCCGTTTAATTGCCCCTGAACCTGGACAGGACTAGCTAAGTTGGTCTCATTGTAGTAGAACGTCTTGTCCGGATTCTTCTGAACCCACATTCGTACGCTTTCTGCGTCGTTAGGACTCAGCATGTACGTCTCACTGGCAAGCTTCTGGGATATGTTTCGTATGTCCTTTCTTGTTATGAGCATATCTCTTGTGACCTCCTTTCCATCGGCCTGCCACTTCCGAAGGAATTTCAAGTGCTTCTTCATAATCTGATGAGCGTTGTATCCCTCTCGCAAGCAGCCGTCAACAAACTCCTTTATAACGGGGGAGAGATGGGCTGAATAAGCACTACGGTCGCCAATTTTAAGACCTCCGTGAACAAGAAATCCGTTTTCATCTACGTGCTTCCCCTGTAAAATACACACTTCCGCAATATGTGGCGCATGCAGCAGAACTTTAACTGTGAACCTCGCAGTACAGCCCCGCTTTATGGAGAGACCCCACTTCTTCTTCGAGTCCCTCTCTTTCTTTTGATTACGGCCGTCCTTCTTAACCGTGACACTATCGGATGCCTGCACATCAGATGTTTTTCACTCAAAGGCGCTGACAGCCTCGAATTGCATAGAGCCAGAAGCATAGAAGACACCACCGTCGTGCGGTATGAGCGGTGTCTGACTCCCGCAGTCCGTGACATCCGTGTGCATGGAATCTGATGCCTGATGAATTGCAGAATCTCCGGCAGATGGAGCCCCCTCTATAGCATCAATACTTCTCACCTCAGGAAATCCGGTCCTTGATGTTTGCGAGGAGTCGAAGGCATCACATGACTACGATCCCCCCTCCGCCCCCCACGACACAGACCCGCAAAGTACATCCTGGTCCGAGCCTGCCAGAACTTCGGCAGTTGTCAATGACCCTTCCTTGAGAATTTCCGGATTGTGTAGTGTATGAAGGAGTTCACTCCACGGCGCACAAAGGTCTGTTAGCACAGAACCAATCCCCTCCATTGAAGAGGACACCGATTTGGGGTTCTTTCCAGTGCCTCGTCTCTTCGTGACACCCTTAGATGAACCTTTTTTGGGAGATTTTGGGACCTTAACCGCGGCATTCAAATCGGGGAGCTTCTTCTTTCTAGGTGCACGACTAATTTTTGTTTTCACGGTTACGTTGTCGTTGTCATGTGAGCCTGAATCACTCCCATCAGTACTTCGAATACCGTCGACAGCACTCTCAGATCCATTATTTGGGATGGGCGTTGGTATTGCAGAAGTCCTTTTCCGCAGGTGTGTCGGATGCTTGCTCATTGCTTTAGGAGGGCATACTGTGCTGGCCAGGTCCGTCGCCGCCTTCTTCCGAGGGGCTCTACGGCGCTTGACCGGAAGAGGTTCTTCCTCGGGAATAGAGTTCAGATCAAGCGAAGGTGTAGGTTTCTGCTTGAATTTTCTAGGAGGCTTTCTTTGTTTTCTCCCCGGGGGTGATTTACTGGACTCCGGTGGAGCTTCCCCCCTTGGCAAAGAGGAAACACTGAATTTCTTTCTTGGCTTGGGTAGGAGGTCGGTAGTGATGTGTTTTACAATCCCTGAGAAATCCTCCGGTCCATATTCACAGTGCCACCTGCAACGACACAAAGAATATGTCACAATGATCTGGATTGCATGATAACTAGATGCGCAACGGTGGAAATCTGTACAGGTGCATACCTAGAGAAATGTAGAGCGGTTCGTGGCCCTCCTCTCTCTTGAGCCTCTGCCTTGGGCTTCTCCTTGGTTTCTCGAAACACACATTGAGCTCCGTCTTTTTCCGACTGCATACCTGCCACAAAATCTGGAACTCGCGATGTGGGAATGTAACATTGTTGGACCACGAGATTCTTACCGTATTTTCCACGCCGTGCCCTACGTTGGAGCACCCACAGAAGATCCCTGGATGTAAATGTTCCCGTAGGCGGGTCCTGGACGGATCGCTCGATGGATGCAAGCATGGACCGGCCGAACTCATTAAGTCCCAACGTCGAGGACTCCTGAGTTTCGACATCGGCATGTGCAGGAGACCGGGTACTCGGTGTAGGAGTCGGCCCATCCATCGGCAGCGATGCAACTAGATCGAGCGAGGACAGGGACGTACGCTTCGATGGCACAGTCCGTGTGAGTTCCACGGTGATGTCACGATTGTCTCCCTTCGGATCTAAACGTCGGCCCTATACTGTAAACCCTAGACATGCCACGGCCAACATACCAAGCATTGTCATTGGCGAGTTGAATAGGTTTCTAGGAACCTAACACTTAATACATTGATGCGTAACACTGTAAAGCTCTACTGTGAAAACACGTGGACCCTAAAACGAAGGCACTGCGTCAACAACAAATGCACCGACGTCTCCAACAAATGCATTGAAGTCACTCACATTTCGCAATGATGTTGTGTGAGTCCCGACGGAGATGTATGCCGCACAGACCCTAAATGAGTAGGTGACAATGATGAGGTCTCGGCTGTGCCTCCATTGAGCACAGACCCCAAATGAACCCGTGCACTCTTCTTCCCAATCGATGCAGCCTTCGACGTCCGCGGTACCTCCCCTAGACCGTCGCGGTTGCAACAACTGGTTGTTCGCAGCTCAATGCGACATCAACTTCGCGAGGTTTCAGTGCGCTCTAGGCTCTCCAAACAACACAAGCAGAACTGGAAAAAGAAAACGACCCTAAACCCTAACCTGCTGCAGACACCCTCCATCGCTACTGAAAAAGCAGTGTCACGGCGCTGGTGTATGGGGGCTTCAGTGGCCATGGCCATGGCCGTGGCATTTGGGCCATGATGGCCATGGCATGCCCAATGTCTCGGGAGGGGGTAGAACACATGCCCTCGGGACACACGTCAGTGTTCCGAGGGGCGGGCTTTAAAGCGCGGGGTAAATTACCCCGCCTACCGGCGGCGGGGTAAAACCGGGGCGGGGGGCACGGGTCCAGCGCCCAGTCCAGCGGGCGGACCGACCACGTAAGCGCCCACTACGGGGGAAATAGCCATCTCCCCGATCCCTCTCCTGAAAGGTTTTGTCCTAGTCCTCTACTTCTGATCCAGGTCCAAGACTTGTCTAAGTTTTAGCTATGTGTTGCGTAGAATTATTTTGAGCAAGCCCTGGCTGTACAGAAAAATACCACTCTATGAGCACATATTTGTTACAAAAAGCTCTACCGCAGCATTTATATCAAATCCATTTGCGAACACATCAAAGAAGCATTTGGAGAGGGCCTCGTTTTAAAAAACCTGCCTCCTTGATATATTGGTGAAAACATTCGTCAATTCATCAAGAGCTTATAAGCCATGACAAACCCTATGACACGATTCTGATC